>JARHVA010000166.1:3466000-4087500 GCA_037957365.1 Torreya grandis | reverse complement strand
TTATCTCGGAAAAAATAAATTGATTTCATCCTAACTATTAAACCTCAAACTATTCATATACCTTGTTATTTTCTCAACATCTTCTTCTACATGACCACGTCTAACTATAAACTTATAAACTTCTTTAGTGTAGCCCTTTACACTCATGTATTTCCACTTCAAGTTTGTGATTTTTTTGAACAAGTTAGTTTGGTAGTCTAAAGGAATGAATTTTGACTTGATTTTTTCTATCATTATGTCCTAGTCCCATCATTTGATTTTATTTATTACCTCTTTTCCTTATTTTAATTAAAGTACATAGAGGGGTATATACGTAGAGTGGTTATGACTTTAGTTTATTTGAGGAGGACTGTAGTTCCGTTTTGATTCTAATGAGGTGTTACAAAGCATGTTTGTTGTTTAAACCATTAGATCATTTAAACTTTTAGTGCAAGTTTTTATTACATAGGCCTCATTTATAAAAAAATGATGGTATAATAACTTTTGATCGGTAGCTCAAAATTGAGCACCATATTTTGAAAAAGTTTATGTTTTAAAATTTCTCACATATTTGTTCTATTTTTTTATTGTAAAATGCATTAAAGTTATAAAGTGACATATTTTTGGGGTTACCTATGTTATGGGCCCTATTTCTTTTCACATTGTATCTCATGCACTAATTGTTCACATGTGAATGTATTTTAAATTGTGTCCAACATTCCTATTATGAATGTGCATTTTTTGTACTAGATCCTACACTAGTTGCTTACTTGGATGCCTTCTTAGGTATGTCTAGGGTCCCATTCATGAGCATGCAGTATTCTAGAATCAATGCATAGTATTTTATGTTTATTTTTACTTTTTTGTTGTCTTCTCTCGGTCATGATGACTCCATTTGAGACACTTCAAAGGAAGAAGGTTGAGTCTACACTAGTGGTCCTTCTTGGGAAGACCAATTATTATTCATGATGTGTGTATGTGAAATGTTAACTCTCAGATCAAGAACTTATTCCATTATTATATGGATAGATTCATGCTCCTATTAACATAGGTCAATGTGATGATTGAGCCAAATCTTGTGACATGGGATATGGTCATCTATTATTACATGTTTCATGGGATCTACACCACCATTTAGAGGACACAATATGTCCCTCCATCGTTTGGTGCACACTTTAGAATATTTTTAGGGATCTTACTGTGACCTACATCACACCTCCTCCTCCTATTCCTATTGTCTCTTCTCAGACTATTGTACTCTCCCCTCCTAATTATATTTCTTGTAATGACACATCCATGGTGGGCAGTGCTCTTATTTTTTATCAAGCCCCCACTATAGAATGATATTTTGTTAGACCTTAGTTGTCCCCTTGGAGACTTTACATCCATTCTTGTGAATATTATTACTCCTCTAGATCCTTAACAGACTTAAATTTCAAAGGACTTTACTGATTTTAATTATAGTACATGCATTGAGAGCATTGATGACTCATGTTTCTATAGACATTCATCTTGAAAGTCTGAGTGATTCATTTACATACTGGTCTTTAATATTCATGGTTATTGAGCCTTGTTATCCTCTTCCCAAGGACGCTCCTTTAATTAATGTTTCATGCCACTCTTATTATTTATATGTAATGAGAGTACTTATAAACCCTCATGTTATCTCCCCTTCATTATATGCTTTCTTATTGCCATCTTCTACAGTTAGGCTTATAATTCTTGATTAGAATTTGGCACATTTAAGCACTAACATGGAAACTTTTGATCATTTTATAGAGATCTACATAATCATTCATATTTGTATTCCACTTGAGTAGGAATTCAGTAGTTTGGCACCTTGGTATTTATTTCTTATAAAAGGAAGATACAATAATTATTGTAGAGGGACCTCCTACATCATTCACCATGTGACATTCTACGCTTACCTTATATCTCTTCTTTGTGGAGGCACACATGCTTAATATTTTTTAAGATATTGGTAGCATAGCTATGTACTTGGGGACTTCATGAGGCCTCATTGAAAAAACCCAATTCTCTAGCCCACTTAATATTTGCCTAAGGGACGGTGTTGGAGTGGGGAATTTAAGTTTTACATTATCTTCTTTGTCTCTCTTTTTGGGTGAAGGTTTTTCTTGCTAGATTTTCTCCTTTTACTCCACTTTTTGAGAGTTGCATTGTGTATGGGTACCTTATTAGGCCTTATTATCGGGACCCATTTTTTATTTTCTACCCACCTAAGCTACACTTAAGGGGGGTGTTAGTGTAAGATATTTATTATTCCATTTATGTATTAAATGGATTATCTTTAAATATTTACCTTCATCTTACTTAGGTGTAATAAAGAGGTTAAGTGGGTGAAAGGGTGAGTTCCAATTAGTTTTCCGCTTAGAGTTTATCTAAGTGACACTGTGAGTTCTCCTATGAGTTTCATAGTGAGTTACACTAAGTCCCACAGTAAGTTCTCCTATAAGTCCACTACCACTAATCCTTCTATATATTCTTATTCAACAGGATATTGTAATGAAATTTAATACATCAAGAAATTATTTCACATATTATTGAATATTTATTAATATAATTAGGATCACTATTACAAATTTTTTGTGTGCTCACTCTTCTATAAGATCATCTATTGGACAATTTTGATAGGAAATTGCTCTTATGATTTTTTTTAATATTCTTTATTTTTGTCTTTCTTCCTCTTCTTATTCTACAACCTCTTCTTATGGTTATTCCTTTCTATCACTTATATCACCTATCACAATACCTCTTCTTTTAGTAATTTCTATTACCTACAAACATGCTTTTAAATGTCTCATCTCTTCTAACAATACATCTCTTGGTTGTCTTCTTGGACCTCCTCTAGCACCATGTCTAGTTAATCCTCTAAGTGCCATTTTTAACTTATTTTAAGTATATATTTCAAAACCTTCTCTACACTCTTCTCAATTAATTAACTCTCTCCATAGGTCACTTTTAAAGTACAACCAAAACCTACTCTTATACCAAAAATTGATGGAAGGATTAAGGAAGAATAGGCCTATAAATGTTTTGATAGAAAATTATAACTAAACAAGAGTATAATTATTTATAATACTATTGTATGTTAATTATATGATATATAAACCCAATATATTAATTTAGTCCTTTGTTCAAACTTTAAAATGCAAGAAAATATGAAGACAAGGTTTGTAGACCTTATAATTAAGTCTGAAGAGTGAGAAACTTATATAATTCTCTCTATAGCAAGAGATAAAACCACTTTTAACACTTCAAATTTATTATAACATGCCTCTCTATGAAATTTTATTAGTTTTGACTAGTTTGTTTTGGAGTTATAGAGGTTTTAGTCCTTTAAAACACTAATTTAGGGTATTATAATTGTGTACAAGCTAAGAGCTCAAATTCAAGATAAATTTCAATTTTAATATCTAATTTGGAATATTTTATTTTATAATACTTTTCACACACATATATTACTATGTCACCCATTTTGGCACCTTTAGCAATCTCAAAACCTAATTAAAACAACTTTTCTTGACTATAGAAATGCTTTTCTTGGCTACAAAAAACATGTACTTTGTCTTGAAGCCTGTAACACGAATGAATACTATTCCAAAATGACAAATATGATTCCAATATAAAAATAACATTCAATTACCTATAATTTCATATTTAATTTTAATCATGAACTCATTAATGTAGTCTTTCATTTGGTTTAAATGCAAACCATGTTATGTGGTCCTCTATATACCATGTTTTCAGATATTCTCTTTTGTTTTTAAGAAAATTTTGGATTTTATTGGTTTTTAACCTCTTATTTTCTCCTCATTCACACATATTATTATCTCTTATCCTTATCTCTCCTTCATTTGAAACTCCTAAATTATCTAATTAACTCATAAACTCAACCTAAGTGTTAGCCTTAAGTGAGTTTGAAATGGTTAATTATGAGTTAAGACATTTGTACTAGTCTAAAATATGTCCTAAAACCTTCCTTGCACCATCCATGAAAGCTCATAACCAAACAATACACTATCATATGAGAAAATATCTAAAGAAACCTAAAACAAGTTAAAAAATTAAAATTTCTAGTTTTGGCAGGAAACATGAAGACAATCCAAAATGACCAAAACAAAGTAAATTGAAGCATGGAAAGACTTGTTAAAGATAAAATATGACCTAAATCTATTCGAGATCAAAAAATTTAAAATAAAATACTATCTGACATAATGTTCTTGCATCACTCTTGGCTTTGGCTAATTTTTTATTTCAACTTTCCAAAATCTATTCTTGGATACATCTACATATGTCACTATTAATTGGATAAAGTTTTATAATTTTAGTTTATTCCAATCTATATGATAAGGTTTCCATCTTGCACTAGCCTTATGTGTTTTATCTAATGGTGTTCATCAATATATTTTGGCTCATAGATCTGAGCTATGTCTCATCATGATCATTGATCTTCCTAACTAATCATCTCAACTCATCAATGCCCATTTTGTTGATGATACTTTTCTTATTGTTGAAGCTCATGAAAAATATTTTATAGAGGGGATTAATTTAGGTTCTTGGTAATTTATTTTTCCTTCGATGGCTCCAATACAAAGATGTGGAAATATGTCAAGATCAGATTGAATAACAAGGTTGAGTATTGGGTCAAGAAACCCCTTTATTTAGCATGGAATTTACCTTTATATTAAAATTCTAGTTACTCATGTCTACTACTCTTTTTATTAGGCCCAAAGAAAAGTATCATATGACAAGTTGGCAAATATTCCCAAAGACTTTATCTATTCTAATGCCAAACAAATGTGAGGGTTCTACATGGTTTCTTTGGATATTTATTTTATTCCTCATAATAAAGGAGGTATGTGATTATTGATATTTATTGGATGAACATTTACCTTTGTGTTAAATGGGTATTTAGAGCTGTTGAACGTAGTGAATCTTTTTAAAAAATTCTAGGTCATTATATCTCTTATGGATCTCCTTATGGAAAATCTAGTTCGAAAAATATTGGTTTCCATACTTTGTTGATCACTCTTTCCCCAATTAAAATTGAGGGCTCATTTGTTGCTAAATATATTTGGAAAGATTTCTTGAATATGTTAAAACCTAATTAATATGGGTTGGCAATAGATTTTTTTGTGGTATTTCCTTCAATGACCATAACCACTAGTGGTCTCTTATTATGAAACATACTAGTCTCCCTCAAGCAAAGTTACCTTATATGTAAGCTTGGAGGCTTTTGAAGATAGGAATTCAAATTAAGAAGGATTGGGGCTCAAGCCATGAATGGGCTCCTCGGCCTTATCTAAAATATAAAATCATTTTTAATAATGATAACTTACCAGTTGTTCTTCATATTTAGTAGTTAATGTTAAATGTTATCCTCCATAGATTTAGTTTGCGGTCTCCATGTGCTTGGTGAAAATATTAGAGATGAAACTGTGATACTCATTTCAAGAACTACTCTTCTAGACTCCTATATCAAGTCATGATCCCATTCTCCCCAGATCAAGTTAAACTCAATAAGAATTGGAATCTTAATTCCTCAGCTAGGACTTGGTTTGACTAACTCAATAAAATATGGAGTGCTATACTAAAACATGATCATTTTCTTTGGTGTATGGTTTATCAAGACCTTTCACTTGGACATCTTTCTCATATTAAATTTTCTCACCTCAAGTGGTCGACGTGTTATAAACCAAAGTCAATCAAGCATATCTTTTAGACATGTCCCATAGCTCAATATACTTTGTAATGAATATATAGTCCATTTTAGTGCTTCCATCTTGAGCCTTTTTCATGGTGTTTGGCCCTTTTTAGGGATTATGCTAATAGGTCAACATCTATAACTTTTTTCTTAAAAAAAATTAGAGCTGTTACTTTTTTCAATTATGGAAAGTTAAAAATTATATTTTCTTTAACAATGAAGAAACTTATTTTCATTTTTATACTAACAATAAGGAGTTTTTGATATCTTTGGTCTTTTTGCAAATTCAAGGCAAGGTGGAAATGGTGGCCATGGAACTCGGGGATTTATAGGAGCTTATTGACCATTGGGGGATTGTTTCCTATGTTATGAGCCATGTCCCCCTAGATTTCCCACCACATGGTTCTCAACCACCAGCACCTAGATGCCAGTGGCATTGCTTGCACAACCATAACTGTTTCTCTAACCCTATTGATAGTGTTGTGTAGCCTCCACTTGTGTGGGGCATCATTGTTACTTTGGCTCTTCTAAATATCATGGATGGATAGGTGGCCCCTGATCCTCCTTCCATTGACCCTTGTTTTTGGAGTGCTCAACTGCCTAAGGACAATCCTCCACCTCCTTCTGAGGTGGTAACATGTGCTTAATTTATTGATGATTCTTATATGGTTACTTTGATGTTGTTCGGCTTGCCATGCTTTGTTGGTGTTTCTTTTATTTTATGTTTTTTTGAGCTAGATTTATTCCTCCATCATGAAGTGTGAATCATAAATTCCAACCCTCTGTTTTATTTTGTAAACCTCAAATAAATTTACTTTTATTCTTTTTATTAATAATAGTTCTACTGAAACATTCCAATAGTAAATTGTCATTATTAAACCCTGACGGTTTGTCTTTCATTTTTTTATCGATGTGTCAAAAGCAAAATATTTCATGGAATTCTGCCAATTAGACAAATACCATACCGGCTTACCCAACCTACTTATACAAGCATATAATTCTTGAATATGTTTGGCACGAACCCATTAAATTTCGCTGCAAAAACCTTTCTTTGATTCAGTCTCTTACAAAATAGTCAATAACGTCTGTAGTTATTCTAAAAGATACTCTGAATAATTCGTGTCAATTTTAAGCAAATTTCACCGTGAAGTCGTTTATTTTGTGATTCACTGTTTGAACGCCAACTGTAAAGAACAACCTTAGCCCTCAGCCGCATACTCCGCCACCAACGTCGCATATTTTTTCAAATATGCCTTTAACCGTTTAAGGCTTCGGTGAATCGTGAGGCTCAATTTTGACATTCACAACCATGTCAGATATTAAAAAGCTTCTGCTTAATCATAAATAGCGAACATGAGACAAGAAGTCGTATGCTATTGTTGCATCGTGCATGACGCAATCAATTTTGCCTTCCGAAAAGAATTGTTACTCTGTTCAAGTCTTCAGTAATTTCACGGGTAACTCATTGTTCATGGGACTGGCTTGTTTATGTCTCTGAAGGAAGAGCCCATTGACAGACAAACGTTCACATTGCGCACTCCCCTTATTCTCACGCAACTAAATTGCATACAATTCAAACATAAAGTCCTTTTGTTGTTTAATGCTCCGCTGGTGTTCAACTTTGTGCATAAAGAGAATACGGAATATAATTCTTCTCCTCGTTCTTATTTTTTCACTGGAACAGATTTGCGTTCCACTATTCTTCGCCTCGTCCTTATTTACTCACTACAATAGATTTGTGTTCTACTATTCTGGACTAAAAAATATTTTCTCACATTCTTTTAGAAGTAAGGATTCTCTCTGATTACGAACATTTACCTGAATGCAACATGACGCTGGAGGCGTTAGCAATGGCCGGTGTTGATTACACAAAAGTTGATACACAGCGCTGTCAGTTGATGTCCGCTGAAGAAGAGCAGAGGAAAGAGAAATGTGTCGATGGTCAATGTTTGCTTTCTTCCGATAATGACGAGGCTTCTGATCATGATCAAAGCGGAATGCTGATGCCATTTGAGAAATCAAGGAAGGAGACTTTCATAAGGCCGAAGGAAATAAAAAGAGATTCTTTAATAAATAATCTTAATATTATTGTTGATGATCCAGTTACGTCGAAGAAAGGTCTTAGAGAATGGGCAAAAGCAGTTGCAGAGTTAGCTGTTAGAGAAAGCCGTAGCAGAGGATAGAACATATGAGACTAGTATGGAGACGGAGAGAAAAAATTACCATCAAATTGTTAAATGCCGAGAGAGCTCTGTATGTTTTGCCAGCGTTTCCAACTCACGACTTCCCGCCCGTTGTTTTGTGCGCGGGCAGCATTTGTGCCCGCACAAAAATGATAGTAAAAGACATCAACAGTTTCAAGCCGGGTTTATGGTGAGAAATGAAAATGGGAAGATATGCAGTGTAAAATTGTGTCACCACTATTCATATATTGAATAGGATATATATATATTATAATTATATTACAATGGGAACGCACGTAAAATGCTATTGCAATTGTTTCTTTTTTGTCAACTCAAATTATAAGATGGTTTACTGTTTTTAAATTAAAAAATTACTTTAAGAATTTAAGATTAAAAATGGTACTGTATAAGAAGGATAGATAAATAAATTATTAACTATAAAAACAATTATTTGGATTGAAGGTTGGGATTGTTACAAGTTTGGTCGAGGGTTGATTTTTCTTTTTGCGTGTTAAGAAAACAACCCCAGTCACAGCTCAAAGCGCTAAAGGGCGAAATCCACATACGACTAATGATAAAATATGTAGTCGCTGTAGTATTTAATATAAAAATAAGATATAAATAACAAATTTATTATTGAAACAATTTATATTATATTAAAAAAATATATAATTATATAAGATTACAAAGTATAATAGGAAAAATAGTTTTATTGTAATTAAATTTAAATAGTTATTATTTTATTCAATTTTTTATTATGTAATTTGTTTATTTAGTTATTTATATTTTTATAATACAATTATGTTAATTATTTAACAATATAATTTTTAATATAATATTATTAATTTACAATATTTAATTTAAATTCAAAAATTATTTTAAAATAATTACTCAAATTAATGTAATTTAAAACATTTTTAATATAAAATAAATGTTTTGTTTGATTTACAATTTTATATAAATTGTGAATATAAATATATATCTATATATATTTATGAACAAATTCAAGTGTAACCTTTTATCTAATAATGTACTAAATTATTTTTAAGATGCTTCCTATTAACTTTTCCCTTTTTTTTATTAGATCTCATGAATATATCTATCAATCATAGAAACAATTAGGGGGGCGGGGAGGGGTTGAAGGAAAGACGGGGAGATCAAAAGGGTGGCAGTTTGATTGGTGAGATGATGGTTGCTTATAAATATCCACCAAAGTGTAAATCCCTCTAGATACCTAACAGAAAGAGTCAAGCGATTATCACCAAGATCATGCTTTGGGTAATTTTGACAGTGTGGATGCCCTTTGCTCATGGCTGGTTAGCTAAATGATCTCACTGATCTATATGTATGCTAACTAAGTATTGTAAATCTGATACATGTTTATTTCTAAAATATGGGTAGAGATGTCGACATTCTATGTGATTTAGTGATTCTATATAATGCATTCATGCATATCAAAAGAAAAAAAAACTAAGAGGTGGCTATATGGTATTCAAAACCTAATCTCCATGTTGTTAAAAGAATATGGCTCAAAATAACACAAATATTGACAACATGTAATGACCCAAAAACAACATCAAAGCATCACAAAAACAAAAATGCTAGGCAAAGGTTGCAACCCCAAAAGGTGGCAGAGGTGGATAATTCTTAGGTGGTTGAGCACCCCAAGAATTTGGTTCCGTCTAAGAAGGATCAAGTGTCACCTACCTATCTTGAATGGATTCAAAAAGAGACATAGAGACTATAATACACCAACCAGGAGGTGGAGGTGCATAATTCCCAACTAGTTCATCACCGTGCATGAGTGAATTCTAATGAGATAGACCATTAGAATATTTTAATTTAGTGGAAGAATTCACCCCTTCCTATAAGACATAAATTAATTTGAACTCTATACTTTTGTATTTTAGCTAAACACTATTCACACAAAACTGCAATTCTAACCCTAAAACATTAATTGCTTCAAGCAGTCAACAATACAACCAATGGGTTTCCATGATCCTTACATTATTAACTTGATAAAGTTATGAACAAAAAGGAACACAAATATTTTTTGTAATCCCACAAAAAAGACTTATACTGAGTACTAAGTGAAGAAAAACATAACATTGAGAGAAACATAGTACTAAGTTATCAACCACCTATGTCACTCTATCAATTAACAATTAGAAATTAAACATTATAAACATCCATTAATATCACCATTTAAGTGAAAAATTATACCCACCCTCAGCATTAGCTAAGTCATAAAATATAAATGCAATTTTAAAGAAAAAATAGAGTAAGATCCTAAAATCATTCCCAAAAAAGCATACCATTAGGTTCAAACATTAAACAATATAGTCAATGGGTTTTCATGATCCTTATATTATTAATTTGATTGAGTTATCAATAAAAGTGAACACAATAAGTATCTTGAAATCCCACATTAAAAAAGTATACATGCCCATCCTCCACATTAGCACAATTATCACTAAAGCACTAAGGACAACTTTCACATGCCAAGCATTTCATCTTTACTTAACTATGTCAGCAAGCGATAACTAGTGTGCAAAGTATTTACACATAAAATACAATTGAACAATAAGTTTCAATTCATAATTGGCATTGAATGAATCATCTTATACATTTTTTAATATCCAAACCTTGAGAATAATATAAATTGGGTTTTTTTAATGTTGACTATATTGTTGCCTACCTAATGGAATTAATGTTTAGTTAGGATAAAGTCATTCATTCAATGCATAATTTATTTAAATAGTTTATGTAATTGGGATATGCTACATATAATTAATTGAATGCATAATTCAATAAATTTCAATTATTACTTGAAACAAAACCTTGACTCCTATACTCTACATCCTAGAATAGGGCATTATTATATAGAGAATTATAATAAGGCATTATATTAGTATGGTCAAGGATAAAATTAATAGTGCATTGGTAAGTATTAGAATAGGGAATTTTTACTTAATTGTGATTGTTTAAGGTGTTGTTCAGCCCCACCAATGTACCCACAATGAGTGTTCATAGTCAAGGAGAAGGGAAGTATAGTTTTCATTATACTAGTTCAAACAAATATAAGACTAATGAAGTGTTTTAATAGATATTACATTGAAATATTACCAATATTCTTCATAATATATCAGTGTACGTATAAGATTAGTGAGTAAAATAGGGGTTAAAATTCTAAAAACTCAAAACCCCTTACATCATAAAACTAGAATGCAAAGGAATAGAATTAAAATTACTTTAGCATATCTAATATGGTAAGTTTAAACCCAATGATCAAGGTAAATGATAGATTTTAAGCCAAAGGCTAACAATGGAAAATTAATTATGAGCCATTACCTAGTTAAAACCCTATGGTCCCATTCCTATATAAAATTATTAAATGCAAGGGAAAGTATATAACTTACCTAGTTGGGTGAAAACAAAACCAATTCTAGTATTTGTGAAGGCCTTGATTGGTTGGGTTTAGTAATGCAATGAAGAGGAAGGTGTCAACTACTATCACGAAGTGGAGGTATACACATGATATTTAAAAATTATGAGAAGTGAAGTTTGTGTCTCCTTGATTATTAATATTCCTCTTGACTACATCGATGGGTCCCAACATTTACCTTAAAAATCATGATTAAAGGTAAATAATTGTAAATAAAAATAATAATGGTTAAGGAAAATGGACATTAATAACCCTGATGACTGAGGAAAAGTGAAAAATAATTAGATGTGACTAGTCGAGGGTCAACTTCCTTTATGGTTATCCATGTTGAATGCACTAGATGGTTACACTAAATAGGCATTATGGTAATTAAAACATGACCAATGATGAAAGACTAAAGTATAGATGAGACGATGATAAACCCAAAAATTAAAATAGAAAAGAAAAATGTCATAAGTTTACTGCATGACATACAAACTTTTATTTATTTTTAACTTACACTAAGAATGTAGGAGTGTCTTAACCCGTGGGTACATTCTAAATTTTTTTAACATGGTTTGGTGGGTCCTACAACTCATTCAAATAGTATTCTCACATACGTCTTTGTTTAAGATATGTTGTCATTTAGAATGTTATTAGGTTAATGTTCACTCTCTTAATTTTTATTTAAACATTTATCATTAAAATTTTTCCATAAAATATTTTATTTGAATAAATATTTCCCACTAACCATTGACACCCCTGATAGCTCAATCAAAAATTTGATTACCAACATAAGGACTATGAATGGCATGGTATTATCACCATGGAAGTCACATCATATCTTTGTATCTAGTTTATAATCTAAGTGGATAAATATGTAGAGGATAAGATATAATGGGTTAGTGATGGATTGTTTTTCCAATCCTTTCCTCCAAAAGGTTCATTATGTTTCACTCTTTGCGTAGTTAATGAAGATAAGTTTGAATGCCATAAGTGACTCTAGATCACATAGGAATGTCATGGAATTTAAATTCACTAATAAAATTCACCCACAAAATATGACATAACTATAAATACTTTATCACAAACTAAACAAAACACTTGGACTATCTCACTTACTCACGAGCGCGCGTGCACGCACACATGCACATGCACGCATGCGCGCACACACACACACACACACACACGTGTGTGTGTGTGTGTGTGTGTGTGTGTGTGTGTGTGTGCGTGCTTATACATACATACATATAATGTATGTATATATGTATAAATTTGTATCTATGTATATATATACATATACATATACATATATATATCTCATAATATTATTACTAAAGTTATAATTACTCTGTTAGATGTTGCATGTCTATAAGCTTTGTAAGTTCTTTGTGTGTCCCATTACACGATCTTGTTATTAATGGTGTCAGAGCCATATCAATATTCTATCAGGATTATGTTTAAATCATGTTGTTTCTGTAATACCTCTCTGATATATCAATAAAATTACCCTTTCATCTCTTTCTATTTGTATCTATCTTATTGTTATTCTGGTCTTATTTCTCCATATCATCTTTAGACAATAGGGATGGGAATGATCCCGTAAATCTGTGAGAAAGGTGTGATCGAGGATATGCATAGTACCAATGATATGAAGACTATGGATGCATCAAACCAGATAACTCCAGATATTATAGGTACATCTAATGTATGTACGCTCTTTGATATATCTACTGGTTCATTCTTTTTTGCAAATAAAGAAACTATAAAATTTAATGAAGAAAATCTTAGTCCTGAATGGAAACTCCTAAATCTTAAGGCCACAGATGTGTATGATAAACTTTCACCATTTAATCTAATTTATAAATCCATCATAATAGTTTTTAGAAATGTTATCCAAGTTAAGTGGATTGATGATTATAAATACCACTTATAAATAGTAGATGACAAAACTATCCATCGGTTAAAATCTCAATTTAAATATAAGTTTTTGCATATTAGTGTCATTACTATTGGCATTTTCCTTTTATTTAGAAGAGGTCTAAATGTCAATATTTTAGGATGTTTACTTGATAATAGACATACTAACTTTACTACTTGTTTACAAAATATTGTTTAAATTGGTCTTCATGATGGTCTAATTTTTACAACTATGTATCCAAATTATCTAGTCGCCATTCATCAAGAAGAAAACATAAATAAAGTACTGAAGATTTTTCTTTAAACTCATGGATTAGATATGATCCCTAGATCTTGTCCTCTTACTATTAAATATCAGTTCATGTCTCATCTAACTAATACCCTTCACCCTGATGTCAAGCATACTCCCATGAAAGGCAAAAGCGTGGTGTGTCACGTAATAGAAAATAGTTAGATAATCCTAGCTTAATAAATTTTTTAGTTAGATCTTAAGTTTCTCAAAAAATAGATAGTAGACATAGACTTTGTTTAGAATCTCAAAAAAATATTATCATTTGCTACATCTCTAAAAGATTTATCAAATAAATTTATTATCAGATTTGATTCTCAAAATGATTTAAAAGACCATATGTTGAACATACAATTGCAACAACCCTTGCCTCCAATCAATCCTTGCTATCTACACGTCAAGAAAGTTTACGACCCTCAAATAGATTCAAATTACTATATTGATTTCCAACAAATCATAAGTCATCTAGATCAATCTACTATTCACATGGTTAAAAGGGATTTAGCCATAGAAGAATTGCTTGATAAAAATAAGAAGTTACTTACTGAAGCCAAAAGAATCAATATGAAAGAAACTTTTGGAGAAAGACTAAAAAAATAAGAGGAAGGTCATATATAGAAAACTCCTCTAGGAGATGAATCATACATAGGAAAAAGTTTTTCAAACCCTGTTGATTAATATCAATATTTAGCTGATGGAAAATATAGATCACAAATGTATTATCTTAGAATGTCTGAAAAAAGTATTGATCAGTCTACAGAAGTTAAGTTAATGAATTGGAATAAACTTGCAACTAGAAATTTGAATAATAAAGTTTTATAAATACATCAAAGTCTTGATCAGGATTTTAAGATGTTAAGGAGTATTGAGTTATATCATAAAAGAGAAATTACTAGAGACATAAATGTTTTAAATGATAATATTACTACCTCATAGTCAAATTATTCAAAAAATCGATAATGAATCCAATAGCATTAGACTACAACAACAATCTATTGAAACAAAGTTAGATGATATGATTGCTAAGAAAAAGGTTATCAGTCAAAGCCAAGATTAGCTTAAGACTAGTATAGTTTCTATTGAGATAGATTTGAAAACTCAAATTACTACTCTTGAGATAAAATAAGAAGAAGCACATCAAGAAATCAAACAACTATTTTCAACTTCTAATAGCACAGCTAGATAAATTATAAACCAAAATTTTAGCTTATCTTATATTCTTGATATTCTAGACTCACTAAAAGATAAAGGATAATCTTCTCAGCCATGGCTAAAAATTGTTGTCTCATAACATATTGATTATAGTCAAAATATCTATTCCTAATAAAATGTTTTAAAAATATAAAGAAAATCATTCATAAAATCTATATAAAAAAATTTGTCTGATTCTAAAACATCTCTTGATAAGATCTTCCAAGTAAGATTGGCTAAGATTGAACCTACTGAAATTGAAAGTTATTTTGATATAGGAGAATATTTAAATTCTAGACCTCCACTAGATTCTCAAATAAGGACATTAAACCTTCAACTTTTCTTTTGAAAATTTAATTGTGAACCACTAAAAAAAATGAAAGAAATGATTCATGCAATGTTATCCTGGGCCAATGTATAGATTCATGGTCTTAAGAAAGATCCTTTTAGTGTTAGTTAGCAAATTACAAATTAGTTCATAGAAAATATCAAAAATGGTGGGATGCTAGTGGTCCAGTGTTTCATGAAAGTATATACACTCATCCAGAACCTATCACTGCACTCTACAATGCTTTACTTTTTAAATTTGTTGGCACACTTGATAATGATAAAGAGGAAAATAATGTAAATTTTTTTAAAGCTAAATTATGTGATTTGACCAGGCTAGATGAATATATGTACTACATGGAGAATCTATTCTATAATACTAGAGAAATCTATAATCTAGCATACAAAATTAGGTATATAGAATTATTTTTTAAATATTTTTCTACCAAATATAAAATATCTATAGATGATAACCTTCCAACCATGTCCTTTAGAAGGATAAATTATAATATTAAAGTAGTTAATGAAAGGTTAGGTGAAGAAAGAAAGGCATAGAAAGAAACTATAAAGTTTCACAAATAAATTGGTATAAAATTTTATAATTCTATCATAGATCATTTTGGCTGTATAGATGTGCATAGATATAGATATTATAAAAAGAAGAAGAAAAATCATTCTTGAAAATATTCTTCAGAAAAAAAATTTACTTATACAAAGTCATGGAAGCCTAGATATAAATCTAGAAAAAATAAATTTGGTCCAAGGAGGATATTCATAAAAAAAGAAACATGGGTTTCATAAGAAGCTTGTCAAATGTTTCATCTATCAAGGTGATCATTATACAAATAAATATCTTAATAAGAGAAAAAAATTCAAGAAGATTAATTTTCTAAATAGCCATGGAATCAATGAAGATGAATATGTTTTAGTTTAAGAAGGAGATGAACTTCAATATGAGTCAGATATTTTATGAGAAGCATCTGATAATGATGAATCTGATAATCAAATAAATATGAATTTAGTTACCACTAAATTAGAAGATGAATCATCTAATTATGATTCTGATATAGTATTTAAGATTCATATGATTTTTGCTTCTTTTCTAGATGCCTTAAGTGTATCCCAACAAATATCTTTATTCAAAGAAAGATATTATAAAATTCTTGCTTATATGATCTCTGAAAGAGTTTTTTTAGAATAATAAATTATAGCTACTGAGCAAAAATATTCTCTCTATTTAGCTCAACAAAAAAGGCAAAAAGATATTTTGTCCCAAGAATTTTAGTCCAAAAATTAGAAAGCTTCTCTGATTGAAGATACCTATCAACTTGACATATATGATAGAGCTACTTGGTGAAAAAAGTGCATCTATCAACTTCATCTCTTCTTAGCTAAAGCTCAGACTAAATTACAAGATCTTCTAAAAAATGAATCTCTTGTTGATGAACATGAATGCCTCTTTGAAGAACATTTGATCTAAGTAACTAATGAGATAGAATCTCATTTTAAGAGAGAAAAACTTTTCATAATAATTCAAACATACATCAAATATCAGTATACAATACTAATAATTCATTATGTGAAATTTAGATTAAAATAGGGTAGTTTTAAACTATATAGCTTGGATTTCCTACTTGATACAGATATTGATATCTCTCTTGCTACATATCATTCTATCCCTGTTGATATGTATAATGTTGACTTTCATAGGTTAACTTTTAAAATAAAAATTGTAGTTTTAAAATTGTTTGCAATTATTCCTATTATACTTTGTGACCCTATCTATTATTTTAAGATAGCACAACATAAAATGCCAATGTATGATATGATGATTGATTCAGATAACTTGCCTACTTTCTACCCTATCACAATTTAAATGCATGAAATAATTTTTGCATAAATATATTCTTTTTACAAGAAATTTAGATATGAATGTAGAATTCCTATGAAAAAAAACCAAAAAAACTCATTGATATCAGATGGATATAGTAGAAGATAAATCTTTACCATAATAACATTGAATCAATAATTAAAAGAATAAAAAATGATTGTCGCTCTAAAAATCTTTTGTCATTCAGAGATAGAAAAATACATGAATAAAAATTGAATTGAAGATGGTAAAAGATAGAAATAATAAAGAAATAGAATCCAAGTTTAAGGCACATTATTTAGGTATATCTCCTTCAATTAGAGAAAAATATTTTCAAGAGATAAAGCAATTAAAGGAACAAGGTTTGATAAGATATTCTAATAGCCCTTGGGCTTGTGAAGCATTTTATGTAAATAAAAGATCAAAAAAAGTAATAGTTAAAAAGAAACTAGTTATAAATTATATTCATCTTAATAAATATATTTTACCTGTTCAATATCATATTCCTTTAAACGATAAAATCTTGTAGAGAATAAGTGGAAGCAAAGTTTATAGTAAATTTGATTTAAAATCAAGATTTTGATAGATACAAATAGTAGAATAAAATAGGTACAAGACTATATTTGTTACTCTATTTAGACAATATGAATGGAATGTCCTACCCTTTGACTTAAATAATCCTCCAGCATGGTCAGGTGAAATGATAAATGCTATTCAGAAGATAAAAAAAAAATTCAAAATTTACCACCTTTAGTTTTACCTAGAAATAGTCTAAAGATTATTGAAATAGATGTTTCAAAATTATATTGAGGTGTAATTCTTAAAGAAAGATTGTCAGATGGTTCATAAATTTTTTGTAGATTTGTTTTAGAAAATTTTAAACAAACTCAAAAAAATTATCATTCACAAAGAAATTCTTGTTGTTATTAAGGCTATTCAATCTTTTGTCTTTTATGAGATAATTTTTTTTAAAATTAGATCTAATTTAAATAATTTTATGAGTATTCTTCATTCTTCTGATAATTTAAAAAAAGGACATGTGACTAGATTAACTATGTGGGCAACATTTTTATCAGACTTTAACTTCTCTATTGAGCATATTCTTAGAAAAAAGAATTGTCTTACTGATTTTATATCTACAAAATTTAATTTAGATAATTCATAATGGTCAATCATGGTAGTAACAATTACTAAAACTTATGAAGAATTTCATCAGCAGATATAGAGATCCACTCCATCTATTGATAATCAATTAACTCATGAAATCGGTGCTCTCACCAAAAATTGTCATGAAGCTTCTATAGAACTTAATATTTTACTCATTTGGTATGGACATCTCAGTTTCAAGACCCTAATGGCAAAAGATGGTGTTCAGTATTAATTTTATATCATGAAGTTAATAATCCAAAGATTACTATTATAAATAATCTTTTTAAAAAATTTATTTGTAGGCATGGTTTTGAATTCTTAATCTAATGGTCTATCTTTTGGCTAAATTTTAACCTTTTTACAGAGAATTTTTAGTCATCTACTGAAATACTAGATTACTTGTTTGAAATTTTATATTATGTTATGTCAATGAAAACTTTTGATGATCTTGTTGTTTGTATCCCTCTAGATCAAATGAGAAATATATTTATTGCTTTAAAGATATATTTCAAGATTAAGTTTGAAATATTTTTATTTCAAAATTTCTATGTTAATTTACATGTTAGTTTAGTTCCTACACAATGATTAGCAGCTATTTGAAAATAGTTCAGTAGAAGTCATCAATCTGTGTTTCCTCCTACACTTAGTTGTATCTTAAGGATTCCATCAAATTTATAAATGGACCACACTAACTTTGATTCTGATGTTCATAACCATTACTCTTCTCAGGAAAAATATGAAATCAATAATGATGATTGATTTAATATAAAGAATAGTTACATTGTCTATATGTCACCGTGAATGTGAACATGATAACCCTCTCTTGTTCTTTTTATGGACCTCACCACTTTGTAAAGATGGGTACCTTGTCAGCCATGTCAATAGATTTCTTATTTTTTTGGTTAAATGGTGCACAGTGGGCCCATAACCCACTAAATTTTGACATATTTCTTTATATCCATTGATTCAACATCTTTGTGTTGACCGTTAATATTCCCATTTCATCTTATAAATATGAGTAATTATTTGTGTCATAAGCATTGAATGCCTAGAGTCGAGTGTAGAGTTTAGCATTGTAGTTGAGTCATAACAAGTCAAGAAACAGTGTATGCACTTTGCTTGCCTTTTTTATTAGATCCTGTGAATAAAAAACAAATCCTAAATATGTTATTTATGATATATTGTTGTAATTACTCTGCTACATGTTGTGTGTCTGTAATATTTGTAAGTTATTTATGTGTCACATTACACAATCTTGTTGTTAATGGAAGAAAAAAACATATATAAAGTACTAAATCTTTTCATTCAAACTCATGGATTACATATGATCCCTAGATCTTGTCCTCTTACTATTAAATATCAGGTAATATATCGCCTAAGCAATACCCTTCACCCTACTATTAAGTATACTCCCATACAAGACAAAAGTGTGGTGTGTCAAGCAACAAAAAATAGTCAAACAATATTAGCTAAATATATTTCTTGGTCAGATCTTAAGTTGTTTAGAAAATAGATAGTAGACATAGATTTTGTTCAAGATACCAAGAAATCTTTATCATTTTATACATCTATAAAACATTTAGAAAACAAATCTATTATCAGATTTGACTCTCAAAATAATTTAAAAGACCATATGCTAAACGTACAATTGTAACAACCCTTGCCTCTAATCAATCCTCACTGTCTACATCTCAAAAAAATTTATGACCTTGAAATAAATTCATATTACTGTATTGATTACCCAAAAATTATAAGTCATCCAGATCAATCGAGTATTCACATGGTTAAAAGAGATTTAGCCATACAAGAATTGCTTGAAAAATATAAGAAGTTACTTACTGAAGACAAAAGAATTAATATGGAAGAAACTTCTTGACAAAAAACTAAAAAAGAAGAAGATGAAGGTCATATATAGAAAACTCCTCTGGAAAATGAATCATATACAAAAAAAAAAATTTAAAGTGTATTAATTTTAATCAATATTCACCTGATAAAAAATATAGGACATAAATGTATTATCTCAAAAAATTTGACAAAAGTCTTGATCGGTCTACAAAAGTTAATTTAATGACTTGAAATAATCTTGTAACTAAACGTTTGAATAATAAAATTTCAAAAATATAACAATGTCTTGAATAGGTTTTTAAGATGTTAAAGAGTATTGAGTTATATTAGAAAGGAGAAATTACTAAATTCATAAATATTTTAAATGATAATGTTACTACCCATTATAGTCAGCTTATTTTAAAAATAGATAATAAATCTAACATCATTAGATTACAACAACAATGTATTGAAATAAAGGTGGATGATATGATTGTTGGGGAAAAGGTTATCAGTCAAATTCAAAATTAGCTTAAGATTTTATGATTTCTATTGAGACATATTTGAAAACTCAAATTGTTACTCTTGAGATAAAATAAGAAGAATCACATCAAAAAAATTAGACAACTATTTTCATCTTCTGATAGCATAGCTAGAGAAATTATAAATCAAATTTCTATCTTATCTTTTATGCTTATTATTATAAATTCACTAAAATATAAAAGATAATATTCTTAGCCACAACTAAAATTTTTTTTCTCAAAACATATTGATTATAGTGAAAATATCCATTCCTGGTAAAATATTTTAAAAATATAAAGAGAATCATTCATGAAATATAAATAAAAAATTTCACTTAATTCTTAAAAATCTCTTGATAATATCTTCCAAGTAGGAATGGTTAAGATTAAACTTGCTGAAATTAAAAATTATTTTGATATAGGAAAATCTGCAAAGTCTAGACCTCCACTAGATTCTTAAATAAAGACATTGGACCTTCAACCTTTCTTTTAGAAATTTAATTGTGAACCACCAAAAAAAGGAAAGAAATGATTCATGCAATGTTATCTTGATCTAGTGTACAGATTCATGGTTTAAAAAAATATATTTTCAATATTAGTCAGCAAATTGCAAATAAGTTCATAGAAAATATTAAAGAATGGTAGGATGTTAGTGGTCCAATGTTTCATGAAAGTATATACTCTCATCTAGAATCTATCTCTGCACTCTAAAATATTTTACTTTTTGAATTTGTTGACACACTTGATAATAATAAAGAGGTAAATAAATCAATGTTTTTTAAATCTCAATTGTGTGATATGACCAGGCTAGATGAATATATGTGTTTTATGGAGAATTTATTCTATAATACAGAAAAAAAAATTAATCCAGCATACAAAATTAGGTATATAGAATCATTTCTTAAATATTTTGCTACCAAATATAAATTTGTTATGGGTGATAACCTTCCAACCATGTCCTTTGGAAGGATAAATTAGAATATTAAAATAGTCAATAAAAGATTATGTGTAGAAAGAAAGGCACAGAAAAAACTATGAAGTTTTACAAATAAATTGATGCAACACTCTATAATTATATCAATGATAATTTTGGTTGTATGGATGTACATAGATATAGAGAATATAAAAAGAAGAGGAAATCTCATTCTTACAAATATTCTTCAGAAAAAGAATTTACTTATAATAAGTCTTGAAAGCCTAGATATAAATCTAGGAAAAAGAAATTAGGTCTGAGGAGGATATTCAAAAAAAAAGAAACATGGGTTCCACAAGAAGCTTGTCAAATTTTTCATCTATCAAGGTGATCATTATGCAAATAAATATCTTAATAAGAGAAAAAAAATCCAAGAAAATTAATTTTCTGAATAGCCATGGAATAAATGAAGATGAATATGTTTTAGTTTTAGAAGAAAATTAACTTCAATATGAGTCAGATATTTTATGAGAAGAATATGATAGTGATGAATCTAAGAATCAAATAAATATAAATCTCGTTGACACTAAATCAAAAGATGAATAATCTAATTATGATTCTAAAATAGGATTTTAAATTTATATGATTTTTGCTCCTTTTTTAGACATATTGAGTTTATCCCAAAAAATATCTTTCCTCAAAGAAATATATGATAAAATTCCATCATATGAGATCTCTGAAAGAATATTTTTATAACAATAAATTGTAGCTGCTATGAAAAAATATTCTCTTTGTTTAGCTCAACAAAAAAAGGGTATTTTGTCCCAAGAATTTTAATCCAAAAACTAGAAAGCTTCTTCGGTTGAAGTTGCCTATCAACCTCACATATATGATAAATATACTTGGTGAAAGAAGTGCATCTATCAACTTTAGTTCTTCTTAATTAAAGCTTAGATTGAATTATAATACCTTCTGAAAGAGGAAGATCTTATTGATGAACATAAACACTTCTTTAAATAAGAATTACTCTAAGCAATTAATGAGATAGAATATCATTTTGAGAGAGGAAAAACCTCTCATAATAATTTAAACATATATCAGATATCAATATATAATAATAATCTATTATGTTAAATTTAGATTAAATGAGATGATTTTTAACCATATAGCTTAGATATTCTACTTGATATAGGTGTTGATATCTCTCTTGATCGATATCATTTTATCTGTACTCATATGTGAAAATCTTACTTTCATAGGTTAACTTTCAATAAAAAAATTATAGTTTCAAAATTATCTAAATTTATTTTTATTATGTTTGGTGACTCTATCTATCATTTTAAAATAGTACAACATGAAATGTCAATATATGATATGATGATTAGTTCAGATAACTTAACTACTTTCTACCTTATCACAATTCAGTCACATGAAATAATTCTTACACAAAAATATTCTTTATAAAATAAATATAGATATAAATATAGAATTTTAATAAAAGAAAAGCTAAAAAAACTAGTTGATATTAGATGGATACATTAGAAGATAAATCTTTGCCATGCTAGCATTGAACCAATAATTAAAAAATTTAAAAAAGATTTTTTTCTCTCTAAATCTTTTGGCATTCAAAGATAGGAAAATACATGAATGTAGAATCAAATTAAAGATGGTAAAAAATAGAAAAAAAAAAAAATAGAACCCAAGTTTAAGGCACATCATTCAAGAATGTCTCCTTCACTTATAGAAGAATATTTTTAGGAGATAAAGCAATTAAAAGATTAAGTTTTGATAAGATATTTTAATATCCCTTGAGCTTGGGAAATATTTTATGTAAATAAAAGATCATAGCAAATAAGAGGTAAAAAGAGACTAGTTATAAATGATGTGTCTTTTAATAAATATGTTTTACCTATTCAACATACTATTCTTTTAAAAGATAAAATCTTGTAGAGAATAAGTGGAAGCAAATTTTACAGTAAGTTTGATTTAAATTCAGGAGAAGTTGGAGTTTAGGAACATGTTTTAAATAAAAAAAAATTTAATGAGCTCAAAGAGAAAAATTTACTACAATGATTTCTTGGCTATGTAAACTATGTAGCAGGTTATTATTATAATATAACACATGACAAAATTCTTTAAAATAAAAAGTTAACAAAGAATCCTTCATCATGGTTGGTTAAAATGATAAATGTTGTTCAAAGGATAAAACCAAATTTTTAAAATTTACCACCTTTAGTTTTACCTGATAATGGTCTAAATATTTTTGAAGTATATGCTTCAGAATTATATTGGGGTGTAGTTCTTAAAAAAAGATTGTTAGATGGTTCAAAATAAACTTGTAGATTTGATTTAGAAAATTATCATTCTACTCACAAATAAATTCTTATTGTTACTAAGGCTATTAAAACTTTTATATTTTTTGTGAGATAAAAAAAATCTTGTTAGATATTATTTAAATAATTTTATGAGTATTATTCATTCTACTGATAATCTAAAAAATGGATCTATGAGAAGATTAATAAGGTGGACAATATTTATGTCATACTTTGACTTATTTGTTAAGCATATCCCCAGAATAAAGAGTTGTCTTACTGATTTTATATCTAGAGAATTTAATTTAGATAATTCAAAATGGTCAATCATGGCAGTAATAGTTATTGAATTTCATGAAGAATTACATCAGCATATATATAGATCTAATCTATCTATTACTAATCAGTTAACTCATAAAATCGATGCTCTCACCAAAAAAATTCATGAAGTTTCTATAAAACTCAATAATACTCATTTGACATAAACATCTCAATTTCAAAAACTTGATGGTAAAAGGTGGTGTTCAACAATAATGTTATATTATGAAGCTAATAATCCAAAGATTACTGATATAAATAATCTATTTAAATTTTTTATTTACAGGTATGGATTTAAATTCTTAATCCAATGGTCTACCTTTTGGCTTAATTTTAACCCTCCTACAGAGAAATTATGGTCATCTACTGAAATACCAAATTACTTGTTTGAATTTTTAGATTATATTATATCAATGAAAGCTTCTAATGATTCTGTTGTTCGTATCCCTCTAGATCAAGTGAAAAATATACTAATTGATTTAAGGATACTTTTTAACATTAGGTTTGAAATATTTTTAGTTCAAAATATTTAAGTTAATCTACATGCTAGCTTAGCTCATACACAACTATTAATAACTCTTTGAAAATAGTTCACTATAAGTCATCAAGTTGTGTTTCCTCCTACACCTGGTGGTCATATCTTAAGGATTCTATCAGTTTTATACATGGACCACACTAACTTTGATTCTAATGATGACAACCATTATTCTCCCTAAGGATAATATGAGTTTAATGATGATGACTGATTTAATATAAAGACTAATTACAGGGTCTATCTATAATTATGAATGTGGGCATGATAACCCTCTCTCTATTTTTTTGGACATTACCACTCTCAAAAAGTGGTAACCTATCGACCATGTTGACGTATTCTTTATTTTCTTCATGTTATGCGGTGCACAGTGAGCCCATAACCCACTAAATTTTCTCATCTTGCCTTATATTAGTTGATTCGACATCTTTGTGTCAACCATTGATCCTCTCATTTTATCTTATAAATATGAGTTCTTCATGTCATAAGCATTGAATACCTGGAGTCAAGTTTAAATTTTAACCTAGTAATTGAGTCGTAGCAAATCAAAAAAAAGTGTATGCTCTTCGCTTGCTCTCTTTGTGGGATCTTGTGAATCAAAAACTTTTCTTAAATATGTTATTTATGATATGTCTATTATAATTACTATGCTATATGTTATGTGTTTGTAAGTTCTATAAGTTCTCTATGTGTTCCATTGAACAAAAATAATCAAATAATCCCAATTGAATCAATTTCTTAGTCAGATCTTAAGTTTTTCGAAAAATAGATAGTAGACATAGACTTTGTTTAGAATCTCAAAAAATTCTTATCATTTTCCACATCTATAAAATATTTTCCAAAAAAATATATTATGAGATTTGACTCTCAAAATTATTTAAAAGACCATATGTTGAACATACAATCACAACAACTCTTGCCTCCATTCAATCCTCACTGTCTGCATCTCAATAAACTTGACCCTCAAATAGATTCATATTATTGTATTGATTGCCAAAAAATTATAAGTCATCTAGATCAATTCAATATTCACATGGTTAAAATAATTTAGTCATACAAGAACTATTTAATAAAAATAAGAAGTTACTTTCTAAAGCCAAAAGAATTAGTATGAAAGGAACTTTTAGAGAAAAGACTAAAAAATAAGAAGAGAAAGGTCATATATATAAAAATCATCTGAGAGATGAATCATATACAGAAAAAAGATTCCCAAAGCTTGTTGATTTCAATAAATATTCACTTGATAGAAAATATAGGGCACAAATATATTATCTCAGAATATTTAACAAAATTCTTAACCAATTTAAAGAAATTAAATTAATGAATTAGAATAATCTTGCCACTAAATGTTTGAATAATAAAGTTTCAAAAATACAGCAAAGTCTTGATCAATTTTTTAATATTTTGAAGAGTATTGAGTTATATCAAAAAGGATAAATTACTAGAGCCATCAATTTTTTAAATGATAGTATTACTACCCATCATATTCAACTTATTTAAACAATAGATAATGAATCCAATGGCATTAGACTACAACAATAATCTATTGAAGCAAAGGTAGATGATATGATTGTTGAAGAAAAAATTATCAATAAAAATTAAAATCAGCTTAAGACTAGTATAGTTTCTATTGAGACATTTGAAAACTTAAATTTTTACTCTTAAGAAAAAACAAGAAAAAAGCACATCAAAAAATTAGATAACTATCTTCAACTTCTGAAAGCATAGCTAGAGAAATTGTCAACTAAAATTCTAACTTATCCTCTATTCTTAATATTCTAGATTTACTAAAAGATAAAGCATAATCTTCTTAGCCACAGGTAAAAATTATAGTCTCAAAACATATTGATTACAGTCAAAATATCCATTCCTGGCAAAGTATTTTAAAAATATAAAGAAAATTATTCACAAAATTTAAATAAATTTTTTTCCCTGATTCTAAAAAATCTCTTGATAAGATTTTTCACATAGGAATGACTAATATTTAACCTAAAAAAACTAAAATTTATTTTGATATAGGAGGATCTTCAAAATCTAGACCTCCACTAGATTATCAAATAAAGACATTGAACCTTCAAACTTTCTTTTAGAAATTCAATTGTCAACCAACAAAAAAAAGGAAAGAAGTGATTCATACAATATTAGCTTGAACTAGTGTACAGATTCATGGTTTTAAGAAAAATATTTTCAGTTTTAGTTAGTAAATTACAAATAGGTTCATAGAAAATATCAAAGAATGGTGAGATGTTAGTGGTCCAGTGTTTCATGAAAGTATATACACTCATCCAGAACCTATCTCTACACTCTGCAATGCATTAATTTTTAAATTTATTAGCATATTTGATAATGATAAAGAGACAAATAAGGCAAAAAATTTTAAAGCCTAATTGTGTGGTATGACTAGGCTAAATGAATATATGTGTTATCTAGAGAATTTATTCTATAATACTAGGGAAATATTTAGTCTAACATACAAGATTAAGTATATAGAATCATTTCTTGAATATTTTGGTACCAAATATAAAGCTATTATGGGTGATAACCTTCCAACCATGTCCTTTGGAAATTTATATCAGAATATTAAAGTAGTCAATGAAAGGTTATGTGCAGATAGAAAGCCATACAAAGAAACTATGAAGTTTCACAAATAAATTGGTGTTTGTAATTTTATTAATAATAATTTTGTTTGTCTGGATGTTCATAGATATAGATAGTATAAAAATGAGAAGAAATCTCATTCTTGCAAATGTTCTTCAGAAAAAAAAAATTACTTATAATAAGTCTTGGAAGCCTAGATATAAATTTAGAAAAAAAAAAATTGGTCCGAAGAGGATATTAGAAAAAAAGAAACATGGGTTCCACAAGAAGCTTGTCAAATATTTCATCTGTCAAGGTGTCCATTATGCAAATAAATATCCTAATAAGAGAACATAATTCAAGAATATTAGTTTTCTAAATAGCCATAGAATCAATGAAGATGAATATGTTTTAGTTTCAAAAGAAGATAAACTTCAATATGAGTCATATACTTTGTCAGAAGTCTCTGATAGTGATAAATCTGATAATCAAGTAAATATGAATCTAGTTGACATTGAATCAAAAGTTGAATCATCTGATTATGAATCTGATATAAGATTTTAGATTCATATGATTTTTACTCATTTTCTAAATGCCTTGAACTTATCCCAACAAATATCTTTCCTCAAAGAAAGATATGCTAAAATTGTAGCTATTGAGAAGAAATATTCTCTCCATTTAGCTCAACAAAAAAAATAAAAAGATATTTTGTCCCAACAATTTTAGTCAAAAAATTAGAAAGATTCTTTGATTAAAGTTGCCTACCAACCTGACACATGATAGAGCTACTTGACGAAAGAAGCACATCTATCAATTTCAGCTCTTCTTAGCTAAAGCTCAGATTGAATTACAAGATCTTTTATAAAAAAAATATTGTTGATGCATATGAACACCTCTTTGAAGAAGAATTACTCCAAATAACTAATAAGATAGAATATCATTTTGAGCAGGGGAAAACCTCTCATAATAATTTAAACATATATCAGATATTAATATACAATACTAATAATCTGGTAAATAAAATTTAGATTAAATGGGATGGTTTCAAACCATATAACTTGGATGTCTTGTTTGATACAGGGGTTGATATCTCTCTTGCTAGATATCATTCTATCCCTATTGATATGTGAAAAGTTGACTTTCATAGGTTAACTTTTAATACAAAAACTATAATTTTAGAATTGTCTATAGTTATTTGTATTATGTTTGGTGACTTTATCTATCATTTTAAGATAGTACAATATGAAATACCAATGTATGATATGATGATTGGTTCAAATAAATTGACTACTTTTTAACCTATCATAATTCAGTCCTATGGAATATTTTTTGCACAAAATTTTTTTTATTCAAGAAATATAGATATGAATACAAAAATTTTATGAGAAAAAAGTCAAACAAATTAGTTGATACCAGATTAATATAGTAGAAGATAAATCTTTCTTATGCTAGCATTGAACCAATAATTGAAAAAATTCAAAAAGATTGTTGCTCTAAAAATTTTTTAACATTCAGAGATAAAAAATATATAAATGCAAAATTGAATTAAAAATGGTAAAGCATAGAAATGGAAAAGAAATAGAACCCAAGTTTAAGATACATCATTCAATAATATCTCCTTCACTTAGAGAAGAATGTTTTTAGGAGATAAAATAATTAAAAAAACAAAGTTTGATAAGAGATTTTAATAGCCCTCAAATTTATGAAACATTTTATGTAAATAAAAGATCAGAGTAAATAAGAGATAAAAAGATATTAGTTATAAATTATATTCCTCTTAATAAATATGTTTTACCTATTCAACATCTTATTCTTTTAAAAGATAAAATATTGTAGAAAATAAGTGGAAGTAATGTTTACTAATAAATTTGATTTAAAATCAAAATTTTGATAGATACAAGTAGAAAAACAAGACATGTACAAGGCTACATTTATTACTCCATTTAGACAATATAGATGAAATGTCTTACCCTTTAGCTTAAAGACTGCTTCTAACATATTTTTAAAAATGATGAATAAAATTTTGTCAACATATTCTGATTTTATCATTGTCTATATATATGATATATTAGTCTTTTCAAAATCATATAAAGATCATTTAAATCATCTAGAACAATTCTATCAAATTGTGTTTCATAATGGTTTAGTTCTGTCTGAGAAAAAAATGTCAATTTTCAAAGATGAGATTGAGTTTTTAGAAGTTAATATAAAATCAAGAGAAGATACAGTTTAAGATCATATTTTAAAAAATATTAAAATATTTTATGATGAGGTCAAAGATAAAAATTTATTACAAAGATTTTTTGGTTTTGTAAACTATGTAGCAAGTTATTATTATAATATTGCACAGAATAGAATTCTTTTAAATAAAAGGATAATAAATAATCCTCAAGCATGGTCAGGTGAAACGATAAATATTTTTTAAAAGATAAAATAAAATTATCAAAATTTATCACTTTTAGTTTTACCTGGTAATGGTCTAAAGATTATTAAAATAGATGATTCATAATTATATTGGGGTGCAGTTCTTAAAGAAAGATTATCAAATGGTTCAAAAAATTCCTATTCTACTCAAAAATAAATTCTTGTTGTTATTATGGCTATTCAAGATTTTATGATTATTATGAGATCAGAAAATTTCTTCTTAGATCTTATTTAAGTAATTTTATGAGTATGTTTCATTCTACTGATAATCTAAAAAAAAGATCTGTGAGTAGATTAATCACGTAGGCAATATTTCTATTAGACTTTAACTTCTCTATTGAGAATATTCTTCGAAAAAATAATTTTCTTACTAATTTCATATCTAGAGAATTCAATTCAGATAATTCAGAATGGTCAGTCATAGCAGTAACAGTTACTAAAGTTCATGAAAAATTTTATCAACATATATAGAGATTCACTCCTTCATTTGATAATCAGTTAACACATAAAATTGATGCTTTCACAAGAAAATATCATGAAGCTTTTGTAGAACTTAATAATACTTATTTAACATGGACATCTTAGTTTCAAGAACCTAATAATAAAAGGTTGTGTTCAACAATAATGTTATATCATGAATCTAATAATCTAAGGATTACTGGTATAAATAATCTATTTAAAAATTTTATTTGCAAGTATAGTTTTGAATTCTTAATCTAATGGTCTATCTTTTGGCCAAATTTTAACACTGCTACAAAGAATTTTTGATCATCTACTAAAATATCAGATTACTTATTTAAATTTATGGATTATATTATGCCAATAATTTTTTTGATGTCCCTATTGTTCCAATCCCTCCAGATCAAGTGAGAAATATTTTTATTACTTTAAGGATACCTTTCAGGGTTAAGTTTGAAATATTTTGAGTTCAAAATTTTTAAGTTAATCTACATGCTAACTTAGCCCTTCAATAACTGTTAACAATTATTTGAAAATAGTTTACTATATGTCATCGAGATTTATTTTCTCTTACACCTCACGGTCGTATCTTAAGGATTTCATCAACTTTATAAATGGACTACATTGACTTTGATTCTGATGATGATAACCATTATTCTATCCAAAGAGAATATAAATTCAATGATGGTAACTAATTTAATATAAATACTAGTTATGGGGTCTATCCATAGTTGTAAATGTGGGCCAATAACCATCTCTTATTCTTTTATGGACCTCACCACTTTTAAAAACTGGTAATATGTCAAATGTGTAGATAGATTTTTTTTTGTTAGGTAGTGCATAGGGGCCCATAACCCACTAATTTTTAGCATCTTGCCTTCCATCCATTGATTTGGAATCTTTGTGTCAATCATTGATATTCTCAATTCATCTTATAAATATGATAATTTTTTCATGTCATAAGCATTGAATTCTTAGAGTCATGTCTAGAGTTTTGCCTAGTAGTTGAGTTGTAGCAAGTTAGGAAAAAGTGTATGCTCCTTGTTTGCCCTCTTTGTGGAATCCTGTGAATCAATTTTTTAAAAAAATATGTTATTTATGATATGTCTATTATAATTAATCTACAAAATTTTGCATATCTGTAAGCCCTATAAGTTATCTATGTGTTTCATTAAAATTATCTGAAGCAAACCTAAATATAAATTATATATAAGGGGTAAAAAGAGACTAGTTATAAATTATGTTCCTTTTAATAAATATGTTCTACCTGTTCAGCATCATATTCTTTTAAAAGATAAAATATTGTAAAAAATAAGTGAAAGCAAAGTTTACAGTAACTTTTATTTAAAATTAAGATTTTGATAGTTACAAATAGTAGAACAAGAGAGGTACAAGACTCCATTTGGACAATATGAATAGAATGTCCTACATTTTAGCTTAAATAATCCTCTAGCATAGTTGGGTAAAATGACAAAGGTTATTTAAAAAATAAAATAATTTTTTTAGAATTTACTACTTTTAGTTTTACCTCATAATAGTCTAAAGATTATTAAAATAGATGCTTCAGAATTATATTGGGGTGCAGTTTTTGAAAAAAGACTGTCAAATGGTTTGAAAAAACCTTGCAAATATACTTCAAAAAATGTTAAATAGTCTCAAAAAAATTATCAATCTACTCAAAAAAAAATTTACTGTCATTAAGGCTATTCAAGCTTTTATGTTTCTTTTGAGATTAAATTTATTTTTTGTTAGATCCGATTGAAATAACTTTATGAGTATTTTTCATTCTACTGATAATATAAAAAAAATGATCTATTAGTATATTAACCAGGTGGAAAAGATTTCTATCAGACTTTGAAATTTTTATTGAGCATATTTCTAGAAAAAAAAATTATCTTACTGATTTTATATCTAAGGAATTCAATTCAGGTAATTTAGAATAGTTAGTCATGGTAGTAATAGTTACTAAAATTCATGAAAATTTTTATTAAAATATATGGAGATCCACTCCATCTGTTGCTAATTAGTTAACTCACGAAATGAATGCTCTCACAAAAAAAATTCATGAAGCTTCTGTAGAACTCAATAATACTCATTTGGCATGGACATCTCAGTTCCAAGAATCTGATGATAAAAAATGGTGTTCAACAATAATGTTATATCATAAAGCTAATAATCTAAGGATTATTGTTATAAATAATCTATTTAAAAAATTTATTTGCAGGCATAGTTTTTAATTCTTAATCTAATGGTCTACATTTTGGCAAAATTTTAACCCTACTATAGAGAAATTTTGGTCATCTACTAAAATACCAAATTACTTTTTTAAATTTTTGGATTATATTATGCCAATGAAAGCTTATGATTATCTTGTTGTTATTATCCCTTTAGATAAAGTGAAAAATATATTTATTACTTTAAGAATACATTTCATGATTAAGTTTAAAATATTTTTAGTTCAAAATTTTTAAGTTAATCTACATGCTAGCTTAGCTCATACATAATCATTAGCAGCTCTTAGAAAATAGTTTACTATAATTCATCTATCTATGTTTCCTCATAAGGATTCCATCAGCTTTATATATGGATTACACCAACATTGATGATGACAACCATTATTCTCCTCAAGGAGAATATAAATTTAATGATGATGACTGATTTAATATAAAGATTAGTTATGAGATCTATTTATAGCCATGAATGTGGGTATTATAAACCTCTCTTTTCTAATTATAGACCTCACCACTTTCAAAAGGTGGTAACCTATCGATCATGTCGATAGATTCTTTATTTTTTTTGTTAGGCGGTGCATAGTGGGCCCATAACCCACTAACTTTTAGCATCTTGTCTTCTGTCTATTAATTCAACATCTTTGTGTCAATCGTTATTATTCTTATTTTATCCTATAAATATGAAGAGTTATTCATGTCATAAGCATTAAATACCTAGAGTCAAGTATAGAGTTTAGCCTTGTAGTTGAGTCGTAGCAAGTCAGGAAAAAGTGTATGCTCTTCACTTGCCCTCTTTGTGAGATCCAATAAATCAAAAACTTTTCTTAAATATGATATGTCTATTATAATTAATTTATTATATATTTCCTGCCTGTAAGCTCTATAAGTTCTCTATGTGTCCCATTACACGATCTTGTTGTAAACTGTATTAGAGCCATGTCAATATTTTATCAAGATTATGTTTAAATCATGTTGCTTCTATAATACCTCTCTGATATATCAATAAAATTACACTTTTATCTCTTGTTATTTATATCTATCTGGTCATTATTTTGGTCTTTTGTTTTCATATGATCTTCATAAAATAGGGAAGGGAATGATCTCGTAAAGCTGTGAGAAAGTTGTGATGGAGGATCTATATAGTACTGATGATATAAACACTATGGATGCATCAAACTAAGTAACTCTTGATACTAAAGATACATCTGATATTTATACTCTTTTTGATATATTTATTAGTTCATTATCTTCTATAAATGAAGCAACTATAAAATTTTATGAAGAAAATTTTAGTCTTGAATGGAAGCTCCCAACTCTTACGACCACATATGTGTATGATAAACTTTTATCATTTCATCTAATTACTAAAATCACCATAATAGTTTATGAAAATGTTATTCAAGCTAAGCAGAATGATGATTATAAATACCACTTACAAATAGTTGATGACAAAACTATTCATCAGTTAAAATCTCAATTTAAATATAGGGTTTTTCATATTGATATGATTACAATTGGTGTTTTCCTTATATTTATTAGAGGTCTAAATGTCAGTATTTTAAGAATTTTACTTGATAATAAACATATCAATTTTAGTGTTTGTTTATAAAATGTTGTTCAAACTAGTCTTCATGATGGTTTAATTTTTATAACTATGTATCCAAATTATCTAATCATCATTTATCAAGAAGAAAACCTAAATAAAGTACTGAAGCTTTTCCTTCAAACACATGGATTAGATATGATCCCTAGATATTATCTTATTAATATTAAATATTAGGTCATGTATCATTTAACCAATACCCTTCACCCTATTGTCAAGCATACTCTCATGCAATGTAAAAGTATGGTGTGTCACGCAACAAAAAACAATCAAATAATCCTAATAGAATCAATTTTGTAGTCAAATCTTAAGTTTCCTAGAAAATAGATAGTAGACACAGACTTTGTTTAGAAGCCCAATAAATCTTTATCATTTACTACATCTATAAAACATTTTCCAAATAATTCTATTATCATATTTGACTCTCAAAATTATTTAAAAAACCATATGCTGAACATATAACTATAGCAACTATTGCCTCCAACAATCCACATTGTTTGCATCTCAATAAAGTTTATGACCCTCAAATAGATTAATATTATTGTATTAATTACCAAAAAATATAAGTCATCCAGATCAATCTAGTACTCACATGGTTAAAAGAGATTTAGCCATACAAAAACTTCTTGATAAAAATAAGAAGTTACTTATTGAATCCAAAAGAAGTAATATGGAAGGAACTTCTCAAGAAAAGATTAAGAAATAAGAAGAGGAAGGTCATATATATAAAACTCCTCTGAGAGATGAGTCATACATAGAAAAAATATTTCCAAAGCCTGTTGATTACAATCAATATTCACTTGATAGAAAAAAATAGGACACAAATATATTATCTCATAACATTCGATAAAAGTCTTTATTAGTCTACAAGAGTTAAGTTAATAAATTAGAATAATATTGCAACTAAATATTTGAATAATAAAGTTTTAAAAATATAGTAAATTCTTAATAAGGTTTCTAAGATGTTAAGAAGTATTGAATTATATTAGAAAGAAGAAATTACTAGAGCTATCAATATTTTAAATGATAATATTGCTACCTATCATAATCAATTTATTAAAAAAATAGATAATGAATCCAACAACATTAGACTATAACAACAATCTATTGAAACAAAGGTAGATGATATGATTGTTGACGAAAAGGTTATCAGTCAAAGCCAAGATCAGCTTAAGACTAGTATGGTTTCTATTGAGATAGATTTGAAAATTCAAATTTCTACTCTTGAGATAAAATAGGAAGAAGAACATCAATAAATCAAAAAACTAAATTTAGCTTCTAATAACATAGCTAGAGAAATTAAAAACCACAATTTTAACTTGTCTTCTATTCCTGATATTCTAGATTCACTAAAAGATTAAAAAAAAATCTTCTCAACCACATCTAAAAATTATTGTTTCAAAACATATTGATTATAGTCAAAATATCCATTTTTGGTAAAATGTTTTAAAAATAAAAAGAAAATCATTCATGAAATTTAAATCAAAAAGTCTACCTGATTCTAAAAAAAAATTCTTGATAAGATATTCTAAGTAGGAATGGTTAAGATTGAACCTGCTAAAATTGAAAGTTATTTTGATATAAGAGAATCTTCAAAGTCTAGACGTCCACTAGATTCTTAAATAAAGACATTGAACCTTCAAATTTTCTTTTAAAAATTTAGTTGTGAACCACCAAAAAAAGGAAAAAATAATTCATGCAATGTTATCTTGGGCCACTGTATAGATTCATGGTCTTAAGAAAGATCCTTTCAATGTTAGTCAGTAAATTGTAAATAAGTTCATAGGAAATATCAAAGAATGGTCAGATGCTAGTGGTCTAGTGTTTCATGAAAGTATATACACTTATCCAGAACCTATCTCTGCACTCTCTAATGCTTTACTTTTTAAATTTTTTGGCATACTTGATAATGATAAAGAGGAAAACAAAGCAAAGTTTCTTAAAGCCTGATTGTGTGATATGACCAGACTAGATGAATATATGCACTATATACATAATATGTTTTATAATACTGAATAAATATTTAATCGAGCATACAAGATTAGGTATATAGAATCATGTTTTGAAAAAAATTTATACCAAATATATAGAATCATTTTTTGAATTATAAGAGAATCTTCAAAGTCTAGACGTCCACTAGATTCTTAAATAAAGACATTGAACCTTCAAATTTTCTTTTAAAAATTTAGTTGTGAACCACCAAAAAAAGGAAAATATAATTCATGCAATGTTATCTTGGACCACTGTATAGATTCATGGTCTTAAAAAAGATCCTTTCAATGTTAGTCAGTAAATTGTAAATAAGTTCATAGGAAATATCAAAGAATGGTCAGATGCTAGTGGTCTAGTGTTTCATGAAAGTATATACACTTATCCAGAACCTATCTCTGCACTCTCTAATGCTTTAATTTTTAAATTTTTTGGCATACTTGATAATGATAAAGAGGAAAACAAAGCAAAGTTTATTAAACCCTGATTGTGTGATATGACCAGACTAGATGAATATATGCACTATATACATAATATGTTTTATAATACTGAAGAAATATTTAATCGAGCATACAAGATTAGGTATATAGAATCATTTTTTGAAAAAAATTTATACCAAATATAAAGATAATATAGGTGATAACCTTCTAACCATGTCTTTTTTAAGGATAAATCAAAATATTATAGCAGTCAATGAAAGGTTATGTGTAGAAAGAAAGGCACAGAAAGAAACCATGAAGTTTTAAAAACAAACTGGTAAAAAATTTTATAATTCTATCAATGATAATTTTAGTTTCATGAATGTGAATAGATATAGATAGTATAAAAAGAATAATAAATCTCATTCTTGCAAATGTTCATTAGAAAAATAATTTACTTATAATAAGTCTTGGAATCTTAGATGTAAATCTAGAAAAAAGAAATTGGTCCGTGGATGATATTCAGAAAAAAGAAACATGAGTTCCACAAGAAGCCTCTCAAATGTTTCATTTGTCAAGGAGATTATTATGAAAATAAATGTCCTAATAGTAGAAAAAAATCTAAGAAGATTAATTTTTTGAATAGCCATGGAATCAATGAAGAGGAATATGTTTTAGTTTCAAAAGAAGATAAACTTTAATATTAGTTAGATATTTTATGTGAAGTATTTGATAGTAATGAATCTGATAATCAAGTAAATATAATTCTAGATGACACTAAATAAGAAGATGAATCATCTAATTATGATTATGATATAAGATTTTAGATTCATACGATTTCTACTCCTTTTCTAGATGCTTTGAGTTTATCCCAACAAATATCTTTCCTCAAAGAAAGATATTCTAAAATTCTCACCTATATGATCTTTGAAAGAATACTTTTACAATAATAAATTATAGCTACTAATAAAAAATATTCTCTCTATTTAGTTGAACAAAAAAGGCAAAAGAATATTTTGTCCCAAAAATTTTAGTCCAAAAACTAGAAAGCTTCTCTAGTTGAAGCTGCCTATCAACCTGACACATATGATAGAGCTACTTAGCAAAAGAAGTGTATCTACCAACTTCAACTCTTCTTAGCTAAAGCTTAGACTGAGTTACAAGATCTTCTAAAAAAAATTCTCTTTCTAATGAATATGAACACCTTTTTGAAAAATAATCTATTCAAGTAACTGATGAGATAAAATCTCATTTTGAGAGGAAAAACCTCTCATAATAATTCAAACATACATCAAATATCAGTATACATTACTAATAATCTAGTATGTGATATTCATATTAAATTAGATGGTTTTAAACTATATAACTTGAATGTCCTACTTGATACAAGTGTTGATATCTCTCTTGATAAATATCATTGTTTCCCTACTGATATGTGAAAGGCTAAAATTCATAGGTTAACTTTCAATACAAAAATTGTAGTTTAAAAATTGTCTAAAATTATTTCTATTATGTTTAGTGACTCTATCTATCATTTTAAGATAGTAAAACATGAAATTCCAATGTATGATATGATGATTGGTTTAGATAACTTGACTACTTTATACCCTATCACAATTCAACCACATGAGATAATTCTTGTACAAAAATATTTCTTATATAAGAAATTGAGATATGAATACAAAATTTCTATAGAAAAAAGTCAAAATAACTAGTTGATACCAGATAGATACAATAGAAGGTAAATTTTTGCCATGCTAACATTGAACCAATAATTGAAAAAATTAAAAAGTATTGTTGCTCTTAAAATCCTTTGGAATTTAGAGATAGGAAAATACATGAATACAAAATTGAATTAAAGATGGTAAAAGACAGAAATGGAAAATAAATAAAAACTAAGTTTAAGGCACATCATTCAAATATGTCTCCTTCACTTAGAGAATAATATTTTTAGGATATAAATCAATTAAAGGAATGAATTTGATAAGAGATTATAATATCCCTTGGGCTTGTGAAGTATTTTATTTAAATAAAAGATAAAAAAAATAAGAGGAAAAAAGAGAATAATTATAAATTATGTTCCTCTTAATAAATATGTTTTACCTATTCAGCATCTTATTCCTTCAAAAGACGAAATATTGTAAAAAATAAATGGAAGCAAAGTTTACAATATGTTTGACTTAAAATCAATATTTTGGTAGATACAAGTAGTAGAACAAGATAGGTACAAGACTAAATTTGTTAATCCTTTGTACAATATGAATTGAATTTCCTACCCTTTGACTTAAAGAATCCTCTAGCATTATTTGGTGAAATGACAAATTGTTTAAAGGATAAAATAAAATTGTCAAAATTTATTACCTTCATTTTTACCTGGTAATGGTCTAAAGATGATTGAAATAGATGATTCAAAATTATATTAGGGTGTCATTCTTGAATAAATATTTTCAGATGTTTCATAAAAACCTTATAAATTTACTTTAGAAAATTTTAAATAGGCTCAAAAAAATTATCATTCTACTCATAATTTTTTTTTACTGTTATTAAGACTATTCAAGCTTTTATGTTTTTTGTGAGATCATAATTTTTTTTTCATAGATCTATTTACATTAACTTTATGAGTATTCTTATTTCTACTAATAATCTAAAAAAAAGATTTGTGAGTAGATTAACCAGGTGGGTAATATTTTTGTTAAACTTTGACTTCTTTGTTCAGTATATTCTTGAAAAAAAGAATTGTCTTGCTGATTTTGTATCCCAAAAATACAATTCAGATAATTTAGAAAAGTCAATCATGGTAGTAATAATTACTGAAGTTCATGATGACTTTCATCAACATATATAGAGATTAACTCCATCTATTGTTAATCAGGTAATTCATGGAATTGATGCTCTCATTAGAAGTTCTCATGAAGCTTATGCAGAACTTAATAATATTCAATTGGCATAGACATCTTACTTTCAAAAACCTGATAGAAAAAGGTGGTGTTCAATAATAATGTTATATCATGAAACTAATAATCCAAGGATTACTAGTGTATATAATCTATTTAAAAATTTAATTTGTAGGTATGGTTTTCAATTCCTAATCCAATGGTCTACCTTTTAGATATACCAGATTACTTAGAATTTTTAGTCATATATTGAAATACCAGATTACTTATTTGAATTTTTAGATTATATTATGCCAATAAAAGCTTTTGATGATCCTGTTGTTCGTATCCCTCCAGATCAAGTAAAAAATATATTTATTGCTTTAAGGATGCCTTTTAAGATTAAGTTTGCAATATTTTCAGTTCAAAATTTTTAATCTATTATACATCATAGCTTACCTCTTGTATAATCAATAGTATCTCTTGGGAAATAGTTCACTATAAGTCATCAAACTATGTTTCCTCCTACACCTAATAGTTATATCTTAAATATTCCATCAGTTTTATACATAGACCACACTGACTTTGATTCTGATGATGACAACCATTATTCTCCCAAGGAGAATATGAATTCAATGATGATGACTAATTTAATATAAAAACTAGTTAAAGGGTCTATCTGTAGCCATAAATGTGGGTACAATAACCCTCTCTTTTTTTGTGGACCTCACCACTTTCAAAAGGTGGTAACATATTGACCATGTCAATAGATTGCTTCTTTTCTTGTTAAGCAGTGTGTAGTGGGCCCATAACCCACTTACTTTTAGCATCTTGTCTTTTATCCATTGATTCAACATCTTTATGTTGATCATTTATCTTCTGATTTCATCCAATAAATATGAGATGTTCTTCATGTCATAAGCATTGAATGCCTAGAATCAATTTTAAATTTTATTATAGTGGATCATATCAAGTTAAGAAAAAGTGTATACTCTTCGCTTGCCCTCTTTGACGGATCCTACAAATAAAAAAATTCTCATATATTTTATTTATGATATTTCTATTCTAATTATTGTACTATATGTTACGTGTCTGTAAGCTCTGTAAGTTATCTATGTGTCCCATTACATGATCTTTTTGTTCATGGTTTTGTTGCATGACATACCATGCTTTTGCTTTGTGTGATAATATGCCTGATAGCAAGTGAAGGGTATTGGTGTGATGATACATGACCTTATTAGGCCTTGTTATCGGGATCCATTTTTTATTTTCTACCCACCTAAGCTACATTTAAGGGGGGGTGTTGGTGTAGGACATTTATTATTCTATTTATTTATTAAATGGATCATCTTTAAATATTTATCTTCATCTCACTTAAGTGTAATAAAGAGGTTATGTGGGTGAAAGGGTGAGTTCCAATTAGTTTTCCACCTAGAGTTCATCTAAGTGCCACTGTGAGTTCTCCTATGAGTTCTATAATGAGTTACACTAAGTCCCATAGTAAATTCTCATATAATTTCATTACCCCTACTCCTTCTATATATTCTTATTCACTAGGATATTGTAATGAAATTTAATACATTAGGTAATTGTTTCACATATTTTTGAATATTTATTAATACAATTAGGGTCACTGTTACAAAAAAATTTTGTGCTCACTCTTCTAGAAGATCACCTATTGGACAATTATGATAGGAAACTACTCCTATGATTTATTTTAATATTCTTTATTTTTTTTCTTTCTTCCTCTTATTTTTCTACAACCTCTTCTTATGTTTATTCCTTTCTATCACTTATATCACCTATCACAATACCTCTTATTTCAATAATTTCTATTACCTACAAACATGCTTTCAAATTTCTCATCTCTTCTAACAATACATCTCTTGCTTGTCTTGTTGGACCTCCTATAGCATGATGTTTAGTTAATCCTTTGAGTGCCATTTTTAACATATTTCAAGTTTCTATTTAAAAACCTTCTCTACGCTCTTTTCAATAAAGTATCTTTCTCCTTAGGTCACTTTTGAAGTACAACAAAACCCTACTCTTATACCAAAAATTGATGGAAGGATTAAGGAAGAATATGATTATAAACATTTTGAGATAAAATTATAACTAAACAAGAGTATAATTATATAAAATCCTCTTTTATATTAATTATATGATATATAAACCCACCATATTAATTTATACCTTTGTTCAAACTTTAAAATGCAAGAAAATATAAAGATAAGGTTTTTAGACCTTATAATTAAGTCTACAAAATGAGAAACTTAGATATTTCTATCTCCAGCAAGAGATTACCTTTAAAACCAATTTTAAAAAATTTCATTTACTATAACACACATGTTTGAAAAAAAATATTAGTTTTGACTAGTTTGTTTTGGAGTTATAGAGGTTTTAGTCCTTCGAAGCCCTAATTTAGGGTATTATAATTGTGTAAAAGCTAAGAGCTCAAATTCAAGAAAAATTTCAATTTTAATATCTAATTTGGAATATTTTTATTTTAAAATACTCTACACACACATATATTATTTTGTCACCCACTTTGGCACCTTCAGCAATCTCAAAACCTAATTAAAACAACTTTTTTATTGCAAAAATATTTTTCTTGGCTACAAAAAACATGTACTTTATCTTGAAGCTTGTAACATGAATGAATACTATTCCAAAATGAAAAATATGATTCCAACAAAAAAATAACATTCAATTACATATAATTTCATATTTAATTTTAATCATGAACTCATTAATGTAGTATTTCATTTGTTTTAAATGCAAACCATGTTACGTGGTCCTCTATATACCATGTTTTCATATATATATATATATATATATATATATATATATATATATATATATATATATATATATATATATATATATATATATATATATATATATATATATATAATTTTGGAATTTCTTGGTCTTTAATCTCTTATTTTCTCCTTATCTTTCCTTCATTCCAAACTCCTAAATTGTCTAATTAACTCATAAAATCAACCTAAGTGTTAACCTTAAGTGAGTTTGAAATGGTTAGTTATGAGTTAAGACATTTTTACTATTCTAAAATATGTCCTAACACCTTCCTTGAACCATCCATGAAATCTCATATCCAAAAAATGCACTATGATATGAGAAAATCTCTAAAGACACCTAAAACAAGTTAAAAAATTAAAATTTCTAGTTTTGGTAGGAAACATGAAGACAATCCAAAATGACCAAACAAAGTAAATTGAAGCATGGAAAGACTTATTACAGATAAAATATGGCCTAAATCTATTTGAGATCAAAAACTTTAAAATAAACAACTATCTGAGATAATGCTCTTGCATCACTCTTGGCTTTGGCTAATTTTTTATTTCAACTTTACAAAATCTATTCTTGGATACATCTACATATGTCACTATTAATTAGATCAACTTTTATAATTTTAATTGATTCTGATCTATATGATAAGGTTTCTATCTTTCACTAGCCTTATGTGTTTTATCTATTTATGTTCATCAATATCTTTTGGCTCATAGATCTGAGCAATGTCTCATCATGATCATTGATCTTCCTAACTGATCTTCTCAACTCATCAATGCCCATTTTGTTAATGATACTTTTCTTATTGTTGAAGATCAAGAAAAATATTTTATAGAGGGGAGTAATTTAAGTTCTTAGGTATTTACTTTTCCTTCGATGGTTCCAATGCGAAGATTTGGAAATATGTTAAGATCAGATTGAATAATAAGGTTGAGTATTGGGTCAAGAAACCCCTTTATTTAGCATGGAATTTACCTGTGTATTAAAATTTTAGTTACTCATGTCTACTACTCTTGTTATTAGGCCCAAAGAAAAGCATCATATGACATGTTGACAAATATTCCCAAACACTTTATCTATTCTAATGCCAAACAAATGTGAGTGTTCTACATGGTTTATTTGGATATTTGTTTTCTTCCTCATGATAAAGGAGGTATGTGATTAATGATATTTATTGGATGAACATTTCCCTTTGTGTTAAATGGGTTTTTAGATCTGTTGAAGGTAATGAATCTTCAAAAAATCTTCTAGGTCATTGCATATATTATGGATATCCTTATGGAAAATCTAGTTGGAAAAATATTGGTTTCCATACTTTGTTGATCACTCTTTCCCCAATTAAAATTAAGGGCTCATTTGTTGCTAAATTTATTTGGAAAGCTTTTGAATATGTTAAAACCTAATTAATATGGGTTGGCCATGGATTGTCAGTGGTCTTTCCTTGAATGAACATAACCACTAGTGGTCTCTTATTATGAAACATACTAGTCTCCCTCTAGAAAAGTTACCTTCTATGTAAGCTTGGAGGCTTTTGAAGACAAGAATTCAAATTATGAAGGATTGGGACTGAAGTCGTGAATGGGCTTAAAGATACATTTTAAGATTAAGTTTCAAATATTTTTAAGTCAAATTTTTTAAGTTAATTTACATGTTAGCTTAGCTCTTACATAATGGTTAGTAGTACTTTGAAAATAGTTCACTATAAGTCATCAAGCTATGTTTCCTCCTACAACTAGTTGTCATATCTTAAAGATTCCATAAGCTTTATAAATGGACCACACTAAATTTGATTGTGATGATGACAACCATTATTCTCTCCAAGGAGAATTTAAATTCAATGATGATGACTGATTTAATATAAAGACTAGTTACAAGGTCTATTCATATTCATGAATGTAGGCACGATAACCCTCTCTTATTATTTTATGGACCTCACCACTTTCAAAAGATGGTAACTTTTTAGCCATGTCGATATATTTTTTATTTTTTTCTTGGTAAATGGTGCACAATGGGCCCATAACCCATTAAATTTTGGCATCTTGCCTTCTATTCATTAATTCAGCATCTTTGTGTTGATTGTTGATCTTCTCATTTCATCCTATAAATATGAAGATTTCTTGATGTCATAAGCATTGAATTCCTAGAGTCAATTATAGAGTTTAGCCTAGTAGTTGAGTTGTGGCAAATTAGGAAAAAGTGTATGCTCTTTGCTTTCCCTTTTTATGGGATCCTGTGAATCAAAAACTTTTCATAAATATAATATTTATGATATGTTTATTGTTATTACTCTGCTAGATGTTGCATGTCTGTAAGCTTTGTAAGTTCTCTGCATGTCCAATTACACAATCTTATTATCAATGAAAGAAAAAAACCTAAATAAACTACTAAATATTTTTCTTCAAACTCATGGATTAGATATGACCCATAGATCTTGTCCTCTTACTATTAAATATCAGGGCATGTATCATTTAACCAATACCTTTCACCTTACTATCAAGCATGCTCCTACATAAGGCAAAAGTGTGGTGTGTCAAGAAAAAGAAAATAGTCAGATAATCCCAATTAAATCAATTTCTTAGTCAGATCTTAAGTTTTTAAAAAAAATAGATAGTAGACACAGACTTTGATCAAAAGCCTAAGAAATTTTTATCATTTTATACATCTATAAAATATTTTCCAAACAAATATATTATTATATTTGATTCTCAAAATGACTTAAAAAACCATATGCTAAACATACAATTACAACAACCCTTGCCTCCAATCAATCTTCACTATCTACATCTCAATAAAGTTCATGACCCTAAAATAAATTTATATTACTATATTGATTGCCAAGAAATCATAATTCATCCAGATCAATCTAGTATTCACATGGTTAAAAGGGATTTAGCCATACAAGAACTTCTTTAGAAAAATAATAATTTACTTGCTGAAGCCAAAAGAATCAATATAGAAGGAACTTCTTGAGAAAAAACTATAAATATATATATATATATATGAAGGTCATATATATATAACTCCTCTGGTAGATGAATCATACATAGAAAAAGGATTCCCAAAGCCTACTACTTTTAATCAATATTCACTTGATAAAAAACATAGGGCACAAATGTATTATCTCAGAATGTCAAACAAAAGTCTTAATTGGTCTACAAAAATTAAGTTATAACTTGGAATAATCTTGCAACTAAATATTTGAATAATAAAGTCTTAGAAATACAATAAATTCTTGATCAGGTTTCTAAGATGTTAAATAATATTAATTTATATTATAAAGGAGAAACTACTAGAGACATCAATATTTTAAATGATAATGTTACTACTCATCATAGTCAGCTTATTTTAAAAATAGATAATAAATCCAACAACATTAGACTACAAAACAAATTTATTGAAACAAAGGTAGATGATATAATTATTGAGGAAAAAGTTATTAGTCAAAGTCAAGATCAACTTAAGACTTTACGGTTTCTATTGAGATAGATTTAAAAACTCAAATTACTACTCTTGAGACAAAATGGGAAGAAGCCCATCAAAAAATTAGAGAGCTATCTTCAACTTCTGATAGCATAGTGAAAGAAATTATAAATCAAAATTTTATCTTATCTTTTATTCCTGAAATTCTAGATTCACTAAAAGATAAAAGATAATCTTCTTATCCACAACTAAAAATTATTGTCTCGGAACATACTGATTATAGTCAAAATATCCATTTCTGACAAAATGTTTTAAAATACAAATAGAATCATTCGTGAAATCTAAATGAAAAAGTGTATTTAATTTTGAAAAATATCTTGATAAGATCTTCCAAGTAAGAATGGCTAAGATTGAACCTACTAAAATTAAAAGTTATTTTGATATAGGGGAATCTTCAAAGTCTAGACCTCCACTAGATTCTTAAATAAGGACATTGAACCTTCAACCTTTCTTTTAGAAATTCAGTTATGAGCCACCAAAAATAAATAAATAAATGATTCATGTAATGTTAGCTTGAGTCAGTGTACAGATTCATGGTCTTAAAAAATATCATTTTAGTGTTAGTTAGCAAATTGCAAATAAGTTCATAAAAAATATCTAAGAATGGTGGGATGCTAGTGATCCAATGTTTCATGAAAGTATATACACTCATCCAGTACCTATCTCTACATGCTACAATGTTTTACTTTCTAAATTTGTTGACGCACTTGATAATGATAAAGAGTCAAACAAAGCAAAGTTTTTTAAATTTTAATTATGTGATATGACCAGGCTAGATGAATATATATGGTATATGGAGAATCTATTCTATAATATTGAAGAAATATTTAATCTAGCATACAAGATTGGGTGTATAGAATCATTTCTTAAATATTTTTCTACCAAATATAAAGTTGTTATAGGTGATAACCTTCTAACCATGTCTTTTGGAAGGATAAATCAGAATATTAAAGCAGTCAATGAAAGTTTATGTATAGAAAGAAAGGCACAGAAAAAAAAACTATGAAGTTTCACAAATAAATTGATGCAAAATTTTATAATTATATCAATGATAATTCTTGTTGCATGAATTTATATAGATATAGACAATATAAACAGAAGAAGAAATCATATTCTTACAAATATTTTTTAGAAAAAGAATTTACTTATAACAAGTCTTGAAAACCTATATATAAATCTAGAAAAAAGAAATTTGGTTCAAGGAGGATATTTAGAAAAATGAAACATGGGTTCTACAAGAAATATATCAAATATTTCATCTGTCAAGGTGATCATTATGTAAATAAATATCTTAATAAGAGAAAAAAATTCAAGAAAATTAATCTTTTGAGTAGCTATGGAATCAGTGAAGATGAATATGTTTTATTTTTAGAGAAGATGAACTCCAATATGAGTCAGATATTTTGTAAAAAAAATCTGATAGTGATGAATCTAATAATCAAATACATATGAATCTCACTGACACTAAATTAGAAGATGAATCATTTGATTATAATTTTGAAATAAGATTTTAGATTTATATTATTTTCACTCCTTTTCTAGATGTCTTGAGTTTATCCTAACAAATATCTTTCCTAAATGAAATATATGCTAAAATTCCATCCTATATGATCTCTAAAAGAATATTTTTATAAAAATAAATTGTAGCTGCTGAGCAAAAATATTCGCTTCATTTAGCTCAATAAAAAAAGACAAGGATATTTTGTCCCAAGGATTTTAGTCCAAAAACTAGAAAGCTTCTTTGATTGAAGTTGCCTAACAACCTAACACATATGATAAACCTACTTGGTGAAAGAAGTACATCTATTAACTTTAGCTCTTTTTAGCTAAAGCTTAGATTGAATTACAATATCTTCTAAAAAAAGAAGCTCTTGCTAATGAACATCAACACTTATTTAAATAAGAATTACTCAAAGTAACTAGTGAGATAGAATCTCATTTTTAGAGGGGAGAAACCTCTCATAATAATTCAAACATATATCAAATATCAATATATAATACTAATAATATAGTACGTAAAATTTTGATTCAATGAGATGGTTTTCAATCATATAGCTTAGATTTTCTGTTTGATATAGGTGTTGATATCTCTCTTGATAGATATCATTCTATCCCTATTGATATGTGAAAATCTGACTTTCATAGGTTAACTTTCAATACAAAAATTATAGTTTTAAAATCATCTAAAATTATTTCTATTATGCTTGGTAACTCTATCTATCATTTTAAGATAGTATAACATGAAATGCCAATGTATGATATGGTGATTAGTTCAAATAAATTAACTAATTTCTACCTTATCACAATTCAGCCACATAAAATAATTTTTGTATAAAAATATTTTTTATACAAGAAATCTAGATATGTATGCAGAATTCCTAGGAAAAAAAGGTTAAAAAAACTAGTTGATATTAGATGGATATAGCAGAAGATAAATCTTTGCCATGCTAGCATTGAACCAATAATTAAAAAACTTAAAAAAGATTTTTACTCTAAAAATCTTTTGGCATTCAGAGATAGAAAAATACATGAATGAAGAATCAAATTGAAGATGGTAAAAGATAGAAATGGTAAAAAAATAGAATCCAAATTTAAGGTAAATTATTCAAGAATGTCTCTTTCACTTAGAGAAGAATATTTTTAGGAGATAAATCAATTAAAGGAACAAGGTTTGATAAGATTTTCTAATGTCCCTTAGACTTGCGAAACATTTTATGTAAATAAAATATTAGAGCAAATAAATGGTAAAAATAGACTAGTTATAAATTATGTTTATTTTAATAAATATGTTTTACTTATTCAATATTTTATTCATTCAAAAGATGAAATCTAGTAGAGAATGAGTGGAAGCAAAGTTTACAGTAAGTTTAATTTAAATTCAGGAAAAGATGTAGTTTAAGAACATGTTTTAAAGAATATTAAGAATTTTTTTGATGAGCTCAAAGATAAAAGTTTGCTATAAAGATTTCTTATTTGTGTAAAATATGTAGAAAGTTATTATTATAATATTTCACAAGATAGAATTCTTTTAAGTAAAAATCTAACAAAGAATCCTTCAACATAGTCGAGTGAAATCACAAAAGCTATTCAAAGGATAAAATAAAAAATTTAAAATTGATCACCTCTAGTTTTACTTGATAATGATCTAAATATTATTAAAACATATGCTTCAGAATTATATTAGGGTGAAGTTCTTCCAAAAAATATCGTTAGATGGTTCATAAAAACTCTATATATTTGCTTCAAAAAATTATTATTCTACTCACAAAGAAACTCTTATTTTTATTAAGTCTATTCAAGCTTTTATGTTTTTTGTGAGATATATTTTTTTTGTTATATGCGATTTAAATAACTTTATGAGTATTCTTCATTCTACTGATAATCTAAAAAAAAGATCTGTGAGTAGATTAACTAAGTGGGCAATATTTTTATCATACTTTGACTTCTCTATTAAGCATATCCCTAGAAAAAAGAGTTGTCTTACTAATTTTATATCTAGGGAATTCAATTTAGATAATTCAAAATGGTCAATCATGGAAGTAATAGTTATTAAATATCATGAAGAATTACATCCGTATATACGGAGATCCATTCCATCTGTTGCTAATCAATTAACTCATGAAATCGATGATCTCACCAAAAAAATTCATGAAGCTTCTACAGAATTCAATAATACTTCTTTAGCGTGGACATCTTAATTTTAAGAACCTGATGGCAAAATGTGGTGTTTAACAATAATATTATATCATGAAACTAATAATACAAGGATTACTGGTATAAATAATCCATTTAAAAATTTTATTTACAGGCATGGATTTGAATTCCTAATATAATGCTCTATCTTTTGGCTAAATTTAAACTCTACTACATAGAATTTTTGGTTATCTAATAAAATACCAAATTACTTATTTAAAGTTTTAGATTATATTATGTTGATAAAAGCTTCTTATGATCATGTTGTTCATATCCCTCTAGAACAAATGAATAATATATTTATTGCTTTAAGGATACCTTTTACAATTAAGTTTTAAATATTTTAGTTCAAAATTTTCAAGTAAATTTACATGGTATCTTAGATCCTACAGAACTGTTAACAGCTCTTTAAAAATAGTTCACTATAAGTCATCAAGTTGTGTTTCCTCATACACCTAGTGGTCATATCTTAAGGATTCCATCAAATTTATACATGGATCACATTGAATTTAAATCTAATGATGGCAACCATTATTCTCTCTAAGGAGAATATGAATTCAATGATGATGACCAATTTAATATGAAGACTAGTTATAGGGTTTGTCTATAGCTGTGAATATGGGTACGATAACCCTTTTTTATTTTTTTTGTGGATCTCATTACTTTCAAAAGGTGGTCACCTATCGACCATGCTGACAGATTCCTTTTTTTTGTTAGGCAGTGCTCAGTGAACCCATAACCCACTAACTTTTAGTATCTTGCCTTCTATTGTTTGATTCAACATCTTTGTGTCAACCGTTGATCTTCTCATTTTATACTATAAATATGAGGATTTATTCATGTAATAATCATTGAATACTTAGAGTTAAGTTTAGAGTTTATCCTAGTAATTGAGTCATAATAAGTCAAGAAAAAGTGTATGCTCTTTGATTGCTCTCTTTGTGGGATCCTATGAATTAGAATTTTTTTTCTAAATATGTTATTTATGATATGTATATTGTAATTACTTTGCTAGATGTTGTGTGTTTGTAAGCTTTGTAATTTCTTTGTATGTTTCATTGCACAAAAATAGTCAGGTAATCCCAGCTGAATCAATTTTTTGGTCAAATCTTAAATTATCTAAAAAATAGATAGTAGACATAGACTTTGTTCAGAAGCTCAAGAAATCCTTATTATTTAATACATCTATAAAATATTTTCCAAACAAATATATTATTATATTTGACTCTCAAAATAATTTAAAAGACCATATGTTGAACATATAATTATAGTAACTCTTGCATACATTCAATCCTCACTGTCTGCATCTCAAGAAAGTCAACCCGCAAATAGATTCATATTACCATATTGATTTCTAAAAAATAATGGCATTCAGATCAATCCAGTATTCACATGGTTAAAATAATTTATCCATACAAAAACTACTTGAGAAAAACAAGAAGTTACTTGCTAAAGCCAAAACAATTAATATGGAAGGAACTTCTAGAGGAAAGATTAAAAAATAAGAAGAGAAAGGTCATATATGAAAAACTCCTCTGAAAGATAAATCATACACAGAAAAAGGATTCCAAAAGCCTATTAATTTCAATAAATATTCACTCAATTGATAATATACGACACAAATGTATTATTTCAGAATGTTTGACAAAAGTCTTGACCAATCTACAGAATTTAAATTAATGAATTGAAATAATCTTGCAACTAAATGTTTGAATAATAAAGTTTCATAAATACAAAAAAGTATTGATCAGGTTTCTAAGATGTTAAGGATTATTTAGTTATATAAAAAAAATTACTAGATCTATTAATGTTTTAAATGATAATATTACTACATATCATAGTTAACTTATTTAAAAAATAGATAATGAATCCATTAGTATTAGACTACAACAACAGTCTGTTGAAATAAAGGTAGATGATATAATTTCTGAGGAAAAGGTTATCAGTCAAAGCCAAGATCATATTAAGATTAGTATGGTTTTTATTGAGATAGATTTGAAAACTCAAATTTCTACTCTTGAGACAAAACAAGAAGAATCACATCAAAAAATTAGATAACCATCTTCAACTTCTAATAGCATAGTTATAGAAATTGTCAACCAAAATTCTAGCATATCTTATATTCTTAATATTCTAGATTAAATAAAAGATAAAAGATAATCTTCTCAGCCATAGATAGAAATTATAATCTCAACACATATTGAGTATAGTCAAAATTTCCATTACTAGCAAAATATTTTAAAAATACAAAGAGAATTATTCACAAAATTTAAATCAAAAACTCTACCTGATTTTAAAAAATCTCTTGAATTTTATAAGTAGGAATGACTAAGATTTAACCTACCAAAACTAAAATTTATTATGATATAGGGGAATCTTAAAAGTTTAGACTTCCACTAGATTCTCAAATAAGGGCATTGAACCTTAAACTTTTCTTTTAGAAATTCAATTGTGAACTAACAAAAACAGAAAAAAAATGATTCACTCAATGTTAGCTTGGGCCAGTGTACATATTTATGGTCTTAAGAAATATCCTTTCAATGTTAGTTAGTAAATTGCAAATAATTTCATATAAAATATCAAAGAATGATGGGATGCTAGTGGTCCAGTGTTTTATGAATGCATATACATTCATCCAGAACCTATCTCTGTACTCTGCAATGCTTTACTTTCTAAATTTATTGAAACACTTGATAATGATAAAGAGATAAACAAATATAAAAAATTTAAAGCTTAATTGGGTGGTATGACTAGGCTAGATAAATATATGTCCTATATGGAGAATCTATTCTATAATACTAGAGAAATCTTTAGTCTAACATACAAGATTAGGTATATAGAATCATTACTTAAATATTTTGGTACAAAATATAAAGTTGTTATGGGTGATAACTTTCCAAAAATATCCTCTGAAAAGATAAATTAGAATATTAAATCAATCAATAAAAGGTTATGTGTAGAAAGAAAGCCACAGAAAGAAACTATGAAGTTTCACAAACAAATTGGTGTAAAATTTTATAATTCTATTAATAATAATTTTAGTTGTCTAGATGTGCATAGATATAGACAGTATAAAAAGAAAAATAATTTTCATTCTTACAAATGTTCCTCAAAAAAAAATTACTTATAATACGTCTTGGAAGCCTAGATATAAATCTAGAAAAAAAAATTGGTCTGCGGAGGATATACAAAAAAAAAAAAAAAAAACATGGGTTCCACAAGAAGCCGATCAAATATTTCATCTGTCAAGGTGATCATTATGTAAATAAATATCTTAATAAGAGAAAATAATTCAAGAAGATTAATTTTCTAAATATCCATGGAATCAATGAAGATGAATATGTTTTAATTTCAAAAGAAGATAAACTTTAATATGAGTCATATATTTTGTGAGAAGCATTTGATAGTGATGAATATGATAATCAAGTAAATATGAATCTATCTGATATTGAATCAGGGGATGAATCATCTAATTATTATTTTGATATAGTATTTTAGATTCATATTATTTTTTCTCCTTTTTTAAATGCCTTGAATTTATCTCAACAAATATCTTTCTTCAAAGAAAGATATGGTAAAATTTATACCTATATGATCTCTGAAAGAATATTTTTACAACAAAAAATTGTAGCTACTGAGCAAAAATATTCTCTCCATTTACCTCAACAAAAAAGGCAAAAGGATATTTTATCCCAAAAATTTTAGTCTAAAAACTAGAAAGCTTTTGCGATTGAAGTTACATACAAACCTGAGACATGTGATAGAGCTACTTGATGAAAGAAGTGCATCTATCAACTTCAGTGCTTCTTAGCTAAAGGTCAGATTGAAATACAAGATCTTCTAAAAAAAAATCTATTGCTGACGAATATGAACACCTCTTTGAATAAAAATTATTCCAAATAATAAATGAGATATAATCTCATTTTAAGTGAGGAAAAACCTCTCATAATAATTTAAACATACATCAGATATTAGTATACAATACTAATAATCTATTATGTAAAATTTAAATTAAATGAGATAGTTTTAAACCATAAACTTGGATGTCTTTCTTGATACAGGGGTTGATATCTCTCTTGCTAGATATCATTCTATCCCTACTGATATGTGAAAAGTTGACTTTCATAGGTTAACCTTCAATATAAAAACTATAATTTTAAAATTGTCTATAGTTATTTGTGTTATGTCTGGTGACTCTATCTATCATTTTAAGATAGTAAAATATAAAATATCAATATATGATATGATGATTGGTTCCGATTAATTAGCTACTTTCTACCCTATCACAATTCAATTGCATGAAATAATTTTTGCACAAAAATATTTTTTATACAAGAAATTTAGATATGAATACAAAATTCTTATGAAATAAAAGCTAAAAAAACTAGTTGATACCAGATGAATATAGGAGAAGGTAAATCTTTGCCATACTAGCATTATACCAATAATTGAAAAACTTCAAAAAGATTGTTGCTCTGAAAATCCTTTGACATTCATAGATATAAAAATACTGAATGCAAAATTAAATTAAAGATGGTAAAAGATAGAAATGGAAAAGAAATATAATCCAAGTTTAAGACACATCATTCAGGAATGTCTCTTTCACTTAGAGAAGAATGTTTTCAGGAGAAAAAGTAATTAAAAAAACAATGTTTGATAAGAGATTCTAATAGCCCTTGAGTTTATGAAACATCTTATGTAAATAAAAGATCAGAATAAATAAAAGGTAAAAAGAGATTAATTATAAATTATGTTCCTCTTAGTAACTATATTTTACCTGTTTAGCATATTATTCTTTTAAAAGATGAAATTTTGCAAAGAATAGGTGGAATCAAAGTTTACATTAAGTTTGATTTAAAATCAATATTTTGGTAGATATAAGTAGCAAAAAAAGACATGTATAAGGCTACATTTATTATTATATTTAGACAATATGAATGAAATATCTTACCCTTTAGCTTAAAGACTGTTCTTAGCATATTTTAAGAAATGATAAATAAAATTTTCTCAACATATTTTGATTTTATCATTGTCTATATAGATGATATATTAGTATTTTTAAAATCACATAAAGATCATCTAAATCATCTATAACAATTTTATCAAATTCTATTTGATAATGGTCTAGTTCTATTTGAGAAACAAATATCAATTTTTAGAGATGAGATTGAGTTTTTAAGATTTACTATAAAATTAGGAGAAGTTGTAGTTCAGAAACATGTTTTAAAATATATATAAATATATTTTATGAGCTCAAAGATAAAAATTTGTTACAAAGATTTCTTAGTTTTATAAACTATATAATAGGGTATTATTATAATATTACACAAAATAGAATTCTTTTAAATAAAAAGATAACAAATAATCTGTAATTATGGTTGGGTGAAATGATAAATATTGTTCAAAGGATAAAACAAAATTGTCAGAATTTATCACCTTTAGTTTCACCTGGTAATGGTCTAAAGATTATTAAAATAGATGATTCAAAATTATATTGGGGTGCAATTCTTAAAAAAAAATTATCAACTGGTTCAAAAAAATCTTGTAGATTTACTTCAATAAATTTTAAATATATTCAAAAAAATTATCATTCTACCATAAAGAAATTCTTGTTATTATTAAGACTATTCAAGATTTTATGATTTTTATGAGATTAAAAAAAATTCTTGTTAGATCTTATTTAAGTAATTTTATGAGTAATTTTTATTCTACTGATATTCTAAAAAAAATATCTATGAGCAGATTAATCAAGTGGGTAATATTTCTATCAGACTTTAACTTCTCTATTGAACACATTCCTAAAAATAATAATTATCTTGCTAATTTTATATCTAGAGAATTCAATTCAGATAATTTAGAATGGTCAGCCATGGTAGTAACAGTTACTGAAGTTCATGAGGAATTTTATCAGTATATATGAATATTCAATCCATCTATTGATAATTAGCTAACTCATAAAATTGAATCTCTCACCAAAAAATCTCATGAAGCTTTTATAGAACTTAATAATATTCATTTAACATAGACATCTCAATTTCAAGACCCTGATGATAAAAGGTGGCGTTCAACAATAATGTTATATCTTGAAGCTAATAATCTAAAGATTATTGGTATAAATAATGCATTTAAAAAATTTATTTGCAGACATGGTTTTGAATTCCTAATCCAATGGCTATCTTTTGGCCAAATTTTAATCTTACTACCGAGAATTTTTGGTCATCTACTAAAATATCAGATTACTTGTTTGAATTTTTAGATTATATTATGAAATTTTTTTTTTGGATGATTCTATTGTTCAAATCCCTCCAGATCAAGTGAGAAATATTTTTATTACTTTAAAGATACCTTTCAGGATTAAGTTTGAAATATTTTTAGTTTAAATTTTTTAAGTTAATCTACATGCAAGTTTAGCCCCTGCACAACCATTTACAATTATTTGGAAATGGTTTACTATAAGTCATCAAGCTTTGTTTTATCCTACACCTAGTAGTCATATCTTAAGGGTTCCATAAACTTTATACATTGACCACACTAAATTTGATTCTAATGATGACAACCATTATTCTTCTCAAGCAGAATATAAATTCAATGATGATGATTAATTTAATATAAATACTAGTTATAGAGTATATCTATAGTTGTGAATGTGGGCACAATAACCCTCTCTTATTCTTTTTTAGACCTCAACACTTTCAAAAAGTGTTAACCTATCAACCATGTCGATAAATTCCTTTTTTTTATTAGGTGGTATGTAGTGGGCCCATAACCCACTAACATTTAGCATCTGAATTTCTATCCATTAATTTAGAATCTTTATGTTGATCGTTGATATTCTAATTTCATCTTATAAATATGAGGATTTCTTCATGTCATAAGCATTGAGTGCTTAGAGTCAAGTCTAGAGTTTAGCCTAGTAGTTGAGTCATAACAAGTTAGGAAAAAGTGTATGCTCTTTTCTTGCCTTATTTGTAGGATCCTATGAATCAATTTTTTTTCTTAAATATGTTATTTATGATGTCTATTATAATTATTCTATTAGATGTTGCGTGTCTGTAATTTTTGTAAGTTCTCTATGTGTCTCATTAAAATTATCTAAAGCAAATCTAGTTATAAATTATGTTCCTCTTAATAAATATGTTTTACTTATTCAACATCATATTATTTAAAAATATGAAATCTTGCAAAAAATTAATTTAAAGCAATGTTTGCAATAAGTTTGATTTAAAATTAAGATTTTGGTAGGTACAAGTAGCAGAACAAGACAGGTACAAGACTGCATTTGTTACTCCACTTAGATAATATAAATGGAATGTCCTATCTTTTAGCTTAAAGAATCCTCTAGCATGGTTGGGTGAAATGACAAAAGTTATTCAAAGAATAAAATAAAATTGTCAAAATTTACTACCTTTAGATTTACCTGATAATAGTCTAAAGATTATTAAAATAGATGCTTCTAAATTATATTGAGGTGTAGTTCTTAAAAAAAATTGTTAGATGGTTCAAAAAAACTCTGTAGATTTACTTCAAAAAAATTTAAACAATCTCAAAAAAATTATCAGTCTACTGAAAGAAATTCTTACTATTATTAAAGTTATTCAAGCTTTTATATATTTTTTAGATCAAAAAAATTTCTTGTTAGATCTGATTTAAATAACTTTATAAGTATTCTTCATTCTATTCATGATATAAAAAAAGGATCTATAAGCATATTAATTAGGTGGGAAATATTTCTATCATACTTTGACTTCTCTATTGAGCATATTCTTAGAAAAAATAATTATCTTAATGATTTTATATCTAGAAAATTCAATTCAGATAATTCAAAATAGTCAGTAATGGCAGTAACAATTACTAAAATTCATGAATTTTTTTATTAAAATATATGGAGATCCACTCCATCTATTGCTAATGAGTTAACTCATGAAATCAATGCTCTCATCAAAAAAAATTATGAAGCTTCCGTAGAACTCGATAATACTCATTTGGCATGGATATCTCAGTTTCAAGAATCTGATGATAAAAAATGGTGTTCAACTATAATGTTATATCATGAAGCTAATAATCTAAAGATTACTGGTATAAATAATCTATTTAAAAAATTTATTTAAAGGCATAGTTTTGAATTCTTAATCTAATGGTCTATTTTTTGGCCAAATTTTAATCAGGCTATAAATAATTTTTGGTCGTCTACTGAAATATCAAATTACTTGTTTAAATTTTTGGATTATATAATGCCAATGAAAGCTTTAATTATTTTTTTGTTCTTATCACTCCAAATAAAGTGAGAAATATATTTATTGCTTTAAGAATACCTTTCAGGATTAAGTTTGAAATATTTTTAGTTCAAAATTTGTAAGTTAATCTACACACTAGCTTAGCTCCTACATAATCATTAGTAGCTCCTTAAAAATGGTTTACTATAAGTCATCAAGCTGTGTTTTCTCCTACACTTGGTGGTTGTATCTTAAGAATTCTATCAGATTTATATATGGATCACACCAACCTTGATGATGACAACCATTATTCTCCCTAAGGAGAATATAAATTCAATGACGATGACTAATTTAATATAGATATTAGTTATAGGGTCTATCTGTAGCCATGAATTTAGGAATGATAACCCTCTCTTATTTTTTTGTAGACCTCACCACTTTCAAAAGGTAGTAACCTATCAATTGTGTTGATAGATTCCTTATTTTTTTTCTTATTTAGCGGTGCATACTAGGCCCATAACTCACTAACTTTTAACATCTTGTCTTTTATCCATTGATTTAGCATCTTTTTGTCGATCATTTTTCTTCTTATTTCATCCTTTAAATATGAATATTTATTTATGTCATAATCATTGAATACATAGAGTCATGTCTAGAGTTTAACCTAGTAGTTGAGTCATAGCAGGTCAAGAAAAAATGTATGCTCTTTGCTTTCCCTCTTTGTGGGATCCAGTAAATCAAAAGATTTTCCTAAATATGATATGTCTATTGTAATTACTTTGTTAGATGTTGCATGTCTGTAAGCTCTATAAGTTCTCTATGTCTCATTACACGATCTTGTTGTAAATGGTATCAGAGACATGTCAATATTTTGTCAAGATTATGTTCAAAACATATTTTTTTATAATACCTCTCTAATATATCAATAAAATTATACTTTCATCTCTTGTTATTTATATCTATCTTGTTATTTTAGTCTTTTGTCTCCATATCATTTTCAGACAATAGGGAAGGAAACGATCTCATAAAACCATGAGAAAGTTGTGATAGAGGATCTATATAGTACTGATGATATGAAGACTATGGATGCATCAAACTAGATAACTCTTGATACTATAGATACATATAATGTCTGTACTCTCTTTGATGTATCTATTGGTTCATTATTTTATGTAAATGAAGCAACTTATAAATTGAATGAACAAAATCCTAGTCCTGAATGGAAGATCCAAACTCTTAAGACCATAGATGTGTATGATAAACTTTTACCATTTCATCTAAGTGCTAAAACCACCATAATAGTTTATAAAAAAATTATCCAAGGTAAGTAGAATGATGATTATAAATACCACTTACAAATAGTTGATGACAAAAATATCTATCAATTAAAATCTCAATTTCAATATAAGCTTTTGCATATTGATGTTGTTACTATTGGTGTTTTTCCTTTATTCAGAAGAGGTCTGAATGTTAGTATTTTAAGAAGTTTATTTGATAATAAACATACCAATTTTTGTGCTTGTTTATAAAATGTTATTCAAATTGATCTTCATGATGGTCTAATTGTTACAATTGTGTATCTAAATTATCCAATTGTCATTCATCAAGAAGAAAACCTAAATAAAGTACTAAAGCTTTTCCTTCAAACATATGGATTAGATATAATCCCTAAATCTTATCCTCTTCATATTAAATATTAGGCCATATATCATCTAACCAATACCCTTCACCCTACTGTCAAGCATACTCTTACGCAAGGCAAAAACATGGTGTGTCAAGCAATAGAAAATAATCAGATAATCCTAGTAGAATCAAATTTTTAGTCAAATCTTAAGTTTCTCAAAAAATTGATAGTAGACACAAACTTTGTTTATAAGCCCAAGAACTCCTTGTCATTTACTACATCTATAAAACATTTTCCAAACAATTATATTATTATATTTAACTCTCAAAATGATTTAAAATACCATATATTGAACATACAATTACAACAACTATTACCTCCAATCAATCCACACTGTCTACATCTCAAGAAATTTTATGACCCTCAAATAGATTCATATTACTGTATTGATTGTCAAAAAATCATAATCCATCCAGATCAGTCTAGTATTCAAATGGTTAAAAGAGATTTAGCAATACAAAAACTGCTTGAGAAAAATAAAAAGTTACTTGTTGAAGCCAAAAGAATTAATATGAAGAGGAAATTCATATATAGAAAAATCCTTTGGGAGATGAATCATACATTGAAAAAATATTTTCAAAGTCTGCTAATTTGTATCAATATTCACTTGATAAAAAATATGACATAAATGTATTATCTTACAACGTTCGACAAAAGTCTTGATCAGTCTATAGGGGTTAAGTTAATAAATTAGAATAATCTTGCAACTAAATGTTTGAATAATAAAATTTTAAAAATACAACAAAGTCTTGATCATGTTTTTAAGATGTTAAGAAGTGTTGAGTTATATCAGAAAGGAGAAATTGCTAGAGCCATCAATATTTTAAATAATAATATTACTACCCATCATAATTAGTTTATTCAAAAAATAGATAATGAATCCAACATCATGAAACTATAATAACAATCTATTCAAATAAAGGTAGATGATATGATTGTCGAGGAAAAGGTTATCAGTCAAAGGTAAGATCAGCTCAAGATTAGTATATTTCTTTTGAGATAGATTTGAGAACTCAAATTGCTACTCTTGAGACTAAATAGGAAGAATCACATCAATAAATCAAACAACTAACTTTAGCTTCTGATAGTATAGTTAAAGAAATTATAAACTAAAATTCTAACTTATCTTTTATTCCTGATATTCTAGATTCACTAAAAGATAAAGAACAATCTTCTCAGCCACATCCAAAAATTATTGTTTCAGAACATATTGATTACAGTCAAAATATCCATTTTTGAAAAAATATTTTAAAAATACAAAGAGAATCATTTATGAAATCTAAATCAAAAAGTCTATCTAATTCTAAAATATCTCTTGAAAAGATATTCTAAGTAGGAATGTCTAAGATTGAACCTACTAAAATAGAAAGTTATTTTGATATAAAAGAATCTTCAAAGTCTAGACCTCTACTAGATTCTTAAATAAGGACATTGAACCTTCAAATTTTCTTTTAAAAATTTAGTTGTGGACCATCAAAAAAAAAAATGATTCATGCAATGTTATCTTAGGCTAATGTACAAGTTCATGGTCTTAAGAAATATCTTTTCAATGTTAGTCAGCAAATTATAAATAGGTTCATAATAAATATCAAAGAATGGTGGGATGCTAGTGGTCTAGTGTTTCATGAAAGTATATACACTCATCTAGAACCTGTCTCTGCACTCTGCAATGCTTTACTTTCTAAATTTTTTGGCACACTTGATAATGATAAACAGACAAATAAAGAAAATTTTCTTAAATCTCAATTTTATGATATGACTAGAATAGATGAATATATGAGCTATATGAAGAATATTTTCTATAATACTGGATAAATATTTAATCTAGCATACAAGATTATGTATATAGAATCATTTCCTAAATATTTTGATACCAAATATAAAGCTGTTATGGGTGATAACCTTTCAACCATGTCCTTTTGAAAGATAAATCAGAATATTAAAGTAGTCAATGAAAGGTTATATGCAGAAAGAAAGGTATAAAAAAAACTATAAAATTTTACAAACAAATTGATGTAAAATTTTGTAATTCTATCAATGATAATTTTGGTTGTATGGATGTTCATAGATATAGACAGTATGAAAAAAAAATCTAATTCTTACAAATATTTCTCTGAAAATGAATTTACTTATAATAAGTATTGGAAGCCTAGATATAAATCTAAAAAAAAAAAGATTGAGGATGATGCTAAAAAAAAATAAACATGGATTCCACAAGAAGCCTCTCAAATGTTTCATTTGCCAAGGTGATCATTATGAAAATAAATGTTTTAATAATAGAAAAGAATCCAAGAAAATTAATTTTTTGAATAGCCATGGAATCAGTGAAGATGAATATGTTTTAGTTTAAAAAGAAGATAAACTTTAACATGAGTTAGATATTTTATGATAAGTATCTGATAGTAATGAATCTAATAATCAAGTAAATATGAATCTAGCTAGCTGACACTGATTAAGAATATGAATCATCTAATTATGATTATGATATAATTTTTTAGATTCATATGATTTCTACTCCTTTTTGCAGATACTTTGAGTTTATCCCAACAAATATCTTACCTTAAAGAAAGATATGCTAAAATTCCTACCTATATGATCTCTGAAAGAATGTTTTTACAATAATAAATTGTAGCTGCTAAGCAAATAAATTATGTCTATTTAGTTGAATTAAAAAGGCAAAACAATATTTTATCTCAAGAATTTTAGTCTAAAAATTAGAAAGCTTCTCCAGTTGAAGCTACCTATCAACCTAACACATATGATAGAGCTACATAGTAAAATAAGCATATCTATCAACTTCAGCACTTATTAACTACAGCTTAGACTAAATTATAAGATCTTATAAAAGAAGAAGTTCTTGTTGATGAACATGAACACCTCTTTGAAGAATAATTGCTTCAAGTAACTAATGAGATAGAATCTCATTTTGAGGGTGGGAACCTCTCATAATAATTCAAACATACATCAAATATCAGTATATAATATTAATAATCTAGTATGTAAAATTCATATTAAATAGGTTGGTTTTAAATCATATAACTTGGATGTCTTGCTTGATACAAATATTGATATCTCTGTCACTAAATATCATTATATCCCTGTTGATATGTGAAAATCTAACTTCATAGGCTAACTTTCAATACAAAAACTGTAGTTTTAGAATTGTCTACAATTATTTCTGTTATATTTGGTGACTCTATCTATCATTTTAAGATAGTACAACATGAAATGCCAATGTATGATATGATTATTGGTTTAGATAACTGACTACTTTCTGACCTATCATAATTCAACTACATGAAATAATTCTTACATAAAAATATTATTTATACAAAAAATATAGATATGAATAGAAATTTTCTATGAAAAGAAATCCAAAACAAATAGTTGATTCTAGATGGATACAGCTAAAGGTAAATTTTTGCAATGCTAACATTGAACCAATAATTTAAAAACTTAAAAAAGATTGTTGCTCTGAAAACTCTTTGACATTCAAACATAAGAAAATACATGAATACAAAATCAAATTGAAGATGGTAAAGGATAGAAATGGCAAAGAAATAAAACTCAAGTTTAAGGCACATCATTCAAGAATGTCTCCTTCACTTATAGAAGAATGTTTTTAGGATATAAAGCAATTAAAGGAAAAAGATTTGATAAGAGATTATAATATCTCTTGGGCTTGTGCAGTATTTTATGTAAATAAAAGATCAAAGCAAATAATAATTAAAAAAAGACTAGTTATAAATTATGTTCCTCTTAATAAATATGTTTTACCTATTCAACTTCCTTTTCCTTCTAAAGATGAAATCTTGAAGAGAATAAGTGGAATCATTTTTTATAGTAAGTTTTATTTTAAATCAAAATTTTGGAAAATACATGTAGCAAAATAAGATAGGTACAAGACTACATTTTTTACTCCATTTGGACAATATGAATGGAATGTCTTACCCTTTGACTTAAAGAATCCTCCAGCATGGTCAGGTGAAATGACAAAAGTTGTTCAAAAGATAAAACAAAATTTCCAAAATTTACTACCTTTACTTTTCCCTGGTAATGGTCTAAAGATGATTGAAAAATATGCTTCAAAATTATATTGGGGCATCGTTCTTAAAGAAAGATTGTCATATGTTTTAAAAAAACTTTGTATATTTTCTTTAAAAAAAATTAAATAGGCTTACAAAAATTATCATTCTACTGTCAAAGAAATTCTTATTGTTATTAAGGATATTCAAGCTTTTATGTTTTTTTTTAGATCATTTTTTTTTTTTTTAAGATTTGGTTTAAATAAATTTATGAGTATTCTTAATTCTACTGATAATCTAAAAAGAGAATTTATGAGTAGGTTAATTAGGTGGGTAACATTTCTGTTTTACTTTGACTTTTTTGTTGAGCATATTATTGATAAAAAGAATTGTCTTGCTGATTTTATATTCCAAAACTTTAATTCAAATAATTTAGAATAGTCAGTCATGATAGTAATAGTTACTGAAGTTCATGAAAAATTTTATCAGTATATATGGATATCCACTCCATCTATTGCTAATCAGTTAATTCATGAAATTGACACTTTCATCATAAAATCTCATAAAGCTTCTGTAGAACTAAATAATATTCATTTGACATAGACATCTTAGTTTTGAAAACTTGATGGCAAAATATGGTGTTCAATAATAATGTTATATCATGAAGCTAATAAGCTAAGGATTACTGGTATAAATAATCTATCTAAAAATTTAATTTGTAGGTGTGGTTTTGAATTCATAATTCAATGGTCTACCTTTTGGCCAAATTTTAACCCTACTACAGAATTTTCTTTGTCATATATTGAAATATCATATTACTTATTTGAATTTTTAGATTATATTATGTCAGTAAAAGCTTTTGATGATCATGTTGTTTGTATCCTTCTAGATCAAGTAAAAATTATATTTATTGCTTTAAAGATACCTTTCAAGATTAAGTTTGAAATATTTTCAATTTAAAAATGTTAAGTTAATCTATATACTAACTTAGCTCCTGCATAACCATTAATAGCTCTTTAAAAATAGTTCACTATAAGTCATCAAATTGTGTTTCCTCCTACATCTAATAGTTGTATTTTAAGGACTCCATCAGCTTTATACATAAACCACACCAACTTTGATTCTGATGATGACAACTATTATTCTCCCAAGGAGAATATGAATTCAATGATGATGACTAATTTAATATTAATATTAGTTATGGGTTATGTCTATATCCATGAATGTGGGAACAATAACACTCTCTTTTTTTTGTGGACCTCACCACTTTCAAAAGGTGGTAACCTATCAATCATGTCAACAGATTATTTATTTTCTTATTAAGCAATGTGCAGTGGGCCCATAACCTACTAACTTTTGGCATCTTGCCTTTTGTTCATTGATTCAACATCTTTGTGTCAACCATTGATCTTCTCATTTCATCTTACAAATATGAGATGTTCTTCATGTCATAAGCATTGAATGCCTAGAGTCAAGTCTAGAGTTTATCCTAGTAGTTGAGTCATAGAAAGTTAAGAAAAAGTGTATGATCATTGCTTGCCCTCTTCGACGGATCCTATGAATTAAAAAAAAATCTTATAAATGTTATTTATGATATATCTATTATAGTTAATCTGCTAGATGTTGCATGTTTGTAAGCTCTGTAAGTTCTCTATGTGTCCCATTACATGATCTTGTTGTTAATGGTTCTATTGCATGAAACACCATGCCTTTGCTTTGTTCAAGAGTATGCTTGATATCAAGGTGAAGGATATTGATGTGATGATACATGACCTGATATTTAATAGTAAGAGGATAAGATCTATGGATCATATCTAATCCATAAATTTAAATAAAAAACTTTAGTACTTTATTTAGGTTTTTTTTAGATGAATGATGACTGGATAATTTGGATACACAGTTGTGAAAATCAAACCATCATGAAGACTAGTTTAAACATCATTTTTTAAATAAGCACTAAATTTGTTATGCTTATTATCAAGTAAACATCCTAAAATACTGGCATTCAGACCTCTTCCGAATAAAAATAAAACACCAATAGTAATGACATAAATATGAAAAAATATATATTTAAAATAAAATTTTAACTAACATATAGTTTTGTCATCAACTATTTGCAAGTGGTATTTATAATCATCATTATGCTTAACTTGGATAACATTTTCAAAAAAAATTATGGTGGTTTTAACAATTAGATGAAATGGTGCAAGTTTATCATACACATTTGTGGCCTTAAGAGTTGGGAGCTTCTATTCAAGACTAATATTTTTTCATTAAATTCTACAGTTACTTCATTTGTAAAAAACAATTAGATAATCTCATCTAAATCAATTTCTTGGTTGGATCTTATGTTTCTTATAAAATGGATAGTAGACAAAGACATTATTCAGAAGCCCAAAAAATTCTTATCGTTTGCTACATCTATAAAAAAAATTATAAAAAAAATATACTATCAAATTTGAATCTCAAAATGACTTAAAAGACCATATGTTGAGCATACAATTGCAGTAACCCTTGCCTCTAATCAATCCTCATTGTCTGCATTTTACGAAGGTCCATGACCCTCAAATAGATTCATATTATTGTATTGATTTTTAAAAAATCATAAGTCATCTAGATCAATCTAGTATTCACATGGTTAAAAGATATTTAGCCACACAATAACTACTTGAGAAAAATAAGAAGTTACTTTCTGAAGCCAAAAGAATTAATATGGAATAAACTTTTGGAGAAAATACTAAAAAAGAAGCAAAAGAAGGGCATATATGGAAAATTCTTCTGGAAGATGAATCATACATAGAAAAAATATTCCCAAAGCCTTTTGATTTCAATCAATATTCACTTGATGAAAAATATAGGGCACAAATATATTATCTCAGACCATCTGATCAAATTATTGATCAGTCTATAAAAGTTAAGTTAATGAATTGGAATAATATTACAACTAAATGTTTAAATAATAAAGTTTTAGAAATATAGAAAAGTTTTGATCAAGTTTCTAAGATGTTAAAGAGTATTGAGTTATATCAAAAAGTAAAAATTACTAGAGCTATCAATGTTTTAAATGATAATATTACTACCCATCATAGTCAGTGTATTCAAAAAATATATAATGAATCCAGTAGCATTATACTACAACAATAATCTATTGAAACAAATATAGATGATATGATTGCTGAGAAAAAAATTATCATTCAAAGCCAAGATCAGCTTAAGATTAGTATAGTTTCTACTGAGATAGATTTGAAAATTAAAATTATTACTCTTGAGACAAAACAAGAAGAAGCACATCAAAAAATCAGACAACTATCTTCAAATTTTGATAGCATAACTAAAGAAATTATAAACCAAGATTCTATCTTATCTTTTATTCTTGATATTCTAAATTTACTAAAGGATAAAGAATAATCTTCTCAACCACAACCAAAAATTGTTGTCTCAGAACATATTGATTACAGTCAAAATATCCATTCCTAGAAAAATGTTTTAAAAATAAAAAAGAATTATTCAAAAAATCTATATCAAAAAGTCTGTTTGATTCTAAAAATTCTCTTGATAAGATATTTCAAGTAAGAATGGCTAAGATTAAACCTATCAAAACTAAAAGTTATATTGATATAGGATAATCTTCAAAGTCTAGACCTCCACTAGATTCTCAAATAAGGACATGGAACCTTCAACCTTTCTTTTGGAAATTTAATTGTCAATCACCAAAAAAAAATGAAATGATTCATGAAATGTTAGCTTGGACCAGTGTACAGATTCATGGTCTTAAAATATCCTTTCAGTCTTAGTCAATAAATTGCAAATGGGTTCATAAGAAATATAAAAAAATGGTGGGATGCTAGTTGACCAGATTTTAACCTTGCTAGAGAAAATTTCTAGTCATCTACTAAAATATCAGATTAATTGTTTGAATTTTTAATTTATATTATGTCAATGAAAGATTCTTATGATCCTATTTTTCGTATCCCTCTAGATCAAGTGAGAAATATATTTATTTCTTTAAAGATATCTTTCAAGATTAAGTTTAAAATATTTTTAGTTCAAAATTTCTAAGTTAATCTATATGCTAGCTTAGCTCCTATACAACCATTACCATCTCTTTGTAAATGGTTTACTATAAGTCATCAAGATATGTTTTTTTACTACATGTAACAGTTATAACTTAAAGATTGCATCAAATTTATGCATGGATCACACCAATTTTGATGATGACAACCATTATTCTCTCAAAATAGAATATGAATTCAATGATGATGACTGATTTAATATAAAGACTAGTTATGAAATCTGTCTTTAGTCAAGAATGTGGGCATGAGAACCCTTTTTTTTGTCGACCTCACCACTTTTAAAAGGTGATAACATGTCAGCCATGTCAATAGATTCTTTATTTTTTTCTTGTTAGGTGGTGTGTAGTGGACCCATAACCCACTAAATTTTGGCATCTTGCCTTCTGTCCATTGATTTGGCATCTTTATGTTGACCATTGATCTTCTCATTTCATCCTATAAATATGAGGAGTTCTTCATGTCATAAGCATTGAATACGAAGAGTCAAGTCTAGAGTTTAGCCTAGTAGTTGAGTTGTAGCAAGTTAGGAAAAAGTGTATACTCTTCACTTGCCCTCTTTATGGGATCACGTAAATCAGAAACATTTTCTAAATATATTATTTATGATATGTCTATTGTAATTACTCTACTAAATGTTGCTTGTCTATAAGCTTTGTAAGTTATCTGTGTGTCCCATTGCATTATCTTATTGTTAATGGTATTAGATCCATGTCAATATTCTATTAGGATTATGTTAAAATCATGTTAATTGTATAATACCTCTCTGATATATCAATAAAATTACATTTTCATCTCTTGCTATCTATATCTATCTTGTTTTTATTTTGGTTTTTTATCTCATTAACTATAGGATCATGTAATGGGACACACAAAAAACATACAGATCTTATAGACATGCAACATCTAGAAGAGTAATTACAATAGACCTATCATAGTATGCCACAAAGAGGGCAAGCATAGAGAATACACCTTTTCCTAACTTATTACGACTTAACTACTAGGCTAAACTCTAGACTTGAGTCTAGACATTCAATGTTTATGACACGAAGAAATCCTCATATTTATAGGATGAAATGAGAAGATCAACGGTTGACATAAAGATGCTAAATCAATAGATATAAGGAAAGATATCAAAAGTTAGTGGGTTATGCACCCACTGCGAACCACCTAAGAAGAAAAAAATAAGAATCTATTGACATGATCAATACGTTATCACTTTTTCAAAGTGATGAGGTCTTGAAAAAAATAAGAGGGAGTTATCATGCCCACATGCATGACTACGAACAAACCTCATAATTATTCTTTATATTAAATCAGTCATAAACATTGAATTTGTATTCTCCTTGGGGAGAATAATGGTTGTCATCATCATAATCAAAGTTGATGTGGTTCATGTATAAATATGATGGAATCCTTGAGATACGACTGCTAAGTATAAGAGGAAACATAGCTTGATGACTTATAGTGAACCATTTTCAAAGAGTTGCTAACAGTTATGTAGAAGCTAAGCTAACATGTAGATTAAATTATAAATTTTGAACTAAAAATAGTTCAAACTTAATCATGAAAGGTATCCTTAACATAATAAATATATTTATTATTTGATCTAGAGGATATAAATAGAAATATCATCAGAAACTTTTATTGGCATAATATAATCCAAAAATTTAAACAAGTAATCTAGTATTTTAGTAGATGACTAGGAATTTTTTGTAGTAGGGTTAAAATTTGATCAAAAGATAGACCATTGGATTAGAAATTCAAAATCATATCTACAAATAAAAATTTTAAATGAATTATTTATACCATTAATCTTTGGATTATTAGCTTCATGATATAACATTATTGTTGAACACCACATTTTGCCATCAGATTTTTGAAACTGGGATGTCCATGTCAATTGAGTATTATTGAGTTCTGTAGATGTTTCATGAGATTTTTTGGTGAGAGCATCGATTTTATGAGTTAACTGATTAGCAACATATGTAGTAGATATCCATATATGCTGATAAAATTATTCATGAACTTTAGTAACTGTTACTGCCATGACTAGCCATTCTAAATTATTTGAAATGAATTATCTAAATATAAAATCAGCAAGATAATTCTTTTTTCTAGGAATATGCTCAAAAGAGAAGTCAATGTCTGACAGAAATGTTTCCCACCTGGTTAATCTTCTCATAGACATTTTTTTTAGATTATCATTAGAATGAAGAATACTCTTAAAATTATTTAAATTAAATCTAATAAAAAAATTTATAATCTCACAAAAAACATAAAAGCTTGAATAGCCTTAATAACATCAAGAATTTCTTTGTGAGTAGAATGATAAAAAAAATTTGAGCCTGTTTAAAATTTCCTAAAACAAATCTATAAGGTTATTTTGAACCATCTGACAATCTTTCTTGAAGAACTACACCCCAATATAATCCTGAAGCATCTATTTCAATAATCCTTAGAACATTATCAAGTAAAATTAAAGGTTGTAATTTTTGACAATTTTCTTTTATCCTTTGAATAGCATTTGTCATCTCACTTGAACATGCTAGAGGATTCTTTAAGCCAAAGGGTAAGACATTCCATTCATATTTTCTAAATGGAGTAACAAATGCAGTCTTGTAGCTATCTTGTTCTACTACTTGTATCTGCCAAAATCTTGATTTTTAATCAAATTTACTATAAACTTTGCTTCCACTTATTCTCTACAAGATTTCATCTTTTAAAGGAATAAGATGTACAATAAGTAAAACATATTTATTAAGAGAAACATAATTTATAATTAGTCTCTTTTTATCTCTTATTTTCTTTAATCTTTTATTTACATAAAATGCTTCACAAGCCCAAGGGATATTAGAATCTCTTATCAAACCTTGTTCCTTAAATTACTTTATATCATGAAAACATTCTTCTCTACGTAAAAGAAACATACCTGAATGATGTGACTTAAACTTGGGTTTTATTTCTTTGTCATTTTTATCCTTTACCATCTTCAATTCAATTTTGCATTCATGATTTTCCTATCTCTAAATTCTATAATATTTTTAGAGCAACAATCTTTTTTAAGTTTTACAATTATTAGTTCAATGCTAGTATGAGAAAAATTTACCTTCTGTTGTATCCATCAGGTATCAACTAGTTTTTTTGGCTTTTTTCATAAAAATTTTGCATTCATATCTAGATTTATTGTATAAAAAATAGTTTTTTACCAAAATTATTTCATACAACTGAATTGTGATAGGGTATAAAGTAGTCAAGTTATCTGAACCAATCATCATATCATACATTGACATTTTATGTTTTACTATCCTAAAATGATAGATAGAGTCACCAAATATAACAAGAATAACTGCAAACAATTCTAAAACTACAATTTTTATATTGAAAGTTAACCTATGAAAGTTAGCTTTCCACATATCAGTAGGGATAGAATGATATCTATCAAGAGAGATATCCGCACCTATATCAAGCAAGATATCTAAGTTATATAGTTAAAAACCATCCCATTTAATATGATTTCTATATACTAGATTATTATTTTTGTATACTGATATATGATATATGTTTGAATTATTATGAGAGGATCCCTCCCCCTTCAAATGAGATTCTATCTCATTAGTTTTTTGAAGCAATTATTCTTAAAAGAGGTGTTCATGTTCATTAGCAAGAGATTTTTCTTTCAATAGATTTTGCAATTCACTCTAATCTTTATCTAAGAAGAGCTAAAGTTGATAGATACACTTCTTTTGCTAAGTAGCTCTATCATATGTGTCAGGTTGATATGTAGCTTCAACTGGAGAAGTTTTCTAGTTTTTGGACTAAAATTCTTGGGAAAAAATATTATTTTCCCTTTTTTGTTCAACTAAATAAAGAGAATATTTTTTCTGGGAAACTCCAATTTGTTTTTGTAAAAACATTCTTTCAGAGATCATATAGGCAATAATTTTAGCATATCTTTCTTTCAAGAAATATATTTGTTGGGATAAACTCAAGGCATCTGGAAAAGGAGCAAAAATTATATGAATCTGATATCTGATATCAAAATCATAATCAAATGATTCATCTTCTTATTCAGTGTCAGCTAGATTCATATTTACTTGATTATCATATTCATCACTATTAGATGCTTCCCATAAAATATCTGACTCATATTGAAGTTCATCTTCTTTAGAAACTAAAACATATTCATCTTCATTGATTTCATGGCTATTCAAAAAATTAATCTTCTTAGATTTTTTTCTATTATTAGGACATTTATTTTCATAATAATCACCTTGGCAAATGAAACATTTAAGAGGCTTCTTGAGGAACACATGTTTCTTTTTTTTGAATATCCTCCTTGAACCAATTTTATTTTCTAGATTTATATCTAGGCTTCCAAGACTTATTAGAACTAAATTCTTTTTCTAAGGAACATTTTCAAGAATGATATTTATTCTTCTTTTTATACTGTCTATATCTATGCACATCCATACAACTAAAATTATCATTGATAGAATTATAGAATTTTGCATCAATTTGTGTGTGAAATTTTATAATTTCTTTTTGTGCCTTTCTTTTTGCACATAACCTTTCATTGATTTCTTTAATATTTTGATTTATCCTTCAAAAGGACATGGTTGGAAGGTTATCACCCACATTAGCTTTATGTTTGGTATCAAAATATTAAAGAAATAATTCTATATACCTAATCTTGTATGTTAGATTAAAGATTTATTTAGTATTATAGAAAATATTATCTATATAGCACATATATTCATCTAGCCTGGTCATATAACATAATTAGAATTTAAAAAACTTTACTTTATTTACCTCTTTATCATTATCAAGTGTGCCAACAAATTCAGAAAGTAAAGCATTGCAGAGTGCAGAGATAAGTTTTGGATGAGTGTATATGTTTTCATGAAACATTGGAACACTAGCATCCCATCATTTTTTGATATTCTCTATGAACCTATTTGCAATTTGTTGACTAACACTGAAAGGATCTTTCTTAAGACAATGAATTTATACACTAGCCTAAGCTAACATTGCATTAATTATTTCTTTCCTTTTTTTTGGTGGTTCACAATTGAATTTCCAAAAGAAAGGTGGAAGGTTCAATGTCCTTATTTAAGAATCTAGTAGAGGTCTAGACTTTGAAGATTCTCTTATATCAAAGTAAATTTCAGTTTTAGTAGGTTCAATCTTATCCATTCCTATGTGGAAGATCTTATCAAGAGAGTTTTTAGAATCAGGTAGACTTTTTTATTCAGATTTTGTGAATGATTCTCTTTGTATTTTTAAAACATTTTTCTAAGAATGGATATTTTGACTGTAATCAATATGTTTTGAGACAACATTTTTTGGATGTGATTGAGAAGATTTTCCTTTATCTTTTAGTGAATCTATAATATCAGGAATAGAAGATAAGTGATAATTTTGGTTGATAATTTATCTAGTTATGCTATCAGAAGCTGAAGTTAGTTGCCTGATTTATTGATGCACTTCTTCCTATTTTGTCTGAAGAGTAGCAATTTGATCATATATTTAATCACATATGAATATGTTCTTCTTCTCCGTACCTTCCCCATGTCCTTATCTAGACCATCCTTCGATTGGTATAGTGATCTCACCAAGCACTCTATCTTCTCCTTTTCTCAACTAGCCCAAATCTTTTTAGATAACTTTTCAGTTAATATATCTAAAAAGGTTTATAGTATTGACCTCTATTCTATTGGGTAATTTAATGATGAATTGATTGTTAATTTCATAGATATATGGAGAGGTCACATCAATCAAATTTTAGAACCTTTGGTGAGGTATTTACCATGGCACGTAAACTTGAAATTAGAGCCATTGATGAAGGGAAATTGAAACTAAGAAACAAGAATTTTATTTTTAAATCTAATGACCCTTCTTCAAATAAAACCACCAACCCATCCAGCCATCCCAACACTAAGACAAAGGTAACCACAAACATGATTGTCTTAAAATATGTTCCACCTCCAATCATCAACCAACTAAATCAAACCAACTCTTCCAACCCATCAAACCGATAAACTTGCAACCAAAACCAAACCACTCCAAGGTAATATACTTCCATAGTGGAATCATATGCTTCATTTTTGGATACACTAATTAAATCTAACCTCATCGAACTTCTACCTATCAAACCACCCCAACAATTTGATGCTTCTCACCCTAAACCTGGATGGTACAATGAAAATGATCTATTTACCTTCTATCGCATTATTGGACATGATGTGAGTAGGTGAAATACATTTAAATCTATTGTCCAAAACATGATTGACAAAATTGAAATTGCATGAGATAATCTTAATGTACCTCCAACAAATCATTACACATCTTTTGAAAACCTTTTCCTAACCATTCACCTTCTACCAACCATGACAATAGCCAACTATAATCATCTCACACTCATGAGGTACACACAGATAATTTTTTTTTACCATTGAACCTATTGATGAGGGAACCATTACCTCAATTACCTCTTATTCCACCTCACTTATTGAAGTGGTGTAATATTCTTCTATTCTTTTGGACAACCAAACAAAGGAAGAAACCCTGTCTCTTTCCTTTGATATAAATACCAATGGAGGCAACCATTACATCAACCACTTTTTATTCCAATCCACTTATGGAAGTGGTGGAATCACTAATCTTTCCTTTGGACATCCAAATAAGGGAAGCAACCACCCCATTTTTTACATCTGAACAAACCAAGCCCTCCTTACCTACCATAGAACCAACCAATCCTTTAGAACCCACTCCAAAGGAATAGATCATCTCCTCTATTCTTCCATAGAGATACCATCTTCCTCAAACATCAAATCTTCCACCCAAGATGAAGATGAAAAAACTTATTCCTTCACCTTAACCTATGGGTTTAACATTTGAAACCAATGATCAAGGAATCAAACCCATCTATAAACCTTTTTCTAGATTGGTTAAAATTATAGAGTTTAATTCTCATCCCAATCTAAATAGGGCTACCATTTGTCACCATCTTGGTCTACCTTAACAAAAAAAAACAATAAACTTTAACCTCACTTACATCTACCCTCAAACCCATCATTACTTCAACCTCATCTTTAGATACTTCCTCCTCCAAAACCAAAGGGGAGTATTCCAACCCACCTCAATCTAGAATTTATAAATTACCTTATACCCCTTTGACAAAACCCATCAAGAATCTAAGAATATTTACTACCCCTAGCTTGGCTCATCCATATTTGAAGTTGGGCTTAACCCCATCAAGTCCACCCAAGAAACCTTTGAGTAAAACCACCAAAAGGGTGGAACCACCCAAACCATCTTGAAATAGACCCATACCACCTCCCTCAAACCTACCTTCAATTTTAGGGCCCCATCCATCTACTATCCCCATTACCTATTCCTCATCTAGTAAACCTTCTCCTTTTACTCTACCTACACCTACTACCAAAACAAAAAAATCCCCATCCTTCCTAGCTAAACTATCTACTTATACCTTCCCACCTATCACTAAACCTTCATCCTCTATCTCTAAATCTTCTACTAGACCAACCAAGCAATCCCAATCGAAACCACCTACCAAAACCACCCCACCACCCCCATCCTCAATGGTAAAGCCTACTCCCAAGAAGGATCCCAATCCTACTACCATAAACCCAACACACTCAACACCTTTGGTTGAATCTTATCTGACCATTCTACAAAGGTTGTTTCAAACCTCTTCTTTAACCTTACCACCCATCAAACCTTTCAACCTTTCACATCTTAAACTAGCGTGGTTCAATGACAATTTGATTTTCCTATACCATAAAACACCAGGACATGATACGAATAACTAGAAAGCTCTCCAAACACTTGTCCATAACCATATAGATGAGGACTATCTCTTATTGGATGAACCTCATGTGAAATTTTAACCTACTCAAACACCAATCCAACCTACTTGTTGATGATTTAAAATTATGCTTGATTCTAATCAACAACAATGGGAAGTTTCAAGATATGGGACTTGCATCTTGAAACAACCTCCAAATTTTTGAGGCACTGGTTCTTCTTTAAATCAAGTATATACTGGGAAAAGGGATAGGAATTTTAATCAAAAACATAAATGCAAGAAAGAAAATCTAATCTATGGTGATGCGCCTGAATGTAATTAGACCTTAATCTTGAGCACATTGAGAATATATGTAGGATTCATTTACATTTAAGAGCAAACAAGTGCATGATCAATGTAAAAGATGGAAATAATAGAAACAGAGGCTCACAGCATAGACTACTTTTGTAGTGATGCAGAAAATGTCAACAAAGTCATAGGGTTCAATCTTCTTATTTGAATTTTCCAGTCATATAAGAGGCACAGAAACACGTACAGTTATAAAATTTTCAACTCAATAAAATGAGACAAAAGCAAATGACATTCCTAATCACAACTCTAGAAATTCTACAGCCTATACTACTTTTGTAATGACATAGAAAATATCAACAAAGGCATAGGATTCAATCTTCTCATTAATTCTCTAGTCACATAAGAGGCACAGAAACATGCGCAGTTACATAAACCTTCCAACTTAAGAATATAGAACAAAAGAAAATGATATTACTTAGTCACAACTCTAGAAAGTCTAAACTCTTTACAATCATTCTCTCTCAAAAATTCTCTCTGATAATTCCTTATGATTCTTCTGGTGATCTCTACACCCTTATTTATAGCCTTGGATCCACTCTAGATTGTCTACTTGTTCCAAATATAACGGCCTTAATGAAATCTCCCCAAACTAAAAGTGTCTAATAGAAGATATCTTATAGATTCGGAAATGCTTTGTCTTCTAGAAGTTCATTGGCTGAAACAGATTGTCGGACGCTCCCTTCTCTTAAATGCTAGGTAACATAGCCAATTTCTTGAAACCTTCTTATTACTTTAGGAGACATCGGAGGATGACACTTGTCATGTTTCACAGCACTTATTGAAGACACATGGCACTTTTCAAGTAACTTATACTCTTTTGTGTCTTCGCTCAGGAGTGTTTCACCTTTGACACTTGTCTCTATCCGCTTCCTCAAAAATTCAACAGTTTAAAAGAAAATAAGACCCACGACATTTCTTACGTGAGAAACTTGAAAAGGAGCATATGGATAGGTGGCAATCTCTGCTACTTCATTAATGGACACATGGCAATCTCCACTTTACTTATTTGGGGTTACGTGGTAGCCTTCACTTCTTTTATCTACCTTTTAAAAACCTACGAAAGATGACATGTGGCGGTCTCTGATTTACTCTGTTTATATCATAGAAACAAACGCATCTCATTTCACATTTACATGGACAGCGAAACCTGATGACTTTTGCTTTCTTCAAAAACTACACTTAAGACCCACCACGGTCTTTGCTATATCGGTGAAGCAAAATTGAAGATAATTCATATCACGACACGTGGTGGCTTCCACTCTCCTTTGTTGGGGTACATGGCATCTTCCATCACTTTTTAAAAAGCAACATTAAGACCTTTTGCGACTGCCACTTGGTGCTTTTCGCTTGATCCTGATACTTAGCTTTTGAAACCTTTCATCAAAAAGAGATGAAATGCGAGTGCCGATATGAAACCATAGACATTGACACTTGGCATGTTCTGCTAAGTCACTATGAGATATGTGGCACATTCTAACCAACTCATAGAAAATATAAAAGGTGCCTCGAATGATGACACTTGGTAGTTTTCGTAGAGAAGGATGCCTCGGATGATGACACTTGTCAGCGTCTGCTTGATTTCAACACTTACACAAAAAAATGAATCAAAAGGAAAATAGAGCCCATGCTCTATTTCAAACTTTGCCATCTCGGACCAAAGTATGTGAGGACAAACCTTGGTAGCACGTAGCTGAAAAAATAGGATGAAATGTAGAGTAATTTTTTACTCTATAGTTATTGATGACCCCAAGGACTTTTGTGCCTAATCAAAAAGAAACCACAACTCTCACTAGATCAAAATTTCAAAATCACAGCTTCAACAATGCTATCTGGTAGGCAGACCACTCTTCATCAGATAACCCTTGCTTATTCTACAATTCATTGAAGGCTAAATCAAGGTTAATGATATCCTTGTGTGAAAAATTTTGCAAAATTTGAACAATAGCCTTCCATTTGAATTTGAGCTAGGAAACAGGAACCAAGGCAGCTTCTATTTCAGGGACTGATGAATCATCCCTTAGATCTTGGAAAATTGTCTGATCATTCTATTTATCTAGCAACAAAGGTTGAATTTCATCTACCATCAGCATGGTGTTTTCATTGGGAAACGGAGAAGGAAGACCTAATTGTACTAGATCTTCAACATGCTATTTCATTTCATTTATTCCTTCCTTCATGACATCTAGAAGCTCTCTGCAACTGTTGGCTGTGGAATTGCAACTAAGAACCTCATTTACTCACTTGGTAGTGACCATTCTGTCATTTATTCCTATTGCTGACAATGTTGCATCCATTGCATCATACAAATTTTTCAGCAACGTTTGCGAGTCCATTACTCTCTTAGAGACTATAGCTAGAGTATTTACAACTAAACTCTCCACCTTTTTACATAATTTTTGGGCATTTAGCATGAAGGTGAGAGAAGGTCTAAGCTGAATAATCTCTGAAGAGATTCTCTTCCACATGGATTCATATAGCTCCTTTACCAGACTTAATACTCTGACATTTCTTGGCCTATTGGCCAATTATAATGTCAATTGCACTGCTCTACTTGAAATTGGGCTTGTATGGCCACAGTATTATTCTATTCGGCCAATAGCTTTTGTTGTAATTAGGTAACCTACAATAGGTGTTCCTCACATTTTCCTTACAATGTTGCCTTTTCATGCCTAAGGGTCATCATCGCATCCTTTACCTATGTGAGCCCTGCCTTTAAAGAATCATTTTAGGCCTGAACTGCCTAGTGAGTCTAAAGAGAAACAGTATTTTGCAACTATTTATTCATATTATCTATCTCATTGTCTTTTCTATTGATCTCTGAGGTCAAACTATTACATTTTGTCTTTTCCTTGACTAGCTCAGCTTCCATCTTTTGTAGCCTCCTAATATCTTCAAGTAGTCTTTAGTGACTACAGAAGTGGATTCGGTCAGAAGCTCAATTTTGCCCTATGGCCTAAAGAGGGACATGTTGATGGCCACCACATTCATCTTGTAATCCTCCAGCTGCATCTACTCAATTGACTTTATTACATTTGGTGACAAATGGGTCACCGTTAATTCCTACTGGATGGGGTCAAATTGTGACCGCAGATGGGGTGTAGCCAATGCTTTATTTTCCTTAATCTTCTTTTTCTCTCTTTAGGCTTCACTTGCCTTCCTAGCAGCATTTGCTTATGTCTGGAAGGTAGAAGGAGAGACAATGTGCCCACCCGCAAAAGGATGTCCTTGTGGTAGACCATATTGAATAGCCAATTATTGGCTATGGGTAATTTGAGGGGAAAGTTTCTTGGGAACAGAAGGGGAGAAATGAGGTAATGTTAAAGCCTGAGGTGGCACCGATGGGGTGTAGTGAGAAATGGGAATGACAGAAGTGGCAGGGGGTGTCATCTACCTGGATGAAATCATCATGCCAATTGGAGAAGAAATAGACTGAGAAGGAGAGAGAGGAATAATACTTATCTGAGGAGCAATTACAATACCCTATAATTGGCACTGTGAGGTGTCCATCTCCTTTTTTGAACCAAATTGAAACTACACCCTCTTACATTTCTTGGGTGTCTCCTCTTTTGGCTGTGTCCTTTTTCCTTCCACATCTACTTCTTGTGAAGAACTGGGAATATCTATAACCACTGTTGATGGGGAAGCTTGTAGTGGTGTAGGCACCACACTTTTCTACATTTCTGTGGCGCTGAGAGAATGAGGCTAGACTGATACAGTTATTGCAGCGGCAGTTTGCTCTAAGGCTTGTGACTCTTGACTTAACCCAGCCATAGCTTCCTGCTCTAAACCCGGTGTCATAAAATTACTTGTGTCTGGGATAGATAAAGGGGAGAGATGGCATTCATCCCATAGTTCTTCCCATCTTTCATCTGTGTCTATGTTTTTGAAAGAATGGGTTGTTTGACAAATTTCCTGCCTATATTTCTAATAGGCCTCTATTTTTTCAGCATCCCAATCTTTATTCTTTAATGTTATTCTTAAGCCAGATGTCATTCTAACTTTAGGATCATAATCCCTTTGTTTGACATAGAATGTTTCCCATGGCCTATTTTGTGGAAGGGGAAAGTTTGTTAACTCAACATAAAATCCAGGAGTGTCTTCCCTAGGATTTCTTCTATTCTCCCAAAAGGGGTGACCTTCATGCACAATTCTAGTTGCAACCCTGTGAGTCCTTACCAAGAGGCTATGAAATCATTTGGGTCATAAACCCATTTGTCTTCTATTAAAAGGAAACCCAGAAAGGCTAGATTTCTGAGCAAAACAACTTCAGCGTCTCTGGTTTCCAAAACCATGCTGGTTGTCATCCATGGGAGATCACAAATTCTTATTTTTCTCTTCCCAGAACCAAACTCATTATCAACTAAGGATACCTGCCTGGTGACCTCTAGGAATGCTAACCTAAGAGTCAAAATCTTAGGTAGCAATATTGGTTCCCCACAAAAACCATGGACTCTTATAATGGTATGGTGGGATCCAAAATATATATCACAAGGAATTAGGTAACTAGCCAAAAGATTTGAAACACTTGGGAATAATCTATTCATAATTGGTTTGGGGCTGAGGTGGCAAAAAGTAGGGGTGACAAATGATTCCCAAAATTCATACGGGTCACTAGTCTTTGACAAAATGTGTGTCCATGCAGACACATGAATGGTCCTTTGGAGATCAAAATCTAGGTCATACATATTAAGATACATATGTTGGGCATAGAGATCAGAGTTCTAGAAAATCATGAGGTGGAACAAATAGGAAGAATACCTAAACACTCCTTTTGATCTAAAATGGGCCAGTTGTTCTACCATTTAGAAAGCAATTTGTTCAAAAAATTCAAGCTGATACTCTTGGGTTTTAGTAACGGTCTTCAGCCTGAAGAGAATAGCCATTTGTTCTACATAAACTTCCATATCATATTTCATGCCAAAGATGAAAGCCATCATTGACAATGCGTCTTGGCTAGCCTGGGCGAATTGGGCTCTTGGTGCAGGGAGTGTGGGTACCATAGTGTCATCATCACCCATTTGTAATTCAGATCTCAAGAACCTTGACTAAGTGTTGATGTTTGCCCATGTTCTTTGCATTTTAGAAATAATGGGAAATGTAGTTGTACTATCATGATGTAGGGCTAACATATACCTGATAGCTTGCAATGTGATTTGCACCATGAATGGACCACGTTGAATGGTGTATGAAGGTGCATGGAACAAGTCTACACATAATTCGACCAGGTCGAGGCATGGATGCACAGCTGGGACAATGAATTAAGCTAGTTGTGAGGTCCATATCCTCATGGTGAATGTTTCATATTGCCCTACTCTGGCCCTCTGTAAACACCTTTGATGTGCCCCTTCTCTAAGAGTTTTTCTACTAGCTCTCTAAAGAATTGGGTCCATATGCCATCTGCATAATCTTTTATTTTCAGTGGGTCACTTGCTTAACCAACTTTAGGAAACTTGGTCCATGGATAGGTATTTAATGATTGCATGGGAGCTTAAGCATACGATTTACTTGCAAGAAACTTATCAAGGGATTCATACATCTCAGCTCTTTGTTGTGAAGATTTTTCCCCCTCCATCTCTATATCTTCTCTGTGATAGCTTATATGAACTTTTGCAAAATGAAAATACTTTCACTAAAGCAAGTTTACTAAGCACATAAAAATGCAAGTAGCAGGATATTTGCACGCAGAGCAAGAATGTTTGAGAACTTGTAAACTTTAACTCTTGCTAAGAGATATTTATTGACCTATCAAGTCTCAAAATGGCATTAAACTCGAATAATTATTCACATATCCTACTCAATATTTATGGAACAACGAGATAGACACATTATGCAAGTGGCAGCGCAAGGTACCTTGGGGATTTTGAAAGATTTGGGAGACATTCAATGCATTGGAGATTTTTGAAAAATTTGAAAATTCTGAGCTGTCAACTACGTGTTCAAAGAACACTTATTTAAAAGAAAAGAGGGAAAACAAAAAATGGGTAAAAAAAGCAATACGAAGAGAGGAAACTATCTAACTATGTTAACCAAGTATATTTGCCTACCTCCCAAATCAAAAGGAAGATTTCTGAAGTATCCTTTATGACACGGAAACTTATGATGCCAAACAAGTGATTGAATGGTATGAAACTCTGATGACTTTCTCTTCTTGTTTGCCACCTTAATTTGCCTACATCTGAATGAATCAGAGTCAAACATGTCCCCAACATATACATACTCCTCATATTCTTTAAAACTTATTGAATGCTAATTTTTTATGCTATCATGTCTCATCAAGAAATCAACGTCTATTGGCTCTTCACCCTGTGTCTCTTGACATACATCATTTTTTGGCTTATCTTCTTTTGCCTCATGCTCGGGTTCCATTTAATGATCATCCTCTTTGATTACTTCAAAAATATCATCTTCAATTTTACCAATCTCTTGAAAGAATAATTTTGACATTTTGCAGTAATTTCGCATATTTATTTGAATCTCAATGTTGCCTTCTCCACCTGAAGCCAGCTCACAGGGTTCTTCAATAATAGTGTAACCTATCCCAATGACTTCAAACAAGTCATTCAAAACATGATCGGAAATTATATCTTTTTCATCAGAGATAGAGGTAAAAGCTTGTGACTTGTCCTCTGGTTCATCAAAGGGTGTACCTATGGTGATTTCTTCTTGATCTTCACTCATGAAATCTTCTTCACCAACCATGAACTAAGTATACTCCTCTTTACTTGCTTCCTTCAAAATATTTTCTTCTTTGACAACGGATGAAGAAGAAGACTGATGGTTATACATATGCGGAAGAGGAGATAATTATTAAGCTAGAATTAAATGATTCTCTTCTTTCCATTCGTCCATCACTTCATCTATATCAATTATAGATTGGTAGCTCTCTTGGAAGGGTGTAGATGGGATGTGTGCAAAACTTTTCTCTTCTTCCTTTCTGCCCCATGATTCCATTGTTTGTTCCCAACTCATGACCTTAGGTCTAGGAATTTTCTCTTGGGAAGACGGGGTTGCAAGGTGAAAGGGAAGTGAGGGTTTGGATTCCAATTCCCTTGCTGCCAACATAGATTATTGTTTTTGAAGATTTACCAATTCAATCTATTTATCAAGATTGACCTTAAACACCAAATTTACTGTTTCAGAACTTTTCTTAATACGATTGGGGAAAGAATCATGACAGGCTTGACTTGGCTCCTGAGCAAGGGTTGAGTATGTCTGATATGAAACTTAGGGTAGCAGATATGCAGGTTTATAGGCTTGGTAGGACTGACTCTCATAAATACTTAGCTTCTCTTCCAAAGATACAATTAAGCCACTCACATCCAACATCTCATATGTAAGCCTTTGCCAATTTGCTCTTTCAAAGGGATCCCATTCACTTTTAATCATATCTACTGCATTTCTTACTTGATGGATGACATGATTAGGAATTTTTTGGTCACATCCCCTTCTGTTTTCAAGCTCTAATACATATTTTTTATATCCTAGTAATGCTTTTTTGAAGGTGGAAATGAGATTAGGTTGAGCATGGGATGTAACATATTGGAGAGACTGGGCATAAGACTGATATAGCTCATGATAGGGCTGAGGCTGGTCATATCAGACTTGTGAAGGACAAAACTTATAACCATATGCATCCTTGTTTCTTGACGTGATTCCTTGAGCAACCTGATCTTGATTAAAAATATATGAAGGGGCATAAGACCCATAGCTCTGAGTAACAGAATTATACATACCAAATAGTGATTACTTCTTGACTTTGACTCTTTGAGGTAATCAGTGATGACAAAAGATTTAGATCCTATTACTGATCCACAACACTGACTCCTTGTAGCTCTCTGGTTCATATGATCTTGAAAGAAACTTCAAGATTGGTCCCACTGGGCATGCCAAAAACTGTTGATGATTTAAAATTGTGCTTGATTCTAATCAACAACACTGGTAAGTTTCAAAATATGGGACTTGCATCTTGAAACAACCTCCAAATTTTTGAGAAGATGGTTCTTCTTTAAATCAAGTATATACTGGGAAAAGGGATAGGAATTTTAATTAGAAACACAGATGCAGGAAAGAAAATCTAATCTATGGCGATGAGCCTAAATGTAATTCAACCTTAATCCTAAGCATAGTGAGACTATATGTAAGATTCATTTACATTTAAGAGCAAACAAGTGCATGATCAATGTAAAAGATGGAAACAATAGAAATAGAGGCTCACAGCATAGACTACTTTTGTAGTGATGAAGAAAATGTCAATAAAGGCATAGGGTTTAATCTTTTTATTTGACTTTTTCAGTCATATAAGAGGCACAAAAACACGTACAATTATATAAAATTTTCAACTCAATAAAATCAGACAAAAGCAAATGACATTCCTAATCACAACTCTAGAAAGTCAACAGGCTAGACTACTTTTGCAATGACACAGAAAATATTAACAAAGGCATAGGATTCAATCTTCTCATTAATTCTCCAGTCACATAAGAGGCAAAAAAACATGCAAAGTTACATAAACCTTACAACTTAAGAAGATAGAACAAAATCAAATGATATTACTTAGTCATAACTCTAGAAAGTCTAAACTCTTTACAATCATTCTCTCTCAAAAATTCTCTCTGATAATTCCTCATGATTCTTCTAGTTATCTCTGCACCCTTATTTATAGCCTTGGATCCACTCCAGATTGTTTGCTTGTTCCCAATCTAATGGTCTAAATGAAATCTCCCTGAACTGAAAGTGTCTAATAGAAGATATCTTATAGATTCTGAAATGCTTTGTCTTCTGGCAGTTCATTGGCTGAAACAGATTGCTGGATGTTCCCTTCTCTTAAACACTAGGTAACACTTAGCCAATTTCTTGAAACCTTCTTATTACTTTAGTAGACACCAGAGGATGACACTTGTCGTGTTTTGTAGCACTTATTGAAGACAGTGGCACTTTCCATGTAGCTTATACTCTTTTGCATCTTCACTCAGGAGTGTTCCACCTTTGACACTTGTCGCTATCCACTTCCTTGAAACTTCAACAGTTTAAAAGAAAATAAGACCCACAACATTTCTTACCTGAGCAACTTAAAAAGTAGCATATAGACAGGTGGCAATCTCCATTGATTCATTAAAGGACACATGGCAATCTCCACTTTACTTATCTGGGGTTACGTGGTAGCCTTCACTTCTTTTATCTACCTTTTAGAAACTTGCAGAAGATGACATGTGGCGGTCTCCACTTTAATCTGTTAATATCATAGAAACAAATGGGTCTCATTTCACATTAACATGGATAGTGACACTTGGCGGCTTTCGCTTGCTTAAAAAACTACAAATAAGACCCACCATGGTCTTTGCTATATCAGTGAAGCACAATTGAAGATATTTCAGATCGTGACACGTGGTGGCTTCCACTCTCCTTTGCTGGGGTACATGGCATCTTCCATCACTTTTAGAAAAGAAACATTAAGACCTTTCACGACTACCACTTGGCACTTTTCGCTTGATCCTAATACTTAGCTTTTGAAACCTTCCATTGAAAAGAGATGAAACACAGGTGCCAATATGAAACCATAGACATTGACACTTGGCACGTTTTGGTGAGTCACTATGAGATACGTGGCACATTCTGCCAACTCATAGAAAATATAAAAGGTGCCTCAAATGATGACACTTGGTAGTTTCCACAGAGAAGGATGCCTCAAACAATGACACTTGTCAGCTTCTATTTGATTTTGACACTTAGACAAAAAATGAATCAAAAGAAAAATAGAGCTCGTGCTCTATTTCAAACATTGCCATCTCATACCAAAGTATGCGAGGACAAAACTTGGCAGCGCGCAGCTAAAAAAATAGGATGAAATGTAGAGTAATTTTTTACTCTACACTACCCAACTACTAACCCAATATATCCAACATTTACCTACTCCTCCACTTTCACCTAAAAGTGAGGAGGAATCAAAGTAACAATCCAAATCAACACTTCCTCTTATCCAAGCCATTCATATGGTTACCAAATCTCAGTCCCAACAAAAAGATAAGGGAAAAGCTAAAGTTTCCATGTCATGGGCATACCCTTCAACCCCTAAATCTTCCAACATACCCCACACACCTTCATCATTACCCAAACCCAAAGTATCCATCTTGGGTGCCTCTCTTTCTAACCCTTTCAAATCCATTAAATTTGTAGTGTTGAAATAAATTCACTAAACTCTGGTGAAATTGAGCTTATATGAATTAATCAACACCTCACCACCTCACTGTCAAACACTGATAGAGATTCTACAATCCATAGATATTCAAACCAAAGATCCTAAACCCATTACATCTTTTGTCAGAGCCCTTGAAATTTCCACCATAGTCACCTTTAAGGATTCATAAATACCTTTTATACATCCTGAAGATCCTGATCCTCCTCTCTTCATTATGGCATACATCAATCAAGCCCACATCAAGAGGGTGATGATTGATGGATGGGATAACATCAACATTATATCCTCCCATGCCTATGACCAGCTTGACTTGCCCCAGAACATCATGTCTAAAACTATAGTGGTTCTTTGCTCTTTCAATGACACCATGGCCACTACCTTGGGAATAGTTGTTCTCCACATTTTATTGGGACCTTACACCATTCCAAAACTCTTTTATGTTATCAAGGACAATTTCTAATACAACATTTTACTTTAATGCCCTTGGATCCATGCTATTATTTGTGTCCCTTCCACCCTACATCATTGTGTCAAATTTGATCATTAAGGTCATGTCATCACCATATTGGCTGACCCTATTCCTTTTGTATATTTTAATATGATGTACCAACCTAATGATGTTCTTCTTCCTCTCCCATATACTTCACCATCAACTACCAACAACTCTACCCCCATAGTTGATGAAGCTTCAACAAGATCATCCATCCCTTATTCCCAAATCCCTATAAAGGACCCCTTCGAATCCACATTTTAATTTCACTCATTTGGATAATATCATCTTCTATCCTTGGATGTTTTCCCTACTCCTCAAGAGTATGGGAACCTCACCCATGATCCTAGTTATGACCCTAGCATCAGAACCATCATCCCTTTTAGACCACCCAATCTTTGAACTAATTTTATCTATAGGGGAATTGATCATCCACTTCTTGCTTATACCACTACCCATCATATATGGCCATTCACCTCCAACTTATCTTATTTTAACAAACCCATATTTTCCAAAGCATAACTTTATAAGTGTGCTTTGAAGGGGTTTGGCCTTGGCCTTTATGAACAGGGACCTCATGAACCACCAATAATCAAAATCCAAAAACCCTCTTGAGTTCTTTGGCCTTAGGTTTGTACCACCAAAAGAACCCACCTCACCTAGACCCATCACTACCATTTATGAGGATGTCTCATCCTCACCAACCCCATCTCCTTCAAAGTCTGAGGATTTTGATATCATCCCACCTAACCTTTTTTTATCAATACCATTAGTTTGGACCCCCTAACCTATCAAATGGATGGCCAAAAAAAGACCCTTCCTCTCATCCATCTTGAAATGGTAGAAAATGATTATCTTACCATCAATACCATCTAACATCAAGATGGTGATTCCATTCTCACCTACCTCAGTATGTTGGATTTATCTATCCATAAATCTCTTCCTCTTAATAACCAAACCATGTCAACTTGGGTACTCAGGATAACCCTCATATTGTCAATATCAGACAATCCTTGAACTCTATAGAAAAACAAGATTATCCTTCCTTCCTTCATGAACATAGAATAGAATTTTATTTGTCCTATCAGGGTATGCCCAAAATTGGCCCTTTTATCACTCTCCATAAAATTTTCACCCATCTTGATTCTAAGCTTGTCTGACAAAAGCTTCACAGGATACACCCTCACATTGCTCTTCTAGTCAAAGAAAAGCTTCAATGCCTCTTATCTGTTGACTTCATCCAACCCAATGACTATCCATAATAAGTTTCTAACATTTCTACCATTACCAAACCCATATGGGGACTTCAACTTTGTATCAACTTTTTTGACCTTAACATTGCTTACCCAAAGGATGACTTTCCTTTGCCTAGCATTGACTAACTTGTTGATCTTATAGCTAGCCACAAGATGTTATCTCCCAAATTTAGGATGGTTTCTTGGGATAAAACCAAATCTTGATTGCTCCCAAAGATCAACATAAAACCTCTTTCATCACCCCATGGGGAAATTTTTGCTACAAAGTCATGCCCTTCAATTTAAAAAACACTAGCACAACCTACCAACATGCCATGACCTATATCTTCCATGACCTAGTCCTTAAAATTGTAGAGGACTATATGATGATCTCTTTGGGAAATTTAAATATCATAAGGATCATCTATATGTTCTAAAAATCATCTTCAATTGCCTAATCCATTTCAATGTCAGACTCAACCCCAAGAAATGTATTTTTGAGGTCCTTTCAGGAAATCTTCTTGGATTCAATGTCTCTCTTTGAGGAATTGAGGTAGACCCTACCAAATTTAGAGTAATCCTTGAAATGCCACCTCTAACCCACCTTAAGTAACTCCATAGATTTTAGGGGAAGATCCAATCAATCTAGCATTTCATCTCTCAATTATCAGATAGATGTCAACCTTTTCACCATCTCCTTAAGAAAGACACCTCCTTTAAGTAGACCAAGGACTATAAAAAATCCTTTCATTCACTCAAATAATACCTTATTTCTCCACCTATTCTTACCCTACCTAAAAATGATCAATGCTTCTACCTTTACGTCTCTACCACTAACCATTCCCTAGGGGCAATGCTTGCTCACCATGATGAAAAAGGATCAACCCTGCTACCTTTACATCTCTACCACTGACCATTCACTAGGGGCAATGCTTACTCACCATGATGAATAGAACAAAGATCAAGTTGTCTAATACATAATTCAAATGCTTATAGAGTATGAGACTTGGTACTCCCATCCTGAGAAACTTTATCTTGCACTCATCTTCATAGCTTCAAAGCTTCACCATTACCTTCTTAATAACAAAACTACATCATCACTAACACTGACAAAATCAAGTACATGCACTCCAAACCATACCAAAATCAGCATATGGGTAAGTGGCTCATGCTTTTAGCTAATTTTGATTTGAGTTCCTTTAATAAAAATAAATTAAAGGGAAAATGATTGTTGATCAATTGGCTGAAGCTCCTCTACCAAATAACCAACCTCTTCCTCTTGTATTTCCAAAAGAGTCCATCATGACCCTTTCTAAAGAGGACCCTACCTACCAAATGACCATTTTTTGGATGGATCCAAATGCCAATGTGGTGGGGGTCCTAGAGTTATTCTCATTCCCCTCAATGGTAAACCTCTTACCCTTTCCTTTAAACTTGAATTCAAATACACCAACAATGTGGTTGAGTATGAATCCCTAGTCATAGTTCTCTAGACCACTCTAGCCTTGGGAGTCAAGACAATCAGTGTCTTTGGTGATTTTCAACTTGTGGTCAAATAGGTCAATGTATATAACCAATTTAAGAATGATGTCTTACTAAATTATAAACAACTTGTAGATGTACTCTTAGCATCATTCGATCATTACCTTATCCAATTTGTTTCATAATCTACCAATAAGTTCATGAATATAATTGCTTCACTTGCTTCCCAAATCCCATTTCAACCTTATAACTCTAAACTCTTTGTTACCATCCATCACTTTGTCACCCTATCTTATATCCACTCTGACCTTCCTATCATTTGTAATGTGGAAATTTCTCTATTAGACAAATGGTATGAACAAAATTTATATTACCTCAACCTTGATATCATTCCTCCCAACCTCTCTTGGAATGCCTGAAGATCCATTGTTCAAAGTACCTTTCATTATACCATACTAGGGGGAATCTTTTACAAATGTGGCTCTGATGGCCTCCTTCTCTGTTGCCTTAGTAGTCATGAAGCTTCTCACGCCATCAAGGAAACACATGATAGAATTTTTAGGGGACATTTTAGTGGTTTAGCTATCACTAAATGCATCATTCACCTTGGCTACTATTGGCCCATCATCAACCAAGACTATTATGATTATTTAAAGAAGTGTGTCAAATGTCAAAAACATGCTAATTTACACCATATACCTACCCATGGCCTTCAAGTATCATAATAATTTTGGCCATTGTCATAATGGGGCCTTGATATTATTGTGGAAATCAATCCTCATTCATCACAAAGACACCAATCGATCATTACCACTATTAATTTTTTCACCAAGTGGGTGGAGGCCATTCCTCTCATCTCTACCCAAGTACAAAATATTATCAACTTTATTAACCACCATATCATCTATAATTTTGGTTTACCCATAATATCATCATTTATAATGGTAAATATTTAAATAAAAATAAATTACAAGGTATTTGTGATGTATTTGGCATTAAGTTAAGCTTTTCCTCGCCTTACCGTCCATAAGAAAATAGATAGGTAGAATCCTATAAAAAAATCCTTAACAAAATATTGACCAAAGTATTCAGTGATTTAGGTTAAGATTATAATTTTCACATCCCTTTCACTTTAATGGCTTATTTCACTAGCATTTGAACTTTTACAAGTGCTACCCCTTTGTCTCTAGTCTTTTGAGCAGAGGCAGTTTTGTCTCTCAAAGTCTAGATTCCTTCTCTTCACATATCTTTGTAAGAGATTGTTTTTTAGAGTGAATATTTTAAAGAATGACTAGAATGACTTGAGCTACTTGTCAAGCATTACCTCATAGTACTCAACCATCTTCATGTTTACCAAGAACAAATCAAGCGTGCCTACAACAAACACTTAATTGAACAAGAATTCAATATTATAGACCTCATCCTTAAGGAAAACCAACATATCACCAACATGGATAAAATTAAAAGAGGCAAATTTTCTTTCAATTAGCTTAGACCCTACATTATCACCTATAAGTATGGATCAGGAGCTTATCTTTTATCCTCTCTCAAAGGCACACTAGAACCTGAGCCTCTTAATGCTTTGCATATGCATCATTTCTTTTATTAAATAAGGATCAAACTCACCTTACTATCTAACTTAATTTCATCCCTTGATTTATGAGATTCTCACCTTCATCTACCTATCCCTCTCCCTTTGAGGACAACCAATTACAACATAGAACCATGTGATTAACCATCTGATTTATAGCCTAATGTTAAAGGTGGGTACCATAAATCTACCCATGGTATGGTTCTCATGGATACTTTTCATATCTAACAAGATGGAATCTCATGATCATTTGTTCTTCAAACCATTCCTTTTACATACCATTAACCTTATTTGTGTTAAAAGTCTTGCCCTCATAAAGTTAAAACTCTAAGCCTAATTAAACTTGTCCATGTCTAAAAACCTTGCAATCCAAAACAAATATCATTTGGGTTACCTATTTCTAGCATTGTAAACTACTCCCTTGAAGGATAACAGTGCAAAAATCCTCTAAATTGCTTAAAAGATAGACTACTCCCTCAAAGGACAACTACCAAACATATAAGCCCAAACATAGACCATTCTCGTGAAGGATGGCTAAGTCAAATGGGTCAAAAGCAATCATTTGAATCTTCTTGCTTTAATCAGATTCACAAACTATCAAAAACAAAAGCAATAAACAAAAGACCCTATATCAAAATTAGAATCCCAAGAAGGCCACAATCAGCTTTCATATATAACATTAGTATACTTCCCACATCGATTAGTCTACACGTAGGATTAAGACATGGACTTTTCTAATTTGGTTATTAGGTCACCTATAGAAGGGGAAAGCTAACCCACAAAAGGTTATCTTACGTATCAACCCATCTACCTTTTCACCCATCACCTATCCCCCCTTTATATCATATTTTAATCAAGGGATTATGAGCTTACTTGGCACAATGTGATCATGACACCATTTTATCAACCAAAGCATGATAATGTGAAGCATTTTAAAGGCTTAAGTTCCTTAAGCCAATCTAACTTCAGTTTTGTTATGTCTTTACAAATGAAAATGCATCATGCTTTTTCTTTACCCTCTTATCATTAGTTCATGTAAATATACATCTCATAATTCTCATTTATTTTTTCCTACATTTAGTTTGTTATCTAACTTACTTTATGTATTTTCATTACATCCTTAACCATAATCACATTAAATCTCTGTGATCATTAAAAAAACATCAATGATGAGCACAATATTATCAACTATATCCATGAACCACATCATATATCTATCTATGATCAAAACATCATAAATCACATCACACATCATCTATTTATCCATAATAGCATCTTGCCCATCAAAAACATCATATCTATGAATAAAGCAACATAAACCATGTCATCATTCTATTTACCATAAACATCACAACAATTCAAAACATCATCATATATCATTCTATATACCATGATCCTATCTATGAACAAACATCACCATATAACATAATCAAATCAACATATACATCATGCCATCATATCCATCAATATAACATACATGAACACCTATGAACATCATCACATGCCTAAGATAAAGAGTTTGAATATCATCTAATAAGCATAAATAATCATAACAACATTATCATAAACATCAATGAACATTTGAAGATCAGAAAATAATCAATATATACATTATGTCCATAAAATAACAATATAGGAACCTTTCTCTCATATACATCTCACATCATAGACACACAGGTCAGTATTAAAATAAAAAGCACATCCATCATAACATATCAAATCTTATGCTGTTGGGGCACCACTACCACTAACCCCTCCTATGACTCCACCTACACTACCATCTAGTGCTAGTCCCCATGATCTATCATCCTAACTCATCATATAGGCCCACTGACTTGGAGTCAACATGGCTGCCCCACCTACTAAACTAGCTCTTTACTCTCCATATCAGAGCTCCAATAACAACTATGCAATCATTATTGCCTCATAGTATCTTAACTCCTCAACCATATCTAAGTACAATGCCATTAGAATCATATCAAGTGGTCCTCCTACTTGTGTTGGTATTGATCCTACCCTCTATCTCAAGGTATCTCTCTCCTAGGTCACTAAACCAAGAGAGATCCTTGCCTGATCTTGCTCTCTTATCAAGGTGGAAACCTGAACCTATAAGATGACAATCTAGCCCTATAGAGTGGCCACCTATCTATATAACCCTATGATCTAGGCTTGGGTCACTACCAGTTCTTCTTATGCTTTCCCATCCTAACCACCACCCTATATCGGTGCCTCAGTGGGATCCACATCCATGGGCTTTTGACTCCCATCCACCCATCCAAAATCGGCTGCTACATAGAAACCCTCAATCCCTATCCATTTAAAACCTTCACCACACACCTAAACCCAAAATTTAAACTACTTAACACTATCATACATCCCGTTACCAACTCAACACAACCTTCAAATCTCAAGTTCACCCAATACTTTGACTAATATCACCAAAAACCTAAAACTAGGGCAATGTGGCCTAGGATAATCACAAAACCCTATCCAATTAATTAAAACCTACTCAATATAACTACCTAACAAATCAATTCAACTACCTATCAATTTATAAACATCCCCTACCTCATTTTGTGATCATTGATAAGGTTAGATCCCACATCTAGCTACTTGGTTGCATCCTTGTCCACCCTCCATCTAGTAAACACTCAATCACTTTGAACACATGGGCTCAACCACTCACAAAAATCCACCTCAGCATGCTCGATCCACTTGTAGTAAAATGTCAAAATGTATAAAACATTAAAGAGTAAATCATAGAGCTCAATTTGTGAGAAGGTCAAAAAGATTGTTTCATTTTTATTTTTTATGCCTCAAATTTTTACATTCGACCATAGGACCCCTAACTATTGATGGTTAGGCTCCCCCACTTTTTAAAATTTTAAGCACCCCTCCTAGGCTCTAAACTTTAGAGATCACTTAATCCAATAACTTGAACTTTCAAATATTACCCTTCTCTGACCAACCATTTGACCACATCCACCATGGCTATTTTTTTACTTGAACCATTCGTATGTTTTGTGATGACCATGCAGTTGTCTTTTTTATCATACTGATCAACGTTGCCACATTGAAATTTTGCAAATTTGCATCACCTGGTGCACAACTACACCATTTGTGTTTTTCAAGGGAGAAATTCCTACCTTGAATACCTACAAAAACACCAAACCTATTTAGGAGACTTATAGAGTGACCTGATCAGCGATTACCAATGTTATGGACTGATTACCCTATCACATATTCTTCTAGAATTGACCTTATTTTTATCAAAATTGGTAACTTTAGTATTTATATGATCTTAAATATATCACTTAGTCACATTTTTTGCATGTGTTTTGTATTTCAAATGTCCGACCCCTTTGTCACCACCTAGTGACTTACCATATACTACTTATCAAACCATGACCTAATTTTAGTTTCACCTCATCAACTCTCAATTTGAAGGGGAACATCTCCTCCCATACTCTGGTAAATCATAACTTGACCAATAATCTATTTTTATTCTGCATCTTATTAATTCAAAGACACATAATAAAAAGGGGGAAAATGTAGACAATATAAAATTGCACATTATAGTTCTAATTGTTGAAATGCCTTAAGACCCTTATTGAACCTTGAGTTTAGCTGACCACCTAGTTAGCTAACTCATCAACTTAATAACTTAAAATTTAACAAAACCTTTTAATCACCACCTTGTCTGATTTACCTTCATCCCTCGATCATCGATGGTCAACTTAATAATTGATGCTCAACTTGACCATTAATGGTTAGGTCCTCACCTCCTTAACTTCTTAACACATCACTAGTTATGTGTGAGATAATGAGGCATAATTTAATATATTTACCTTATGCAGTGCTAAAAAAATTCCAAGCATCATAATAAGCAACCTCACCCACTAGGGAACCTTCCATCCTCTATCTCTCTTTTCTATAAAATGAGGGGAGTGGGAGGTGAAAAGGATAGATCATAAGAGTTATCAAACATATAGGTATTCAAGCTCTCTAGCATCTAGTTTTCTTCTAGAAACTCAACATCAAAAAAGGGTATCCAAACCTCTATCGAATTTACTTTTGAGTCCAAATTGCTGTTACTCTAACCTTTAACCATTAACAAAATAGTAAGCTATAAGTATATCAGTACTTTAGCATCATTATTTTGGATTTCTAACCTTCATGACCTGATCAAACCTATCTATACTTTGTTCCCTCTCTACTTGATCCTTAACATGAAACTTATCTAACCATTATCTCATTCTATAACCTCGCTTTTATTAACCTTCAAAAACACACAAGCAACCACTAATGGTTACCATAATGTCCAATGGTCACCCCCAACTACTAATGGTTAGCCAAGTACTGACAATTAGCCCAATCATTTATGGTCACTATGACAGAGAATAATAGCAAGTTATTTTTAGCCCCTTAACCCCAACCAAACCTAACATTTTATGTTCTTACCTACTCATAGACCTTTTTCTGATTTTCTAAACTTGACTTCATCGACCTTAGCATGAGTATTGACCTAATTTTTATAGATTTAATCATTTTATTTAAAAAAAAATTTACTTTCTTCTTGTATTACATTCCCTTTGTCTTATCCAAGTACCTTACTTTATAATTTCCAACTTGATTGTTATCAACAATAGATTGACAGCCTCCTAGCAAGCATATGCTACTTAGATGTAGCTCACACTAGGCAATCCACTTAACTATCTTACTAATGATCCCCTTTGTTAGTGTGTTCTTATTCATAGATTATTCCTTCCTAGCCAAAGAGGAGTTCTTGGCATTCATTTTGATTACACATGCATCACTAACTAGGTATTTCTACCACACCCTTATTACTAGTTTCTTATCTTCTTCCAAAATTAAAAAATGAGTAGAAATTAAGAGAAACACTTGCATTCACACATGCACACAAAATTTTATATTTAAAACATGGAGGCTCAATTTCCTCCTCAACTTTCTCCCTTTTCAAACCCTCAATGGGATTGATCAACTAGTTTTCCTCTTCTACAACATCCATTTCAAGCATCTCACCTTGTTTTGGTTCATAAATAACTACTTGTTGTTGTTCTTTCAACATTTTTTATTCTCCCCTTAAGGTAATTTTTATCCTTTTCCTCTTGATTCTCTCAACTAGTAGCTTCACAAGTCACTTCACTCTTTTCATCAATTATATGATAAATTATTGGCTTAATATTTTTCATATAGACACTATTAGGTATTGTACCATTGTTCATATTTCTTTTATCTTACTCTTTTCAATTTGGACTTCCATATCATTCATCACTCTATATTTTTCCTTACTTTGGTTTTTATTTATTAATAGTCTCTCCATCTCTCTCTCTCTCTCTTTCTTATGACTCACCTAAGTCTATCTCACCTTAGACTATTGGCATACTATCCAAGCCTTATGATTTAGAATTATCTCTAGAGCTTCACTAAACTCTCTACTTTCCTTCAAGCCTCAATAAGCTTAAGACTAATGAACTATATGAAATTTCTATTTTATTTAGTTTTCCTATAATAAATACACCTATAAAATTACATTATCTTTCAAACAATTTCACAACTTCATAATTTTCCTAGTGAGCTTTAGTGTTGTAATACCACTTGGTGTATCCTGAGGCTAAAACATTCATGTTTTTATTTATAAGTTCTAAGTTTCTCAATAAAATTTTAGACCTTTATTATAGTAATTTAATTTCATATTAAACTAATTACAAAAAAATATTTTTTAAATAAGTTTATTAGTCTATAAAAAATTCATGTAAACTTAAAATAACCAACCATTTACTCCTTCAATTTAACACTTTCATAAAAGTACTCTAGCAAGGCTACAAAGCACAATTATAAAGTATTTAAGGATTTGAAATCAAATGCATCATTCAAATTATCTTACAGGTTCTGGTATAACATAATAAATAATCATTTAACTCATTTTATAAACCACTTTTATTTGACTGATCTTTGGTTCCTTCAAACACCCAAAAAACTACTAGGCCTAATTAGGTTTAATTGGTATAATACATTGATACAAAAAAAAATTATTATATGAAGGTTAATAAATATTTTAACATTAATTTTTAAATAAATAAATCATAATTTAAGAGTTTACGTACTTAATTTGCTTGAAACTTGATTTTCCTTGTCTATTAGGCTTCTAAGTCTAGTTTTCAACCCTACAAACCTGATGTTTACTCATAAATTTTTACATTCATGTCCAAATTAATTTAGAATAAATTAAAAAATCTAAAAGAAAAAAAATAAACATAATTAAAAAAAATTATCCATTTTCATCAAGTCATTCTCTTGGAAAGTGAAAATTTGTCCTCTAGGCCTAATTGCCTTTATGTTCTTAGTGTTGCTAAATTTTTATTTTAATTATAAATTAAATTAATGAATACAAATATTTAAAAAAAATACTCCATAGTGTAATATAACTAATTAATTTACTCTCCACAATTCCTTATCAAATTTCAAATGTTAAAACTAATAATATCAATTCTTTTCTCCTTTAGGGCTTACTAGGGCAACAAGCTGTCTATTTTTCAAATAAATTTATTTGAATGGTTTAAAATATATTTATATGAAACATAAAGGATTAATTATTTCTTATATTACTCTTTAAACCTTCATAAATAACCATGGACCCTTAAAACTCTATAAAAGACAAGTCAAAACACTTAATTTTCTCCTTGTTAGAAAACCTGATTCTGTGACAGGCCAAGAACTAACAAGTTGATTTAATTTAAATTTTAAGATGTTTTAAAGAATAAAAATGGATGTAACAAGTCTTATAATACCATATATTCCCTAAAATATCCTTTATAGGCCTTTATGTATCAAAAATCACATTTTTCTATCCCTTTTGGAGACTGATAACACACATAATTTTGCCTTTCTTATACATAGTCTTACAAACTTGGACTTTAAATGCAAATTATTGAAGATATAATCCTAAAATATAATATATAAATTATATTAAAATTTAATTAAACTCTAAATAAAATTAAATCCATTATTTATATTTAAAAATATTCTTAAAGTACTCAAATACATACTTGATCATACATAGAAATTCTAGGTTTTCTGATATAGTCTTGAAGATTTATACTTTTAGAACAACATATTGATTATAAAAACATAAAATTTTGAATATAATTTAAAAAATAACACATTATCACATCCCAATTACAAAAATACACTTACTCTATTCAAATTCTTTCTTAAAATGTGTAAATACATACCTGAAATGTTTTAGTCATACACAAAATAGACCACCTTCTTATTAGTTTACCAAAACAACATCAAATGTCATTAAAAAAAAATTAAAATATTGAGATATTATTAAAATTTTAAATAATCACCTCATAATTATCTTCATTCATTCATTCATGATTATGTAAAATTTCTGCAAATTACCTCATACAAAACACTACAAATTGTCTTATTCCTTGTCTAGACCTAGAAAGTCTATAGAATTTAGATCTATCCCTACAGACTATATTATATTATATTATATTATATATTTAATTAATTTTAATCCTTCACATCATTATTATAACTCTATCATCATATTTAAACTTAATTTAATTCTTGCTACTAACCCCAAGAATCTCTTAATTAACAAGATGTTGATTTTAGACTCATTCTACGTAGACATTCTACTATAATTGATTTACATAGATTATAGGGGTAAAGTAGAAAATTAAAGTTTATATGAGACCCCATATTTCCTTTACATCTTATTTTAACTCTTTGAAACATAAGAAAACTCTTCAAGTCCTTAAACATAATTCAAATAGGTAAATTCTTCATTGTTATCTCACAAACCTTCTATTGGACTCAAATGAACTTTAATAATATAAACATAACCTTTTCAATGTAAAATGGATCATGACATGAGTCCTTATTTTTTACATCATAAACCATTATAATCCTTTATACAAATATGCACAACCTTAGCTAATGCTCCTGCATCACATTACATGATTATAAAAATGTAGCTAATGGCATTGATATTTCTAGTCTTGATCAGAATGCAATAGAATCTAAACCTTTAAGGTGTATAGATTCATCATCACTCTGAATACTAAGTAGGTTTATTGATACTCCTACAAATTAATCCTTAGATGACTTATTTGAGAATCCTCTATAAAGACATCAAAAATAAAAAAATTTAGAATAATCTACCTAAACTACTACATCTACATCTCAGATTAGTCTAGGTAATGGAAATTTATTTGAGTATGGGAAAAATTATCTATCAACAAAATTATAAAAATGATGGCTTAGAATCAAATAGATGTGCAAATAGAAATGAAAAATAGATTTTTTTTTAATTTTATGATGGATGTTGTTGAGGATGCAGTTGGAATAGATGGACTTGGATTTGATTGAAAAGTAACATGCAAGGATATTATTCCTATACAAGAAGTAGAAGTTAACATATTGATTGGCCTATGGAAGATAGTATAATTAGAGGATATGATTATGTCAACATACCATAAACATGATGTAATATTTATTTCTCTTAATTTATGCTCATTTCTTAATATTGGAAAAAGATCAGAAACTAGTAATAAGGGTGTGGTAGAAATACCTGGTTAATGATGCACTCATAATCCAAATGATGATGGAAAACTCCTCTTTGTCTAGGAAAGAATAAACTACAAATAATAACACACTAACAAAGGGTATCATTACCAATATAGTTGAGTAGACTGTCTAGCGTGAGCTAGATTTGAGAAGCATATGCTTGCTAAGAGGCTATCAATCCACTATTAATAACAATCAAGTTGGAAATAATAAAGTAAGATACATGCATAAGATAAAAGAAATGCAATACAAGAATAAATTAGAATGCTTGTTAAATAAAATGAGTAAATCTAGAAAAATCCATTCAATACTCATGCTAAAGTAGGTGGGATCTAGTTTAGAAAATCAAAAAAGGGTCTATGAACAAGTAGGGACACAAAAAGTTAGGTTTGGTTGGGGGTAAAGAGATGAAAATAACTTGATATTATTTTCTACCATAATGACCATTGGTGGTTTGTTGAACCATCAACGATTGTTTTAACCATCAATGATTAGGTAACCATCGATGGTTGGGGGTGATTGTCAGTGGTTACCCATGTATTTTTGAAGTTGATCAAAAAGGAATTGTAGAACAAGTAGATGGGCAGATAGAGGTTATGTTGAGGATCTAGTGGAGAGGAAATAAGGTGTAGATAGGTTTGATCATGTTATTGAGGTCAAAAACTTGAAACAACAATACAAAAGTGCTGATATACATGTATCTTGCTAGTTGGTGGGTGGTTGAAAGCTGAAGCAATTTTTCCAGACTAATGTTACTTTAGCCTCAAAAGAAAATTCAAAAGTAGTTCATGTCTCTTTTTTATTGGTGCTAAGGTTTTGGAAGAAGATTTGATGATGGAGTGATTGAATTCCTGTATGCTTGATAAATTTTGTGATTGTCCCTTTTCACCTCCCACTCCCCTCCTTTTATAGGCAAAAAGAGATGGAGGATGGAAGGTTCCATAGTAGGTGAGTTTGTTGATCATGATGCTTGTAAGTTCACTAGAATTGCATAAGGAAAATATATTAAATGGTGCCTCATTATCTCATACATAGTTGGTTGATGTGTTAGGAATTTGAGGAGGTGAAGAGACCTAGCCGTTGATGGTCAAGCTAACCATCGATGGTTGGGATGACCATCAACAATCAAGTGTTGAAGATAAATTAGTTAAGGTGGGCATTAAAAAGGTTTGGTTAAATGTTAAGTTAGTAAGTTGATGAGCTAGCTAACTAGGTGGTCAACTAAATTCAGGGTCTATTGAGGGGTCCTAAGGCATTTTGACAATTAAAAATGTTAGGTATAGTTTTCTATTATCTACATTTTACCCCTTTTTTATGTGTCTTTGAATTAACAAGTTGTAAAACAAAAATGGATTGTGGTTTGAAGGTCTTATTACCTCGATTATGGGAGGAGGTGTTCCCCCTAAAACTAGTAATCAATGACATGAAACTAAAATCAAGTTGGGGTTTGATAAGAGGTATATGGTGAGTCACTAGGTGGTGATAAAAGGGTTGGGCATTTGAAATGTAAACATGTACACAAAATGTGACTAAGTGTGATAGTTAAGAACACACAAAAACTAAGGTTGCTAATGTTGGTAAAAATAAGGTCAATTCTAAAAGAACAAATGATACGGTAATTAGTCTACAACATTGATCATAGCTAATCAGGTGACTCTATAAGTCTTCTAGACATGGTTGATGTTTTCACAAGTATCTGAGGTATGAAGTATTCTATTGAAAAACAAAAATGGTTTGGTCATGTACTAGGTGGTGCAAAATTCAAATGGTCAACATGGCAAAAATTGTTAGTGTGGTCAAAAATACCAATGCAAAGTCATCACAACATATGTAAATAGTTCAGGTCAAAAATGGCCAATGTTGAGGTGGATATGGTCAAATACATGGTCAAAGTAAGGTAATCTCTAAAATTTCATGTTTTCATAGGGTAGAGATTATGTGATCTCCAAAATTTAGCACCTTGGTAAGATTCTTAAAAAATTTAAAAAGGTGGGGGACCCTGACCATCAACGATCTTGGGTTCCTTAGATCGACTGTCGATGGTCACCCTAACCATTGACGGTCAGGTAAAAACCCTAAAAAGTTGAGACATAAAAATAAAAAATGCAAAATCATTTTTACCTTTTGACATTTTGATCCCACTTGTTTGTGATTTGGCATTTGTGCATTTTGGCATGTTATTACAAGTAGACAAAGCGTGTTGAGGTGGAAGTTAGTGAGTGGTTGAGTGGGTGTTCGAGTTTCATCAAGTTTGAGTTAGATGGAGGGTGGGTGAGGGTATGGATGAGCAACTAGGGCACCTATAGGAGGACTTGATATGATTTTTATAACATGATATTTTACCATAATTTAGGTGTTAAGATATTATGAGGTGATAGTACTAATATAGTTGCCATTGGAGCTTTGATATGGAGAGTATAGGGATAGTTTAATAGATGGTCTGAATATAGGCATTGCAGGATAGTGGGCCTCCATAGTGGGTTAGGTAGGTAGGTTAGAGGGGCTAGCACCAAATGGTAGAGAAGGTATAGGAATGATTCGTAGTGGTGCCCTGGGGGCCTGATATATGATATTATATGATGTATATGTTTTTAATTTTGATACTGGTCTATATGTTGATGATGTGAGATGTATATGAGAGAGAGGTTTATACATTGTAACATGTATCTTTATTTGATGGACATGATGTATAAATTGATGATGTTAATGTGTGGATATGATGTATGTTATTTATTATGCTCCATGATTATGGCTGATTAATTTATGATGTTGATGGTTATATAGATGTGATTTATTGTTCATGATGTGGTTTATGTTTATGGTTATTCATGTTCATGTTATGGTTTATGGGCATGTTTTATGAGATGTGAAAATAATAGCTTAGGCATGTAATGTTTAGAATATGGTTTATAATTACGATGATTATGGTGATGTATGTATTTGGATGTTTTATGGTTATGATGATGTGGTTTTTACGATGTGATGTTATAATATGAATTGTTGTGATTTTATGGGAAATGGATAGGATGGTATTAGAGATGGTGTAGGATGTGATTCATTACATTTTTATCATAGGTATATATATGTTGTATGTTCATGGATATAGTTAATAATGTTATGTTCATCATTGATGTTTGTTGTTCATGATCATGGAGATGTAATGTGATTATGGTTAAGGATGTGATGTAAATAAATAAATTAAGTTAGAATAAAAAACTAAATATAGGAAAAAGAGATGAGAATTATGAGACACATATCTACATGAACCAATAATGAAAAATAAGAAAAGAAACATGATGCCCTTTTAATAATAAGGATAAGACACAAACATAAAGTTAGATTGGCTTAAGGAAACTAAGCCTTTTGTATGCTTCATATTAACATGCTTTGGTTGATAAAAAGGTGTCTTGATCACATTGTGTCAAGTAAGATCTTAATCCATTAATTAAAATATGGTATAAAGGGAAGATAAGTAGTAGGTGAAAGGCAAATGGGTGGATAGGTAAGGTAACCTTATGTGAGTTAGTTTTCTCCTTATATAGGTGATCTAAGAACCATAGTAGACAGATTCATGTCTCAATTATAGGTTTATATTTATTAATGTGGGAAGTCTATTAATGATAGATATGAAAGCTGATTACAGCTTTCTTGGGATAGCTGATTCTTATTTTTGATAGTGGGTATTTTTCTTGCATATGTTTAGGTTGTGAATGTGATCAATGCAGGAAGATTCAAATGATTGCTTTAAAAAATTTTAATTAGCCCTCCTTCAAGGGAGTGGTATAAGTTTTGGATTTTTTTTATTTTCTAGCTATCATTAAAGGGAGTAGTCTATCTTTTTAAGCAATTTAGAAGATTTGAGGTAGCTGTCCTTTGAGGGATTAGTCTGCTATTCTAGAGAAATAGGACCCAAATGATATTTTTTTTACTTTCAAGGTTATTATACATGTAAAAGTATAATTAGGCTTAGAGGTTTACCTTTATGAGGGAAAATGTTTAGCATAAAGAGGTTAATGGTAGATGAATGCAATGTTTTGAGGAACAATGACCTTGGGATTTCATCTCATTAGAGATGAAAAGTATCCATGAGAACCATGCCATGGGTAGAGATGTGGTACCTATACTCAAGATTGGGATATAAATATGATGGTTAATCACATGGTTCTACATTATAATTGATTGTGTTCAAAGGGAGAGGGATGGGTAGATGAAGGTGAGAATATTGTAAATCTGGGACAAGCTTAATTAGACAGTAAGGTGAGTTTGATCCTTCTTTAAAAAAAGAAAGGATGTGAATGCCAAGCATTGAGAGGCTCAAGTTCTATTTTTCCTTTGAAAGAGGAAAAATAGTAAGTTCCTAATCCATACTTCTGGGCAATGATATAGGGTCTAATCTAATTGAAAGCAAATTTGCCTCTTTTACTTTTCTCCATGTTGGTGACATACTAATTTTCCTTAAGGACAAGGTCTCCAATATTAAATTCTCATTAAATTAGTTATTTTTCATAGGCACACTTGATTCATTTTTGGTAAAAATGAAGATCGTTAAGTGCTACACGATAATGTTTGTCATGTAGCTCAAGTCATGCTAGTCATTCTTGATGATAGTTGCTCTCAAAAATAATCTCTTAAAAAGATATGAGAAGAGAGGGAATTTGGACTCTGAGATGTAAAGCTTCCTCTACTCTGAAGGCTAGAGAGAAATGGGTATCACTCCTATAGGTTTGAATATTAGTGCGATAGGCCCATAAAGTGAAAGGGATGTGCAAGTGCAAATCCTGAACTAAAGCACTAAAAACTTTGGCCAACATTTTGTTAAGAATTTTGTTATAAGCTTCTACCTATCCATTTGCATGTGGATGGTAAGGCAATGACAATCTTAACTTGATTCTAAATTCATCACAAAGACCTTGGACTTTCTTATTTTTGAAAGATTTATCATTATCGGTGATCCTATGAGGAACATTGAAATGACATATGATGTGAAGGTTGATGAATTTGATAATTTTATTAGCTTTGGTTGAGATGAGAGGAATGGCTTTCACCCATTTGGTGAAATATTTAGTGGTAGTAATGATGGATTGATGACATTGTGATGAATGAGGATTGATTTCCCTAATAAGGTCCTGGCCCCATTATGAAAATGGCTAAAAGTCTTTGGATACTTGGATGCCATGACTAGGTGCGTGATGTAAATTAGCATGTTGTTGACATTTGAATCACTTATTTACATAATCATAATAGTCTTGGTTAAGGGTGATCTAATATTAGCCAAGGTGAAGGATGTGTTTAGCGATAGATAAACCACTAAAGTGTCCCCTATAGATTCCATCATGTGTTTCCTTGATGGCATGGGAAGCTTCATGAATGCAAGGGAAATAGAGAAGGAGGCCATCAAATCCACATTTTTAGAGGATTCCCCCTAGTATGGTGTAATGATAGGTACTCTAAATAAAATATCTTTGGACATTTATAGAGAGGTTGGGAGGAACGATGTTGAGGCTGAGGTAATCAAAAGTTTGTTAATACCATATGTCTGATGGAGATACTTCCACATTAAAAATGGTAGCATGGTCAGAATGGATATAGTATGCGCTGACAAAGCGATGAATGGTAACAAAAAAATTATAATTAGGAGGTTGAAATGGGGTTTTAGAAGCAAGGGAAGCCATTCTATCCATGAAATTGTTAGTTGATCATGCAACTGACTGGATATGTTAATGATCAAATAAAACTAAGAGTATGTCTACAAGTTTTCTTTACTTTAGTAAGATCATTCTTACATTGGTAAGATCTATTGACCTAGTTGACTACAAGTTCAGAGTCACCAAAGATGTTGATTATCTTAACTCCCAAGGCTAGAGCAGTTTGGAGACCTATGACTAGGGATTCATACTTAGCCACATTGTTAGTGTATTAAAAGTTAAGTTTGAAGGAGAGGGGAAGAGGTTCACCATCAATGATAATGAGAATAAATATGGCATGCCCACCATATTAGCATTTGGAACCATCAAATAACATGGTCATTTGATAGGTGGGGTCCTCTTGAGAAATAATTATGATGGAATCATCTGGAAATGCAAGAAGAAGCAGTTGGTTAACTAGTAAAGGAGCTTTAGCCGATTGATTAGCAATCAATTTCCCTTTAATTCACTTTTGAAGAAGGAACTCAAGATCAAACTCAGCTAAAAGTATGAGCGACTTAGCCATACGCTAGTTTTCATATGTTTTGGAGTGCATGTACTTGAGTGGATTAGTGTTAGTGATGACATAGGTTTTATAATTTAGAAGGTAATGATGAAGCATGGAAGCTATGAATAAGAGCATGAGGAAAAGTCTCTTAGGGTGAGATTACCGAGTCTCATACTCTATAAGCTTTCAACTTATGTAGTAGACAACTTTCTCTTTATTCTATTCATCATAGTAAGCAAGCATTTCCCCTAGGGAATCGTCAGTGGTGGAGATGTAAAAGTAGAAGGGTTGATCCTCTTTAGGAGGGGTCAAAATACATAGAGAAAAAAGGTATTCCTTAAGTGAATCAAAGGCTTGTTGATAATCCTTGGTCCACTTAAAGGATGTGTCTTTCTTAAGGAGATGGTGAAAAGGTTGACATCGATCAAATAATTAAGAGATGAAATGTCAAATTGATTGGAGTTTCCCCTACAAGCTATAAAGTTTTTGAAGGTGGTTTGGAGGTGGAATTTCAAGTATTGCTCTAATTTTACTAGGATATATCTCAATTACTTGAAGAGAGATAATGAAGCCAAGAATTTTTCTAAGAAGGACCCCAATAATACATTTCTTGGGGTTAAGGTGGATATGGAAATGGATGAGGTGCTCAGAAATTATTTTGAGGAATCTAGATGATATTTGAAATATTTATATTTTCAAAGGAGATATCCCACATAGCCCTATATGATTTTATGGAGGAGGTCATGGAAGATGTAGGTCATGATTCACTAGTAGGTTACACTAATGTTTTTTAGACCAAAAGGCATTACTCTGTAATAGAAGGTTCCCCATGGAGTGATAAAGTAATTTTTATGATGATATTTGGGAGTAATGAAGATGTGATTGTATCTTGAGAAACCATCCATGAGAGATAACATCACGTGGCTAGCTATAAGATCAACAAGTTGGTCAATACTAGGCAAAGGAAAGTCATCCTTTAGGCAAGTGAGGTTGAGGTCATAAAAGTTGATAAAAAGGTGAAGTCCCCCTATAGGTTTAGTAAGGATAACTATGTTATAAACATATTTTGGATAATCAATGGGTTGGATGAAGTCCACAGATAAGAAGTGTTGAAGCTCCTCTTTTATAAGGAGGGTGATGCGAAGGTACATCTTGCAAAGCTTTTTTATGATAAGCTTATCATCGGGATGAGTGACATATTATAGAGAGTTATAGAAGGGTCAATCCTAGGCATATCTTGATAATACCAAGTAAATTCTATATTGTGGTCCCAAAGGAAGGAAGGCTAATCCTGTTGTTCTATGGGATTAAAAAATTGTTCGATCTTGATGATGTGAGGGTTATCATGAGTACCTAATTTAACATCAATGATAGATTCATTTAACATGGTTTGGTTCTCAAGAGGAAGATATTTATGGATAAAAGAGTCCCTCGCATTAAGGTAGGTGAGAATGGAATCATCACCCTGATGTTAAATGGTGTTGATGGTTGGATAATCCTTTTCTACCATTTTAAGATGGATGAGAGGAAGGGTTTTAGTTTGATCACCCTTTTAATAGGTCAAGGGGCCTATACATATGGTATTGATAAAAAAAATTGTTGGGATGATATCAAAATTCTCAGACTCTGAGAGAGATGGGGTTGGTGAGGATGGGACATCCTTGTCAATGGTAGTGATGGGTTTTGGTGAGGTGGGTTCTTCTGGTGGTATGAAACTAAGGCCAAATAACTCATGAGGTTTTTGAGTTTTGATTATGGGTAGCTTGTGAGGTCCCTATTCATAAAGCTAAGGCCAAACCCTTTCTAGACACACCTGTAAAGGTAAGAATTGAAAAATTTAGGTTTGTTGAGATAAGAGAAGTCAGAGGTGAATGGTCAGATATGAGGGATAGTAGTGGTAAAAATCAATGGATGGTTGAATCCCCTATAGATGAAGTTGGTTCAATGATTGGGTGGCCTAAAATTGATGATGGTTCTGATGTTAAGGTCATAACTAGGATCATGGGTGAGGTTCCCATACTCTTGAGGAGTAGGGAAAGAATCCAAGGTTAAAAGATGGTATTCCCCAAGTGAGAGACATTATAATGTTGGTTTCAAGGGGTTATCTATGGTAATCTATGAAGAAGGGACGGATGAGCTTGTCGAATCTTCATCAACTATAGGGGTGGAGTTGTTGGTAGTTTTTTGTGAGTTGGATGGTTGAGGAAGAAGAACATCATTAGGTTGGTACATCATATTACAAGATAAAAAGGGACTAGGGTTAGCTAGTATGGTGATAACATGACCTTCATACTCAAATTTTACATAACAATGGAGGGTGGAAGGGACACAACTCATGGCATGGATCCATGGGAATCCAAATAGAACATTGTATTAGAACTCATCCTTTATAATGTAAAAGAGTTTTTTAATGGTTTGAGGTCCCAAAAAAATATGAAGAATAACTATTCCCAAGGTAGTGGCCATGGTGTGATTGAAAGAGAGAAGAATTATTGCAGTTTTAGATATGATGTTCTTGGGAAAGTCATGTTGGTCATAGGCATGGGAGGAAATAATGTTGATACTAGCCCCTCCATTAATCATCACCCTCTTTATATGGGTTTGGTTGATATATGTTGTGATAAAGAGGGGAGGATCAGGATCCTCCAGATGCCCAAAAGTTATTTTTGAATCCTTAAAGGTGACTAGGGTGGAAAGTTGAAGGGATTTGAAAAAGGCTTCAAGGTGTTGAGGATATTCAGTTTGAACCTCGATGGATTGTATAATCTCAATCGATGTTTGATGGTGAGGTGGTGAGGTGTTGATTAATTCATATAAGTTCATCTTCACCAGAATTTGGTAGAGTTGTTTCAACACTACACACTTAATGTATTAGGAAGGGGTGGAATGAGATACACTTAAGATGGATACTTTAGGTTTAGGTAATGGTGAAGGTGTTTTAGTTCTATTGGAAGCTTGAGAGACTGAAGGGTAGGTCCATGGTATAGACACTTTAGCTTTTCCCTTATCTTTTTGTTGGGACTGAGATCAGGTAACCATATAATAGTGTGGATAAGAGGAAGTGTTGGTTTGGATTGTTACTTTGGTTCTTCCTCATTATTTGGTGATAATATGGGAGTAGGTAAATATTGGATGGTTTAGGTTAGTAGTTAGGTTGATAAGGGGATCAAGGGAGCTTCATTTAATAAAAAATCATCCTCATACCATAGGTTATGGACAAGTGTTTAGTGATCTTTGTAGTTCTGTGTATCATGTCCTGGTGTCCTTGGTATAGGAAAATTATATTGTCATTAAACCATGTTATTTTTATATGTGAAAGGTCAAAATGTTTGATGGGTGGTAAGGTTATAGAAGAGCTTCGCAATAAACTTTGTAGAATGGATGAATAGGATTTGACCAAAGGTGTTCAGGGTGTTGGGTTTTTGGTTTTAAGAGTGGGAGCCTTCTTGGGAGTAGGATTTACCATAGAGGTTGGAGGTGGTGGGATGGTTTTGATTGGTAATTTCAGTTGGGATTGCTTGGTTGGTTTGGTAGAGGATTTAGAGGTGGAGGGTAAAGGTTTAGTGATATATGAGAAGGTAAAGGTAGCTAGGTTAATTCAACTCTTGTTAACCCTCAATCTCCTTACCAATTTAGTAACTTATTAATTCAACTCTTCATGTTCTATTGAAATAATCCTATAAGTTGTTTTATTGGGTGGAGCATATTCTGGAATCAAATCAATATGATGCTGAATATCTCTCTTTGGAGGTAAACCATCTAGTAACTATTCAACTATAACATCCACATCTCAACACTATTATGAATTATACTAATATTTGTACCATTTATGTGTCTTTTTTATTTTCTTCTAATATGTAATTTAGTAACCTTTCATCTTCATATATTTGATAAATCTTTTTACGATCAACATATTTTCAGCCTACCCTTATTATTTAAGATGTAACAAACATACCTTCATAACACATTTTCATAAAATATATGTGTTATTTGATCCATCATGACTTGATTTTTTATCAAAATATCGTGGCCTTCCCAATAACACATGGCATGCATCCATTGGTATAACATCAAACCATATTTCACCCTTTTAAATTTTACCTATAGAGAAATTGATTGAGCACTTTTTATCTATTTTAACTTCATTCCCTTTCTTAAACCATGAAATATGAGAAGGATTAAGATGTTTTTGACGTTACAAACCTGGTTTCTCAATCATGTCCTTAGAAACCATATTTTCATAACTACCATCATCTACAATTACTTTGCTTATCTTACCTCCTAAATTACACCTTGTTCAAAAAATATGCATTCACATCCTTGCATCATGGCCATCTTCATATTCATTCCTTCCTTATAAATCTCTAACCATCCTATCTTCTATTGATGGTAGTTATTCATGTTGCTCCTTCTATTGTGGAATTTCTTCTTCGTGATTTTTGTCATCCTCTACATCATCTTCTGCTCTTCTTTGTCTTTGGTTCATAAAAATCTTGGTTAGTTATCCTACTTGCCTTTATAGCTCTTTCATAGTGTAATTCATCCTTGTGCTCTCACCATCTCTCACACCTCCAAGATTTAAACTTACTCTAATACCAAATAATGAACCCAAATGCTATCGAGGCAAAAAATAACAATATCCATAGTTTCTAAAATATTAACCTTTATTGATTCATATTAAATGCTTGAAATAATTACAAATTGTGCACAAATAAGCCTCAACTCATAATTATAGTTGACATGCAAAATTTGAAACTCTAAAATAATAGATTTAATGCTTTCACAGTTCATTCTTTGATAATATTTTCTTTTGTAAATAATCATGTAAAGAATTTTTGCCTCGACATTTTAGATCAACTCCTATGATCCTTCTTCATGAGAAAGGTATCTCCAAAATAAACTCAGCCTACTATTTTTAGTAGCTATTATTTTTATTAAGTTTCACATGCAAGTACACACAGCTCTAAAAATCTCCAAAAATAAACTAAACACTAAATTTAACCTATCAAACAAATTTTAACTGAAGGTTATGCCTAGTTAAAAAATTAAAGAATTTTTGAAAATAGAAAAAGCATAAAAACAAATTAAACTACATTTTCAAATGCTCAATTATTCATGTATGGCCTCCAAAAAATATCTAAAATGTCCTTAATCGGATAGGGAAATTTATATCTACACCAAAAATTTTGAGGCAGTCATTTTGATATGAAGAAGGGCTAAAACATATCTACAGATAAAAATTTATGAACTCCATAAGTTTAGCCTCATTTTTTGCATCAATAACACCAAAGCCATTACATCATGGTGGTGGTTAGATAATACCTACTAATATATGAGTTATTTATTCTAATTTTATAATGGAAAACCCTCATTTAATAGATCCAATATAATATTTAGAAGTTTGAATTCCTATTGATTATATTTATGTAATATATATAGTGTTGTCATGTAGATAAGTGCATGTTACAACATATTAGGTGAAATTAGGGACACCATATTATATTATATAAGCTTTCTTACCAATAATGTAATATTTTGTATTGTAGATAGATTTAAAGTAACATGCATAGAAGTAATGACTTTGCCTTTTTATCTTTGATAACTAGTCTATATTTCTTAGAGATACACTAGATAAGTTTGGTTTATTGTGACCCTTAGTTACTACACCTATTCAACATTTTGTGCTTGAGTTTATGTTGAAAAAACGTGGGAAAATGAACTAAATATATTTTATTAATATACCAAAATACAAAAATTAGAAAGTGAGCTAACTTAAGTAATGTCTTAAGTCATAGTTCTTGAAAACTCAAGGTGTAAACTTAAGATTAATTTGAGTCAAGTCTTGTGTTGAGCTAGATCCAAAAAGTAGATAATTAACTATCTCAAATGCATATAAAAATCAATAATTGTAATTTTTATGGGGTTATTTTCTCTTCGATCAAATGAGAGGTTTTTTCTTGGGGCAAGACCAAGAGGAAATACAAAATTCTAACTTTGTGTACATGTAATCCTTTGTATAATTGTGAATATAAAATGTAGACAAGGAAACTATATGTTTTTTTAAAGTGTATGTTCTCTTTTAATGTAAAACATAATTTGGTGTTCATAGTTTAAGTTACTCATTAATCATTCACAATTCATTTTATTATATATAAAACCATTGATAATATAGTCTATTGTGATGTAAATATTGGTGAACATATTTTATGTCATATGTATGCAATCTATTTATCAAAATAATTTTTTTCTTTCATGTGAACTTCTATCCTTTTCTAAGATATGAATTTTATGAATGAGAGTAAGATTCTAAAATAAGACATTTTGATGTATAATGGAACCCTGTCTAAAAGGAGGAAATGTGACTTTGGATTCATTTATAGCCTAAAATACATAGGCATTCCATATAACTTTATGTATACAAATATTTATGGTGATGTATTCATTATTATATTTGAATTATGTCTTTTTCACAATTTATATGGATAAAAGTTTCCACTATTGAACTCTTCAGTCCCTTTACATTTGAACTATGTTATAATAGTATAGCTTTGTATTTACATTGTTACAATTTTCCCATCATCTTGTTGTCTCTTTTCTTATTCTTTATTCTTAAATATTTCTTTTTATTTAACCATATTTGATTTTTATGTAATTTCTATTTAAAAGTAGACAAAATCACCCAAATAATCCCAAATCATACAAGGGAGCTACCTTTATCAAACACAGAGGAAAATTTTACTTCAGGTCTCATATGATTATTTAGTTTCATAATCATGGAAGAAAGTGAATAATTGGAAAAAATAAGTGATTTTTCACCAAAAATAATGAAGAAATAAAATTCCCCCTCTATAAATATGATATGGTTCTACCTATTTCACAAGATTTCTCAAACCACACTTTCCTAAGTGAAAGGGGTTTATCCTAAGGACAATTTATCGAACCAATTTTATATAAATAGGAATATCCCTCTTATTTCATAATAAAAGACTCAATGGTTAATGCAAATATTTTCTTAGTGTTTCTTTTTCATGTTACATTAAAGAATAATATTTTGGAGGATCTAATATGAGGAAATTGAGCCTACACATATTGAATAATGTAGTCATGCTATGATTGAAATCAAATAAAATGTGAAGATGAAACAAGGGGAATAGTGCCCAATATTCATTTTAAGGTAAATGAAATTTTACAAGATATAATAAATTGATGAATATGATTACAATAACTCATTCAACAATTAGATTGTCGCCACCATGGGAATTAATTTAGCAAACAATATATAAATTTAATTCATTCTAGAAGATATTATTATCATTGTTCCAAATCAACAAGAGAGAAGTAACATACTTCTCCATGATTTCGATTTTGTATCTAACACAAATGCATTTGAATCCATTCAATATGACATTGAATAAGTCCAATACTATATAAAATTTATCACAAAATAAGGGAGAACTTGTAATGATAATATTATAAAATATGAAGACTTTGTTTATCTATTCATTCATTTTTATCTTAGTATGTATGGTAACTATGAGTTCATTTTCCTTACGCCTACTTGATCACATTTACTGAATGTATTCAATCCTCATGAGAAAAACTAACTATTCTAAAAATCTAGGTACTTCTCCTAGCCTATTAATGATTTTTTATAGTCTTATTATTTCCCTCTATTCCTTGTAAATAGTTATTTTTTTATGTTTTAGCTTGTTTTTTATTTGCAATCTATTTTTTAGTGTGTTTTTTTCATTAAATATAGAAGAACGTTTGTTCTTCTGCCTTCACTATGTTTTTATCTTTGTACTTGCACATGTTCATAGTTATGTTTTCTACTTGTAAAATCTCAGTGGGGAATCACATGATTTGCATGAAGGTTAGGAAAATAGTTTCTTCAGAGTGGATGAAAGTGTCACATCTTTAGCAAGTCTATAATCATTGTTTTATTATTTAGTGTTCACATCTATGTTTCCTCAGACACCTACTTTGAATTCAAATTAGTTAAATATTTTTTATCATGATATAATTTGAATAGTGCAAGTCTTATTTATTTTTTTATAAGGGCATATAGAAAAATCCTTGAAGTCTTTCAATCAAGTGAATTTCCAACCATAATATTTTACACTATACTGTTGTTTAAGAGGATGGAATTAGAATAGATGGACTTGGATAAATTGGTGAAAAAGTATCAGGTAAGGATATTTTCCCTATATAGTGTTAAAATAATGTACTCTTATCCTATCACCTATCTATCCAATCGCTATAGTTGTGCAATAGTTACCAACATAATTAATTCTAGTAGTTTGAATTTTAAATTTTTTAAACCATTTTGAGATTGGAGGGAAGAGTTGGTGGTAGTTATAGGAGTCAAGAAACAAGTAGAAAAAAGAAAAAAGAGACAAATAGAATGTGAAATAGGATAAAATATAGTGCAAAAACATTTAGAAGAAGACAAGGTATAAGGGAGTGAGTTTTAGGGAAATATAAGCATCTTAGAGAGAAAGAGACACATTAGGTAGACAAGAATGAAAAAACAGTAGACTACAGTATATAGAGAAGAATGAAAAAATAATAAGTTATGGTAGAGGGATGTTGTTTGATGACAATAATCAGAACATCAACCATTATCTAAAAAAGGTCATTATAGAATTATTGTAAGAGTTTTGTGAACAACAACATTTATATGTGTTAATCTATACTTTATCACTTTTTAATAGAAGTCTTAAATTATTTTTAATACATGCATTTATAAGATTTTATGATTGAGATCTACCCTCCCCTATTTTATTATTTTAAGCATGAGTTTTTTGTGTATTTACAACACTCTAGTCTAGCTTCAGTCTATCCCCAAAGCTTCAGTATCAATACCATACCTATGTCTTCATGATTAATATAAAGATTCATTCTTATAGTATCTTTGTTCACCTAGCCCTACATTATTTTTCTAACAATTGGTATTAGAGATTTAGGTCTTTAAGTACTATTACCATGGCATCCATTATTTCTAATTCATGGTAGCAACCTCCAATGTTTGAAGGGAGTAACTATGATGTATAGTATATTAAGATGTGTAAACATAGGAATCCAATAAGGTGAGATTAGTATCCTGTTAGTAGATAAAATCAAATCCAAAAACATACTAATAAAATAACACCATAAGCCTAGATTTTAGGATGTAAATTGGTGAATAAACCTAATGAAGACACAACTAGAATGCAAATAAATAACAAACTTTACTTACCTTCCTTGATTGCTCCACATTATTTGTTCATTGGATTGCTTAGTTTATGCTTCAAAGGTCTTCATCATTAGAGTTTGGCTATCTCCACCTCTTCTTGGCATCATTGGCTTTGTGGCTTTGGCTAGTAAATATTGACTTAATATTTTGACATAATAACACTATATAAAAAAAGATTTAAAATCATTTGTGCATAGTAACTTTGGCTTAAGAGAGCTTAAAATTATGAGTGTGAGGTCTTCTATTTATAGTTTTTTCAAATGGGCTTGGATCAAGCATGACCGACCATCACAAAATGAATATATGTGGCCATGAATTAATACAATTATGTAAATAAAATCCATAAATACTCTCATTGTGATTTGGGAATAAGGGGCATTAATGAAGCATGGGAGGGCTTAATCAAATATTTGTTGTATTTATGACCTATGAAATCCATCTCAAAAAATGATGTCACATGATGATGCATATATTAGAAACTATTTCCAATAAATAAATATTCAATAAGTTCTATGGAATTCTTATTTAGGCTCATAATTTGGTTTAATTTTCCTATGCAAGATTAAACAATTTTAGTGCAATTCTTTGGAAATTGGTGCACAAATTAATCAAAATGGTCTAAATGTCATATTATTAGGTCAAAATTTTAATGGAGTGGAATTAGACATTGATGTTAGTTTCATATGGACTAATTTCTTATTTAAGATGTTGTCGACACAAAATAACACATGCATGTGTCGTGTGCTTCTGAATTAAAGAAATTTAGTGGTTTAGAGTGTTAAATTTTATTTTTATATTTTTGGCTCAAAATGATTTGGAAATAACTAACATTCTCATAAAATCCATTTCTCTATATAGAAATACTTTTGCCTAAATCAATAATTTTATATGACAAGTTTGAACCATTTAGCATATTTTAGTGTTTTTAGGCCATATTATGATGTTTGCTAGAAATTGGTCTAAATATTTGTCGAAGGTTATTGGTGGCCACTTTTAGGTGTCTACGAGATGAATACCTTATTCTACTCACAAAAGCTATAGGAAATTGTATAGGGAGGTTATACAAACGTTTCAGACTAAACAATCTTCAATGCACTATCCTAAGAATAAATGAATACATTGAAATAGAATATGAAGAAGGATGTCAACACACTCAGTGACATTCAAATGGCACTAGATCATTTGGTTTTTCCAAGGATAATAGTAGTTTTCCATTATAAACAAGCTTAGAATATTTTGAAAAATACCTATCAAGGTAGTAATAAGGCAAAGCTTGTCAAGTTGTAGTTATTAAAAGGAGACTTTAAGACATTGATGATGAAGTAAAATGATTCTATCAGTGACTTCTTCACAAAGATAATGAGTGTAATCAATCAACTTAAGACAAATGGTTACACTCTTGAAGATCAAATAATTATATAGAAGGTATTGAGGAGCCTTTCGATTACATTTGACCCTATAGTTGTTTCTATAGAGGAGTCTAAGGACTTGATATAAATGATAATAGATGAGTTAATGGCTTCTTTTCAAGCCCATAAGCAAACGTTGAATATTTTAGCCACCTTCTCTCATGAGAAATAATTGAAGACCAATTTTATTATGAGAGGAAGGGGGAGAGGATCAAACAATAGAGTAAGATATATACTTGTATCAGTCAATAAGGTGGAAGACATAACCATCAAGAATCACATGGAAGAGGAAGAGGAAGGAGAATCAACACTTATAGAGGTGGTTATACACAAAGGTATGACAAGTCAAATGTCCAATTTTATTATTGTAATAAGTATGGACATTGTGTTAGCGATTATAAAAATAAAGAGTATGATTTGAATATGCAAAGCTGAAATTTATCAAAGACACAAGAGGATAAACCTGATGGGAGTGATAAAGGTGGAAATTTGTTCATAACATGCAATATAGCTGAGTAAAGTAGTAGAAAGATATGGTATTTGGATAGTGGTTGTATCAACCACATGAGTGGAAATAAGGAGATGTTCAACCAAACTAATAGGATAATAAAATCAGAGGTAAATATGGAAAATAATTATAAGGTTCTAGTCATAGGCAAATGAAGCATTTCTATCCACACCAAACAAGGTGATAAAAGTCAAATTCAAGATATATATTGTTTTCCTGGGTTGAATCATAACCTAATTAACATAGGGAACCTTATTTGAAAAGGATATAAGGTGATATTTAAATATAGTAAATGCATAATTTTTTATAGAAGTGGAAGTAACAGACAAATTAAAACAACCAAGATGACAAGCAATAAGATGTTCCCTCTAAGGATGCAAAATGAACTTGTAGCAGCATTCAAAGTAGTTGTAGTAAATGAGTCTAGTCTTTGACACCTAATGTATGGTTATATGATCTTTAGAGGGATTAACCTTTTTCATAAGAAGAAAATGGTGAGAGGGCTGACCCTTATAGAATAATCAAACAAAGTGTGTCAAGGCTTCATAATGGGGAAGCAACATAGGAGTGCTTTTCTCATGGGTAAATCTTGGAGAGAAAGAGATCCTTTAGAATTGATCCATTTAGACTTGTGTAGACCTACAAATACTCTCACCTTATCTAAGAATGTGTATTTCATGACATTAATAGATGACATTAGTTAGAAGACATCGGTGTATTTTTTGAAGAACAAATCAGAGGCATTTGAAAACTTCAAGCAATTGAATGCCATAGTGGATAAGCAAAGTGTCCATTACATAAATATATTAAGGATGGATAGAGGGGGAGAATATATATAAAATGAGTTTATGGATTGTTTTAACAATAATGGCATCAAGAAGAAATTTAGAGCTAGGTATATACCATAGCAAAATGGTGTGCTTGAGAGAGAGTACCAAACCATCCAAGAGATGGTAAGAAGCATGTTGAAGGCAAACACTTCTCTAATGATTTTTGGGCTTAGGTTGTAGAAAAAAACAAATATTTGATAAACATATTTTTAATAAGAGTGTTAGTGATATGATCCCTTAAGAATCATGGAATAACTAAAAACCAAGTGTTAAACACCTTAGATTGTTTAGATGTGTGGCATATACACATGTTCCCAAGCAAAGAAGATAAAAATGGGATGACAAAGGAGAGAAATTCATTTTCATTGAGTATAGTGATAAATCAAAGGCTTATAGATTGTAAAATCCCATCGTCAAAGAGCTCATAATAAATAAATATGTTCAATTCATTGAGGATATAACATGCGAAGAGAGATAAGAAGAGAAACAAGTGAAAAAAGTGCTAGTGGAACCTTTTATTAAAATTGAAACAATAGGTTGTGTAGCCACCCATACACCAAGTTCGATATTTATTTAACAAAGTGTTGATTAATCTAATCGCATCAACTGATAAGGAGGTCAAAGAGTAGCTCATGATTCAACATCCTTCTCCTCCAAGTCAATCCAACACTTACTAAGAACAAGGGTCTTGTAAGAAGTCTATGAGCATCCATGGCATGAATAAAATTAAGATGAAACTATGAATTTCCATCTCTTTTTATTAGTTGATCCTATCTAATTTGAGGAATTAAGCAAAGACAACAAATAATGTGAAGTAATAGATGAATAAATACATTTAATTGAGAAAAATCAATCATGAGAATTAGTAGACCTTCCAATAGGTAATTAGAGTGAAATAGGTTTTTAAGACCAAAAAAACCCCTAAATGTAAGATACAGAGATATAAAAGAAGGATAGCTATGACATGCCATAAGGAAAGGCCTAAACTTCACTGAGATGAAACATTTTCACCCATGACAGGGCTAGAAATAGTGAGAATAATCATTGTAATAACTGCTCAACCTAAATGAAAGATGTATCAAATGTGTGTCAAGTCAGCCTTCTTGAATAGACTACTAAAAGAAAATGTTTATGTTGGATAATCACCTAGATATGAAATTCTTGGACATGAGAACAAGGTATATAAGCTAAAAATGGCATTGTATGGGTTCAAGCAAGAACCAAAGGCATGGTAAACTTAGATTCTTACTTTTTGAGCAACAATTTTAGAAAACTTGGTAGTGAGCCCACACTCTACATCAAGACAAGCAAATAAGGTATTTTGAATTTTTTTTTTAATGTGATGATCTAATATTCATTGAAAATGTAAATCGATCCATTTGTTGGGATTCAATGAAATAACCCATAGTTTCACTTTTAATCGCTGAAGTGAAACATTTAACAACTAATGCAACAATGTGTCAAGCCATATGGATTAGGAGAATATTTTTAGATTTATATGAGGAGCAACAATGAATGTCAAAAATCTTTTGTGACAACATATCCTCCATTGCATTATCAAAGAGTCTTGTTGTTCATTGTAGGAGCAAGAATATTTCAATCAGGTGTTATTTATTAGATAGTTATTTGAAAAAAGGTTAATAGAGATTAAATTTATAAGTCAACTAATATTATTTGATAAGAATGTTTGAAATAGTTATATATTTTATCTGGTTTTCTAACAATTTTATTTGATAGTACATAAATTTTGACATTTTTAAGTTGGTTATAGAATTAATTTATATTAACTATCAACAAAATTATATCTAAAAAAATATTTTATGTTTTTTCTTACTTTTGTTTTATCGAAGCGAAATCTTTAATAACATTTTTTTTTTATTGATCATTATATTTAACAACACTTTTCTTTTTATTGACCATTACATTTAGCTTACAACTAAGTATCCCAACAAAAAAAAATTATAATAATTCTATTTTGTAAAGAAATTAAACTTTTCAAGAAGTTGCTTGCATTTGTTTTTTTAATGTATCCAATATAAATGTTAGGTTGTCAATATTATTGTGTTTGCATGGAATGGTTTGTAATTCTTAGATTACAATAATGCTATTGGAAAAAAATAAAATAGTAGATAATTATTTCTAAAAGTATCAAAATAAAAAATCGTTATTTATATATAAAAGGTAGTAATTAACAATTAATTTACATTTTATTTTCTATTGTTTTAGATTAAAAATTAATAATCTATAAAATAGATATTTTTTTGAAACTTATTAGAGACATTAAGAGTACTAAATTTCATTTCTCTAAAGTATATTTATAAATCTAATTATTTAGAAAGTGAAATGTAATGGTGTATATCTGCACTTAAAAATCAATGGATATTAACTTTTTATAATATTTATAAAAGATGATTTTTAATATTTTTTTTGAGAAAACAAGAAATTATATTTTAAATTAAAAATATAACTATCATGTCAATATAAAATATTTATTATTAAATTATATATTGAAAAAAATTAAAATTATAAATAAAAATATTAAAATAATCAAAAAAAATATAATCCATCTGATAAGAATAATAATTAATAAAACCAGAATCGTACCTTAAATGATATTGATGACATTAAAACTAAAAAATGAATAAAACCAAAAATTAAAATAAATTTATTTATTTTAATCTATAATTTTATTTATTTAATAAACTAAAAATTGCTTTTAAAAATATTTATCAATAAATATATCAAAACGACCGTCGTGAATAAGAGAACAAAACATGACCTAAGTAGAAATTTGTATAACTTCAAAAAAGTTTATTTTTACTTCTATAAAAAATTACCATTATGCTTAATGTATTAAATATATGCATCTTAACATTATTATTCTTAACGAGTTAAATATATACATCGTACAATGTTGGTATTTTGATTTTTTTATTGTAATAAAATATATATTATAATTATGTTTTATATATTTTTAAAAAAATACAATCAATTAATTTATTATTCAAAAATTTGGTTAGATTTCCAATAATTATTTAAAATTAAAATATAAAATTAAAAAAAATTAATATTTTTTATTTTTAAATTATTCAAATTAATTTATAAATCAATTATTTAATGTAATATCGATAGTATCAATTATATTGAATATTAATAATTTAATAGTTAAATAAAATATATTATAACTTAAATTTTTAATTTATTAAATAAAAATTAATAATTTACTGATACCTAACTTAACTATTTGTCCAAACTTCATGGATTGTACACAATCAAGATTTTATAACTTTAACCACACAATTTTTTTTAAAGATAAAAAAAGAACATATATATTTCAACAATGCGATACAATCATTATTCAAATATACAATTATAGATCGCACTTTAGGGTTTCACCGAGTTTGTAATAGTATATGAGATTGTTGAATTAGTGTTATATTTATATGGTTTATTTGGAGAATCATATTTTAAAAATATATATATAATCCAAATAATATAGTTAGAAGATACCTCTAACAAAAAATTATTTTAATTATATAATCGAATAAATATTTATTAATTTTATTTTAAGAAAAATTATTGACCTTATTAATTGGTTAAGTATAATCAAGATGAAGAGCATGTGCACAACATATATGAGTGTCATAAGACTTAAGGAGAAGAGAGTGGCACATGTAAACCTTACTCTATATGCACATACACATCGGGAATTGCTAATAAGGTAGGCTCAAGATAACAAGGATACATACATTTACGTAAATGACAAAGCATCAAGAGCGAGACAAGTGAATCTTTATTAATCTAAAAACCATAGCATAAATTAGGCAGATAAATGGTTGAGTTATACAACTAACATCTTGATCCTGATAGACAGTTGAGTAGTGACAGAGAATGACATGGTATCGGACATCGATCAAAGTGTCACAATAATTGCCAAGTGGAGATAATAAATGCTAAATGGTGGAGGTTGAGCTACCATGTGACTCATAGGGCTCTTTAAATCCTGTAAAATGTAGACACCTGAAAATAAGAATAGATATAGATTGATACTTTAATAAATGCTATCAAATTGTGTTTAGAGTGTCATATGAAATAGATAAATAGATTTAAAGCAGATTTATAACTAGCAAAGATAGTTTATAGTTTTGAAAGTACCATGAGCACCTTTTAATCAAGAAATTGAATATAATGTTGTTTTCATTATGATTGTGAAATAAATTATGACTATAATAAATCATTTTTGTCATTATTAAATTAGTACTATGTTACAGATTATATTTCATTGTTAATGGGGGTATGAATAATTGGATACAATAGTGTTGATGTGTTGTTACATTGGATAAGTGCATGTTAGTTCATTGACATGTATTGATGAAATAAGACCCAATGCACTTTAGTACTGACACACATGAGTAATAGTACATGAGACAACATAAAAAAACCATGAGAGGTAGCATGCGAGATAATGTATCCACAACTGTTAACAACTGCACATGATCTACTTGGATCCCCTCTTTATGCTTTAGGTGAATGTGTAAGGACCCATTGCATGATATTATGGTACTAGAAGATTATGTTTTGGTATCCTAAAGGGTTCACATGGTATGGGTTCATAATTTTCCAGAACTATACCAACATTTTGGTTTTGTTGTTAAGACATGTTGAATTTTTTTGTTGTAATGGTGAGAGGAGGTGATAGAAAGAACTTATAAATAATTGGATAATTCCATTTGCATGTGAGCTGTGTGAAAGTTAGAGGGTGAAATAAGCATGGTATGTGAGGGATATCAAGGGAAGCTTCGACATGGAGAAACCAAATGAACATTAGCACAGAAGGTGGAAGTATAGTGATATTAAAATGAGGTGATTGTCGAGAAGGACCTTATGGAAAGGGGGGATTCTAACTCAGGAAATGTCATAAGGACCCGCATAGAACATGGATAGCATGAGGAGGGATCTCACTCCAAGGTTACATTCACCTTTTTTTATAACTAAGTATGTGTTATGGAGTTAGAGCAAAGTTTAGAGAAAGAATCTTAAATCCCCAAAGAAGAAGTATTAGAAGAGACTTCTAAAGGAATGCTAAGTTCTCATCTATATAAAGTGATCAATCATGAAATATTATTTATATAAGAATAAGACAAAGACATTATGAAGCTAAACATTGCAAGGGAATATGTAGCATGGGAAGAAGGTCTTATGTACTATAGAACTAATTTCCAACCACTTAGGTCAGGGAATAATGTAGTTAGGGATACAATTATGAGAGAGGCTACAAGACCTTAGATAAGTAGTTCAACACAAGGAGGAATAGTAAGCACTATATGACCATTGGTAGCCCAAAAGGTCCTTGAAATGACCAAACCAAATGTGGTACAACTTATTTTAGTATCTGGTGGAGCCATACCACTAGTAGGATGAAGTCAAGGCTCAGGAGCACCTTTAAGCAGCTCATTGGTAACACAAGCCATGTAGGCCCTTGTCATGAGAAATACTTTCCCCTACCCCCCCCCCCCCACACACACACACATATAATGCAATGGCCTTGAGCTTACCTAAATATCAAGAAGTTGATAATGCCAAAAATCATGTCCATAAGTGTGAATTAATATGGTGTGCCAAGTGAGTTACACTCCTAGAATTTAAAAAAATTATATTGTCATGACTTTGCTAGATAATGTTCATACTTAGTACCAAAATTTGGATCCCGATCAGATGATTGTGGAGTATGACCTCCTAAAATCCACATTCCTCAAGGAGTTTGATATCCCTAAGTTATCAACTCATAATTTCACTCAAAAGGATCAATAAATAACTATTGGAGAGCATTTGAACATATGATGCTAGGTTTAAAATTCTAGTGGTCAAACTCACTTATGAGATTCATCGAAAAACATGCCCAATGGTTTTTTAAAGGGTTTCTTATGTCATTTTAGTGTTACCTCTCCATAAATATGTTTTTCAAACTAAGAGAGGTGTTGGAAGCATCACTTAGAGATGAGGCTATTAGAAGTGCATACACGTGATTTAGCCCACTCACAGAGGTGTGAATTGCATAAATGGCATGATAGTTGTAGAAGATGACAACCAACAACCTACATGATACTCGTATTGGAATTTGGTACACATATTGTGAGGTGGAAAGGCATACTGATAATAATTTCCCAAAGCATAATGTGTGTGGCTTATTATACTCATGTGAAATTTGTTACAAGGGCCATGTCACTCAAAACTAACCTCTTCTATAGTGCATAATTCAGACGGATGTGTCTTTATATTGTAATATATTTCCACCAAAAATGCTAAGGACTGTCAGGTAATTGATGAACTACATGAGGCATAAGAACAAGGATCATGATAGGTTGCTTCAGGACCATCAAACCGATGTCATGATGGGCCACCTAACCAAATTTATGGTTATTATGGGAAGAAACATGGTTATAGAGGTTGTCATAGAGGATGCAAAGGAGGAAGGTTATTTCAATGCTCTTGTTATAAATACAAATTGCCAAACCACTTGCAACATGAATTCCCCCAATATCCTACTTGTGGGTCTTGCCATGGTGCACACAAGGTTGAGTAATTCTCAGACTTATATGCAAGGATCACACAAATTTATAAACCTAAGAAGGTCACAAGGATGATAAGGTGTGTTTTCAATATAGAACCAAGGGGTCTAAAGGCCAAGTATAAGAACAAAATGGGACAAATGTTGTATATGATAACTTATAGAGTCCCTACAATAACCCCTCATAATAAGGCTCATTCAGGAGGTGATCCGACAATACCCAATGGAAGGGTAGTGAGTCTTGAACCTCCCATAGTACCTTCTCTAGATAGATTGCATGAAGAGAAGGTACTGCATGAAGCCATGGCTGTGATTCATAAATTGTAGGGAGAGCTTCAAATTACTTGATATTTAGAGGAGAAGGCTCAACCATAACTCCTAATGAATGAAGAGTAGATTAATGTTTTTGTCGGCATATTAACACTCATGCTTTTCAAGGGGATGATTCCCATGCTCAATACTTTCATGCTTGAGTATTAGGAATAAGAACAGACTGATATACCAACATCTGATCTAGAATAAGGCCATGAGAAGAAAGCATCCTATAACAAAATCTATGAGAGGAAAGCATCCTATAACAAATTATATGACTAAGAACTACTCTTCTATGTAGACATCAATGGCTAATTAGTATCTGTCATGCTAGGGGGCATAGTCACTCAAGTGAATATGCTCATGGGAGATGCATTGCACAAGATGGACATCCCTACTCTAAAACCCTTACCTCATATTCTATTCATGGAATAAAATAATATGTGCATCCATGGGTATTTGACATGATGTTGACATTGAGATAATGGATATTGAGTTCTATGCTTATTTTGAGGTGATTTAGATTGTTGTTAGATTGTTGATGTTGATAATTACCCAACATAAGTTTAAATATTCTAGTGTTATGTGAATAATGTAGACATGCACTTCAAGCAGCACTACATGAACTTCGAGAATATAAACGAGCATGTGGTAATCCTGATGACAATTGATCATATTATTTAAAGGTTAGTTTAGCTAATATACATCATAAATTTTTTTTTAAAAAAATTAGCTTAGATTTTTAAATAATTATTATTATTATTCTAGGTTGATGGCTAGTTCTTTTTAGTTCCTGTAAAATAAATTTAGAAAATTACTTTTCAAAAATATTTTATCCCATCCTCTTCTACGTATGTTTGTATGACTTGGATGCATCTCTATACAACTAAAAAAAGCATAAAAAATTATAGCTTGGATAAAATAAAAATATATTTAAATGTTTATATCTCGTACGATGGAGCTGTAATTATTAGATCTAAATCTCAACAAGTAAACCTGAAAATGGATGAAATAATATATTGTAAATTAAATCCCAAGCTTGTAAAAAAATTACTGAGGTTTTCAAGGATAGGAAACATGTACATAATGGAGGAAATGGATTCATAACAGTCGTGAATGGCTCGAGGGATTGTACAGAAGATGGCTCATCATGGACTATCCTTTTCCAATTGCATACACATGTAAGCCAAAAAAAGTAAGATAATAAACATAAGTAAAATGAAAATAAATCGATCTTACACAATATGATGATCATATACAAATAGCAGTTATTTTTAAAATCATATTAAGATTTATAGGGGAAAAAAGGGGTTGCAAAGGAATGGATGGCAAAGGACGAATGCATCTAATGCCTATATTATGATTTCTTTTTGACTTAAGTTGATTTAATTTTGTATATATGCTTTATATTTTACATTAATGTTGTTATTTAATGAAGAAGATTTTATTCTTGATGGTTGATTTTAAGTTTCATTATTTTATTTTTATTTTGTTATTTATTTTAAGATTTTTTATTCTTGAAGATTTGCCTATGACTAGAACCTTATAATTATTTCCCATATTTACCTATATCGTCTTGGGTGGAGGATTTGATGGTTGAGGAAGATGGTGTCTCTATGGAAATAATAGAGGAGATTATCTCTTCCTTTGGAGTGGGTTCTAAAGGATTGGTTGGTGCTATGGTAGGTAAGGAGGGTATGGTTTGTTTAGATGTAATAAGGGGGTGGTTGCTTCCCTTGTTTTATGTCCAAAGGAAAGAGTAGTGATTCCACCACTTCCATAAGTGGATTGGAAGAATAAGTGGTTGATTTAATGGTTGCCTCCTTTGGTATTTCTATCAAAGGAGAGGTGGTTGGGTCAATGGTTTCTTTAGTTGAAAGAGGGGGTTTCTTCCTTTGTTTGGTTGTCCAAAATAATAGAAGAGGATTCCACCACTTCAATAAGTGAGATGGAAGAAGAGGTTGTTGAGGTAATCATTTCCTCAACAATAGGTTCAATGGTAACAACATTAATTATGTGTACCTCATGAGCGTGAGATGATTCTAGTTGGCTATTGTCATGGTTGGTAGAACGTGTATGGTTAGGAAAAGGTTTCCAAAAGATGTGTAATGATTGGTTTGGAAGTACATTAGGATTATCTAATGCAAGTTCACTTTTGTCAATCATGTTTTGGATAATATATTTAAAGGTATTGCACCTACTCACATCATTTCCAATGATGTGATGGAAGGCAAATAAATCATTTTCATTGTATCATCCCAGTGTAGGGTGAGAAGCATCAAATTGTTGGGGTGGTTTGATAGGTGGAAGTTGGATGAGGTTAGCTTGAATTAGTTTATCCAAAACTGAAGCATATGATTTCCCTATGGGATTATATTTCCTTGGAGTGGTTTGGTTTTGGTTTCCAATTTATTGGTTTGATTTGCTTGGTTAATGATTGGAGGTGGAGCATATTTTAAAATAACCATGTTTGTGGTTGCCTTTGTCTTGGTGTTGGGATGGTTGGATGGGTTGGTGGTTTTATTTGAAGAAGGTTCAGTATATTTAAAATTAGAATTCTTGTTTCTTAGTTTCAATTTCCCTTCATCAATGGCTATAATTTCAAGTTTATGTGGCATGGCAAATGCCTCATCAAAGGTTCTAAAAGTTTAAACTTAAAGAGTTGGAGTAATATGTTTGGCACAATGTCGAGAAAATATTTCAATTAATTTAGTTTGGGATAGTGAGAAATAAAGTTGGTTGATGTGACCTCTCCATCTAGCTATGAAATCAGAAATCGATTTATCATCGAATTGCCTAATAGAATAGAGGTCGATAATAGAAACATTTTTAGATATATTGACTGAAAAGTGATCTAAAAAGATTTGGAATAGTTTATAAAAGGAGAAGATAGAGTGCTTGGTGAGATCACTATACCAATCCAAGGATGGTCATGATAAGGACATGGGGAAGGTATGAAGAAGAAGAGCATCATCATATGTGATTAAATATCAAGAATGGAAGAATGCTCTCAAATGTTGTTGAGGGTCCTCCTTTCCTTGAAACTTGGAAAAAATAGGTAGTTCCCATTGAGGAGGATAAGGTCGGATAGGAATGGTTGGATGAATGGGCTCATTGCATATTTGATCATAATATAGAAGGCTATGAGCTCCAAAAATAGATGATTCAAGATTGGACATTTTATCCATTAACATCTTAACTAAATCTATTTGAGGTTGGGGAGTTCCATAGTTGGGTAGTAGGTTTTGTTGAGGTTGAGTGGTTGTAATGTATGGATAAGAGGTGGGAGGTTGAGAAGATGCCACATATTGGTATGTGGTCATAAAAGGTTGGGATGATGTCCCACATTGGTATGTGGGCATAAAAGTTTGGGTAGAAGGTGGTATGTATCCTTGTGGATTAGGAACATATTGGTAAGAATTCATGGGTATTTTTTGAGGGATTGACAAAGGTTGATTTAGAGGTATGTTTGAAGTGGCAGGCTGAGGTTGGGTGGTGAATCTATTTATAATGGGTGGAAGTGTAGGAGGTATGAAAAGCACCAACTTTTGGAGTGGGGTAAAAATTGATGGATTGGTAGTGGTAAGGGGAATGGTGGAAATAGGGGTAGAATATATCCCCATGGTATATAGGGTATAAGTAACAATAGGTAAGGTTTCCCCTACATTAGTGGTATTGGTATGTGTAGGGGGGTTTGGTTATAGGTTGGAATGTTGAATTCAATTTTGGTAGTGGTAGTGTATGGGATATTGGTAGAAGAAGAGGCTTGGGTAATAAAAGGTTGGTTGGAGGTAACGCCAACCATAAGAAGAGGAGGCATACCAAAGGGTAGATCCGTGGGAGGAACCGAAGTAGTAGGAGTGCAATGAGATAAGGTATTAGGGTAATATTGGAGGGCTATGAGGCTGTTATCAAGGAATGTGGTAAAATATACACCACCTTCAACAACTATCTATGGCATGGTAGGTGGGGAAGAATGAGGAGGAGAAGCCTCAACATCTGAAGTGTACTCTATAGAGGAGGATCAGGAAGGTGGTGCTTGGTTATTTTAATTTCTCAAGTATTTTTAGTAAAGACCATGTGAGAAAGATAAGAAAGGAATGACAAAAACTCACACCTCAAACAAAAAGCAATCAAAAGGAAAATAATTCAAGGCAATCCAAACATACACTAAAAATGAATTTAAACATAAGATTCCTTTTTTTAGATGATTTTTGGCTTATGCATTAGAAAGTGTGAAGAAGAAATTTGGCTTTTAGATCAAGTAATAAAGAGGAAATGCATGATTGGTTTTAGGTTATGTTTAGGTGCTCAAGAGAGAAATCTTTATTAATCTTCAATACATGGCTTGGTATTGGGGCCTACCCCCTCACTTCACACACCACAACGATAAGGGTGTTAAGTGCTTAGCCAAGATATAATGAATTTTAGAGTTTATACTCAGCCAGAGAGCTGAGTTGGTTCTCCCCTTGGTAAAGACCTCTAAGTAGGATTGTCAGGAAAGGGTAAGGTTGACCACTAGGTGATGAAATCCTATTCAAGCCTTAACTCAAGTTTGTTTTGATGTGTTGATTGATTATGTGGTTTGGATAAGTGTGTGATAACAAGAGTGAAAACTATGATTAATTACTTTGCTTTTAAGTTACTAGATGAACTAAAAAAGCAAGAAATCAATGTAATCTAATGGGTTTATTTTATACCAAAAGAAATTTCAGATTTCATTTGATGAGCATAGAATAAAGAAAGAAATAACAGGGCACCTACATGATGTTAGGGTCCCATTGGGCGTACCAAAATGTTTCTCTAAATTTTTGCTCATTTCTTAATTTTGGAAGAAGATAAGAAACTAGTAATAAGGTTGTGGTATAAATACATGGTTGGTGATGAACGCCTAATCCAGATAAATGTTGATAACTCCTCTTTGGCTAAGAAGGAATAACCTGTAAATAAGAACACACTAATAAAGGTGATCGTTAGCAAGATAGTTAAGTGGACTGGCTAGCATGTGCTAGATCCAAGAAACATATGCTTGCTAATAGGCTTTCAATCCACTGTTGATAACAATCATGTTGGAAATGATAAAATAAGGTACTTGTATAAGACAAAGAAAATGCAATACAAGAATAAATTAGAATTCTTGTTAAATAAAATGACTAAATATAGAAAAATTGAGTCAATACTCATGCTGAGGTGGGTGAAGTCAATTTCAAAAAATTAGAAAGGGGTTTATAAATAGGTAGGAACACAAAAGATTAGGTTTGGTTTAGGTTAAGTGACTGAAAATAACTTATTATTATTCTCTACCACAGTGATCATCATTTTTTGGGTGAACCATCAAAAGTTGGGCTGATCATCAATAGTTGGCTAACCATCAATGGTTGGGGGTGACCATTGGTGATTGTGATAACCATCAGTGGTTGCCTATGTGCTTTTGAAAGATACTAAAAGAGAGATTGTAAAATGAGAGAATGGTCTGATAAGGGTTCTGTTAAGGATATGATAGAGAGGGAACAAACTACAAACATGTTTGATCAGGTCATGAAGGTCAGAAATCAAAAATAACAATGCTAAAATAATGATATACCTATATCTTGATAGTTTTTTGATGGTTGAAGGCTAAAGCAATTTCACCAGAGTAACAGTAGTTTGGCCTCAAAAACAAATTCGGTAGAGGTTTGGGTCTATTTTGCTAATGTTGATTTACTAGAAGAATAATGGATGCTAGAGATCTTGAATACATGTATGCTTGATAGCTCTTATGATTGATCCTTTTCACCTCCCACTCCCCTCTTTTTATAAGCAAAGAGAGATGGAGGATGGAAGGTTCCCTAGTGGGTGAGGTTGTTGATCACAATTCTTAGAAGTTCACTAGAATTTCATAAGGTGAAAATATTAAATTATGCCTCATTATCTCGCATACAGCTTGTGATGTGTTATGAATTTGAGGAGGTGAGGACTTGACCGTCAATGATCAAGCTAACCGTTGATGGTTAAGTTGACTATTAATAGTCGAGTGCCAAAAGTAAATTGGTCAAGGTGGGGGTTAAAAGGTTTGGTTAAATTTTAAGTTAGTAAGTTGATGAGTTAACTAAATAGTTGGTCAACTAAACTCAAGGTCTGATAGGGGTCTTAAGGCATTTTGACAACTAGAAATATCATGTGCAGTTTTATAGTGTTTACATCAAGTATAAAATATGTCAAAGAGGAGGTACACTTTTGGGTCTCAAATGAAGAAGATAAGATTTTGAAGTAGGAAGATGAGATGAAAAAATAAATAGCAATATCAAAGTTTAAAGAGTAAATATATGATTTTTTTGATAACTTAGTTTATTGTGTAAGGAAGAAATTGAGAGAGGGAAGAAATTTTAAATAAAATGATAGCTACAAGGGGTCAACTAATAATAAGGAACTTGATTTTTCAAGTTCCTTATTATAGAGGAAGAAAATTAGTTGATGAACCCCATTGAGGGTTTGAAAAGGAATGAAGTTGAAAATGGAATTGAGCCTCCATGTTTTAAATCTAAATTTTTTCATGCATGTGTGAATACAAGTATAAAATATTTCAAAGAGCAGGTTTACTTTCAGGTCTCAAATTAAGAAGATAATATTTTAAAGTAGGAAGATGAGATGAAAAAACAAAGAGCAATATTAAAGTTGAAGGATGAAATATGTGATTTGTTTTAAAACTTAGTTGATTGTGTAAATAAGAAACTGAGAGATGGAAGAAATTTTAAATAAAATGATAACTATGAGGAGTCAAATAATAATAAAGAACCTAATTTTTCAATCATGAAGAATGATTAGAATAAATTGCCAATCCAAACATGTGAATAAAAGAGTAAAGTTGAAACTGAGATATAATGGATTAGTGTGAAGGAAATGGAAAATGATCATTTTATATCTCATAATAAAAGTGGACAACATAATATAAATTAAAAATAAATGATAATGTCTAAATGGCATAACAGAAAACATGATCTCTTTAATGAACTGATTTTGTTTACAGGAATAGTATGGAAGAAGGAAAAAAAATATTAAGTGTGGATCCAAGGAATGTGTACACCTGTATGAACAATTAATTGAAAAAAACATTCAATTGAAGATAATTTTACCATGAGGGAAATAGCAAATGTCTTATAATTAAGATCTCATAAAATTTTCAACCCAAAAGTCTAATGCAGGAGTATCAGCCAAGTTTGTACATAATTGTATAAAGGAGTCTAATGGGTCATGATGTATGCAATAAGTAGTCACATCATGCTCTATTTTACCTTTAAATGGTCATGCTTATATTATTGAAAAAAAAATCATCTCATTATCAAGTTTTTGAGATAGTATGAGAGTCATTTGAGTCCTCAAAAGCCTCATATTTGGTTTCCTACCAAATTGAGGAATTTGAATATTTGAATTATTTTGTAAGGATTTAAAGGGTTTTTTAATGTTTAAAATGGAAAAATAATATTTAAATTACCTATGTGGTATATTATAATTTTTAATTATCTATTTTACTCTTCTACTCCATGTCAATCTATTCTAGAAGAAAGTCTATGTAGAAAAAGTCTAAAATCAACATCTTGTTAAGTGAGAGATTATTGGGGTTTATAAAAATAAGTAAAATAAGTATGCACATGATTATAGAGTTATAAGAATTATTTTAGGGATTAAATTAATTAAATATAAAATATAATATAATATAATATATTATGTAGGGATAGAGCTAAGATCTATCGACCTTCTAGGTCTGGACAAGGAATAAGGCAAATTGTAGGGTTTTGTATGAGGGAATTTGCAAAAATTGTACACAATAATGAATGAATGAGGATAAGGAAAAGGTTAGTATTTAAATATTTTAGACTCTAAATCTTTTAATTTATTTATTTTATTACATTTGATGTTTTTTTGGTAACCTAATATGAAGATGGTATGTTCTATGTATGATTGAAAAGTTGTAGGTCTGTATTTACATATTTTGAGAAGAATTTTAAATAAAATAAGTGGATTTTTTTTATTTTGATATTATCATGTGTTATTTTTTAAATTATTTACAAAATTTCATGTTTTTAACAGAAATAATTTGTTCTAAAATTCTATATCTTCGGGATTGTATCATAAAATTCAGAATTTATGTGTATGATCCGGTTTGTATTTGAGCACTTTTAAAATATTTTTCAATAGAAGGAAGGGGTTTAATTTTATAAATATGGTTCATACATTTTTATATAATTTTTTTATGAAATTTAATTATTATATCTTCAATACTTTACATTAAAAGTCCAAATTTGTAAGATTGTGTATAAGAAAGGCATAATTATGTGTGTGATTAGTCTCAAAAATGGATAGAAAAACGTGATTTTTGATACAAAAGGCATATTAAGGATTTGAGAGGTAAAATATGGTATTATAAGACTTTTTCCATATATTTATAGTATTTTAAACATATTTAAATTAAAATTAAATTAACTTGTCATTTCTTGGACTGTCACAAAATTAGGATTTTTAGTGAGGAGAAAATTAAGTGTTTCGGCTTGGGGTTTTTTGGATTGCTAAGGGTTCATGGTGATTTATTAAGGTTCAATGAGTCATTTAATACCTAATTAAGACATCAGGTTTATTTTAAATTTATTTCAAATTATTCAAATAAAATTATTTGAAAAATAGATAGCGTGTTGCCCTGGTAAGCTTTATAGGAGACAAAATAAATATTATTAGTTTTAATGCTTAAAATTTAATAAAAAAACATGGAGAGGAATTAGAGAGGAATTTAATTTTATATATATATATATATATATATATATATATATATATATATATATATGTTACACAATTATATTGGTTTAATAAATAATAGGAATCACAAAGTGAATTTATAACCAAAAGTACAATCCAACAACACTAAGGACATAGTGACAATTAGGCCTAGAGGACAAAATTTCTTGTTTCAAGAGAAAGACTTGACAAAAATAGATAAAAACTTGTAATAATATTTATTTTAGTTTAATTTAATTTATAAATGTATTATATTGTCATTTTTACATGTATGGTAAAACTTATTAACAAAAATCAGGTTTGGAGGGTTGAAAACTAGACCTAGAACCCTAATAGAGAAGGAAAATCAAGTTTCAAGCAAAGTGAAGTATGTAAAGTCTTAATTTGTTTTATATTTAATTAAAAATTAATGTTATAAGATTAAATAACTTTGATATAACAATATGTTGTGTTAAAGTAATGTATTAGACCAATTAGTCATAATTAGGCTTAATAGCCTTTTGGGTGTTTGAAGTAACAAAAGATTAGTCAAATAAATGTGGTTTGTAAAAAGAGATAAATTATTATTGATTATGTTATAACATAAATTTTAAGGTAATTTTAATGATGGATTTGATTTTAAGCCCTTGAATACTTGAGAATTGAGCTTTGTAGCCTTACTAGAGTAGTTTTTTGAAAGTGTTGAATTGAAGGTGCAAAAAGTTGGTTCTTGTAGGTTGACACATGCATTTGTTATGGACTAAGACACTTATTGAAATAAGATTTAATTTAATTTAATTTAATAATAACTTAAATTCTTATATTATAATTCTAAAATTTTATTGATAAATTAGAACTTATAAAGAAAAACATGAAAGCTTGGGCCTCGGGCTATACAATGATGTAATGAAACATCTCTATGGTGAAAACACATTTAAATTCACTTCCAAATTTACCTTGGATTTTTTAGAGCCTTTATTTCCAAAATTATTTATTTCATATATAGTTTTGACACATGATGAAGTCACTATCCCTAATGGTTGTGAAATAGTTTTGGTGTTTCTTCAGAAACAGTCCCTAATACTATTTAACCCTAAATTTAGATATCTGAGATATCTAGGGATAAGTGGATTAGATTATATTTTACAATATTATGGTGAATAATATAATGATCTAGATAATTAATAGGAAACTCAGATAAACACTATGATTAATTTATACAATGGAGATTGATAAAAATAGTAAAGTACAACTATTAATAGATATTAAAATAAATTAGAAACAAATAATACTTAGATGGTTTATTGTATGCATGTAGGTTGATCTATAAAAAATTAAAATTGTACTAGAAGATGATACTAAAATAATCATCAAATTATGGAAATATTATTTATGTGGCCTCAAACACTTGAATCATATTTTGATAGTTTCACCGATGCAGTTGTCTAAACCTACTACACGTGCCCTATATGAAATACTAAGTGGATCTAAATGTGACCAACTAAATCCTTTTGTGTTTTTTGTCTCATTTATTCTGATGTATTCACATTGTGCACATACGGTATCACTCTTTGTCAACTAATCAAAATATAACTCTTTGCCCTTGAAGTGATTGTGGGTAAAATGTGAATGGGCTCACAATGTTGAGCTAACCATCTATCAATGCATGATACCTTCATATTAAATACTCTGAATAGGGACTCCAACTTATGTATTTCTCCCATACATGTTATCTTGTGTGTGCATGAAGATGCAATATATGATAATCAAAGACATGCAATGACATAGATTGTACCTTAGAAAATATAGCTTGTGGGATGATCCTTGAAATATTTAAACCTATGGAAATATTATTTATATTATTGATATATAAATATATATTAATAAGGTATGTTTTATTAGTTAAATTCATTATTGAGAACTTATTAGTATATTTAACTTGTGAGTTATATATGATCTCTAGGTATTTATAGGTTAAGATTGAATGAGGGTTGATATTATATATATGCTAATACCTTCTATAAATATATAACATTATAAATCACTTATGTTGGCCTTTAGAATAAATTTCCTTTTATATTTTGGATGAATTTTTGGAACTAGACACTTTGTAGGAGAAGTGGACATTTGCATTGAAGTAGGTGTGTATATAAGGTATAAGTGTCTATGAATATAGAAAATAGGTACATATCCAGAACTAACAGTGAAGGATAATAATTTAGTTTAAGTTTTTTCCACATTATATAAGGCATGGTCATTATAATAATAATGGTTGGACTAAAAGATAATCAAGTAGTCACATAGAGATACTGAACATGATTCTTTTGACAGTAGGAAGGCCTAGAACTAAAAGGTAAAAATATGGTAGGTATTTTAAAAGCATACAAGACTAATTAAAACATAAATTATATATTATTATCTAAATTCCATTACTTACCCCCCCCCCATCCCCTTTAATATAGTAATGAAATTTTTATTTTAAAGGAAATAAATACATACCTAGGTGTGTATAACACACCTTGTCTTTGTGTGAGCCCTACTTGAGTTATTTTCTCATGACTAACCTGAAAATAAGAGCATGTTATAATATGTTATCTATGTATGAAATATGAAAATAAAATAATCTAAAATAATTTAAAGTAAGAATAGCAAGGTTAGGAGTACACCTATGTGCTAATGTAACCATCTTACATTTTGGAAAATTGGTTTGAAAGGATGCCTCATTATAAAGCATTAAATATAATATTAGAACACTTTTGAACCTAAAATTACACACACACAAACCCCATAGGTTCTATTACACATTCCCCCACCATTGGTGTAAAGGTGAGTTGCAAAAAAATCATTGAGCTTATTTCATTTCAATCATACAATGAAAATATCTGCATGATCTAGTGAGTGTGAGTGATTTAATAAAGTCACACTATATATCTAGTGAGGGTGGATGATTTAGTCAATTAAAACCTGTAAATATGGTAAATTTAGGTTATTTAATAAAATCTAAATTATATTTTTGGTAAGATTAAATAATTTAATCAACTCAACCTTCCAAAGGTGAACCACCTAATGTAGTAGACAAGCTTGATAATGGTTCATAATAGTCCATCCTAGATATGATAACATTCCATAATAGTATTTGATATATTAAAATTGATTTAATTTTGGAATTTTAGGTTTATTTTTCATGGCATATGCACCTCATATTTGTCTCAAAATGAAATCTAGATATAATAACAATACTAATGTATAGAATGGTGCCACTTCAGAACTATCTATCTGAATCATATAACTATGAAATTTGGTGAATTTGAAATTAGTGTAAGTGTGAGAACATGTTTCTATGACATTCCCCTAAATAAATATTTAACATTTGATAATTGGTGAAAATGTGGAGAATATGTTTCCATAACATTCCCTCACTGAAATATAGATATGTTTTATATTGAATAAGTGTGAAGGTCATGTCTTTTTTACATTCCCCCATTAAAATTTGAAACTTTGAAAATGTGGAATTCATGCCTCTATGACATGCCACTATATATCCCCCCCCGCCTTCAAGTGAGGGGAAGTATAATCCAGTATTTACCTTACCTTAAAATGATAAGATAACTATATAAGTTGTGTATGGATCATGTAGCATATAGTAATAATATGTCTAGGTAGATATAACATTGAAGCATGCAGTATGTGATCACTTCATGTCCTAAGGTGTATGATATATATCATGGAAATGTCTAGATAGTATTAATAAAAGCTCAAAAATTAATCAAGCACACACACAAGAACATTCAAAAGCAAAACATTAGGGAAATGGTCCAAGGAGGCCTCATACAAGGGACATGTTATAATGTCACACATTAAAAAGGATATGACTTAGTGAAATGTCCACAAATCATATAATGACATATTTAAATGTCCACATACAACAAATAATGACATATTCAAATATCCAAAAAGGTAAACATGGCATATGGGCCATTATCAATGGAGCATATTTAATGTTAAAAAAAATTCAAGACAATAACGAGAAATGAAACACACTTTAAGGAAGTGACAAAATGGAAAATGAAGATAAATATAATCAACCAACATGAACATAACATACTAGTTCTTGGATATATGTGTTTGTGAGAAATTTTAATTGCATAAGATATCAAGTACACTATGAAAATAGACATGTGTACATATATAAGCTAAAACATGATAATATAAATTTATCATAAAATAATATAACCTACATGTATGGTAATCAAAGAAGAAACTACCCCCAATGTACATGGGACATGAGTGGAGGGAAGTCCTAACATCTATATGTGAATATATCATGTATCTGGGTATGCATGTATAAAATTGAAATGAAACATGAACATATGTGTATATAGGGAAGGAATGATATGATATAACTAACATTTATCAAACAAAATATGTATAATAAATAGTACAACTAGGAACATGTAGAAAGTTTTTGGTGATATTTTTGAATTTTATTAATCTTTTTGTATTTTTAGAATATCTATTTTTAAATTTTTGGTATATTTTTAAAATAAAAGTCTATCTAATTATTCCATCTAAGGGATTCTTATCTAGAAGTGCAATGAATAGTAGATATGGTATAGGAAACCGGTGGTAGTTTTTAATATCATGTATAGGTGTAATATATGGTGTTGGAGGTTATGTGATGCTCTACATATGTATCATAAGACTCTATGGTCTCAAAGAGGTAATAAAATAACTAGGGGTTCATGGAACCCATCATTTTGTGATCTGTAGTTTATTAGAAGTAGCAATAATATAATTATTTTTGGTTACTCTAGGAAAATTTTAAAATGCACAAGATATCCAATGATCTCAAGAGGAGGACCATTATCTATGAGGAATGGTAAATGAATTACATTTCTTGAACAAACTATGCCATATGTTTTCATGGTAAAATTAGGAAGCATATCATATTCTTTTGGTAAGTTGGTATTTGGAATCTTTGCTTTAGATATGCTTTCCTTCATTTCTAGTAGCCATCATTTTCTAGTTTTGCATTATATTTGGCCAAAAATGGACTAATATGTAATATAATAGAGCTTGATTATAATCCAAGTGTGACATTATAATGAATAGATCCAAGATAAAAATTTGATGTAGTATCTTTATTCAAGTGTTCCATGTTATATCCTATAGATATGAATAATTTCCAAGTACATATGTTGAATTCACAAGTGAGGTCAACTATGATGTTTTGACCTTTCCTTCCATCTATGAACAGTTTTGTGTTTTGATTTTTTGAGAAAGGATTGGTAATTGTTTCATATGAAGACACATGTTTCACATTATCATTTGGATGTATTTCTTTCTCTTTCTATGATTTTTCATTTTGTAACTCAATTTAATTTGTAGGTTCTTTCTCTTTTACATTAATAAAATGGATATGCATATTTAAATGATTTACATTAGTATTTACACTATATCCCAAGCCTTGGAGATCATTGTGATCAATTTTAGAGTTAGGACAATAAATTCATTATGAATGTTTTCCTAATCCTTAACCATGATAACCATAATGTTGTAAATATTTATTTCCAAACCCATATTTTTTTGAAAGTTAATTATCATTATTGAAAGGTATATTTGTATCCTTGGTTTAATTTTTATTTTTCAATCTTTTCTTTCTTTAGTTTTATAATTTGTAACTTATTTGGATCTGAATTATTTTTTGGTACCGATATTTTATATTTTTTCACTTATGTTTTAGGTTAGGTATTCATAATGTGAGTTGGATTGTTAATTGATGTACTAATGATATGATCACAACTACCATTTATCTTTTGTATTTTTTTCTTCAATTTTAGACAACAATCGATATTATGCCCATGCATTATGTGATGTGAACAATGGTATTTTGACCTTCTAAGATATGTATAAGAGGTAATTTTATCACTTTGTTTTGATTCATGTCTCTTAGGATTTAACTTGAACTCTTACTGGCCTTTTGTTCTCTTTTTGAAATAATTGTTTTAGATGTATTCTATTTTAGCTTTTCATTTTGATAAGAAACCTTGTTAGGTATAACATTACTAGATGAAGATGCAAACACATAATTAAAACTATAATGGTTTTGATTTTAGATGTATGTAATATTATTTTTGAATGATGTGAGTCTTGAACTTAACAATTGATTTTTTTTCTAATGCATCTATTTACTTGCTCATACTGATGTTTTGTTATTTTAGGGTTTCATACATAAAAACCATAGGTACTTTAAATTGAATACTTAAAAACACACCATACAAGAGTGTATGTGGGAGGTGGTAACGTTTTGGAAGGGATATGTACAATATAATGTGCCACCTTACCCCTTGGAGTAGTGATATCATGGACCTAGTTAGAGGGATGGTAGATGTCACCCTCTTTAGGGTTAGGATGAGGAAGTGGATTTTTTTCCCATTCAAATTTACAAAACACACCCAAAATAAATATCACAAAGGCTAGGGGAAAAAGGAGAAAAAAAATCACCTATACTATGCCCACATAAAAATCAGATTTGAAAAAAGTAAATGGATCGATCGAAAATCCTAGAAAGTTGAAACCCTTAAGGAAAACTTAGTAATTTTTTTCACACAATAATAATGTAGGAATTTCAAGAGATTAGATGGGGTTTTTTGGAATATGACATGGTGTTTTTAGGAAACATTATATGTAAGATAAACCCAGTAAAATAAGGAAACAAAAGTATAGTATATGACTAGTAGGTCTATTTTTACTAGAAACAGTAAAATGTAAAATTTGCAAAATCCCTACAATAGTCTAGCAAACAATTTTTTTATTATATCAATAGATTTTGAAAAACCTGTAATGAATTTGGAAATTAAAGTTCATTATGAATTTGATATTGGTCAAGCAATGTGTAATGTTTTATAAACAAACCCTAAAATATTTATAATAAAGAAATAAAATTTTCCATAATGCAAGATTCAAATATCTAAGATAGGTTTATGAATAAAATATGAATTTTGACAAAACCAAAAAAAATATATAAAATAGGTACACCATTCACCTTGTATGTCAGTAGGTAATAAAAATTGTAATTTTTGAAAATAGAAAAATCCATATAAACTTTGGGTGATGAAAAATATCTTTTTGAGTATACCGACCTAAGTAGAAATAAAATCTAAGGAATTTTAAGATGGATATGTTTGCAAGCAGAAATGTGCTAATCAAAGAAAAAGAAAATTATAATTATATACACATAATTCCCTTATAACCATATCAGTGTAGAACCCTAGGGAAAAGTTTTAGATTTGAAAATCAATCATATCAAGTTAAAACCCTAGGAGGTTGGAAACCATAGATCAAGCTAGGTCTTGCATAGAAAAGCACAGAGGTTGGGTTCACCAAATATTTAACCCTAATTTTAGATATGTGGGGTATTTGGGGTTAAGGGGATTAGATTATATTTTACACAAAGATGAATAACTAATATAATGAATAGTTTAATTAATAGAAAACTTAGTTGAACAATACTGTAATGATATTGCTAAAAATAATAAAGTGTAACTATTAATAAATATTACAATAAATTGTAAACAAATGATATTTATTTGTTTTATTGTGCACATGTAGATATGTTCTATAATAGGTTGGATGTGGACTAAAATATGATCTTATAACAATGATTAGAGTTTGAAAAATATTATTTTTATGTCTTTGGATGCTTATGTTAGATCTGGATAGTTGCATCAATGCAAGTGTCTAACCCTACATCATATGTCATGCATGGAATATTGAATGGATTTATATTTGACCAAATAGAGACCTATTTATTTCCTATCACCTTCATTCTAGTGTCTTTAGATCATGTCCAAGGTTTAAATTTTTGTCAAATGATCAAACCCTAGTACTTCACCCATGGAGTGACTATGGAAAAAATGTGTTAATGAGCTCATGGCATCAATCTAGACCAAGAAACCCTATATCAATGGGTGATTATTACATATCCTATATTATGAATATGGATTCATAATTATGTATTTCACACTTATGTGTTTTCTTATGTGTGCACAAGGATGCAATGTGTGATAAATAAATACATTTAGTGACATAGCTTGTAACTTAGATAATTTGCCTCAGGGTTATTTTTTAAATATTTTAGACATGTCAAAATACCACCCTATGACTAATATAGAAATAGAAGAAAAAATTAAAGGTTTGCTTATTTTAGTGCTTCTTTATATATTACCTTGTGAGTTGTATGTCATTTATAGTCTTTTCTAGGTAAGGAATGAATGAGGCTGATCTTGTATATATACTAATCCATTTTATAAATATATCATATTAAATCACTTTAGCTAACCTTTAACACATGCTTATTTTTTAAATTGGATGAATTTTTAGAACTATACACTTTGTAGGAAAATTGGACACTGACATTGATGTAGGTGTATGTCTAGGACACAAGTGTCTAGGAAGCTAGATAATAGGTATATGTCTAGAACTAGTAATGAGGGATAATAATAAGGTTTAGATATTTTTGCATAATTTAGAAGGCTTGGCCATGAAGATAACAATGGTCAGACTAATAGATAATCCATTACACATATAGAGATAATGAATATGATCTTCCAATAGTGGGAAGATCTAGAACTAAAAGGCAAATCCATGATAGGTATTTTCTAGGTGTACAGATTGAGGTACTACATAAATAATATTTTAGTGTTTATAAGAATTTGTTTTAGTTATATCCAATGTTACCTATTGTGTTGATACTCAATCGCTCTTAAAATAAGTAATTCCATAATTTGCATTATAAAATTTGGAGATGTTGAAGCTGATCCTTATCTATCATCCTTTTCATTGATTGACCCACTAGTGATATTATATTTTATTGAAGATTATGAAACTACATTTCCTTAAAATTTTGAATCAAATATCTCCCTCGTCATTCTATTTGTAGATGGTCTTATTGTCTGAGGAATTCCCTATATTTTGGCATTACTTTTATTTCTTTTCATAAATAATTTATGAAAATTCCCACATAGGAATTCCACCTCCCATTTAACTTTAAAAAATAGTAATATATCATGAGGTGGAAATTTATTATCAATAATTAAGACCCTTTCATAATCCTTTTCTAGAGAATTTACCACCTCTATCTTAGCATAGAATTAAATGATCACAATAAACTATCTTGTAGGTACCAAATATAGTTAGTCAAAATATTTTTTCACCAATTAACAAAGTATCAACTCTAATACAATCATCTTGGATTATGCATATAAAATCCATTCTAAGAATGTATCTACCATTAGGTATTATTTAGTACAATCGCAAGCATGTGAGGGCATATGAAAAGTTCATTCCAATAGCTTTGATTGTAATTTTAACTTTACCAATTGATTTTTAAGGTAGCTCTTATTGCACTAATTTAATATTGGATATCTTATAAGCATGTTCTCCCTTATAATATTCTATCAACATTATCTATGTGTTGATATGAATTTTTCATATGCAATGTCATCCCAATTTGAGAAAGAATAAGAAGTTTTTTTAATTGTTTCTACAATTGAAACTAGATTATAAGGATGACATACTTCATTATTTACCAGTGAGGGTATTTCTTCATGCACTATATATATGTTATCAATCATCCCACCATTATTTCTTTGGTATCCCTATACATAATAACCAAGATTCATATAAAAAACATTTATCTTATTACTAAATTGTTGATATAAATACATATCCATTTGATTTGATTTATAAGAATCTCTATATGACTCCAAAGGCCTATAACAATTGGAAATACATTCAATGTTACTATCATTTGGATAGAATTCACTTACAGGTTTTGAGATTGATCTATTTATATTGAATAATGAACCATTTAAAAACCATCACAACATAAAATCCTCAAACTAAGATCATGGAAGACATGACTAAAAATTAAGATCACTTTAGAAGCTAACAATTTTTTGAAAGACATCCAAATATTTAAAATGTGTTATTGGAACTTGAGATTGAAAACCCAAGATAGTTTAAATTTGGGAAGTTGGTCATAAATTTTTCAATTGTATTATTTTAACCTATAAATGAGTCCTCATGCTTCATATATCTAATTATAACTTACCCGTCAATGATTTGAGTATTAAATATTTAGTCAAGTTTCATAAAACCAACTAAAACTATGTGAAATATTTTTTTCATGTCATCACTCAATTAGGTTTTCAAAACCATTTGCATTTTTTAATAAGTAACTAAATATATTTTTTCTGATATGGAGTGAGAAGTATGATTTTAACTTTTCTTGACAATGATTCAAATGACATGAGTATATTAGATTCCCAAGATAGTACTTAACATAAAGATCAACATATTCCTTGTTATTCTACTTCTTCACCATTTTGCATAATATATATGGATATCTTGTAACAGATATTCAATTTCCTTATATTTGACATGACTTCAATATCCTATAAGAGTGCAATTGGGGATGTTGTCTTGAAATTAAAATTTTCTCATTCACAATTGGCTCTAGATGTGAGATCATATTTCCCTAGTAGAATGCATGAGAACTCAAAAATATCTAATGACTAGTGCCTTATTTATATGGATTTATAAAACATTGTGTATCAAATATTTTCATGTCCTGATCCAACCAACATCCGATTATCCACTCTCAATCATATGATAAATGAATACACATTATCGGGATAGATCACTTGATTTAAAAATTATGTATATCAAGATCCTAAAAATTAACAACTAGTTCACCACTCTCAATCTATGATAAGTGAAAACACACTACCAAGACATACCACCTTTTGTTTTTAAATTTGCATGTTTCGCTATTTAATTGAAGAGACCCATGAAAATTTTATGTCAATTATAACATCTAAGGAACAAACATTAAAAACATTATTTTCATATTTATGAATACAAATTCTAGGTCCTATATACACTTTGGTTGGAGATCCAACTAATTAAAATGCTTCAAATAATTTTACTTTATACCATTATAAAAACTAAAAAGGACTTACATTGTTTAATTGGTCATAGGATTCAAGTATTTACACTCATTTGGATATAAAATAGGTGTCCAAGGAAATGCAAATGTGAACACTGAATAGTCAAAAAGTGATTGTAGACATCCTAAAAATATAACCTTTTCATCCACTTCAAAGTAATGTTTGTATTGACCTTGATGAAAATCATGTGGTTTCCCACTATAGACACTATTCCTAAAGTATATAGCACCTCAGTCTTGTACACTTAGAAAATACATATCATGGATTTACCTTCAAATTCTAGACTTTCCTACTATAGAAAGGCTCGCATAAGCTATCTCTTTAAGGTAATTGATTATCTCTTAGTCTAGCTAATGTTATTCTGATGAACCAGATCTTCTACCATGCTTAGAATTTTATAAATCTACCTATCATCTATCTTTGCAAGTTCTAGACCTATCTATTTTCCAGTTGGTGGAATGATTGCATCTGAGTACAATGCCTATGTCAAAGTGTCCCTACCGCACACAAGTTTATAATTCCCTAAATTCATCCTATTTTAAAAGGAAACATATACCTATGGTCATCCTAAGTTATTTAATGTGAGATATTCTCCAAAGGGATTGGTATAAGTATAATATCAACACTCATTCATTATTTACCTAGCATTGACCTAAAATCTTATTACCTAATCTCAAAGAAATATAAAAAAGGCATGAAATCAAGCATTGAAGTGATTAAAGATTCCCTATTTTCTCCTATTTTCATATCAATCATAGGGACAACACATCTACATGTCTAAATTCCTAAAGGAGTATCCCATGAGCCACATTTTCCATGTTACAAACTAGGTCACTTTATGTACATGATTATCACACAAAAAACAATGTGTAGGGGAAGAATGTATATGTCTATGATCCTATTTGAATTATTTTATATGTAGGTAGTGCTTTTTGATCGAGGGTTATTTGGAGCAACTCGATACTGTTTACCCATTAACCTAATTTTCCCACATCCACTATGTAGATGAGAACTATGGTTTTGATATTTGACAAGGAGTGACAGTCCATGACCCAAATCTAAATTCACCAAAGTAAAAGTAACACAAAACCCAAAATCTTCTAGGTGGATGCATCTAGTTTCTATAGGTATTATGTACTAGATACATACATCTAAGTTAGGTAGAAGCATCGATACAACCATATTAGGTCAATGCAAGAGTCCATAGCTACAGATTTAAAATTTTTAGAATTAAACAACATATCCATAATCTAGATCCAATCTATTCCCTTCATGTTCTAGATCTAGATTTATATTGGCATCAAAATCAACTATCATGTTTTCATTATTATTATAATAAATAGCATAGTTGTACTTTCTATTTTTAATATATCTTAACATAATAAATTCAATATATGTTTATCTGAGATTCAAAATTAATTGGACTACTTTAGAGATGTTCTACTATCCTTGTGCCCTAAGATATCTCTATGCATTTAACACTAGATTCCATGATCTAGATTTCAAGGTTAACATTTGGTGAACTCGATCTATATGAATGTAATTTTTTATTCCTAGGGTTTCAGCAAATAGTGGTCTTATTTTTTGTACTTTGTCATTATTTTTAAATTATTCACTTGTAAGTGATAGAATATTTTAATCAAAAAACTCATTTTCAAATGAAAGATAGGTAGTCATTAATGACTCATCTTAATAACAATAAGGGATTAATAGATGCATTTTTCTATGTTATAACAGACAAAATCAATAAACATGCTAAGGCTAAGGTATTCTCACTTAGTGATGGTGAATATTTAGAAGGTACCATAATTATTTCCATTCTAATCAATCTACCAATATCTATTAGAGGCACATGATACCTATTCCAACCTTTATTTCATGAAACTATTGTTTCCACATCTTACATGGTTAACCTTAATACTTCAACCCAATTTGTAGTTTCAATTCCTATATCTACCCAATCTATGGACACACATCCTTTGGTGACTTATCAAATATTCAAACTTAAATGCCAAGAGGTAAAATCCCTTGTCCAAACTATAAAAAAAAAATTAACTAAGGTTAAAAATATTGAAAAAAAATATGAAATCACCTTATGATATTGATACAGAAGATGTGTAGCATAATCCTCTTACACTAGAGATATCTTTTCACCCATTTCTAACTAGTTTTTTTTGCACCTTAGTTCATATTTTGTGATGGAAAGGGTGATCTTAAATAACATATTTGATATTTTTGTGCATCATGCCTTGATTATGCCTCCAATGATAAACATTTGACCAAATTATTTTCAAGGATCTTAAAATAATATGCTTTACGGTGGTTCTATGATTTACCAAATCAATTAGTAAATATATTCAAACCCCTTATAGATCAATTTTTGGCACATTTCTCTATTAACATTACCAGAAAGGATTCCTATGCCTAAATTACAAAAATTAAACAAGGAAATAATGAACCTATCAATGAATATGTCTTAAGGTACAATACAATGTTAGCTAAAATGACTGATCATATGGCAGATAAAGAGCTTCAAGAAATCTTAACACAAATTTTTCTTGTGTCTTTACATCAATCTATTATTTTCAAAAAACTAAAATCTTTTGATGACTGATTCCACATTATTCACAACTGTGAAATGAATATTATCTCATTGAATAAACTTATGTAAAAACACACCAACTAATTCTACATCCACCACCAATTTTACTATCAAACAAATTTATAAGGTCAAACCTCTTGAGCCTATAAAGAAAATAGACGCCATGGTTAATTTAGTTTCATAGAAACTTAGTCAACTTATTTTATCTAATGTACCCAAGATAAAATTTACACGCTTACCTAAACCTCCCACTTCATTACTCATGTGGCTTGTAAAGTGTCACCTCATATCTCTCCTTCTTATTAGAGAGGTTGAAATGTGTATATACCCTGATTTTGTTAACCAACCATGAGTAGTATGTCTTTTGTTATTATTTCACATGAATGTCTTAGTAATGAATATAGCCTTTGTTTACATGGTCATTTTGGGTATTTTTGTCTTTCTTATGTCTTATTTTCTTTATTTATTTCACCTCCAATAGTATTGAGTCATCTACTACCAGTCATAGAGGCCCTAGCCTCTTCTACCTGATATTAATTCTATTTTTAGACCTCAAGTTACTAGCACCATTATTTGGATAATAATGCAACATGGTTCTAGTTTACACCTTTTCGTACTAGTGTCTAACAACCATTTCTTCCCATGTTTTGGGTCCTAACTCTCCCTTGATCCTTCTCTTATATTTTTTATCCCTCTTTTGCATCTTGTTACCCAGGGAACAAATACTTACATTAAAATAAAATTTCCTTAAATATAAGTATCTTCACAAGGAGTTTTACATCTAGCACTTACTATCTTGGTACATAATTATATAAAATCAATCAATAGTACAACTCAATACACTGCATATTACTCAACTATCACATATAGACTTGCATTCTTGATCAAATAAGGGCCTAAGTGAAAGTCATTATAGCATACCATGTGCATTGATTATACACATTCCTTATGGGATAATATATGTGATATGAGACCCCTAACATTGGGGTTAACACAGGCAGTATCTAGGATAATAGGGGTTCTACTCTACATGATATAATATCCCATAACCCATTTTTTTAATTTTTTTGTAATTGATCAAGTTGGAATTTCATGTGTGTAAGTATTCATTAGGGTTTTCAAAGAGATTCATGAAAAATAGTGACACATGCAGCTTCTATAAGTAACAAAATCATCTACAGGTCCATCTAACTCTCCTATAGCTTTCTTAAAAGTTTCAGACAACTCCTCTAAGAAGGAGACTAGCGCCATAATTGAACACTAGTGCCACATGGTGGTAAGGTCCTCATAAGGGTGATACTATCTAAAGTTTGATTTTAACTACAATCATTAAAAAAATGCATGACTGATCCCAGGTCCTGTTTCAGCCTCCTTAGTCATAGAAATACATGTTTTGTTGCAAATAAGTACACTTTCTTTACATATTTACTATTTTATAAAAAACTTATCAAATCAATTATTTATTGTATTAATTTCAAGTTATTTCTATACACAACCCTTTAAAAACCTAGGAATTACATAATTAAGTCCTAAGAAGTTAAAACACATGGTGAACCCAACTTACTTCAAATATTATTTAAAACCCTAGTTTATCCTAGGGTTTACCTTCTTCATTTTTTGTGCACTAAATTATGGTTACAAACTTATATTTTCCCTTATTTTTGGCACAATTTATTCATTCAAATTAGTCCTACATTATGGTTTCATTAATTTAATATTATTGAATTTTTTCCCAAATAATCTTCATAAAACCCTAGATCCACATACTAGGTCCCTATATATCCAAATGCTAGCTTTTAGGGTTTAAAGTACAATTTTTATTTTTTTATATACTGGAATTAATATTTCACATAGTTTCACATATATCTATGTTAGATTACATTCAACCTATTATGTGTTTGTTATTTATTATTTATATTATCTCCTTTGGCAAGTTTCTAAAATGACATCCAAGAAGCCTCTTACCCCTCACCCTATTGATGAATTTTTGAATTATTCTCATAATTATAATAGTGAATTATCAAATTTTCAATATTGCACATTAGCACATGACAATGATTTCATTTATAATGATGATGATTATTATTATTATTGTAATGATAGATATGATTATTACTATGAGCATGACAATGAAAGTGTTAATGAGGATATACTAGATGCATCTTCTTCTTTTTCTTCTCCCTCTTCTCATACACCTCAAAATCAATTTAACAATATAATTCAAAACAAATCTCTTGTTGGTAGTGCTTTGTTCTAATGTGATCTTATATTTTGAATTACTTTCACTACATCCTTATTCAAATTAAATCAATATAAGTGCCATACATGAAATATACTTTTACATGATTTAAGAAACATAAAAAAGAGTAATGCATCTTATTTACCCTTATTAGTCAAATTTGAAAAATCATTTGTAAATGATATTACACCTTTTACCAATGCACAATCTAAAGTAGATAAAATTATTTTATCACCTTCTTTTACATTCCAAGCTCAATGTAATGATTTTTTACAAAAAATTGATAATGAAAATATCTCTAACTCTTCTCCTGCATGTCATAATTTGCCAAATGTAAACATGATTGCTACTTATTCTACCATTGACTCCAATATTAAGAATGATAATCATACATGCACTCTACACATATCTACTGAATAAATTCATTGCATTATACCCACACATGATGATATAATTTACATAGTATTAAAAAGTTAAAATCTTCTCCCAATCTTTCTCTTAGTGAGCATACAAATGATACTTCTTATAATCTTACTTCTACAAGCTAAGTAAACTTTAATTTTGATGAATATTGTAATAATGATGATTACTATGATTTTGGTGAAGAAGACATTGAGTCTAAACCTTGTAGTTCTCTCCCTACTTCACATATTTATCATGTTCAAACTAATGATAGGTCAGATGCTAAAAAACATACCTACACTTATTCTTATGTTAATAGTTTACATAACTTACATTCACATGATAATAAATCATATTCTATTCCATTAAAATGTGGTACTTCTTTACAAATTAATGAAATAAGAGATACCGATGAATGTCCCCAAAGTAGTACATTTCTCAACCTAAACTACACAAGGGTTATATCCCATTTCTTTCTCACTAGGTATAAGTTATCACCCCTCCAAAGGTTATAGATAACAAACCAATCCTCCCTAAAAAAGGTCCCTGATGTAGTGTACCAAGGGCTAAGTAAATTAAAATATTCAAGAATTAAATAAACCCCTTGATGATGATGATGATATAGCTTTTACAAGTGGTAATATTCATGATGCATCTAGTGGGTGCTTTAAAAAAATAAGTAAATCATCTCACATTGGAGAGTAAAGCATACCACTCTTGGGTTTATTCCAATGCCATCCATTGCAATCCTATTCCGTGTAGAATCGTCACTACAAATTTGCCACCCAATTTCACGATACCAGTGTTACCAAAATTTGATGGGAATGAAGATCCATATTTTCACCTTAAATCTTATGGTAAATCCATGGCACATATCACCAATAAGTTGACTCTACTACAATTATTTCCAAAGTCTCTAAAAGGTGAGGCATTAAATTGGTTTCATCATGCACTCCCTAGTGGTTCATTACATGCATATGATGAGTTTGAAGCAGTCTTTCTCAAGAAAAACATACATAATAAGGGAGCTTGAGTCACATATGAGAGGTTTCCTTCACTACACCAAGGTGAGATAGAACCAATAACTGAGTAAATTTTAAAATTCAAGTCATGTATGAATCTATTGATTTACCAATCAATATATTTTTAGGTATAATAAATATTTACTAGAGGCATATTTTTTACTCTTAAGGATAAATTATTATATCATACATCCAACACATTCCAACATCTATGTAACACAACTATAGCATTAGAGATAAAGTTGGGAAAAGTTGAGACACATTTATTGATAGATTTAGATGTAGGTTTACTAGATCCACAATTGTCTAACATGGTAAAATAACCTAATCCACTTTTGATTAAGAAACAAATGGAATAGAAATAACCAATAATTATATTCAGCAATGACAAAGAGCCACTTCATAGAACACCTCCTACAGTGAGTAGAGCATACAACACAAATAGATGAATTATACAATTTTTAGATAGATATAGGCCTCATGATATCTTGATTACATTATTACATAAGGAGATGATCACACTCCATTATACTCATCACCATCTACACAAGATACAAAATAAACCATAGTATAATTTTCATAAGATAAATGGACATTTAACAATAATTGTTATACACTCTGAGATTATATTAACCATTATGTTGATAGAGGAATTATAGAATTAAAACATGGGACATAAATATCTTAGTCTCTATAATATCCTATATCACACTCCTCTATGATCGAGTTATCCCAAGATATTCCCTTTAAGGAAACATTGGTTACTTGTAATACGAGGCATGTAGTTTCTAGGACACCTACTTATGAGAGATCTCATGCATAATAGATTTACCAAAGATGGCATCAAGTTCACAAATATTAGATCATAGCCTTAGTTTACCTACCAATTAATATATTTGTCAATAATCATAGAGATTAGATCATAGTCTTAGTTCACCTACCAATTAAGATATTTTGAAAAAACCACAAAGATCAAAGCATAGTCTTAGTTCACCCATTGATCAAGTAATTTTCAAGAGATCATATAAATGAGAAAAAAGTTTAGTAGTTGATCAAGATATTTAGTAAATAATATGATATCCAATCAAGCTCTTTGCTATAATGTCTACACACCTAGCTACTAGTAGTTTACCACATGCAATATCAGTTCCACAATCTACTTCTACATTGACACTACATGAGAAATATGGTCACTTATTCACCATGGCATCTGGGTTTAGATAGTGCATATCATAGATAAGTAACCCACACTCAGATATCCTATGATAATCCTATAACACCCATACTAAAAACTAACATTCTTAGTCCACTAAACATGTCTACTTAAACATTTATAAATAGATAAACAATTCATTACCATTACTTATAAACATAACATATTCCCATATCACCATTTAATACATGTAACAATGAATAATGTAACAAATCAAGATACTAATATAGACAATACCAATATAAAAAAAAATGTCCATATATATTTATAAATCAGAGCATAGTTTCAATATAATGTTATAAATCCCTCAATTATCTAAATTTGGTCACTGGGACCAGCCCCTCACTATCACTCTTTGATATATCCATATGAGAGTTGGAGGCCCCACTATCCCTTTGTGATCTTCATTGAGGCCTGCATCTACTCTCTCTCCCCCCCATAACACACCCAATGTGATAATCACCTCTTCATACTCTCACTTTAGACATATATGATTATCCACTATCCAGCTACCTACCCCACCCAAAGTATCAGGTATAGGCATAGCTTGTCATCATAAATCTACATGTGTCTCATCCCTATTAATAAATATTCACCTCTATAAGGTAGTATCCATGGATACTTAATCAAACGAGTGAGCATGGACACCAACGACATCCATGGCCCTCTCCACTAATCCATCATCCATTAAATCATCATGGATATTTTGAGTTAGTATTCAAAGTGTAGATTCAATGGTAGTATCCCAATACTCATCATCACCAGAACCAATGCAATCCATTAGAAAGATATCCAAGTAAATAATTAATAAAGTAAATAGAGTATACAAAAATACAATAATATCCTACCATCAATGACCCTAAGGGGCTCCCCATCCAACACATCTTTCACCATGATCCCACCTCTTGGGAACAATGGTGCCCATCTATGCTCCCTCCACCATGACACATAGACATCAATCACTCCTACATTGTCCACTTCTAGTATATCAATAACTGGATCCTATTTTGTCCATATAATCAGAGCTAGATATACACTTGATGGTTTAGGCATACTCCCTGACCTCACTGTATCAAAAGAAATCCTCAACCACACCAATGGTGTTGGTGGTTCATCATGAGTAACACTAAACTATTGCATCACTCACTCATATTGAAACCTCTCGAATACATTGACCCAATATTCATGCAACGAGTAACTCACTCACAACTATCTTAACTAAACACCATCCATAGGCCATTCTTCATATCCCTTATAGGGCCTCTAGATAATGTATTCACCCATCAACCTATAAAACACTTTTTGACACTACATCATGCTTCTCTTAGGTATGCAGGTCATACTAGTCTACCTATCTACAAATCTCTGAGGGAGATCCCAATAATCCCATTAAGGCAAGACTAGTATACTCATTGTTACATGCTCATAATCCTAAAAATGTAATAGTTCAGAAGACCTAATACCACCTACACACATCTCCTAAGTGAAGTAGTATAAATCTTGATATAGGTGACCTAGCATAGTATGATCCCCAAAGTACACAATGTCATGATCCTCTATATCATATACTATCCTATGTATCCCAAATGAGATAGATACCCCACTCTAATCCAAAACAACAAATGAATCCAATAGAATCACTAAGAACTTCCACAACCACATAACATTTATTGTGACAATCAGTAGTAATAGTACATCACTATATCTCTTTTCCTAATGATTCCCCCAGACATCATGCAAAAATAGCTCACAACCTAATTTATAGCTCAGCCACACTAACCTCCTATAGCACTATTATCTAACTAATAATTGGCAACCTTAGAATCCTATAGACATCCTCCAAGGTGACAGTCATCTCCCTAGTAGGTATCTAAACTGTACCAGTATTTATATCCCACCTCTCACATAATGTTGCCATCATATGTTTGTCCTAAGGCATCAGATCTAATGATGCCTTGTGACCCAAATTAGATCTATCTACCATAACCATCTCCTCATCTATCAAGGTAAATCCTTGTAACATCTCCATCATCCAAACACTTTATAACTCTCTCATGTATACATCAACCTAGAAAATACAACCAATTCCAACACTAGCATCACATAATATCAAATAAATATGCAACAACAGTCATTAAACAACAAAAATCACCACAAACAAGGCCTAGTGCACAATAGCATTTCATATGGGATAATAATACCATACCTAGGACACTAGCACCATGTCCTTGACACGAACACCATTATAAGTACAATAGCACCACATTTCTATAAATTTCCCTAAACTACCAAATTTTTGCTAAAAATAATAAAATAAATGTACTAAACATGTCAAAAAAAAGGAAAAGAAAAGGCTTATTACTAGGGAAACCTCCTCCCTAGCTTGGATAATCACCTCCACCTCCTCATACTAGGTCACACTCACCCCTCGTCTCTTTGACATAATCTCTAGATGAGAACAAACAATCATTATTAATTTAAATTATTCAATTTAGTTGTCAAACAAATCAACCAACTTATTTAAGTCACATTTTACAAATGCCACCTTAGTAAGGTTGACCTTGAATGCCAAATTCACCAATGAATACTAACTTATTTTAAACACAATCTCTATAGAAACGTAACTTTGATTTATGATATGTTTCTTGTTCATGGGACTTGACCTCGATATACCTCACCCTATATTAGTTCCACTAATATCCTAATCATATTCAACTCTGTAAAAAGACAAAACTTATATTCCCTTAACAAACTCAATATAGACCAAAGTTCTATCCCATTACTGATTTAATCAACTAATTCCTTCAAAATTGACAAAATATTCAAATATAAAAATAACATCAGCCCAGCTAATTATCACCATCATCCCAATTATTACCACTTTTGGTTAGACACCCATATCATAGTCTTGGATCTCTCACCAAAAGGGGTGGTATATACACACAAATTGGTTCAGATATAGATTAACATATACTCATAGATTGGTTCATATATAAATTTACATATACACATAGATTAATTCTAATACATATTCACATAAACACACAAATTGGATCAAATATAGATTCACACAAACACAGATTGGTTCAGATATGTAGATAGTTAAACACACATGTTTACATATATAAATAGTTTGAATTATTTATATATATATATATATAGATTCATAGGTTTACATAGATATATAGTTTGACTGAGATATATAGATATTTAGACACATAGGTTTACTCATATACACATATTTAGACATACATGTTTTCTCAAATGTATATTTTACACAAATATATTGTTTGGTTCAGATATATAGATATTCAAATACATGGTTACATTACTCAAATATCAAGTTTGGGGGAATGATGTAGGACATATATCCTTGATCACATAGGTATTTACCAGACCATATAGATTAAATGATGAATTATACCATTCTCTATGTCTAGATTTCCAAGTTACACTCAGATTGTCACCAAGATATCACTAGGCTGGCACTAAGATTTCACCAATTTAGGTGACATGACCATCTTCAGTGGTTGAACCATAGCCTTCCACTAGACTGAGTTTATGTAGCCTAAATGATAGTTTTGACTTCCAATTTTAATTTACAAACTCAGATTTAGTGTAGATATCAAAGTTAGGAAAAGTGGGCTTTGTTTTTCCATATATTTATATTACATACTTAGATTTAGTGCACATATTAGAGTGGAGGTATATAGGCTTTATTTCTCCACATTTTCAATTTACATACTTAAATTCAGTCTAGATATCAGGGTGGGTGAAAATAAGATTTTTTTCCTTGTGTTCAATTCACTATTCAGATTCAATATAGATGGAACCCACATTATGGATTTATTCTTCACATACTTCACTCTAGCCATGTCCACTTCTTTGGTCAAGAAGTGGGCCAGGTCTAGAGCACATCCACATAGGTAAGTACATGTACACATTCCTCTTTTTATTTTACTCTAGTACTTTCATTTCATTTCACTACTATAATAAAAGGGGGGGAAATGTATACACCTTAATTTGGTTAAGCAATCACACGTACTATGTCTTTTATTTCTCTTTCACATGAATGTCTTAGTGATGAAAATATCCCTTGTTCATATGGTCATTTTGGGTCTTTTGGTCTTTCTTATGTCTTATTTTTCCTATGTATTTCACCCCCAGTGGTTTTGATTCATCTCCTTTTAGTCACATGGGACCCTATCATATTATGCCTGGTCTTAACTCTATTTTTAGACCTCGGGATGGTAGCACCCTTATATGGGTAGTAGTGCCACATTATGTTAGTGTCTAACTTTTGGCGTTAGTTTTTAATGGTCATTATTTCCCAATTTTTAGGTCATAACCCTCCCTTGATCTTTCTCTTATGTTTTTTATCCCTCTTTTGCACCTTTCTGACAAAGGAACAAAGTCTTGCATTCAAATCAAAGTTCCTTCTATATAAAGAAACTCATAATGCATTTTACATCTAACACTTACTAGCTTGACACATAATTACATAAAATAAATCAATAGTATAACTCAATACATTGCATATTACTCAGTTATCACATTTATACTTGCATTCTTGATCAAATAAGGGCTTAAGTAAAAGTCATTCTAGCATAATGTGCATGTTGATTATGTACATTCCCTAAGGGAGAACTACATTTGATCTGATAACCCTAGTATTGGGGTTAATGTAGGTTCTTCTCTAAATGATTATAATATCCCATACCCAGTATTTCCCTTTCTTTTGCATTTGATCTAGTTGTTGGTTTATGTGTGTAGTTATTCACTAGGTTTTTAAAAGAGATTCATGCAAAATAGTGATATAGGCAAGCTTCCATAAATCACAAAATCATCTACATGTCCCTCTAACTCTCTCATATCTCTCCTAAAAATTTCATATAAATCTTCTAAGAAGGAAACTAGTACCATAATTGGACACTAGAGCCACATAGTGCTACTATCCTCATAAGGGTGCTAATGTCTAAAGTCTGATTTCAACTACAATCACAGAACGAAAAATGCATGACTGAACCCCAATCTTTTTTCAACCTCCTAATTCATTAAAAACATGGTTTGATCTAGCTGAGTACACTTTCCTTACATATTTGATTTTTTGGGAAGATCTTATCAAATAGATTATTTCATGTATTCATTTGAAGATATTGCTATACTCATCCCTTTAACAACCTAAGATTTACATCTACTAAGTCCTAAAATTTTAAAATAATATGAGTAGACATTTAACCAAAGGGCATGTTTAGAATGCTTAATGTGATTATCACCAATACCCTGGGCATTCTAAGAGCAAATGTTTTACCTTGAAGCATAATTTCTTAAATCTCATTGATGAACAAAATATTACATTTGATGATCTTCTAAAGGAATCAAGTTCACAATGTGGTGATCACCAGAATAAAATTATTTAAAAATCCTTTGTAAAATCATTCAAAGAAGGATCCAAAAGTTTAAATGGCATACAATGCATATCCTTTAACATCTCATTATGATCACCCATTGGATGGGATTATTGGTTCATATTCATAGCATATACCTTTTATGGTTAAAATACCTTATATTACTTTCTATGACAATGAAATTAGGGATGATGACTCAGATATTCATTCCATATTCATTAAACCATACCTTGATTACTTGCCTATACACAATATTATGATTGACAATGGTGCAATAAAAAAACATTTTACCATGACATTACTTAGTATTTGGGTTATATAGATCATTTGATGGGACTTCACAACACGTTTTTAGTGAGATTGACATACCTTTAAAGGTGCATCCCACATATATGGTTACTACATTATTAGTTATACCTTACATGAATGTCTTTAATATGTTATTGGGATGACTTTTGATATAATCACTTCAAGCAATACCTTTTATAGTGAATCAGTGTGTTAAATACATTCATGCCAATCAGGTAATAATTATTTTTAGAATTCCATATGAATGTCTAATTAAACAATAAAAATGTATAAACATATAATTAGTTATCAAACCTACGAAGGTTAATCCTCCATAAAAGGATAAGCAACAAGAAATATATTTTACATGGTGGCTAGTACTTTAGAAACCATTACATCAGATATCTACAGTGGGTTCCATGAAATCTTTACACTATATTCAGATATCCAAAGCACCTACAGATGTTCATATTACTTCTATTTCCTAGAAACCATATACCATTAAATAATGGGTTTCATGAACCTCCATTTCTTTTATTGTTTCTTCATGGCCACATAGTCCTATTATACATATGCAGAGCACTACATATTCTATAGTGACACATATTGCACCTATACATGCTCTTTGGTAGTACCACCAATTTTTTGCACTATATTACAAGTGTTGAAATAGCTATGAGCATCCATTGGATGATATTATATGATAGTTCCTTTTTTGAAATACTTCAAAAATACCAAAAAAGTTACAAACTTCAAAATCCAAAAATACTTTCAGCATTCACAGGTTTTATTAACTCCTTGACATCTATGTTTTTAGTTCCATGTTAGTGGATAACATATTATTTATTTATATACATGTGTTTCATGCATATTTTGAGTGTGATTCAAGTATACATAGATACATGATATATGCACTTTTGTATGTTGGGCCTTACATCTACCCATGTCATATGGACACTAGGGGCATATACTTCTATGACTAAAATACATCTAGGTGATATAATTATATGGTCACTTTACATTATCATGCTTGAGCTTATATACTACATATGCCTTTATCCATGCATATATCCTTTGAAGTGTATTTGATATGCTATGTACTTAAGTTTTTTATAACACATATATCTAGGGACTATTGTCATATGTTTATGTTGGTTGCTTATATTTTTCCTTTATTCACTTTTTTGAGTGTCTTGCTTTTCTTGTTTCAAAATTTGAATATGATCCATTTTTTGTAGACCATGTGCCTTTTATTTCCTCTTTGACATTTGAATATGTTATTTTTATTGTATGTGGACATTTTAATAAGTTATTTATTTCTTTTGTGGACATTAGACTAAGTTGTATCCCTTTGGTTGCGTGACATTTGAACATGCCACTTGTTTGAGGTCTCCTTAGACCATTGTCTTTTGTTTTAATTTTAAGTGCTCTTATGTTTGTGCTTGATTGATTCCTTAGCTTGTACTATTAGTATCTAGATGTTGCCATGATATATATCATGCATCGTAGAACTTTATATGATCACATTCTTTGTGCTTCAATTATGTATAAACCTAGATGTGTTTCTCATTTATGCTACATGACACATTCATAATTTACATCATTATCTTATCCTTTTGAGGTAAGGCAACTACTAGTTTATACTTCCCCACACTTCAAAAGGGAGGAATACTATTGGGGGAATGCCATAGAGGTATGGATTCCACATTTTTCATAGTTCACCATATTTGGATTATAGTGTGGGCATGTTTTATATTTATGTTATCCACACATACACTATTTTCCAATTTCATATATATAATGGTGGCATGTTTTGGAAACATGTTCTCCACACTTACACTAGTTTTAAGTTTTAGACATATAGTGGGGGCACATTTTGAAAACATGTTATTCACACACTAGTTTTTAGTTTCAGATATGCAATAGGTGAATGTTTTGGAAGCATGTTTTCTACACACATAATTTTAAAATTGGCCAAAAATCACCAATATATGATGTAGATACACATTTGTGGTAGAATTATACACATTGGTACCATTTTTATACACAATTTCAACATGATACATATCTAAGGTTCTATGATATGAAAAAGAGCACCTAATTTTTTCAAAATCAAATTAGCTTTTAGATTTCAAAAATATTTAGAAACTGTCATCACCCACTAGGGTACACTTTTATGGACTATAATGAGCCAATTAACTACAATAGTTAGTATAGTTTTGGTATGGTTGAGGTGATTAAATGACTTAATATTTCCAAGTTTATGGGTTGAATTGATTACATCATCTAAATTCACTAATTTTATGTTGTGATTTGACTTGGTTCACTCATGCTCTCCAAGTTATATGTATGATTCAATTGAACAATTGAGCTAATCTCAACTATTGGGTGGCAACTTATCTTTCATCCAAACCTAGGGGCATGTGTCCTTCAATCTATCTCTAACACCTTACATATATGCACTTTCTAAATTTTATATTTGTCCTAATAACAACTCTAATGGTTCATAATGATATATATTTTCAAATCAAATTTTCAAAAGGCAAGGTGGTTGCATTGATACATAGGTGTAATCCTTAACCTTGATCTCTTTCAATTTAAATCATTTCAATGTTTTCAAGTTAAGATTATATCAATTGATTATATACTATAATATGCTCTTAGTTGCAAGGCATTCACTAGTAAAGCAATCAAGTTTGGCTCAAGCAAATGTAAGGTGTGTTATACACACCTAGGTGCACATTCATTTTCCTTTAAAATATAAATTCCATTACTAAATTAAAGGGGGGAAATGTAGACACTATTTTTGAATTATATAACATCTCAATATTGTACACTTAGAAAATACATATCATAGATGTACCTTCAATGTCTAGACATTCTCACTTCCAAAAGGCTTACATACATTACATCTATATGTTAATTATTTATCTCTTAGTCTGACCAATGTTATCATGATGACTCAAACCTTATATCATGCTCAAAATTTTATAAACCTACTTATCATATATTTTTTCAAGTTATGTACCTAAGGTTGTTTTTTAGCTACCTTAACACTTGCATCCCAGTCAGACACCTAAATCAATGAAAGTGTCCTTATCCAATACAATTTCCCAGTGCCCTAAGGTTATTTAATTTATAAATGAAACATATAATTATGGTAGGCCTAAGTTATCTAATGAAATATATTCTCCAAAGGGATTGGTTATATACAAGGTCAAACTCATTCATTATTCAGCTAGCATGGACCTAGAAACTACTTACCTACTCATAAAGAAATATACCAAAGGCATTCAATCAAGTACACAAGTGAGAAAAGCTTTCCTATTTTATCATGTTTCCATATTAGTCATAGGGAGAACATATCTATAGGTCTGAAGTACTGAAGAAGCATCCCATGATCCACATTTTCTATGTTACAAACTAGGTCACTCTATGTACTTGCTTATGACAAACAACCTAACATGTAGGGAAGAACTACATAAGTTTGAGGGCCTCTTAGAAGTAATTTCTCTGTAGGCAAAACTCATTGATAGAGGGGTCTTTAAGGAAGCTTGAAACCATGTGCCACTAACTCATTTTTTTCACAATCGCTATGAATATAAAGAATTACTATCTTTCTATTTGACTAAGAGCGATATTCCATGACCTAGATCTAAATGCACCAGAATGAAGGAGACACATAACCTAAAAGAATCTAGGTGGTCACATCCATTTTTAGTATATATTTATTACTATATACCTAAGTTTGAACTATAAATAAGCATTAATGTAACCATCCTAAGTTAATGCAAGTGTTTTTTGCTATAAAAGTACAATTTCTAGAATTAAGTCACTAATCTAAAAGCCATATCTAGTATATTCCAATTTTATTCTAGATCTATATTTGTATCAACATCAAAACCAATTAAGTATCTTATTTTCATTATCATTCTAATATATAACATAGCTATAATTGATATTCTTATCATATCTCAACATAATAAATTAAGTATATATTTATCTAAGTTTTGTAATTAATTAGATTTATAGATAATCTATCATCCTTGTGCCCTACGCTATCTCTACCCATTTAACCCTAAATTTCATAATCCGTATTTTTAAGTGAAACACCTGGTAGGATTTTCTAGGTATAAAACATATATAATAACATTTGTGGATATAGAGAACAAAACATAAAGAGGGGAGAAGAACAAATAGGATGTTAGCTTTAATGATAACAATAGACACCAAAAAGGAAAACATAAAAAAATATCAATCCAAAATGATAACACAAAACTATTTATAGGGAATAAAGGGAAAAAAACTATACAACTACATTAATAAAATGGGAAAAGTACCTACCTTTTTTGGAGTAATGAATTTGACTCATGAGACCTAAATATATTTAGCAATAGTGACCAAGTAGGTGAAAGGAAAATGAACTAAAATTTACTATGCATACTGAGATAATCATGAAATGTAAATATCAACAATGTAATCATGTTTTGAAATAACATCATTACAAGTTTTCCATTCTTTTACATTATTTATTAGGCAATACTAGAGCCTTCAATGTATTCATGAATGGATTCGAATGAATTTGTGTTAGTTAAAATATCCAAATCATAGAGAAATGTGTTGCATGTCTAGTTCTAAGCTAGAACAATAATAGGAATATATTTTGGAAATAATTAAGTGCAAATATTATTATCTAAATTGATTCGCATGGTAGAGAAAAATTCATCATTGAATGAATTGTTGTCATCATCTTCATCAATTTCTTCTACCTTAATAAACTCCAAAAATCTTGAAATTATAATTGGGCACCATTCCTCTTGTTTCATCTTCACTTCTTCTTTGCTTTTAGCCTCGACATGAATATAATATTCAATTTATGTAGGATTTATTTCCTCTTATATAGATCCTCTATCAAATTATTCTTCAGTGGAACATGAAAAAAAAATAAAAAGAAAATATTCACCTTTAACCACATAGTCTTCCATTCTAAAATAAGAGTGAACTTATTCTTTACAAAAAAATAGTTCAATCAATTATCCCTTAAATTAATCATTTTCTCAAAGAACTATGAGGTTTGAGAAATCTTGTCCAATAGGTGGAACCATCTCTTCTTTGTCAAGGGAGAATTTTAATTCTTCATTTTTTGGGTGATCAATCACTTGTTCTTTCAACTGTTCACTTTATTCCATGATTATGAAACTGGAATAATCATATAAGATAAGAAGCACTTTCACTTTTTCTTTATTGAATTTTCAACATACTTGATCATTAATTTTCTTATTTAAACTATGTTATTAATGTTGATATCTCTTAGTCATATCAAATTTTGCTTTTTCATCACTTAAATCATTTGTAGCACATTTTAAAACTTTTTTCTTCAACATTACATCAAAATCATGTCATATTCAATTTCAACAACTTATTATTGTGCATATTTCATATCATTCACCTTATTCTTCATCAAGATGAATCTAATCTTTGGATGTAGAGATACAATGAAGACAAAGATGGTCATTGGACTTGGTTAATAATCTTGAGAAATTAGTATAAATAATTTTTAAAGTGTTCTATGAACTCTATCATCTAGTCTTCTTTTATCTTTTGAATTTGGAATAAATCTAACAATAATACACACATATCAATAAGTGGTTTGAATCTATTCAGGATCTTACTCTTCAAGGAGTCCATATTCATAATGCATCCCTATTATAAGTGCTAAAACCATTTAGTAGTAGGTCCAATAAAAGTTTCAACAAAATGTCTCATGGAAATCTATTTGTGCATAACTCCCAAAATTTTATAATATCCTATAAAAGTAAGAATGTGATTATCTACATATTAATAATTTTCCCCAAAAAACTTTGAAAATATCTTCCTTGAGCTTTAAGGTAACTCACTGTATCAAGGAAAAATGAATGGACCAAATTATATTCCCCATGGGACATGAATAACATTGGGTTTGGGGTGAACCAATACCATTTATTCAATTAGAAATATGTAGGCACTAAGTACTTCATCTCAACATAGTTAGAAACCTCCATTCTAGGTGAGGTTCCTTACAATGTAATGAAAATAAAGTGCATGAGGCACCACAATACTCATTAGAGTCACCAAAAACTGTTTGTACAATTTTATGGTGCTTTGATTTTTTGGATATTCTATTGACTCACCCAATCATAGTGGCAGGAGATATTTCAATATAGAAGAAATTGTGAGGTTAATAAATATTTTCTTTTGTGTTTGAGAAGGTTAATTCTATCATATGATTTGAGATTTTTTGAGGTTTTTGTGTACTTTTAACCAAAAAGTACATAAAAGAAAAAAAATAGGAAATGAAAGAAAAACATGAAAGAAGAGAGAAAAAGAAAAGATACAACAAGATGATGGGAAACCTGAAGTAGAGTAAATGCATAGCTCTACCTAGATAACCTACTTTAAATGAATAAGGATTGGATAGTTCAACGCTGGAAACTTGTATCCACAGATTCAGTGAGAAAGGCATACCTCAAAGAAGAGAATTAAGACATCACTAGAGATATTTATAGAAACAAATTTATATGAAATGCCTTTGTATTTTAGGCTAGAAATGAATGCAAAGTCTCATTTTCCTCATTTCAAACAAGGTTGGATTTTACATATAAAGGTCATGGTTTAGAATCTTACTCTCACACAAAATTCAAAACTAAAAACAAAGTATAGATGGAAGTTCACATAAAATCGCAAAGTCATTTTTTCAAACATATTGTATGCATATGATACAAAGTCTATCCACCAATATTTACAACACAAAAAACTATATTATCAATGTTTTTACATACAATAGAAGGAATAATGAATGTTTAATGAGTAACTTCAACTATGAATAACAAAGCATATTTAAGTCAATGAGAATCTACACTTTCACATCAACATATACTTTCCTTTCCACATTCTCTATCCATAATTATGGAAAAGATTACGTGTATACAAAGTTACAAAAAAAAATTCTCCTCCTTATCTTACCCCAAGGGAAAAGCCTTCATTTTGAGCTGAGAGAAAATAATCCCATTACAATGATAATCCTACCTTTTTATAGGCCTTTGAGATAGTTATGTAACTAATTTTTAGATCTAAATCAACATTAGACTTAACTCATATTAATCTTGAGTTTATACCTTCAATTTTCAAGAACCATGAATAGACTTAAGGCTTTACTTAAATTAGCCCACATTCTAATTTTTGTATTTTGGTAATTTAGTCAGAGAGATTTAAATTAATTTCCCACATTGTTTTCACCATAAAAACACCTACAATATGTTGAAGATAGGCATGTTTTAAGGGTCACAATAAAACATATGTTTCTATTGTATCTACAAGCATTATAGACTAATGATCAAAGAGATAAAGGTAAAACTCTTCTTTATGTGTGTGGTAACCTTGGATATATCTCAAAGCCAAAATATTCTATTACTGGTAAGAAATATTTTACAATATAAGATGGTGTCCCAGGTTTTTATTCAAATGTTGTAACATGTTCTCATCTACGTGACAAGGCTATATAGATTGCAGAAATATAATCATCATGAGTTTGGATTTCTACATAATAGATTACTTCCATTAAACGAGGATTTGTAAATATAAAAATAGAAAAAAGTAACTCATCTAGTAGTAGGAATTATCTGACCATCACCATAATGCAATGGCTTTTGTGTTATTGTTGCATCCTTGAAATTATGAATGGGTTCATCACAAAGAGGTCCCTCTCAAGCACCCCACTGAAATCCTTGCTTAATTGATTCATTAACTGAATTCAACAAGCTTCTATCATGAAATCCTTGCATAATTGATTCCTTAACTCACCTCCAAGTCATCTCACCTCTGTCATTTTTCATTAAATGTTAGCTTTATGATAGTAAAGAAATATCTTACGAATATCTCTTTTGCTTAATGGTTATTTATGTTTTATTTAATATACATTAATTGTATTCTCTCTGCTTCATGTTTTGTCTAGTATCTTCCAGCCTAAGCTATCCCTTCGTATTGGTTTTTATCAGCGGTTTTGAGACTCTTCCACACTATGATATATATTACTCTATTTTCAAAAAATCTTTTGAGATATATGCTCCATTTTTTTTTAAAAGGTGGATATGCAATGAAGATCTATTGTTATTACATGTAGAAAATAATTGTATGGGAGAAAAACACAGTTCTATTATATTGGCATAAAGGATTAAAATTTTTGTAATACTCCTTTACTGAAGATTAATAAAATTTTATTGTTCTATATTTACCTCGCTATCTATATATGTTTATTTTCTCTATTTACTTTGTTTAATCTATGGTTCATTCCATCAATTTAGTATCAGATCTAGTAGCTTGTAGAACTAGGGAAAGAACTATAGATTGAAGCTTGGGATAAGGGGAAGAGATTTTTAAAAGGGGGATAAACTCTTAGCTGAAAGAAAAAGAAGGAACTTAGTTTGTGGAGAAGCCATGGTAAGAGTGACTGGTAGCATATCTCAACCCCAAGTATCAACTTTTAATTGTAAAAATTATGATTTTTGGAGCATATCCTCAATGATCACAAAGTATCAGTGAATGGGAAAGGATAAATTAATGTAAGAATACAACAAGGTGAGCAGAAGCATATCCTCAATGTATACTATGTCCCTGGTTTGCAACACAATTTAATAAATATTGTTCAATTGGTGCAAAAAGGATATATGATATACTTTGAGAATGGTGAATGTGTAATTTTGGACAAGAAACCAAGCAATTAGTTGATTACAAAAGTTAAAATGATAAGGAATAGAATATTTCCTTTCAAAATCCAAAGTGAAATAGGTTTAGAACCTCAAATATTCCAAACAATTGCTAAAGCAACATTTAAAATATCATTGAAGGATCAACTTGGTTATGGCACTTGAGATTTGGCCATTTAAATTTTAAAGATTTGCAGTTGTTGTATAGAAAGAGAACGGTATATGGATCGCCACCAATAAAGCCATGAAAAATAAAATGTGAGAGTTTCAAACTTGAAAAGCAACATAGACAAAAAATTTCAGTTGGTAAATCTTATAAGGCAAGACATCCACTTGAAATAGTCCATTCAGATATTTGTAGACCAATGCAAACACCATCTATAAGTGGAAAATTATATTTATTGACATTCATTGATGATTTTAGCTGCAAGACTTGGGTGTATTTCTTAAAATATAAATCAAATGTGTTTGATGTTTTCAAGGAGTTCAAGGCAAAAGTTGAAAGAGAAAATAGATATTATATTAAAACATTGAGAACCAATCGAGGTGGTGAATACATATAAAATGATTTTCTAAATTTTTTCAAGGTAAATGGAATAAGAAAACAATTCACGGCAAGATATACACCTCAAACAAATGGAATAGCAGAAAGAAAAAATAAGAAAATTATGGAAATGACATGAAGCATGATAAAATCCAAGCATCTACCAAATGAATATTGCACTCAAGCGGTTGCATGTGCGGTATACATTTTGAATAGGTGTCCAACTAAAGCAGTGATTCATAAGATACCACAAGAAGTTTGGAGCAAGAAGAAACATAGTGTCTCACATTTGAGATTCTTTGGATGTGTAGCATACTCTTTGATACCTCAAGAGTTGAGAAAGAAGTTGGATGATAAAGGCAAAAAGTGTATTTTTGTGGGATATAGTGAATAATCTAAGGCATACAAACTATACAATTCAGTTACAAAGAAATTAATAATCAATCATGATGTAAAATTTGTTGAAGAAGAAGTATGGGATGGAAGCATTGACAAAAAAAATACAATCATAGCAGCCATACCACATGAAAATGAGATGGTAGAAGATGATACATAAGCAAATGTTACTCAAGCTCCATAATCAAATGTTCCTGCAACACCTTCTAAGGCACCTAACACTCCAAATCCATCTACTCTAGCTAGTAATAAGAGCAGTGGATCATCTAATCCAACACTTGCATCATTGAGATCATGGTCAATAAACACTTCAAAGAAGACCCGTAGTCTAAAAGAGATTTATGATGAGTCACAAGAAGCTAAAAATATAGATTTATGTTCAGATTTTGCATTCCTAACACAAGCTAATCCAATTTACTTTGAAGATGCAATTAGAGATGTCAATTGGATTGCAGTTATGGATGAAGAAATTCAATCAATTGAAAAGAATCAAACTTGGGATCTTGTTGAGCTTTCTAAAGGAAAGAACGTGATTGGAGTAAAATGGCTTTACAAAACAAAGTTTAATGTAAATAGGAAAGTTGAGAAGCACAAAGCAAGACTAATAGCTAAGGGAATCACACAACAGCTAGGCATATATTACAATGAAACATTTGCACCAGTAGAAAGACTTGACACTGTTAGAATGGTCTTATCTATTGCAGTGCAAAATATTTAGAAAGTTTTTCAAATGGATGTCAAATCAGCATTCTTGAATGGCATATTGAAAGAAGAAGTTTATATAAAACAACCACCTAGTTATGAAATTCAAGGAGAAGAGCATAAGGTTTACAAGCTGAAAAAGGTGTTATATGGATTGAAGCAAGCTCCTAGAGCTTGGTATAGTAGAATAGATTCCTATTTTGTGAATAATGGGTTTATTAAATGTGGCAATGAGCCAACTTTGTATGTCAAAGTGAATAATGAAAGACAAATCTTGATAGTATGTTTTTATGTGGATGACTTGATTTTTACTAGAAATTTGTTAATTAAATTATTTAAGGCAGCGATGAAAACTAAATTTGAGATTATTGATTTGGGACTCATGAGATATTTTCTTGGCATAGAAGTAAGTCAACCAGAGCAAGGAATTTTTATTTGTCAATCAAAGTATGCTAATGATTTATTGAAAAAGGTTCAAGATGTTGAATGTTAATCCAGCGCTTACACCGGTTGCAATGGGTTTAAAACTTAGCAAGCAAGATAAAAGTTCTAGTGTTGATGCAACTTTATTTAAAATATTAGTAGGTAGCATCATGTATCTAACCACCACAAGAATGGATATTATGTATGGAGTTAATCTTATCTCAAGATTTATGGACAATCCAAAAGAGTCTCATTGGAAAGCTAGGAAAAGAATACTAAGATATATAACTAGAACAAAGAATTTTGGGATCACATATACATCATTAGATAATTTCAAGTTAACTAGTTATACGGATAGCGATTGGAGAGGTAGCATAGATGATATAAAAAGCATTTCAGGGTATGTTTTTCATCTTGGATCAGGGGTTATCTCCTAGGCATCAAAGATGCAACCAATTGTGACACTTTCATCAGCAGAAGCAGAATATGTTGCAGCCACATCAACAGTTTGTCAAGGAGTGTGGATGAAAACAATACTTTTAAATTTGAGACATACTCAAGATGAAGCTACAAATATATATTGTGATAACAATTCAACAATTGCATTGTCTAAAAATCATGTGTTTCATAAACAAAGTAAGCATATAGACACTAGATATCACTTTATTCATGAATTGATTACCAATGACAGTGTATGTCTTGAATTTCATAGATCTGAGGAACAACTAACATACATTTTTACAAAGCCACTTGCATAGAATGTGTTTGAGCATCTCTGAGAAAGTATGGGCATACCTGATTTACATAGCAGTGAAGATTAAGGGGAAGTGTTGACGAACGTGGACATCAAACCCAACAGTTTTAATCTTCCTGCCACGTCACGTCCAACTCATCTCACCTCCGTCATTTTTCTTTAAATGCCAGCTTTATGACAGCAAAGAAATATCTTACGAATATCTCTTTTGCTCAGCGGTTATTTATGTTTTGTTTAATACATATTAATTGTATTCTCTCTCCTTCGTGCTATGTCTAGTATCTTCCAGCCTAAGCTATCCCTTTTTATTGGTTTTTGTCAGCGGTTTCGAGAGTCTTCCAGGGTATGATAGATATTACTCTGTTTTGCAAAAATCTTCTGAGATATATCCTCTGTTTTTGTAAAAAGGCAGATATGCAACGAAGCTCTGCTGTTATTGCATGTAGAAAATAATTGTATGGGAGAACAACACAGTTCTGTTATATTGGCATAAAGGATTAAAATTTTTGTATTACTCCTTTGCTGAAGATTAATACAATTTTATTGTTCTGTATTTGCCCTGCTGTCTATATCTGTTTATTTGCTCTGTTTCGTCTGTTTATTCTTTGGTTCATTCCGTCATAACTGAATTCAACAAGCTTCTGTCAACTTCACTTGGAAGTGTGTCATCTAAAATTATGTTTGGGCCCTGCTTATCCTGTCCAAATGCCCATATCGAACGAACACACCATTGTCTATTTCCTCCTGCCAGACTTCTCTCAAGTGGCTCCACAAGGATTGTAATATTAATTTTCTTGATAGATGATTTTTATAAAGCATTTTGTTGAAGATGAATCCACCATAGTTTCACAAAAGGAAACTACAGGATCAACCACCTTTAATACTAATTCTGAATAAAGTTCTCTTATGTTCTTCATAATAGAACCGAAAAAAGATCTCTCTAGTACCCAAAATATTATGTTTCCATAATTCTTCCACCTTTGTTATGGCCAATGGATAGCTATAACTAAGCTTACGAAGTCCTCCTACCATCTTTTGTAATTCGCTTGGATTCAAAGGTTCAGTTATTGTTTTGACAAATGAAAGTGTATTAAATTGTAAAGGATAGAAAATAAAAAAATGTTCATGAAGAAAATCATATTAGAGTGTAGATGTCTTTATAATTGACGCATCCACACCCTCTATCAAAACCCAACACCTAGTAAGTGCTTTGCTTATAGGAATTCAATATCGAACCTAATAGACCCGTATTTATATTGGCAGTCACAACATTCTGCGAGATCACATATCAATGAGACATTTTGTTAAACAGTCCACGTGCCTTCTGCGTGTTTAATAGACAACTAATGTATGATTGTGATAGCTTCCTCTGATAACAAGATGGTTTGTAACAAGAAGCTGGACTTCAAGTATATTTGATGATGATGGCGAATACCGAAAGGTTTGGCCAAAGCGTCTGAAGCGAGCTTCTCCTTCACATTGTTAAAAGCCTCTAATGCAAATGGTTGGGTACATCTAGCCCTTGAAAGTGATATCATTGGACATAGGTAGAAGCATTCTATTATAAAAATTCACAAGCACTGATTACAATAGGATGTGTGAATCATAACTAGCCTCTTATATTGACCAATATCTTCATCAAACACCTGATAAGCTTTAGAAGTCTACCAACTATATGTGGTCTTGAAGAGTTAATTTTGCATTGTAAAATATGCTATTAAAGGCCGGATTTTTAATTAAGCTTTGAGATCTACGCTTTAAACCTCTTTTGATAATTCTTAAAATTGGTCTAGTGGCCTACGGGATTTTGAAGTGAATTTTACATTGTAAAACGTATTCTTAAAATCCTCTCATGCAAAATTGGCTTGAGAAATCCACATTATACTTGTTTGAAATATTTTTAGATCCACCTATATTCCATGTACTTTTCATAATTTGGTTCCAGAAACCCAAACAACACAAGGAACCCACGACATGAAATGAACATCTGCAGGGTCAGCGGAATTGTTTGGTGCACTTTTTGTACAAAATATGCTGCCTGCATATAGACTTCTCTTGAACAGTAAAGTCCTACAAAGTTCATGATAATTGGAATGAAACCAATAAGGAAATCATTCTCCTGGAAAGGTACATTGTATTTTATGAGATGCTTAAGAATTTTCAACACATAATTTATAACGTGAATGTTAGCTATTTCCAGCAATTCCATCAGTGGCATTAGCCCATGTTGGCTAACAAATATTACTATTTTTGGTCAGGATAATCCTGAAACATTGCAACGAGTTTATGACATACGTACACAATCATAAGGCCCCATCAATCTGCTGACTTCTACAAAGTGTATTCGGAAAATATTCTTGCTTGATACTTTTCCATCCAAACCAAGTCCATCTATTTCATTTGGCGAACGTTGACTCCATTTAATCTCCCCTGCCACGTCATTTCTAACTCATCTACCTTCGCCAATTTGCAATAAAAAATATTCTTATTTCCTTACAACTGTTCTCACATCAGCTTGCCACGATCACCTCATACATTAAATGTGTTTATCTCTCATTATAATTGCATCTAGAGTCTTCCAGACTACGCCATCGAATACCCTGTTTTGTAAAAAACTCTTATATTCATATACTTTGTTTTTAGAATGTAATACATGAAAAACTGCAGCGAAACTCTGGCGAAGTCTTTGAACAAGTTTGGCTGGGCTGTAACTGAGCAACGAAGCTCATCAATTTCTAATAGAACTTACAATTTTTATTTAGTCTAAATATTCTGCGCTTGTGCATTATATGTGCCTTGAATATTTTATATGCATATTGCTGCTTGTTTTCTTATTTGCTGTGCTCGAACTTGAGAAACTTAAGTGCTGACTCCAGCAAACTGGTAACAGAACCTGTTAATTCCCAGCCTGTGGATTTGGAAGTAAAGGAAATGCCAAATGATAAGGAGCTGAGGCCGTAGCCGACTCACTTAAAGACAAAAAGGAGATTGAATTAAGTTTTTAAAAGTTTTACCTTCAACGTAGAAGTGCCAACAATTAGTGAAGACAAAGAGGGAGCCATGGTTAAAGCTCGTGAGTATAGGAGTAGAAATTAAGGGAGTGCCTATCATTAATCAAACCATGTGAAGAGACCAAGTCAAAGGGTAGAGCGATTCGGCCAAGTAAGTGGGTCTTAGCCAAGTGCAGTCCATTTTTATCAAAATACAACTCCAAACAAAGCTGAAACATAGTAGCCGACTGTATAAGTTTTTTTAAATAAAAATAAAAAGGAGAAACCGTAACAGTAGAGAACATAGGGAACGAGTTTTTGTTTTGGAGAAGCCATGGCAGGACTACGTGGTCCATATGCCCATTTTCAATGGCAAAAATTATGACTATTAGAGTATAAAAATGAAAACTCTGTTCTGCTCACAAAATGTTTGGGATTTAGTAGAAAGTGGATTTCCTAAACCAGCAAACAACAAGCATTCCAAACTCTCTCACAAGTAAAGAAGAACCTATTGAAGGAAAACAAGAAAAAGGATGTAAAGGTACTATTCTTCATTCAAGAAGAAATGAAGAACTCAATTTTTCCAAGGGTTGCAGTTGCCACAAGGCTAAAGCAAGCATGGGAAAGCCTACAAACAACATATCAAGGTGCAAGCAAAGTTAAAAATGCAAAATTACAAATACTTAGAAGGGATTTCATGAATCTTTAAATGAAAGAATTTGAGAATATAATCATTTTTTACATATGTAATGGGGATTGTAAATCAAATAAGAACTCATGGTGAGAGTATGGAAGACCAAAATATTGTAGAAAAAATACTTGGAAGTTTACCTGCAAAGTTCAATTCAATTGTAATAGCCATTGAGGAATCTAAGTATTTAACTCAGCTGTCAGTCAATGAATTAATGGGCTCATTATTATCACATGAGCAGAGATTGAATTGTTTAGGGTATCTTCATTGGAAAATGCATTCAAATCTTTGCTTCCAGTCAATAGAACAAGAGGGATATCAAATTGCCGCAAAGGTAGAGGTCATTTTTTACCAAGAGGAGGTAGATAATTTACTCAATTTGAAAACAGAAGACCAACATCAAGGCCGCATATGTCTTTCACCAAAACAATAGGAAGCGGCAAAAACTATTTTCATAGCCATCATCAAGGAGAAATGTATGATAAATTCAACACTGGATGTCATTATTATAAAAGATTTGGGTATTTTGCATCTAAATGTAGAAAAAGACAATATGATATGAATAAACAAAAGAAAAAAATTTAAAATGACAACCAACCCAACATTAGTGAACAAAAAACAATACTAATAACATGTAATGTTACACAAGAAAGTTCAACGGAGTTATGGTTCTTAGATAATAGGTATAGCAATCATATGAGTGGAAGTAAGGATTTGTTTACGATAATAGATGATTCACTGAAATAAAAAAGTGAAGTTGGGGAATGATCATCGAGTATCAGTCATCGAAAAAAGATCAATTAACATAAAAATAAAATAAGGTGAAAAAAATCATATTCCCGATGTATATTATGTTCCTGGATTACAATGCAATCTTATAAGCATTGGCTAATTGGGGCAAAAATATTATAGAATATAATTTGATAAAGGTGAATGTGTGACTTGGGACAATAAAGCTAGTAATAGGTTGGTTTTAAAAGGTAGAATGACAAGGAATAGAATGTTTCCTCTTAAGATCCAAAGTGAACTATTTTTAGAACTTGAAGGATTGAAAATAGTTACTAAAGTAGCTTTTAAATTTTCGTACAAGAATCAATCTTGGTTATGGAACTTGAGATTTGGGCATCTAAACTTTAGAGGATTGCATCTGTTGCATAGGTAGAGAATGGTAAATGGATTGCCACCAATAGAGCCACCTAAAACGACATGTGAGAGTTGTATCCTAGGAAAACATCATAGACAAAAGTTTCTAGTTGGAAAACATTATAGGCCAAGTCATCCACTTGAGATAGTGCATTCAGATCTTTGTGGACCGATGCAAACACCATCCATAAGTGTAAATCTATACTTCTTAACATTTATTGATGATTTCAACCAGAAAACATGGGTCTATTTATTGAAATATAAATCAGATGTGTTGGTTGTTTTTATGGAGTTCAAGGCCCAAGTGGAAAAGGAAAGTGGATATTATATCAAAGTATTGAAAATTGATCAAGGAGGTGAATATATATGAAATGAATTTTTATTTTTTAGCAGATCAAATGGAATAAAAATAGTTTACAAAAAAATACACACCTCAACAAAATGGAGTAGCAGAAAGAATAGGATAATTATGGAAATGACATGAAGCATGAGAAAGGATAAGAATCTACCAAATTAATATTGAGTTGAAGAGGTTGCATGTGCGGTATACATTTTGATTGTGTCTAACAAAAGTAGTGATAAATAAGATACCCTAAGAAGCTTATAATAAAAATAAGCATAGTGTCTCACACTTGAGAGTCTTTGGATGTGTAGCATACTCCTTGATACCTCAATAATTGAGAAAGAATTTATATGATAGAGGCAAAAGGTGCATTTTGTGGAGTATAGTGAAAAATCCAAAATATACAAACTATACAATCTTGTAAAAAAGAAGCTAATAATCAGTTGTGATGTAGAATTTTTTAAATAAGAAGCTTTGGATAGAAGCATTGAAAAGATAAATATAATTATAGTAGGAGTATCACATGAAAATGAGATAGTAGAAGATGATACACAAAATGTTCCTCAAGATCTTGAAGTGAATGTTCTAACCACACCGTCAATGGAAACTACCACTCCAAATTCATCTACTCCAACAAGTAATAACAACAGTGAGTCTTTTAATCCAACTCTTGAATTATTGAGATCATGGGCAATAAACACTTCAAATAAGACATGTAACTAAAAAGAGATTTATGATGAGTCATAAGAGGCTGAAAATGTGAATTTATGTTTTGATTTTGGTTTTTTTACACAAGATGATCCAATTTTCATTGAGGATGCAATTAAAGATCACAATTGGATTGTAGCTATGAATGAAGAAATGTAGTCAATAGAAAGGAATTAAACTTAGGGTCTTGTATAGATTCCTAAAGGAAAGGATGTAATTGGATTAAAATGGGTTTACAAAACAAAGTTTAATGTTGATATAAAAGTTAAGAAACATAAAACAAGACTATTGGTTTAGGGCTTTACACAATAGCTTGACATAGATTATAATGAAATGCTTACACTTGTGGCAAGATTAGACACTGTTAGAATGATGTTATCTATTTCAACTCAAAATAATTGGAAAGTATATCAAATCGATGTTAAATCAATATTATTAAATGGCATTTTAGAAGAGGAAGTTTATATAAAATAACCACTTGGTTATGAATTTTTGGGAGAAGATCACAAGGTCTACAACATAAAAAAGTCTTTATATAAATTAAAGCAAACTCTTAGAACTTGGTATAATAGAATAGATTCTTATTTTGTGAACAATGGGTTTAAAAAATATGGAAATGAACAAACTTGTATGTCAAAGTGAATGATGAAGGATAAATTTTGATAATATTCTTGTATGTGGTTGACTTGATTTTTACCACAAACTTGTCAATTGAATAATTTAAAGCAACCATGAAAAATGAATTTGATATCACTGATTTGGGCATGATGGGATACTTTATTGGCATAGATTTAAATCAATCCAAGAATGACATTTTTATACGTCAAATTAAGTATGTTATTGACTTGTTGAAGATATTCAAGATGTTGAATGTTAATTCAACACCAACACTAGTTGCATTGGGTTTAAAACATAACAAGGAAGACATAAGTTCAAATGTTGATTCAACCTTATTCAATAGATTAGTGGGTATCCTCGTGTATCTTACCTCCATAAGACTAGGGATTATGTATGGGTTTAGTCTTATCTAAAAGATTGATGGAAAATCCAAAAGAATCTCATTGTAAAGCTGAAAAAAGAATTCTAAGATACATAGCTGGTAAAAAGAATTTTGGGATAATGTATACACCTTCAAATGACTTCAATCTGATTGATTATATAGATAATTATTAGGGAGGTATCATGGATGATATTAAAAGCACATCAGGGTATTTTTTCATCTTATATTAATTGTTATCTCTTGGGTATCAAAGAACCAACTGTTACACTTTCATTAGTTGAAGCATAATATGTTGTATCTACATCAGTAGCTTTCCCGGCACTTTGGATGAGAAGAGTACTTACAAATTTGATGCATACTAAAGGATAACATACAAACATATATTGAGATAAAAAATCAGCTATAACATTATCTAAAAACCATGTTTTTTGTAAACACAACAAGCATATAGACATTAGATATCATATTACTCATGAATTGGTGAATAATGGTGACATATATCTTGAGTTTTAAAGGTATAAATAACAACTAAATGACATATTTACAATGTTAATTTAAAATAACATGTTTGAGCATCTCCATGAAAGCATAGGCACAACTGATATGCATGGAAATGAAGATTAAGGGGGAATGTTGGTGGACATGAAATCCATTAAATCTCCCCTATCATGTCATTTTTATGTCAGGTAACCTGTTCAAATTTACATTAAAATATTCTTATTTGCTTGAATTTTTTCTCACATTAACTTGTTATGATCACCTAATGCATTAAAAAAATTTCTCTCTCATTTTAGTTGCATCTAGAATCTTCCAAACTATGCAATGGGATACCTTGTTTTGTAAAATCCTGTTATATTCATATACTCTATTTTTAGAATGTAGTGAATGAAAAATTTCAGTGAAGATCTGGAAAAAAAATTCCACAAGTTGGGCTATGAAGTAATTGAGTAATGAATATCATTAATTTCTAATAGAAGTTTTATTTAGTTTAAATATTCTTCACTTGTGAATTATATGTTATTTGAATGTTTTATATGCATATTACTACTTGTTTTCTTATTTCTTATGCTCAAACTTTAGAAACTTAAGTGCATATTCTAGTTCTATACTCTTTAACAACATCTATCATCAAAGAAAACAAAACATTTCCATTTTTCCTTTCTGCTTAGCCATTTATTTTCTTCTAAGTCATCCATTCTTTTAATATTGTTGCTAGATCATTTTTCCCATACTTGGATAAATTTACATTACCCAGACACATCTAAGAAACATATGCAATATCTTAGGTATATGCTTATATAATTTTTAATTCTCTATGCCTTTTGAGAGGTTCCTAAAATAAGTCATCCAGGGCATTGTCTACAGGAGTATCACAAAACCTACTTAGTATTGAGGATGATGATGATCTACATGTCAATAAGCTTATGATATAACACTTAAATCTCATGAGAATAGAACTAAAATTTGAGATTTAAAATAAGATAATTATCATTTTTATATCTACAAATACTCCATTTATAATCACCAAGATAATATTGAGCAACCTACCCCTATTAATAACAGCATTGAAATTTTTATAGGCATTAACACCAATGATGAAAACGTAGTTAATATGTTAAGAGTAGTTGATTATATTGATTCAAACCCAATAAATAAACATCACACCTCTTCAAATTTTCACATTATTCAAGACACTTACCCATCCCATCTGATAGAATTGGGGCATGAGAAACCAACAACACAAATTAACCATAACTCTCATATCATTGATATAAGTTTTACACTTTCCCCAACTTCCATCCCTCAAAAAATCATCCCTCAAACTTCAAATTGTATTTATTTTAATCAACCACAAGAAATACCTCAACAAACAATCACATCCCCTAAGGTTACTCAACCCACTTGAAACCAAGCTAAACCGACCATAATTTATCATCACAAGTTTCATTACACAACCAACTCCTCTTAAAAATATCTATAACAACACTATGCACCTCTATCTAACAATCCTCACATGGGTTATGATGAATGGGATCCTACTATGGAACTTTGCCATTTCCTATCTCAAATTCCCTTATTAGAGCTAATGATAACTTATCCCCACCATCATAATCACCTAATGAAATTATTTTTTGAAATAAACATCACTCATCCTCCATTCATAGGAAAAGAATCGCTCTTATCCATATATAAAGATAACATAATTTAATAATGTGAAGAGATGTCCATCTATGTTGATGAAAAAGTGAACACTTCCCTCTCACTTAAGTTTCCTATCTCTTCTTTGATTTTCGACAAGATGATTCATTAAAATGATCCTCCTTTATTCATTATCATCCAAATAGGTGATATCCAAGTTAATCATGCTTTAACTAATTAATATTCAGGCACTTGTGTGGCATCCCTTGACTTTATCAAAACACTTGGATACTTTGAATGTAACCTTAAATCCACATGTAGTACATGCCAAGGCTATGATAGAAGACAAATGTCTCCTCTAGATTATGTTTGGGTTCCCATTATCATCAGTGTGAAAGCATGATATTTAACTTTCCACTTTCTCACAATACCTTACTCGGTCAACCTTGGACTCATCATATGAGAGTAGTTGTTTCATCTACATGCTAATGTATCAAATTTCCTCATAATGGTGTTATCTACATTATTCAATGGGACACGAGTTCTTAGAATTTTTAATAGTTCTAGAAATGAGGTGTCTTTAAAACATCCACCATTGAACCCTTACCTAGTTTTCCATTTTGAGAGTCCTAACACTTCAACTATCCTATCAACTCCATTAGAGGTTAAAATGGTCATCCATAATTAATTATAAAATTCAACCTAAACTTTTAGACTCTAATCATGATGGACCAGATGAGATAAGCCTAAATATAAATAATTTTGATCCCTTCCCTCATATTATCGCTCAATTTCATCCTTCCCTTCAACCTCGATCTCATTAGAAACTTCTTGATTACATACTAGTTATTTTAACTAGAATTAGAAATTCCACACACCATGCTTCCTCAACCAAAAAAGTAGTTCACACATGTAATATTGATTTACATACATCTGATTTTGATGATGGTTATTCTTTAGATGACCCATTTTTAGCTGGATTCATCCAAGCTAAAAATGTTGAGGTTCTTAGATATCATTCTTATTTATTTTAATATTGTAGTTCTTATTATATCATTTCTTTTATTATAGTACCTAATATTATGTTTTCCACTATTATTTATAGGTTAGAGATGGATAATTCATGTATGATGCATCTAGTCACAACAAATCAACTTAGGAGTATGCTCATGGGTCATCCCATGACAAGACCCTATCATTTTTGTATAGATCATGACCATTCCAATATGCTTCCTCCATATATGTTAGGCACTTTACTTAGACCCACTACACAACCAATCGTACCTATAGATGAACCTAGTCTAGTTTGTACTCTAGCTTATCCCTTTTTGGTGATGGTCTTATACCATTAACTAAGCTTGATCCCTTAATCACATAATGGGTAAATGAGCCTTATTATGTTATTCATAAATTTGTTACTTATTGAATTAAGGATTTCTATCTATATTATCATTCACATGCTTCTTTTTATACCTTTTCAACTAATAAACCTCCATAGTCTACTAATAAATGTATTTATTAATTATATGGAACAAATAACCATTCCTCGACCCACTACCAAAAGTATAGGTAGTACATTATCACTTTGTGACTAGCCATTTCCCATCCCAAAGACAAGACTATAAATCCTCCCAAGTTACTTCCAGAGTGCATCCCTAAATATGGGGAAGTATATTATCTTTGGCATCAGTGTTCTACCTATCATATTGATTAGTGTTGAGTGCTTCAATGACATCTCTGATATTTCCCATGGTCTACACCAACATCATTTATCCCTCTTACTACATGTCACCCTTAAACGAAGGCTCATCATTCTCTATCGATTACACCTCCTTATAGATCCATAGATACTATTCATATTGAAATACCTATTCCTCACATTGAGTATCCCAAACAAAAGATACCACATGAACATCACTCTTCTTTTTCTACACCTACCATTTCAGTAAAGATGATATAGAAGGAAGTATAGGGATGTGTCAGATGTTATAGATTGAATTTATGGTTAGATATATTAGTATTTATAAACATTGCATGGTTTTCCCTTAAATTATTTATCATTTTGATTGGATTGGTGATTTATTTATATATATTATATTTTTAACTATTTGTTGAACATGAATTTCACTTATCTCTTTTTCATGAACCATTGTATTACACTTTACGTGTTTTACATGATTTCATTCTCTTTCACTTTTTCTTAGGGATTTTTATCATTTTCATGAATTCAAACTTATGTTTATGGTTTAATTTTTTTTAAATGGATTCCTTTATTTTGGTCTTTGATGATTATCTGTTATCTTTTAAACTCAAATAAATGTATTTATTATTGTGACTTGGTTATAAAAACCTCATTCCCTTATTATTTTATCTTTACCACTTGATCAGTTTAAAAACATGACTTCTCATTGTACTGCTTATACACATCAGTCTTTATTTTATTATTTCTTATCTCTTTTTCACATTCTATGCATATATATGGTTGAAACCTAAGATTACATACCAGCTCATAGGTAAACCTAATTTTTTTAGTTAGTCATATCTCTAGTAACTTAGTCTCTTATAACCTAAGTCTAGAACTTATTCATGTGTATTATTTTATCACTCATGTTAGTTATTCCAAGTCTCTATGGAGGATGAATCATAAAAATCCATAAAAAAATCTAATCATTTGAAAAAAGGTAATAATTAAAAAGGCAAACATAAAATACAAAAGTCTAATCACACCAAAAGACATGAATTACTATCTTTAGCACATATTTTCTCTCATGATAGAGCCGAAGTCCATTCAAGTGTGTTAGGCTAGTAGATTGAGATAGGAGAACAATATATACAGATACATACATGTGTGTGTGTAGTGCTACCTACTTTCTCACACAAGTACCCAATATTCACAGTAGACTGACGACTCAATAAGATGTCCTATGGAATGGGGAACATATTGTGGGAAGGTAGGTCCATTTTACTTTACTTATCATATAACCTTCATAAGTTGATCTTATTATCCCACCTATTTACCTATACAACTTTGTGCTTACTATCAGCATGTATCCTTTGTACTTTGATGGTCACTAACCTCTTAGTATCTTTCCTTCTTACCTAGTATGCCTCATGTTTACTAAGGTTTTCTCATAAACACCTATGTCATGATTTTTACACTTCCTATTTAATTACAACAAACCTAATATTTGCACTTGATGAATATTATTTTGTTAACTAATCATACCCCTAGGGTTTTCCCTTTGTGGGTTGAATTGTAAGACCTTGGATAGGACCATCTATTCCTCACAAAAAATTTGCTTATTTTTCCTTATTACCATTCACCTCACTGGTGTTCACCTTGTACGTAGCAGTCTAAGACCTTTGATAGGATGAGGTATTTCTCATAAATTACCACATTAAATCCCATTAATTTATTCCAAAATTTATATTCATCTCATTGGTGTTCCCTTTGTGATTTGCAATGTAGGACCTTGGATAGGACTAGGGTTTCTTCAAAAAATATTTCAATAAAATTTTATATTATGACCAAGTCACAATAAAATTACACACTTCAAATTTTAGGTCATTTTTGTTACATTATGATTTTCACATCATTTACCTACTTTTCATCTTGATTTAGTATGTTTTATGCTTCATAAACACTTCACTTTTATCTTCTTGTTTTTCAATTGCATCTATGTTTACAACCATTCTATTAAATTTTTCATACATCCCATTTTGGTTTAGTACAAATAATTTGATTTATAGTTACATTTTATTTTTGTTTTCATAATTTTCATCTTAATTTAGTATGATTTATTAACTTTATTATTTTTTTGTCTCTATACCATTTGTTATAACATGTTTTCCATTTTATTATAATTTTTTCATGCTTCTCAATGTGATATAACATGACTTATATTTTTTTTAGTTTGATTTAGTTTTTACTTATACATGGTTTGAAACATTTTTTACCTTTTACTTTACCATTTTGATTGACTATATGTATTCATTCTTTGTTTTACACAATTCCAATCATGATATAGTGTGTATTACATTTTATGATCATTTATACTTTTCCAATATATTTATTTTTTTCTAACCATACATGTGTATCACATAATGCTATAAATGAAAACATACATAATATATTTCCCATATCATCTACAACAAAAACAAATTACATGTGCTAGAAAGTAAATACATCCATACATCCCTCAATAACATTAATACAACTCATAGATCAAGAAATCTCTCTCTCTCTCTCTCTCTCTCTCTCTCTCTCTCTCTCTCTCTCTCTATATATATATATATATATATATATATATATATATATATATATATATATATATCACATGAGTTTGACATGATATAAATACAAAATACTATAGCTATAACTCTAAGGTTGTGCTCCATCATGTTTAGCTTATGGCCAAGCCACACCACCCATAGATGCCTATGACTCACCCCTTTAAATAGCATGTTGTAAAGAGGTAGTTTAGGATCTTGAACCATCAACCTATCCCTATAGATTGGCCTCTTTATCATGCACTAATCTAAGTCACCATATGGGCAGCTCGCTCCTATGCCAATGCTTTCCAAGTTTGGACCTCTCACTCTCTTATTCCTATAGGTGGATATAGGCCATATCCTCATGCTTAAAATTATTGAGCAACCTCCCCAATCAATTAAAAATAACTATCATGAGGTGAGACAGATGGTACTATAGGATCTAGTAAGATAGATGCCTTATAATGTGACAACACCCCATCCAAAATATCATGGTGTGTAGCCACAATCATGGCTCCCCATCTAATATCCTCTAGATCATTCCCTATAAAACAAAAACCAAATATACATAATATATCATACATACATACATACATACATATCTAAACCATCTATCTATATCAAGTACATAAACAATAATGTAACTAGTAATTTATGTGAAAACTTAATAAATTAGAACAATTCCCACCAGTACCAGTGTCACCAATCATAGTCTCCCTGTCAACTTGACCATTGATCACCTCCTCTATTAGTTTCCTCTATGAAAGTACAAAAATAGGAATCACCACCTATGACTATCATAATCCTCTCCTCAGATGTCTCTTTATGGACCATATTTGTCTAGCATATTTCATGGGCTTTCCATGTACAAATTCTAGTGCCTATGTCCTATCCCTCTGATGGTCCCTTCATCTCTTGTATGATCATGATGGTTGTTGTTTTCCCTATTATGGTTATATAGCCACATCCCCTATATCATCACCTTCAACATGTAAAACTATAACATCCTTTACCTCAGGCCTTTCATCCCCTAATTTTGTGCTTGACTTATCCATGGTCTCACTCACCAAATCCTAATTATAGGATTCTCTTTAGGCACCCCTAAACCTCCTCTACCTCTCTTCTCTCTAAGATGTTATGCCCAATAATTGGGAACTATTAGGGATCCATCTTATGTGGTAGGCCTATATGTCTGGGTACACACGCTACCAAATGTGGTTCTACCCATGAAGTATAACATCATGTGATGTGCATGCATGATAAACCAATAGTAATAGTAGCACAAGTCTACCAAATGGATACAATATTAGGTAGGGTTTCCATATTATATGTGTATGTGTCATGGTCTATAAGGTTAGGGCATGGGGCATGACACACACTACATGGTCCTTCTACCATTGTACCACTCAAAGTAACCTATCATCAACCATATGGGGAAACATAGCTGATCGATACATAGGAAACCTATCATAAATCTAATCCTTCAAATAAATGATGGGTCCCATCATCTTCTATCCTTGGGTTAGCATACCATACATATCATGCATTATCTACACCTAAATGATAGAGCCTAGATCATACAGAGCACCCTGCTCAAAGATGGACAAACATAAGGCTACCACATAGAATGGTTCTTTCCCATCCAACTTATGACACAACACACATGTTGTCACAAGTCCTATTATGGACTTTTAGATATCTAAATGGTTGAGATATACGCATTAAACAAGCTAACATGTAACCTAAGGTAAATCCTTTTTGAGCCTCTCGCCTAAAGGGAAAGGGATCGCCTCTCATCCTTCACCTATAACACATCACATCTGATAGAAGCCCTGATAATGGGAATTCTAATCAAGGCAAGGACATCTTCCAATGTGATGCCCACCTCTATGGTATTCCCCTCCACCTCCCATCAGAATGTGTTGGTCAATTTCTCCCATGATCCTAAGAATATTATGACTAGATCAACATTAAATGAGATCCTCTGCATCTCCATGCTACCCCAAAATCCTAAGGAAAAAATATGAGCTTTGTCCATGTTTGACAATCACTCTAGTAAATCTAGTAGCCATGATGCATCCACTAGGCACCAAAATCTCTTCTATCTCTATAAAATATCAAACAACATAGGATGTATTAGATCTCAATGTAAATATAATCAAAATACTTTAAATTCTTAAATTCTCAAAAATTATTTACTTCAATAGCCTATTCTTCCCATTTTTCCATTTATAGACCTTTTCCTATGCAGTCAGCCCTTTTGATACTAAATCATCCCTATCACATCTTTGCCAACTATATCATCCCTCTACTACATAGTCAGCCCATTTCTAAAAACACAGTCAATCTTTCTCATACTAAATACAAATTTTCTAGATCATTTGCATACTAGATCGACCCTCTACCACATAGATAGCCTTATTTAACAGACTATATCACTCCCTATTACATATTACATCAACCAAAATGCACTAGTATGACCATGTCTATATTTTCAACTAAGTTAACCCTCTATTACATAGTCAACCACCCCAAACAATACTAATTTATCCCTTTACTATAAAGCCATCCCCCTTTTTTCTTCTCACCTTTTCTAATTGAGTCAATAGGATTGACTCTATTTGAAATATGTGGTAACTTTTCATCTATTTACCATAAATGTCTTAGGCATTTATTGGTGTGATTCTTTCCTACCCAATATCCCATTATGTTCCTAATTTACCTAAAATTTTCCTAGAATAATTTTTGGTATCTACATTTTTCCTAAAATCTATTTTTCTATATCTAAATTTATATTAAATTTACCAAAAATAAAATTAATGCACCAGTTATGTGAGCTGCACTAGTTGTGGCTACTAAGCATCTTCTAGGTCATAACTATCATCTCCTCACCATGGTCACTCTTTGGGTTCAACTAGGTCTATCAGAGAAATATTTCCTAAGAATAGTAAAAATTACAAATGATTAATTTTCACCCTATTTATATTTACTATTCAAAATTATTTATCTATCAATTATTTACCATCAAATTCCATTTTTCACCAATAAATTTATTTCTAATAGTTATTTTTATGAACTGAAAGATGTTATGAAATCTTGACATCATAGAGAATCATTTCTCATATTACATGTAAACTTTTATAAAATTTTGAATTTTCATTTATTTTACAAGTTCACCTAATTTTCCCTACATTGGACACCTTTACGTTTATCTCACTTTATTTCTACTCTACATAACTAATGTAAGTAAAGGTATGTGGTTTTATAATTATATCCTTTCATTTATCTTATTTGCTTCTTACAAAAATTTACTTAGCTCATTTTTTTGCTCTTATGATCTTTTCCTCAAATAATATCTCATGTTATAACTACATGACACGTGATAATCTTCGTGTGGGGCATATATATACAAATAATATTTTTAAAAACTTTATTAATTATTGATGCTTTCTCTCTTACAAGAACCTATCGACACTCAATCTCTTTGATTGCATGCCTTAAAGGGTGCATCAGAAGAGGCATGTGTACACTATTGATGCTTTGCAATATTATTGTTCCCTATACAACCACTTAAAACTAGTACAAGCCTCACCTATATAGTTTCCTAAGCTTTGATACTTACCTTACACACTCCTCCAAGTAATTCAACATCCAAATAGCCCTTACCTAAGCCAAAACCTCTTTTTTTCATCCACCAAACATATTTGAATGCATTGACTCTATTCTTAGGTTTGAGCACATTACGAGACTAAGTTGGTCTAGCCAACTTTGTCTAGGACCTAATTGCTTTATTTCCTAAAGTACTGGGTCAACTAGGCCAAATGTGTTAGCTTAAACTTAAGAAGGTTTTATGGGTAGATCCAACTATATAAACACATCATTTTCACCATTTTAATTAGAGAGATAGATATAATCATTCATTTGTGCATCTGCTTATCCACCATTCTACTTGAGGATTCATTTCTTAGAGTTTCATATTTCCTTTGAAAAGAAGAATCTTGTCTTGTGGAAAAAATATTTGGATGCATAGAAGTCATGTAGCATAGAGTTGATCTATCTTTTTTATACTTATGAATGAAAAAAAACCCTTGAAAAACACCATTATCCAAAGGAGATTATGAGATTCGATGAGTTCATCTTCAAGTTAAGTATTCCTAACTCTTGTTCCTCTATTATTAGTAGATAGATTTGCATATGTAAGCTTGGAAATATGTTTATATCTCCATGCATTAGGATTATCTGTACGTTGACTTTAGTAGAGTTCTTATTTATTTTTTTGATTTCTATACCCATTTGTGCCACAAGCTTTGGTGGAAACTATTTTAGATTTACTTTACTTTATCATTTATTTTGTTAGAAACCATAGGACCTAACTAGGGTTATTATGTGGTATTTTTTGACTAGATGCTTTAGAACCCTCTCTGATTATATTTTGTGGTAAGATACCTATTATTTATTAATACCAGATCCATATTGGTCATGACCCTGATTGCCTAAATGTACCTATAAGTGGAAGGGTTAGCATGATTTATCTTCTCTAAGCTAGGGTTGATTTATAGATCAGTTTCACTTTCCCTTATAATACATGAACTAATTGAAGATTTATGTGGTTGCACACTATATTTAATATTCCATAGAAATGTTAATATAGTGGATATACAATAGATAAAATACATGATTATCACAAAGTTTAAGATCAATAAATATTCTAGTCAAGCTATACAGGATTTCAAAAAAATATAACAGGGAGAAAAAGATACTATCTTTGAATATGATCTTAGATTATATGATGTGATGAATAAAGTGGAGTTTTATCTAGAATATAAAGATAAAATGGCTTGGTTTTTGGAATGACTAAAAATAAAAATATGATTCATCATCACTCAGACATAATTCAACACCAAGATAGATGCAGCGACACATGTGATTAGGGTCGAAAAAATTGAAGATATTGATGATACTTTGAGTTCAACTTTAAAAATAGAAAACACTCTACAAACAATCCTAAGAAGGATGGATCAATATCAAAATGGAGGAGACAAGTCTAAGTTTGCTCTATAGTGTGTAGAGTGATATAAGGAATGGAATCATAAGAATGAGTGCCTAAGAATCAAAGTAGGGTTCTTTGAAATATGCAAAGTGGTAGGGCATGTGACATCTCATTTCCATCTATTACAACAATATATGAAGAATACATAGACTCTATATTATAACTTATGTAAGTCACCTAATCATGATGAAAATAGTTTTAAATATATTTAAAAACTATAGTAGGATATTACAGAGATGTGTTTGTGGTCACTACAGAAAAAACACGTACTAGAACTAAAATAATTCTCAATCTAGAAATTGGCATGATAAGTGTAAAATAGTCGAGAATGCCATGCATTTAAAAGGGAACACAATATCAAATTTTAGGTATGGATGGTTGGACACCACCATCTCAAGTTTGGATATTTTCATCTTAGAATTAAACACCTCCATAAATGTAATACCAATCCTCAAACCAATTGGAATCTTGTGATTCCCTAGGCACAACAAGTAACTTATGAACCATCATTTCTTTAGTACCATTATGATGGGTTTGATGACCTACAATAACAACAAGGGTAGAACACAAAATAGGATTCTGGGAGCTTTTTACCACAAAAATCAAATGGCTAGGGATTTCAAGCAATTAGTAGAGGATATAGAGGATGATGTAGGGGAGGATATCGAGGTAGTGCATAAGGAGATAGGGGAAATAATTCTAAATGATATCCAATTTAGTGTTAATTTTGCATGGAATTTAATCATGTACAAAAGAATTATCCATTAAATCCTTAGTGAAAATCTTATTTTTCCTACTATAGGGTTTCAGATCAACATGACATAAAGGACTGTCTAGTTTTGGAGAAACAAAAAATAGAGAAAACGGTAAGGAATGTGAATTTGATTAATACATAACATAAAGAAGATGTATTCATACAAGCAATCACATGGTAACAACATGCAGAACAAGGATTATTGCCTCTATAAATACCATAAGATTATGGGTTAATAAATCATGGGCAAGATAACTATTTCAAACCAATCACCAAGAAAGGACTAATATAAGAAGTTGCATAGATTTTTAAAATAATTCAACAATAGGAAATTATAGAAGATGATGTTTCAGATATAGATGCATAATTGTATGGACATATAGTTCAGATTATGAGATAAGATGGTGTTGTCACTGCCCTGACAGATTTAATTAATTTACTCAACATAATGGGTAACTAAGGCATTTCATAGAATATCACCAATCTGCTCTATAATTTGTTATAATGTACGTAGAAAGGTCAGTATCAGATAGATAAAATTATATGGTAAATTAAGACTAAAAATCCTTGGGATGTTAATTCTAGAATGGATGTCGATTTGGTAGGGTATGAAATACCCAATGTAGTATTTATTTTTGGTAGCGTTGTTAATATGATCATGAAATCAACATAGGTAGCTATTGGGTGACTTGCACTGAGCTATAGTACTTTCATTTTAAGCCTTATAAAATATGGACATTTTAACCTATTAGACATCTAGAGGATGTGGGAATCAAAGTCACAGAGTTGAGTCTACATAGTGACTTTGAAGTCATTGACACGAAGACAAATGAGACTCACTACCCTAGATTGATTGGCAAAAAGTGGGTGTATGATGGTGAGATAACCATCAACATAGTGATGAATCAACTAGAAGCTCATTAGAAAGATAAGATCATAGTAATTCCATTATTTAAATGTGGACAAAACCAATATTGTATACCCAAAGAGGCCAATTTACCATATGTTTGTGGGGAAAGTTATTTAAAACTAGTTGAGATCGCTTTCAAAAGGAATTGGTTGGTCAAATAACACATTTTATTAAAAGAAAAGTATTACATATATAGTGCAAATGTCTCTTAAACATAAGGAGTCAACACTAATATCTTATTCTATAAAACTCTCACACTTATCTCTCCTAGATTCTCTTTTATTCTCTCACAAGTCTATCCTATCTTCTACAAATTCTCTGTGATTTTTTCAAACAAATCACTTATGTTATTTAATATTTGTCCTACTTATTATTTTCCCAAACACCTTAATTAACTAATAATCTAATATGGTACACCTGAGTACCCATGTGAGGACTAATTCCTCAACATGCTCCCCCCACCACAACCCCCTCCCCCTGCCCCCCCATTGCTCACAATGGAGGGGAACTTTATGAACTAAAAAAACTATATATTCCCCCCCATAAGTTAGGCATCGGGTTAACCCGAGAATGCAACCATTACAACATTGAGGGATTTATGAGAGTCTTTGTGCATGTTTATTATAATTTGTATTCGTAGGCATGATCTTAGCCTCATCCCTTTTCACGTATCAAGTTTTACTAGCAATAAGAATTGATCCCTGGTGAGTTCTTCGTGAACCAAGCAACTTCACCAATTAAACCAACAACCATTCACAATCATAAACTAATTTTAAAACTACCCAAACAAAAACATTAACCATAAATCTTTAACTTAAAACCACTAAACTTTTAATAAACCATGAATTATTTTTGTGTTATAATAAACAAAACTAATATATCAGAAAACTTATTTATTTATTTATTTATTTAAAAAAAACCAAACAAACAAACTCCTATAAATAAAAAAGAATTAAATTAAAAATCACGGACTCTAAAACCTAAAAAGAAAACCACGTAGATAGAAAACCAAAAACACGGAATTTTTAAAACTAAAACAACTTTCACTGAAACAAAATAAAAAACCTAAAACATATACATGAAACAAAACATAGTGCCGCCACTGTTTTGTGGGCAGCTTTGTTGAAATGGATGAAGCGGCAGAACAAAATGGAGGAAGGATGCGACTTAGATACAGAGGTAATCCAATGAAGCGGAGACGGATGGATCTGCTGAACTAACAAGGCAGGAATGTTGTGGAGCAGGTTTTGGTAAGCTGGAATGCTGCATCGACGCCAAGGTGGATGGATTTGAGCCGGACGTTGGAGGTTAAGCATTGCAGGTCTGAGTAATAGCGTGAGCTGGAGAAGATCGGCATATTTGGTGGAGAAGGTCGTTCCTTCTCAGGGCTGCCATATGCAAGAATATCGATCTCTTTTCGGAATATCATTCAAAGCAAGCACAAAATGCGGTACAGTCAGGCAGGGAGTTGGAAAGGATCCGTGAGGAAGATCAACACTCCACAAGTATGTAGGAGACGGAGGAGATCGTCTGTCTTTCAACGGAGTCGCTGGGGTTTTGAAATGGATGATATTGGAGACATGTCCAATGTGGATAAGCTGTAGAGGGAGAAATCCGGTTGGGGAGGATCGTAGAGCCCGAGATGAAGGCCAACAATGATATCTGCCAAGTTTAACACCATATGCCAAGAAAAGTGGGCGATGGCGTAGAGGACCCGTCGTAGAAGATGGGCATATGACGAATTGATGAACTGTATGGGGGACGTGTGTCGTAGGGGACTATAATGCAGATGGATCTTTTGAGCAAAGGCTGTGTAGATCAGATTTCCTTTTTGTAAGGAGCTACAGAACTGGAGTGTGTTTAGATCACAGGTCGTCCAAATACAGAAGGATAAAGCCACACTCAAAGTAAAGAATCTTTATCGAAGTGTGTTTTCTGGCAGACAAGAGTGGTAGCAAATTCGTAATAATTTCCAACCTGTACGGCCTAATCTTCTATATATATATATATATATATATATAGCTAATAAAATGTATATATATTTAACTTACTGCCAATAGGACTAATAGGACTTATAGTGGTTTGCATTATATATCTATTGACTAAAATAATAAGGATCTGTCAAAAAAAGAGAGAATTTAATGTGGTCTACATTCGAAAACGCTTATGACATACAAGATCTAAATTGTAGAGATGTCCCTCAGGTGTAGAGATGTCCCTCAGATCTAAATTGTTGAAAACTGGTTGAGATTGCTCTCAAAAGGAATTGGTCAATCAAATAACACATTTTATTAAATGAAAAGTATTATATATATATATATATATATTGCAAATGTCTCCTAAAAATAAGGAGTCAACACTAATCTCTTATCCCATAAAAAACTCATAGAGATTCTCCCTTATTCTCTTGCAAGCCTATCCTATCTTCTACAAACTCTACGTGATTTGTTCAAACAAATCACTTACATTATTCATTATTTGTCCCACTTATAATTTTTTCAAATGCCTTAATTAACTAATAATAAAAATGTGGCACACCTAAGTACCTATGTGAGGACTAATTCCTCAACAAAAGTAGCTAGATGAAAGTGAATGCAAAAGATAAACAAAAAGCTCTAAAAACTAATGAATATAGAGTTATATATGATAACACCAATCCACAAACACAAACTCTATGCATGAAAAAACTACTTTGCAACCCTATGCTAAATCACCTAGAGATTCCACAATTATAATTGGAGGATATGCGATCTATGCCTATAAGGTCACCAACTCAATCTGACATAGACTTCTTATACATAAAATTGACTCCAGAAGAAATTATACCATGGTATATAGCTTCTTCAATAAGTGGACACTCTAATATGCACATACTCACTTAGGTCTATGGAGATCATGAGATACATCCTCTATGGATGGTCTTTATGACAAAATGCCAAATACCTCAATATTTTACCATTGAGGATGTCAACCAATTTATCTTTTGATTTAAAAAATATGTACCAGATACTAACCAGATTGTGAGTGCTCTCAATTATGTACTAAAGGGGATTGTTGTGAACTACACAGTCAATTATCATGATGATAAATTCATATGGGATGAATTGTGTGAAATAGTTTTAGCTTGATTCTAGGTGCTAGAGGACTTTAGAAAAGACTGACTAGTGTTAAAAGAGGGAGACTATCCAAAGCTTCATATTAATTGATGCATCAAAGTCTGGCTTTCATAAGTTGTGGCTCCAAAGTACTAATTACATGTTTTCAAATATACACTAGAAGTTTTCCCAACAACTTGGTATATACATCAAAAACACATGCAAGAGACAAAGCATTGGGTACAACTCCAAAATGACTTCATTCAAACTTTCATTTTTGAAAATGACAACCACTTAACACACTAGGCATTATAGAAGTTAAATAATTTTTTATCATGGGAGAGCCGAGGACATAGACAATATGGATGAGGTATCTTCATAACAAAGTACAACATGTGACTTGAGTGAAGCCTTATGGATCTACAAACATTAAAAAGGAAAGGAACAAATCCTTGTGCAACCTTTCCATAGGATATAAGATCAATAAGATGGGATGTCCAACTCGAATGATGAGGATGAAATGGCTTTAGCCAATATATTTGAACCTAAATAAGAGGTTGAGCCACTCCTAGACCTAGTTATAGAGCAAACATAAGAAGAAAATTTATGACATATAAATTTTATAAAGTGACAAGCCCAACAAATACTGTGATTTAATTATTAAGGAGGAATGTATCATCTATCAAGAACCTCTGAAAGAACATGTGGGAAACATTTGAATGGAGGCCGTTCCTAAGTTAGCACATTTTAGAGATTATTGGTCTCAGGAAGACATATCATAAGTTATGCATCTCTTAAGGGATTACCAGAATGTCTTCCCTATAAAATTCACATAGGTGAAGTGTGTGGATCCATCCTTAGGGGAAATACACATTTAATTAAAAGAGTGTGCATGCCAATCAAGAAAAGACCCTACCACTTGAATCCAAATATGAATCTTAAAGTGAAAAATGAGTTGGATCACATGTAAGAAGTTGGTATTATTTTTTCCATAGAAAAATATGATTGGGTTATTCTAATGGTCATGCAACCTAATAAGACTAGTGAGAAACAAATATATGGATACTATCACATCTTGAATGAGACTTGGTAAATGATCCATTTTCTATTCCATTAATAGATGAAGTTTTAAAAGTGGTAAAAGATCATGAAGTTTATTCATTCACATACAACTTTAGTGGATATCATCAGATCTAGATCACAGAAGAGGATATGGCCAAGACCACTTTTGTAAATGAATGGGGCTCTTTTGCATACAAGGTAATACCATTTGGTTTTAAGAATACACCTACATTTTTATCTAGAGATGTAGTTACTCCATTTATGGATTTTGTCCATGGATTTTTGGAAGCATATTGGACGACTGGTTAGTGTTTTATTTGTTCTTAAATAATCTGTCTAAAATTAGACTTATGTCAAAGATATGTAGGGTGCTGTGAATTATGCTCAATTTAAATAAATGTTTATTTTAAACACCATTTTTATTTCTATTAGGATATGCAGTCTTAAGTAAGGGCATCTTGATAGATCAAGATAAGATCACAGTAATTATGGGAATACCTCCACCTAAAAGTTCAATAGAGATGTGATCTTCTCTAAGACATACAGGATACTGCCAAAATTTTATTAAGGGGTATGTAGCCATATCTACCCTTTTGGAGAAGTTATTGCCAAAAGGAATGCATTTTATATGGACATAAGAATAACAAGTAGCATTCATTGAATTGAAGAAGAGATTGGTGACTACACTATTCCTAGTCCTCCTAGATTGGAGTAAACCATTTTATGTACATGTATATGCATTAGGAATCACAATTTAAGTGGTACTAGTGAAACTAAGAGAGGATGTAGGGGATCACCTAATCCACTTCAAAAGAAATAAATTGTCTATTATGAAGAAACATTATACAACAACTAAGCGAGAGAACTTAGTCATGGTGTTTGCACTTCAAAAGTATGGCACTACCATTTGTCCACTCCTTTTGAGTTATTCACAGATCACCAAGTGCTATGATAATTGGTTAATAATCTCATGTTGGGAGGATGCATTCTATGATGGTTAACGCTCTTCAAAAATTTCAATTCTAGATAAATGTTAAGCTAGTCTAGGACAATGTGGGTCTGAATCATTTGAGTAGGTTGAAAAATGGTGAGGAACGAGAGGAGATCCCAAATGAGTCTATAGATGCGCATTTGTTTCATGTCTTTGTAATATTAGAACATTTATAAGATATCACAAATTTTATTAAACAAAAGATATTTCTATAAAAATTTTAGAGCCTTGACATATAGTATTATCAATAGATTTCTTTATCATCTAGACAAAGAAGAAGTGTTGCATAGAGCTGCATTGGAGCATGAAAGGACACAACTACTTGAGAAGTCACACCAAAGAATCATAGGGGGTCATTTCATAATAAAAGTTATGAGAAAGGTCTTATAGAGTAGTCTTTGATGGCCCTATCTATTTTAAAATGCCCATAAAATTGAATAATAGTGCAATGTATGTCAGAGGTGGAAAAATCAAAGCGAAGAGTCAAAATGCCTCTACAACTGATGCTAGCATAATAGCCATTTAAGAAATGGGGAATTGATTTTTTGGGGCCTATTAGTCCTATTAAATGTATCCATGATAGATATATTATTATTGTGATAAACTATTTTATGAAGTGGGTGAAAGCTATTGCGATTCTTAGTTACAGTGCCAAGGATGTATCAAAGTTTCTGTATGAAAATATCATTACTAGGTTTAGTTATCCTATCAAATTGGTGAGTGATATAGGAACCAATTTCTCTAATAAAACTATAAATATTCTCACTAATGATTTTTTGATTTCACACCACAAAAGTTAACATACCATCCCTAAGCTAACGACCAAGTTGAAGATTTGAATAAGGTGCTGGGTAAGATGCTTATTAAAATATGCAATGTTCAAGGGGATGACTGTGAGGATCAACTTTTTATAGTTCTATGTGTTACATCCTAATTTCTTGCTAAACAAACTATTTGATTATCTATGGATATTTATAACTGAAAATTTTGATTTATTTATTTTTAACTAAAATTTGAGATATATATCATCATTCGATAGTAAGATATTACTTAGGTTACATGATTACAATGTTGTGAGTTAGTTATAATGTATATGTTTACATTACGAACATGTTGATTGATTATTTTATCTATTTTATGATAAATGTATATCACGATGTTATGATCTAACCACTTGTTTGTTGTGAGGTTGACGTAAGAGAACTCATCCCTTAGAGAAGGACAGAGGGAAAGAATCATCAGAGAGGGTGACATAGATGAAAATGTCAGAAGATGACAGAGAAACTGACTAGAACTTTGTACACACCACATTAACTAGCACATATTACATGCATAAAAAATGGTTAACATAATGTGTTTTGATATCGTTTGAATTAGATAGTTTAACATGGTTGCTAGCCTAGTTTAATGGTTTTTTGTAATTTTTCTTGTGTCATGTGTAACCATTAAATATTTTTAGAAATGTGATTTTCATAAATAAATTTTAATTTGGATTTATTGACTGATTAATCTTTAAACCGTCATGATAATGAAAAGACAAGTTAATTAGTAAATATACTAATTATTATAATTAGTGATAAGTTAGTAAATTATGATAGATTATACTTTGAGAATAAAAATGAAAAAAAAGATAAGAAAATCATAAAAAAATAAAGAGAAATGGAATGTTTAAAATTAGAAATAAATAAATAAAGATATTGATAAAATAATAATAAAAACAAACAAAAACTAAAACCAAAAAATATCAAAATGAGAAGCCATGCCATATTCTAAAAGGAGCTTTTGGGGAAAGATTTAAGAAAAAGGCTTTCCAATAAATGAGGAGGAGCGCAACATAATAAAGAGGAGGAAATGAAAAGAAAGTTAGGTGGCTCTAGAAGAACTAGAAATGGTTGAGCGAGGAAAGGTAAGTGATGTTTTTACAATTTGTGTATATCTATATATGTTTATAAAGTAATAATATTTGAAGTAATGAAACGCTTATGTAATTTTCTTGTAAAAGGATTGCTTTATATAGAATTCTATTCAATAATAAACCATATACGTTGGATGAGGGTTGGAATAAATGCTCAACATGACACTGAAGATATAAGTGAACAGTGCATTTATGAGTGGTATGCCGTAGATTCTGCAGAGACTGTGAGAACATATTCCGATTTGAGGACATTCGTTATAACTAATCTCTAGAATGATCCTGCTTATTCCTTAAATGGTTATTTCTCCATTTTGTTCATTGAATTAGGTTCTAGTGATGTATTAAAATCAGAAGTCAAGAAATCTAAAACCTTCTTGGAATACAAGAATCATCTGTATGAATATGAATTTATCCCAATTAATAGAGAGCTAACATAATTTCTGGCACTAGATGTTCTGAAACTCACAATACTACACCCAATTAGTATTTAAATAACTAGAGAAGTTTTTAAAACCACATTGAATCTGAACTCTCATGTCAATAATCTGAAATAGAAACATAATTACCTCGGACTACTCTCCTTTGGATTTTTGTCACCAAATTCCTTGGCATTCTCTTAAATTTTGTTAAGTGTGACATGAGTCTTGTCTTCACGCTTTGATATATGCTCGTCATCCCCCTATTAGATAATAATTTTGTTATGATGCTTAAAAGGATAATCGTATATGTGTATCGCTAGTGAATGTGGGCTTTTAAATTCTCCCTCCTTATCTTCATGTGCTTCAAATAACTGCATTAATCAAGTAAAACCACAATTGACATCCAAAGTCTATTGCAATATCCTCTGATTCAAATCTATAATGTAAATATGGATGATGTTTGAATTTAATAAATAAGCTCGTAAAGAATCTAGGTCAACTGGTGGTGATGTTGTTGAGGGCTTAACACGATATGATAAAGTGTTCATTCTTCTAAACATGTCAGAATTCATGTGATTAGAATTTAGTGCAGCGATACATATCCTAAATCCAGTGATACATGTCTTATTACAGCACAAATGAATATACGTTTGACTATGCATCCAAAGTAAATATACAGTGATTGGCTTAACTATTGGGTGTTAAGCGATTTGCATATATTATGTTACGATGAACTGCATTTTCAATTGAAATGGTCTTTATTTATACTGGATAGAAATAACTTTTTAGGATTTTATTCTATTGTTACAATGATTTAAAAATAGTATAACTAGATTATTATGTTATTATAACCAGATATAACTTTATTATTGTATTGATGGCAATATTTGATACTAGTATGTATTTTAAATAATATATAACATGATTTATGAATTAATATTTAAAATGATGTATGATTTAATATGAAAGATGGGATAATAATTAGACAATATCATATTAAAATCTTTTAATATCATATTAGAGATGATAATCATGGTTATTATCATATATTATTGATATAATATTTGTAATAGCAATCTTTCGGTGCTTATATAATAATATGTTTTATCTTGGAATGATATCAAACTAAGTCCTCAACAACTAAGGGATTTTTCCCTTTTATAAAAAGTACTCAATAAAGAATCAAAATAATTTATAAGGGTTCACCATGCTTGTAATGTGTTTGTTTGGCAAAAGAACCAAAACTGTTTGAACCATTAGATTCATGCTTTGAAGTCCTTTGAGGTCTAAATTGAACCCCTACAATAATCATGTAATGCGATACTATGGAAGGGGCTTGAGCTCCTATTTTAATGGCAAGCTTGGTCCTAAAATTAAAAGGATGGAAAAACTATTTAAATATGCTTACAACGTCTTGAGATATAATAATATGTTCAAGTGAAGGATTATGTTCTTGTAAGAATTATGGCTTTCTTGTTATGACTAGTTGTTATATTACTAAAAGTTGATCTAGTGGTTAGTGGGTTGGTATATGCCATGATTGTTTCATTAATTATTACTATATTTATAGGGTATGCATATTATTAATGTTGAGTATACTGTAACATAACCCACGTATACCTATTAAGAATTATTGGTTAGTGTATTATATTGTAATTTATTGTAAACTTATGTGTGATACATGTTGTGGGTGTACTAATATGTACAAGAACGTGTGTGTGTGTGTGTGTATAATGTATGTATATAATTATATTGGGATGTGTGCCTATAGTATATATTTTGACTAGTATATTGTCATAGAATTGGGTGTTTCATATATCTGTGTACTTGATGAAACTTTTGTGTATCATGTAAGATCAATTTGAATATTATTGAAAACTTATATGCGAACCCTGATATGAGGGAATAGGTAGTCTTGGGAACTTCAGTACGTAGTTATATTTTCTTTGTTTATATCATAATGAAATTCTATTAGTTAGGGATAAAAAATCTATGAAGGAGAATTACATTGTATAATCCCTTATCTTATAAAGAGTGTCAATATACTTCATGAACAAGGGAGTTATAATGATTTTTGAAATCATATGGAGTTATTGATTAGAGCTATAAATGACTGTTATTATACAGTAGAGGAGTTTATGTGTAGTTCACAATATGAGTTTATTTATTTGTTTAAGTGTTTAGACATATATAGCAGATATTAGTACATCGTGATGGGTGCCCATAAGTTATAGTATCATATAATTTAAACATAAGCTATCCTTGATTGGTATAAACTGTACTTGCTTGCTTAATATTAAGAGACATTTGATTCTTGAAATTATAAGTCTGATATTTCATGATTGAGTAGTGTGCTTTTGTATAATGATCTATGATATTATGGTATGTCATAGAGTGTATTATGTTTAAAAACTATATTTTAAATGTATTCTATGTCAGGGTAATACAAACTATAATTATTATGTCTAGATACATTTATATATTTGATGGATTAAATGCATGCATGTTGGCTATTTCTATGAATAATGTGTTTTTTTATAGCTAGTATGCCCTTATTTATGCATGCATACAACCCCCTGAGATTATAAAAATAATAGAATGAAATATTATATGTTTCATGTAAATTGATACTTTCTTTGTTATATGTAGTTGTTTGAACATAAGCTTATGTTTCCATTAATTTATACCACTTTATTTTGACTAGTTATGGTATTTAGTGGTTGTACTTAATAATATGTGACTATGATAAAATGGGTTATCATAGAGTGTAGTATATTTATAAATTATTTATCATAATTATAAACTACAATTAAATGAATATTTTATCTAGATGGTATAAATTATAGTTAATATTTCTATTATGGGATAGATTTATTATGAATATTTATTTATACGTTTGATAGAATAAATGTATGTTGTTAGATTATTCTATGCTTAGCATGTTATGTGATATGACTACTAGTAAGATGTAAACTATATGAATCTATTGGTTACATTATGTTAGCTAAATCTTACATTAGTGATAATAAGTATTAAGATGGATTTCACTAGCTTATTAACATTAAAATGTCAGATAAAAGTAATTCAATCAAGTGGTGTGTATAAATTTGACTTATACATAGATCATTATTTTATTAAAAAATTTGGCCAAAGTAATGTTTAGTGAGGTATTATCATTTTATGAGTATGATTTACATGTTTATAAAATATCTTATAGTAGAATGGGTTTCTATGATATATCACATGTTTAGTTTTTAAAAATATACAACATACGGGTACTTGTTTATCTCTATATATTCTCGTGTCATCACTATCTACTCATCCATGAAGGGAGGGACATTCCTTGATGGGATTAGCGTGAGAGATTGTTGGTCCATGGTTGTTGTAAAAAAGTACTCAAATGATGTTCTCCCTTCCCATAACGGTACTTAGAGACGACACTTGAGATTGTCGTAGATACTAGATAGAGTCTAGGGAACTATGATTTGGGGAGCTATGTATTTTATATATGTACATTTTATCATATCATATTTATTATTAAAACATTATCATAATGAACTATAATTACTTATTGTGCATTGATAATAGTTGTTGTAGGCATATATTAGTCATGGTTGGTTAATTGCAATTACTTTTTATATTCATATTATGATGTGTTTCTTATGATTATAGTGATCATTGATATATGATGTAGTATGTTTCATTTACAGTTATCACATTTAAAGTATTTTATATGATCTCTGATTAAATTTTTATGGTGTAATCTATTTAAAATATATATTATTTGAAAAAAATATACTTGTTTATTTATTTCAAACTTAGTGGAATTGTTGCATGTGGTATCAAAGTTGTGGCTCTAATTCTAGGACCTAATGAGTCCATTAGTGTTTTTGTATCCTTTTGTTTATCAAAAAAGAGAATAGTGAAATGTGTGTGGTACATTGAGTGTGTACCATTAAGAGCACTTATACCCTCTTAGAGTTGTTAAAGCATGGGTTTATCGAGTGTCTTGATGGTGTTGTTTGTAATCAATGTTCGGTAGATGAGTTCATAAGATAGTTCTTGAATCATGACCAAGAGATTCCTAGAGTATTTTATGATCAATTTAGATTGACACCTCAAGAATGATTACATCATTTCTTGGTAATCAAGTCACATTCATAATTTTTATTTTGTGTTGTGAGTGTTTAAAAAAAATCATGGGATGCTTCTCACTTAAGTATATGTGCATTAGTTTTGTGTCTTATATACACTAATTCTAGGAGTGTGAAATCTTATAAGACCATTTTTAGTTTAGTACCATCTAGTACTGTGGGAGTTTTCCTGTAGTAAAGTGTAGATGTCTTGGTTTAGAGTTCATGTGTTAGGATTTTATTCATGGATGGGCACCCCTATTGATTACATAGATTAGGAATAAGTGTCATCTCTCATAACTAACATATAGGTGAGTTGTTCCTCTCTCACCCTCCTTTGATATCATTACAAGCCACTGGGAGGATTCCTATTTTCAAGATGTTTATTTAGTGTTCCCTTAAATAAAAATTTGTTTTGTAAATGTTGTTTTGACCATATTCCCTGGAGTTCATGGGATAGTGTCCTCTAATTCTTGTTGAGATATAATTTGTATAATTTTATGAATTAATACATTATGTGGTTAATATTTTTCTTTTCAGATGTGAAAATAGGCTGTGATACTACACCTACAAGATTAGTGAGTGGTGATTTGGAAACTTGGGTTGTGATGTTTTCTATATACCATGTGAGGGTATTTAAATTTTTTATTGTTGTGTATTTTTAGAGTCATACTTTACCTAACTTGAGAACTTTGTTGATAAGGAGTGGCAAACCATGGATTTATATTGATTCTAGATTAAGAATTATAAGTTGATTATAATTATTTACCCTTGATTAGATTGGTATTATTACTATTCTAATTAAAACATGTTGGTTTGGTGAGACATTTATGTACCTTTCACCTAATGTGAGTATGAAATAGGATATGAAATATATTCTTAATCTAAGGGGTTGAAATAAACTTATAACTTGTTGTATAACTAGCTAATTAAAAAGGGAGACATTATCTCACTTGTTTTATTTATAAGGTTTTAAGGACAGTGTGATCCTTAGCCTTTGTATGTTGTGATGGTTTAACATTATTTCCTTTAAAAAATGAATCTAACAGAATAAGTTAAGATGTGAAATTAGATATTAGTTATGTTGGGTTTGTGGAAACTTAATACAATTATGGAATCAATGTATGATTTTTATTGTAATGTATATTGGTACATCTAGAATTATTTAGCATATATTGTTGCTTTATAAGATCGATTAGTATAGATTTATCATTTCAGATATGTTTACATTATGAACATATTGATTTATCATTTTAGCTATATTTTTTGATGAATGTATATCATGATGTTATGATCTAACTACCAGATTTTTTGTGAAATTGAAACAGGAGAACGCATCCCTTAGAGCATAATGGAGCGAGAACATCATCAAAGAGGGTGACATAGATAAAGATGTCAAAGGAAGATAGAGAAACTAGCTATAACACTACACACACCATATTGGCTAGTACATATTAGATGCATAATAAATTGTTTGCATAATATGTTTTGATACTATTTGCATTACATAGTTTAACATGATTGCTAGCCTATTTTAATGGTTTTATGAAATTTATCTTGTATAATTTGCATGTGTGACCAGTAAACATTTGTATAAATATGCTTTTCATAAGTATATTTAAATTCAAATTTATTAACTAATTTATCAGTAAACTATCATGATAATGAAGAGCTAAGTTAATTATCAAATATACAAATTATTTTAATTAGCGATAAATTAGTAAAATGTGATAAATTATATTTTGAGAAGAAAAAATAAAAATAATAAGAAAATAATAAATAATAAAAAAAGAGAAATGGAATGTTTAAAATTAGGAAAAATAAAAAAATAAAGATATTGATAAAATAATAATAAAAACAAACAAAAAAATCTCAAAAGGAGAATCCATGCCTTATTTTAAAATAAGATTTTGGGGAAAGATTTTAAAAAAATGCTTTCCAATAAATAAGGAGGAGTGCAACATAATAAAGAGGAGGAACTAAAAAGAAGGGTTGGTGGTGCTAGAAGAACTAGAAATGGCTGAGAAAGGAAAGGTAAGTGATGTTTTTATGATTTGTGTATTTGTATATATGTGTATAGAGTAATAATATCTAAAATAATGAACTGCTTGTGTTATTTTATTTTTAAATGATCAATTTATATGGATTTTCATTAAATAATAAACCATATACATTGGATTAGGGTTGGAATAAATGCTCAACATGACACAGAGGATATAAGTGAATAGTACATTTATGAGTCATATGCCATGGATTCTATAGAGCCTAAGAGAGCATATTCTCATTAGATGGCATTCATTTCAACTAATCTCTAGAACATTCTTTCCTACTCCTTAAATGGTTCTTTCTCCATTTTGTTTGCTAAATTAGGTTCTAGCGATGTGCTAAAATCATATGTCAAGAAATCTGAAAGCTTCTTGGAATATGGGAATCATATGTATGAAAATGAATTTATGCCAATTAAGGGAGAGCCCACATAATTTATGGCACTAGATGGTCTAAAACTCACAATACAATGCCTAATTAGTATTTAAATGACTGGTGAAGTTTTTAAAACCACATTGAATTTGATCTCCCATGTCAATAGTTTGAAATATAAACATAATTACCTGGGAGTACTCTTCCTTGGATTGTTACATCACCAAATTCCTTGGCATTCTCTTAAATTTTTTTAAGTGCAAAATGAGTCCCATCTTCACCCTTTGATATATGCTTAACATCCCCCTACTAGATAATAATTTTATTATGATTCTTAAAAGGATAATTATATTGGTGTATCACTATTGAATGTGGGATTTTTAATTCTCTCTCCTTATCTTCATGTACTTCAACTAGCTACATTAATCAAGTAAAACCACAATTGATAAACAAAGTCTATTGTAATATCCTCTACTTTAAATCTATAATGTAAATATGGATAATGTTTGAATTTAATCAATAAGCCCATAAAGAATCTGGGTCAACTCATGGTGATTTTGTTTAGGGTTCAACATGATATGATCTAGTGTTCACTCTTCTAAACATGTCAAAATTCATGTGGTTAGATTTTAGTGCAATGTACATGTCTTATTATAGTGCAAATGAATATACATTTGACTACACAACTAGAGTAAATATGCAATGAATGGCTTAACGATTGGGTATTAAGCAATTTGTATATATTATATTATGATGAAATGCATATTTAGGTGAAGTTTTCTTTATTTATGTTTGATATAAATAGTTTTTTAATATTTTATTCTATTGTAGTAGTGATTTAAAAATAATATAACCAGATTACTATGTTATTATAATCAAATATAACTTTAGTATTGTATTGATGGCAATATTTGATACTAGTATGCATTTAAAATAATATATAACATGATTTATGAATTAATATATAAAATTATTTGTGATTTAAAATGAACTATGGGATAATAATTAGAGATTATCATATTACTATCCTTTAATATCATATTATAGATGATAATGTCAAATTTCATGAGGGCACTCACCCAGGGTCTCTCCAACAACGTATTACCACAACCATGACCATTAACATATTGCTCATAAATAAATATCTATTAATGAAAAAATAGATTATAATGTCCTTATAACTCTAGCTTCCTCTCCATGTTTCTCTCCATGAAATGCACTCCAAGAGTGTCTATAAATAAGAGGAGTAAGAGTTAAGTGAAAGATAAATAGGTGGCCCTCCCACTAGGTGAGTGGTGAGACCATTGTCTCCCACTAAGGACTAAGTGGTAAGGACACTATCCCCACTGAGGAATAAGTAGTGATGCCACTATCCCCAATAGAGGATTCAGTGTGGCCCACTAAGCACTTAGGCAAGTGCACACAAGATTAGACTTAACCAAGCCCTAATCAAGCTTATCTAAACTACTCTAAATGGCTCCCTCAAGCAAATATTAGGGAGTGAATAGAAAATATAAATGAGTTCCAGCTACTAGGCCTAATAAGGTACTTATGTACAAAATAAGATGCAGTATGAAGTCAAATGTCCCTATAGATGCTAGACCATCTTGTCAGAGTACATGCATGTTGAGTCTCTATAACCACCAAGTTGATGTAGCGCTAGTGTTGACTACGAAGATCATTAAAACCAAATACTACACTCTATAATATTGGGTATAATGATAAACCTATGGAATCATTATTTAAACACCTTCCAACATGATGGTGAGAAGTGAGCACAAAGACTAATGGGAATGCCACACTGGTGTCACTGGTGGGGATACCACATTGGTGTCACTATAAGAATCATTAAAAAAGGCCAAAGAGTCAAGTAAAAATCCTCATATGGGTTCCAACAAATAATTTGCTGAAATAAGATACCCATGTATAAAGGAGGAATCCAGAAACGACCCACAAAAGCACAACATATACACATAACTCTCATAAATGAATAAAAAGAGAGAAAACCCATAGGAAATTCCCCCCCCACCAAAAAAAAAGAGAGAAAAGAAGAGAGAGATAGAAATCCCCCTAGAGATGATGTTGAAGTAGTACACACTCCAAGTACTCATAAATCACAAAATAAAACAATCTAAAAGAGTGCTCTACATCCACTACTCAATCACAGAAACAACTAACACTGGGCTTTACCAGAATGGCTTCAATGAAGAAGACTATCAATGGTGATGAAAGTACAAAAGAGTATTATATGTGTTAGGAACATTCAACACTTAAGAAGTAAAATATACATCATACCCCCCATACTTTTGACTGGGTGAAGTGGAGGAAAAAGGTATACATGACTAGTCTGAATCCACTAATCAAACATTGAATAATTTGACATTATATGCACCAAAATAACTCCATATCATGCTAAAAGAGACTGTTGAACTATCAAAAAATATAATCTGACATTAAGATTCACCAGAATAGCTACAATCAAACTATGGGAGACTATTAATTATCATAAATATTATGTTGACAATATATATGGATGTTCTAAAAACAAGGGAGAAAAAATTTATCTCTATATAAGAAGGTTGGGCACTAATAAAGGGGCCTTGATAGCTACCTGACACAACTATCCATGTGTCAATGTACCAATGCATAATATAGTATATCATGGGCTGATGGAAGAGTGTGGCAAAGGGTGAAAAAATCCATCATGAATTCAAACACACTATAAAAGAAAGATTATCCAAAAAATGACAAGATACAAGATGTCAGATTTTACCAAAAAATAATCTGCATTAACAATGTGGGCACATCCTATGACTTAAAAATGTTGACACTAGGCTACACCAGACTAGCTAATCTTCATAAAGAGAATAAGCTCCACCAAAATCTAAATGATACTATCAACAAATAGATATATAAATTATCAAGAGGATGTGCATGCTAAAAAAGACTCTACCAAATAAGGATCTCAAACAACAAGGAGCTTCAAAAAGCAGGGGGAGCAATATGCATCCAAAACTACAAGTGGCAAACACCATGCAAAATAGATGTTAGGCTTAGCCTAAAATACATTCAAGATAATGTAAAGTGCAATGGTGGCATAAGTAGTACCCCTTGAATAATTCACTTTATAACTTGAATGCATTTACAATGAAAATAGGGCCGATGGAATGGTAATGAACAAATAGGTACTTTTTCAAAAAAATAACAATCAAATCAAAGTTATCAAGCAAAAGTTATGGATTAATCAATTTGATATCATTAATGGCCTATTTAATAGACTTTCACTTAAAATTTTAAAAATGTGGTTAAATAAAGGAAGAGTGTCCTTTTAGCCACTCATTTTAACTAACATGAAGTGTAGCTTTCAATGGCTTAGTTTGTGAGGGGGAATTGGCCTCCTGCCAACTTGAGCCTCACCCTTCATCTTCAACAGGTGAGAGAACAAGGGAAAACTAAGCCAATGAAACAATCTACTTTACAATATATTATTTTTGTAGAAAAAATAATCAAAATTTCCATGTCGTGCCCCCACCATTTGAAAAAATCCCACTAAAAAAGAAATTCTCGTCCATTATCATAAAATGGCTTGTCCATTAAAAAATCCCTATGCATTTAAATGAAATCCTCACACTTACAAACACATATACCTTCCACCATTAAAATCCCCATTAAACAAGGTTTTTCACCTCTTAAAAAATCATCCCCAAATAAGTTGTCCCCCACTCTATAAAATAATCCACCACCTTACCACTTATGCTAAAAATGGCCCACTTTTAAAATAAAATGGCAAGGGGATCGAGGAGAAGAAAAAAAATTTGGTGAGAGTCATGGTAAGGTGGGTTGGAAGGTGGAGGTAAGAGATAAGGTGGCTTCATGTGCATGATATCAAGGAGTGAAGATGAACATGGAGACTAAAGTACTTTCCATGTTGAAAAGTTTTAAGCTCAGTTTGAATGGTGAGCTACAACATGAAGGGTTCATTGAAAGAACCAACTAATCTTGTCTCCCATCATCGAGATTCTAGTTGACACTTTTCACCAAATGAATAGTTATTATAGGAGTAAACTCAATCCTAAACATGGAAAACCACCACCAAAAGAGAAACATCTATAAAAAAATGCAAGGAGAGTCAACAAATAGGTCTCTAGGTGGAAGGGAGTTGATAGCTTATGAGTTATTTTAAATACATGACATTGTCTGCTCAAAAACCAGCAACACGAGTTTGGATAGGAGATAGTCCACATACCAAAAGATGTAAAAATTTAGGATATTGATCATATACAATAGTGATCTCATGTATTCCAATATACTACCCATCCATATGATATTGGGCTGCTACAACATCTAGAAGATCTAAAAATTTCACTAAACCAAAAAACATGAGGCTCCCCAGTTTAGTGGTCCTTTGGTAGATAAACATCCTTTAATGACATAAAGTGATCAAAAGGTATGCGAAGAATACATTTAGATTATGCAAGTACAACTACATAGTCTCACTAATGTATAGCCTTAGTGCAGACTTAGATGGCAAGGAAGTTCTCTACAAGGTCAGGCAATGTGTTGATTATGTGAATCATTGCTAAGTTGAGCAAAGAGGACCTAGATTATCTTAGGATTGGGATCCTATAGTATTTGTATGGAGGAATCCTTTGACTACTACATAGAGAATAACATGCATAAGTACGTAGTAGGAGTGCATAGGTTGGTGGTGGAAAAATAATTGAGGGTGTCTATGTTGAAGAGAGAGGCTAATAAAGGATCTAATCACAATGGATCTTACCTTTCAAAAAATAACTATCCAATGCAAGAGCTACCATGAGCTAATAATTCCAACAAACAAGCCAATAGGGGACTGGAGTATGGCTTAACAAATTGGTATTTATGGCATGACCATTGCTCAAATCTAGTTACTTGACATAGATCCCACATCAAAGAAAGATATCTATAATATGCCTCCATTTAGACAACCAAATGGTATGGACAATGTGAATAATAGATACATGAACTATTGAGCAATGGCGAACCCTTTATCTACTATTGCTACCACATCCCCTTACAAACCATGTAACCATGAACACCAAAAAAAGATGTTGATGGTCAAGGCCAAAATTATGTAGAATTAAAATGATATCCATTAATGGAGGAGTGAAAAAAATCCAATACATTCATATTAATCAAATCACATAATCAATGTAAACTACACAAAATTGGCTTCTTTCACACATAAATTTAACTAAAAGGAGTGGGAAGAAAAGGTAAATCAACACAATATAGGTAAAATATAAAGATCCATATAGCTTGGTCAATGACATAAAAAAATATATCTATCCCTCATATTCAACTTTAATTTTCCAAATAGATGGTGCGGTTAGAGGTGTTCAGCCTACACAATGAGATTTCAACAAAAAAATGCAAAATATCCCCCAAAAAATAATGTAAGGATAACATAACAAAAAATATAACCAACTTAAATACTAACTATAAAAAAATTCATAATCATATTGAGCAATGGCTCTTTGGAGACTACTCTGATACCATGTTAGAGTGCACAAGGGAACTCACTTAGGTTGTCTCCAATAGCTCATTACCATAGCCATGACCATTAACATGTTGCTCACAAATAACTATCTATAACTAAAACAATAGATTAAAATGTCCTTATAAATCCATCTTCCTCTCCATGATTCTCTCCATGAAATGCACTCCAAGAGTGTCTATAAATATGAGTAAGAGGCAAGTGGAGGACAAGCAAATGGGCCTCCCACTAGGTGAATGGTGAGACCATTGTCTCCCATTAAGGATTAAGTGGTGAGACCACTATCCCGCACCGAGGACTGAGTGATGAGGCCATTATCCCCCATAGATGGGCTAGTGTGGCCCTCTAAGCACTTAGTTGAGTGTACACAAGATTATTCTTAATTAATCATTAATCGAGATTAACTAGACTACTCTAATAGATAATCATTGTTATTATCATATACCATTGATATAATATTTATAATATCAATCTTTGGATGCTTATATAATAATATGTTTTATGTTGTAACAATATCAAGCATAGATTTTGACTAGTATACTATCAAAACTTTGGATGTTTCATATATCTGTGTACTTGATGAAACTTATATGTATCATGTAAGCTAAATTTGAATATTGTTGAATACTTATATATGAACCCAGATATGAGAGACTAAGTAGCCTTGGAAACTTGAGTACGGAGTTATATATGCTTCTATTATATCAAGATGAGATTCTATTTAGTTAGGGATAAAAAATCATGAAGAATAATTACATTGTAGAATCCCTTATCTTATAGATATGTCAATATACTTCATAAACAAGTAAGTTATAATGATTGTTGAAATAATATGAAGTTCTTAATTAGAGATATAAATGAGTGTTAGTATATAGTAGAGAAAATTATGTGTGGTTGAAAATATGAGTCTATTGATTTGTATAAGTGTTTATACATATATAACATATACTATTGCATCATGATTTGTGCCTATAAGTTATAGTAATATACACTTTAAACATAAGATATATCCAGTTGGTATAAATTGATTCTTGAAATTATAAAATTAATTGTTCATAATTGAATAGTTTCCTCATGTACAATGATATATTAAATTATAAGATTTTATAGAGTGTATTATGATTAAAAACTATATTCTAAATGTATGTTATATCTGGGTGGTTCAAACTATAATTATTATGTCTAGATACATTCATACATTTAAAGGATTAAATGTATGTATGTTGGCTATTTCTTTGAATAGTATGTTTTTTAATAGCTAGTAGGGCCTTATTTATGCATGCATACAACCTCTTGAGAGTATAGATAATTTTAGAATGGAATATTATATGTTTCATGTGAACTGAGACTTTCTTTTTTATATCTAATTGTTTGAATAGAAGCTTATGTTTCCATTGATTTATACCACGTTATTTTGATTCATTGTGGTATTTAGTAGTTATGCTTAATAATACTTGACAATGATAATATGGGTTATCATAGGGTGTAGTATATTTGAAAACTACTTATCATAATTAGAAATTGTAGTTAAATTATTATTTTACTAGGATGGTATAAACTATAGTTAATATTTATATTATAAGATAGATTTATTGTGAAGATTCATTCATATGTTTAATAGAATAAATATATGTTGTTAGATTATCATGTGCTTAGCATGTTATGTGATATGATTTCTAGTAGGATGTAAACTGTATGAATCTATTGGCTATATTATATTAACCAAATCTCTCACGTTGTTAATACTGAGTAAGTAGTGAGATGGATTTCACTAGCTTACTAGTATCACAATGCCAAATGAACATAATCTAAAAGTGGTGTGTATGAATTCGACTGATCCATATATCATTAATTTATTGAAAATTTTGGCCAAAGTAATGTTTAGTGATGCATTTCATTTCATGTGTATGATTTACATGTTTGTTCGATATCTTGAAATAGAATGATTTTTTATGATACACTGCATGTTTAGTTTTAAAAATTATACATCACACAGGCACTATCTTGTCTCTCTAGATTACTGCATCATCACTATCTACTCATCCATGAAGTGAGGACCATTTTCTGATGAGATTAGTTTAGGGGTCATTAGTTTATTATTGATATGGAAAAGAACTCAAATGATTCTCTCCATCTCCATAATAGTACTTACTTGGAGATAAAACTTGAGATTACAGTAGATACTAGAGTCTGGGGAACTATTCTCTAGAGAGCCATGTATCTTATATATATACATTATATTATATTGTATTTATTATTGAAACATTATCATGATGAAGTATAATTACTTATTATATATTGATAGTAGTGGTTATAGGAATGTATCAATTGTGGATGGTTAATTATAATTACTTTCTATATTTGTATTATGATGTGTTTCTTATGATGATAGCGATTAGTGATATATGATGTAGTATGTTTCATTTACAATTATCGCACTTGAAGTATTTTATATGATCTCTTATTAGGTTCTCGTGGTGTAATCTATTTAAAGTATATGTCATTTTAAAAAAATCATGTTTATCTATATCAAACCCAATGAGGTTGTTATACTATGGCCATATCTCATACATTATAAGCATGTGACATGGTTCCCTCCATTTCAGCTAGTCTCCAAGTTGGAAGTGGTCATGCCCATGGGGTTTATGGATCTAATATTATGAGTTGTAATCATTATGTGCATAGGTGATCAAGAATCATTAAAAAATAGGTTACTAGAGTTAAATCACATAGATGAAGATAGACATAGAGCATCTGGGACATAGGAGGTGCATAAATGCAACCAAAAATCCTAGCATGACAAAAACTTATTCACCAAAGAGTTTCAAGTAGATTAGTTGGTATTACTTTATGAAATTCAATTTAGAGCCTTCTCAATCAATCTCAACATCATATGAAAAGGTACATACATTATCCATGAGATATTGTAACCAGAAATGGTAGCTTTAAAATATTTACAAGGCACCATTTTACCTGGATGAGTGAGTGGCGGTAAGCTCAAACCCTAATGTTAATAATTAGTCTCTATAAGTATGAAAAGGTGATAAGTCACACTCTATAGTTTATAATTTTTTAAGTTATGTTGAGTGGAATGCAGTTTTTTTTTGTTGCTATGTGCATAGGTTAGACTATGATCTATTAGAATTATAGGGGAGTGGAATAAGGATAAACATTATCAAAGGTTTCATTAATGAAGAGTGTATTGGTTGAAGGATACAATGAGTTCTAAAGGATATTATACGACTTAAATTAATTCTAGGAATAGTATGATAGAAGGATCTCAATTAGATATAGATACTAATAGTCAAATGCAACTTTTATTAACAAAGTAGGTGATGAGATTGATAAATATCCAAAAAAATGATTGAACATCAACATCACAGATGGAATGATCAAGTATGAAATGTGAAAAATAGGGTGATGGTATATCTTTTGTATTTCATCCTTCATCAAAAGTCAAGCCAAATTAGTAAATTTAACACGTTAAATATACAATATTATTTATATTTTATACACACATGAGAAATATCCAATGATAATCTGAAACATTTAAAGTGATGGTAGGAAGAAGAGTACATAAAGCTATAAAAGTCAAGTGAGATACACAAATTTGGGAATCTTACACTTATCTCATACTAAACTTTATCCATCTCTACAATTTTTCATATCCTTGAGTGAAGCATAAGTTTTGAACATTTTAAATTGCACTAGACTTCGACAAGACATAATGGATGTAATCTATCTTTCCCAGTCACTTGAAACTCTCACCAACTCTCAGAAATAAGATCAGGGCATTGGGTTAGCTCTGTCACAAATAAAATTATCATACCAAGATGCCTTAGAATTCACCAAAGTTATGAATCAAAATATTTTCTTTCTATAGGTAGTCCAAAGTGTGCAAACCCTCACTTTAGCACAACCAAATCACATTCATGCCATAGATGTCAAATGACTAATCTGGCTACCTAATTTCAATAATCTTATAGAAATTATATACTTATTATTGGGATGATCTAATGAAGGTAAGATCTATCTATCTCAGGAGGTTACCATCTACATCAATGAGGTTGTGATGGTATAGGTGATAGGTTTTCCAACTTGAGGTAAATTGTATAATATTATAAATCTAAAATGCCAATAACTTTTACAAAAGTTCATGAAACCTATTCTAGGGGATCCAAGAGAATCCCCTTTACTGGTATTACATATGAGTAAGTATGAGGTTTCATAACATGCATGACATGACAATATTGGCAAATGATAAGAATGCAATGAAAGATACCAAGGGGTAATTGACATTGCCCACAACATCATTTTACCTCAATGAAGAATTCAACTAGCTTGAATTCTTGACCTCCAAGATGACCACAAACATTGATAGAGTCCTAACTTATGTGAACCATACTTTCTAATATCAATTGTTGTTTCTCCTATTGGTTTTCACATAGTGGAAGTCACCTAAAACAAAGGTACATTTAGATGTCGAATATTGGCCTGACATTGAGTTTAGGAATTTGAAATGGATACCATAGAGCACATACTTCACATACCAGGTAAAGTTATGAACATGGTGGGAGGAATTGAACCAACTCATTTCCTCTAATCCTATAGTTCCTCTTGATGTAATATAGTACTTGGATCAATGTGTCATGGTGATGAATATTTACAAAGGTATAGTGGTGTGTATCCATGAGTTTCCCATAGCGATGGGTCACATTCTACCCTTTTGCATTGATATGCAAATGGCTCATAAATAGGTTACCATATAAAAAACACTAGCTATACACCATATAATGCCACTATAAATCATACCTCTGGGTACTTCAATTAGAATAGTATAGAAACCCTAGCTTAGTGTATCATAGGTGTAAATGGGAAAGAGAAAAACATTGACATAAATATAATCCCCTCTTCTACCAAATATAAATTTACGCATCACTTTTATGTGTATGGATGATCCCCAAGTGTCAATAATCATATTTCTTTACTACTTAGAAATAACGAGTACCAATTAACAAGAATTATATCAAGTCATGATTATTGACTTAGATGGGGACTAGTATGAAAATCAATAGGAAAAAGAGTTTTTATTTGGGTAAGAAGTGCACACGATTTAGGTTTGAAAACATGTATCAAAATAACTATGGGTGGATATCCTTGATTATCCTCCTTATATCATAGTCAACATTAGCATCCATGAAATTTAGCATGCCAAGATCATAGAAGACTTCCTCAAACATTAGCAACTAGAGACTTCATGAATGAGAAATCCATTTGCACCACTACTATAGATCCCTCTAGAGGCCCTTTATCATTGAAAAAAATGTGAATGGAGGTCAGGGTATCCCCAATGATTAGTGAATTAATAATAAGTTTTGATACCATAGAGGATCTATCTTCATAAGTTGATTTTGCCTAGCCAACAACCTAGGAAGAACACCAACTACAAGGATAGACTTCACAGCCAACCAAAAGAAAATTAGTTACTAGTAATAAGGTGAAAGCCTTTGTTTGTAAGGAAATGATATAGGTTGCATTAGGTCCCTCATCTAAAGAAGATCGAATCATAGATATTAAGGAGCCAAAGATAGAGTAATAAACTACAAAGAAATATCAATCCACTCATGAGGAGGCACAATGAGATGTATCATGATAAGTGTATCAACAACATAAAAGAAAATACAAGTAGGAGGCTCATAAGAAGGTGGAAGATGAACAATGACAACAATAGGCTATCACACAAACATAAACTAAGGAAGCTAAGGCTCCAAAATGAGCTATTGATGTAGAGTAACTTTAGATCCAAAGGAGGATGATAATAAGGAAAGATAGAGGGTGCAGACACATTCCCACAAACTGAGGTGTAGGAGACATAGACGAGAGTGGAGGAGGATGACCAGTAAAATTAGGATGAATAAGCTAAGGTGCAATGTTTGAAAGATGTAGAAGATGTAGCAGCACAAAAGATCCATGATGTTGAATAAAATAATATACAAGCTAATGAATCAGGGAATAAAAAGAAACTAAAGGAGGTAGAAAATAAGAGGACCACACATGAAGAGACCAAGAAAATTGTTCAAGCATAGGAAGAAAAACTCCTAAGAAACCAAAGCTAGACAAGGCTGAGGGAGCACATAACATAAAGGAAAATGTGATCACAAAGGATGTTTTAGCAAGAGACACATAAGAAAGGGAACAACAACTTAGTGATGCATAAATGTAGGATAATCATATTACATAGCCACTATAAAAAAATTAGCTTTGGGATGTCATGGATCCATCTTCCCAATGCACCACAAGTTTGTTTCCAATCACACCATTATGATCTACTCTTACAACCACATCAATCACATCATTGGTGCTTTCACTAATTATCAATGAGGCTTCTTTAGATGTGTTACAGTTACCATTCACTAAATAGGTTGAAGGAACCACTATGTTCCATGAATCAATTGCACAGATGACCACTTCATTAGAAACACAAGTGGGAAGGTTATAGATGAACAACACAACACTAAAGCAATAAATTTTCAAGGCTAATGTGATTATTAATTATTCATGTCCAAGATTGTACACACAAGTCATCAAGAATCAAGTGTTTTAGAACCATCAAGAGTTGTTTTTTCTCCTTATGTAGCTAGTATAGGATTGGAAATACATTCAAAAGTTCCACCAAATCAAGGTGCAAGGCTAGGCCATTAAATCATAGATTGAGGTTCTATTTAAACTTATTAAAGCATATCAGTAAGTTTTAAATGTAGCCTCAATCCAAGTGACTCAAGTCACCTAGAAAATTCTTAACTGGAAGTAAAAACTTGACACTATTTTGGGAAGTTACACACAATGACTTTACGAAGGAAAGAAAATCCAATGCCACTTTGCTAAATTATGCCACAATATCTAAGGATATGGATGCCAATTTATAGGATTCTATTAGCACATGTGACATAATCATGTCGCACTTCTATACATGGTAGAACTGCGTGTTATGAAGAACATTTGTTGGAGTGAAAGCACAATGACACATTGATAAGTTAATTGATATCTAGCATGACATTGCTCAGTTTCTCAACATTGCAAAATATACCTTACCTCTCATTATGGATGATGATGAAATCTAATCATTTCTTCTTTCACAAGAATGGATATGAGCTATATTATTACTTATTCAGAAGTTTATGCTTGACTTGTAAGCTTATAAGGTTGACTTGGTCACCTTCGATACTATGATATCACCTTTAGTGAACTCATTAAAATTCATTCCTCCAAGTGAACTCTAGAAAATTCTTAAATAGAAAAAGATTGCATCTCAAGGTCTTGTCAAAGAATTTCAACCTATGTCACATGATTCTTCATCTTCAACTATTTTGCCCATACTACCACCTGTTATTTGAGTACTAGATAGCTAAAATTTTGAATTTTTGTTCTCCAGTTTTACTAGTAGATTTATTTGGAAGGATAATTGGGGTCAGTCTATTAAAAATTATCAAGGGCAGTAGGCTAGTGCACTAGTTATTTAAAAACTTTAAAGGGTGTCCAAGTAGAGTGCACAGGGTAGAAATTAGTAAATGACACCTCGGGCAATTCCTATGTGTTATATTGCATCCTCTATTTATTTTCATCCAATTCCTATAGTCCTCAAATTGTCTACCTCTATGATGTTGTCTCGAGACAAGACAACTTATTAAGTTTGAGAAAGTGTTAGTGAGTAAATATTAGCATAAAATTGCATGTTTGGACATATGTGATAAATAAATATCATGTTGACTTTATTGTTACATGGTTATTCTAATTATTTCATAAGGGTCATTTCTTCAGGAATAGCTCAAAGAATTTTTAATAACACTAGATTGACATCTAAATATGTTTTTTCATAAATTTAATAATGGGTTTGGACTTATTGTACTTGATATCTAGTTCTAAAATTATGGTAAATTCATTGTAATAGAAGGATTTCTCAATAGCTATTGATCTAGATGTTTTGATTGTTTCTATAATAGATATTCAACTAAGTTTTCTATGGTTTTCTCTGTATGTTCATTTATTGATTCACATAGTTAAACTAAGGTGAATGACTTCTTTTCATAGTTATGTTAATAATGTTCTATTTCATGCATAGTTAAACTTGATCCATGCAATTATTATAACTTCTTAAGATAATCATTTGCGTTTCCTTATGGATGTGTTATGTTCTTTTGATTATCTATGTTTCTTATTACTTCCTAATTTGATTCGTACAGTTATCCCTATAATTTTCATGTTTTGAGGAATCATCAGGAACCTCTGTTAATAGTTTTTTCCCCCATAATTACACTATTTAGAGCAAATGTACAACATAATGAAATATGAACTATTTAATGTGTCATGTTTTCAACCTTTATGTTTCAACCATAATTGAAACTCCTAGTGGTTAATAACATCCATGTGTGTTTCACTCTGAGTTACGTCAAAAGACACACTGAGTTACATCATGGAATTAACCAACTGGGTTCAAAATTAGAGTGCAACCAATGATGGGCTATTTTATGTTTTTATGGAAACACATAGTAAACTAAAATATAAATTTATAATTCTAAACATTGATCGTACACCTTTCAAAAAAAATTCCCAAAGTATTTCTTTTCACACACTAGATTGTAAGTTTGCATCTTGAGGGAAGTTTCATTTCCCACAGTATCATGTTACTAGTGGAAAGATTTTGGTTTTAGATTTATCTTGCTAATGTATCCACATTTAAATTTTCCATTACATTAGGCATCCTAAATCAAGATTGACTTTCAATTATGAAATTACCATTTGATTTTGGTGAGTGTTGTTCACTTGTACATTCCTTAAGGTAGTCTTTGAATGTTGTTAATGGCATTTACTTTTAAAAATGAAAGGTATAGGATGTAAGATTTATTTTTACCCTAATTTACATAAATAGATACATTCTTTTCATCTCATGATAAATTTTTTTTAATTACATTGAAAATAAGATTTACTTGCATAAAAAGATTATTTATGCACACTCTTAAAGCAGTATTAGACTTGCTCTCATAGATTACTACCACAGATATAGTCCAACATTTTTTTATGTGTGATTGATATTCATGTTAATCACATTGTTCAATTGAATTGATAACACATCAGGTGAACCTTTTCATCCTTATGTCTGCATTAAAATATAATACCATAATTAATAACATTCAACATAAGAACATAAATATCTATTAGTAAATCAATGTCGATGACATATTTAGCTAAAACCCACGCCACAAATGACCAAAACCAATACTAAAATTTGAATTCACCAATGCACAACACAAGTTGAAAGGAGGTGAAGCATATCATATTCATCCTGTGAAAGAGAATGTGGACCATCAATTAGAGATTGAAGGCAAGGTTGAGTCTAGTAGATACACATCTATCATCATAATTAAATCAAATTCAAATTTTAACATAAATTTTTATATATTATTTTTTAATTTAAATTTAAATTTATTATTGAAAAACCAACATTAAAAATTATTAAATCCTTTGCAAATATATTTAACTTAAACACAATAAAATATATTTATATTTATCATGAAAAAATTAGCATTGAAAATTATAAAATTCATTGAAAATATAGTTCATTCAAACACACATTTTTAAAAAAATTGAACACATATTATATATATAACACAGTATTAACAAGAGTCACGTAGTGGGTAGTCCTGACCATGTGTTTCTATCGAGAATTGTTGGTGTTTGAATTTCCATGTAAATTTACAATGTAACCTTGTTTATACAATTTGAACTTGGAAATATTAATTTAATATTATGTAACTACTTGTTACAATTTAAATTTAATTAACATACTTCTTTTTCAAATTTAAGGGTTGTGTAGATGATAGTGCTAAGAGCAGAGTGCTAACATAATTTTTAAACACCAATTACTTATCAAGCTCTTCAATAATGTTCAATATTGATCACAACCTACCAAGTAAAATGTAAATGATTCTAGATGAGTGATAAATTTTCCTATATATTTTTTAAATTAATTAATAAATAAGAGATAAAACTACAAATTTCATGAACATGAAGCACTATGATAACATTTGAATTTGAAAATAAGGTTGAATTTTTTTTAGGGTTGTGAAAGGTTGTAGTCTGACTAGTGAGGATGATGCTTGCTTATATCCATCCCCCAGGGTATAAATCCCTCTAGGTACCCGACACAGAGAGTCAAATGGTTAAGGCCAGGATCGTGCCCTAGATGACTTGGACAATGTGGATGCCCCTTACTCGTAGCTGCTAAGCCGAAGGAACTCACTGATTTAGATGTACACTTACCCATCATTGTAATCTGCTAAATGTTTATTTTTGAAATATGGGTTGAGACGCTAACATTCTATGTAATTCAGTGATACCATGTGAACGCTCCTTGTTGAGTCACGTGCAAAAAAAATCAATCTACAAGCATTAAGTAGGTTTAAGAATGTGTCGAATAAATAGGTAGCATCTCCGACATTAGCCTTTAAAAAATTTATCGCAATGCATTGAAAATGGGTACAAAATTGCATGGAATTGATACGCGATTATTAATAAGAAATATTAAATGAAGAAAATATTAGGTAATTGATATGATAATGCACTTTCCATTTTTAACTCCACCTTCATAACCATATACACTGAGGAACATTTAAAATTATAAAGGACGTGTTTATGTTAAATTCAATTTTAAAAAACAGGGCTAAATAACATCTTGTAAAATAGTCTAAATTAAATATATTAAATTTTATTTTTATTTTTAAATTATTAATATAATATATATTTTATACAATTCGTTTTTGATTGAACCAACCAAAAACAACTGTCAATTGATATTTGCTGTTTCTTCCTCTTGCATAATTTTGAAGTATGACATTCAATTCATGTTCTCACTAGTCAAATGTCTAATTTCCTTTTAATTTAATAGTTAAAAAAGCTTATAATATATGCCAATCCTGTATTACGTAGTAACGATTGTTGTAGAGGCTATAATATGTTGTCATGCGAGCATGCCAGTGCCGAGAAAGGACGACTAACGTGCACTACGCCTAACGGCCGCCGCCGCCACCGTCTCCGCCGACGTTGCTGCCTCCTCCTCCTCCAGCTCCGCCGACATTGACACCGCCACTGTTGTTGTTCCCTCCAGCACCACCTTGCGCTCCAGTGCCGCTACCGAATAGTCCGATTCCACCGCCACCTGCGCCTCCTCCTGCAAGAATGCCCCCTCCAATCCCACCATTACCCATTGTGAGCACAGCAGGTTCTTGTTGTATTTTGTTTAATTCTGATGGTAAAATGTCCTACTTGCCATAAAATAGTGCCCGGAAAGGTCCATTTATATTAATTCTACTGTTGGTTACTTTAAATTTGTTCTTATTCTCGCTCGTCCATCAAAAAAAATAATGCATATAAGAATATTCTGAAATCTATTCGAATACCTAATGGGAAAATGAAAGGGAATTGACGATGCCTGATTGTCAAGCCAATTTTCCACAATGCGTGGAATGCACTGGAATTTTCGCATCCAGTTTTATTTGGGGAATGCTGTCTATGTTAATTATTCTACGTGACCGCGAATATAGTACAGCTTATTTCAACACCATTTTACTGTCCTGTTTATTCCAAGTCGGGATTGTCCGAGGGGTGCAATGCAAAGTCGATAGAGCAAGATAAAAGAAATGTTTTATTAATTGTTCGTGTGTGACATTTTTTTGTGTTTAAAAAAAAGAGAAAAAAAAACACGAAGGATTTAAAAAGTGATTTATTTGTCATAAAAATTTAAAATACTGCCCCCAAAAAAAGAATGGATGTAAATACCTATAATACATCAATTAATTGTATGTATACTTTAAAATATGCAAATATATCTTATACAACATAATCGATAAATTAATAAACTATATCCACTGCATTTAGATATTGTTTAAACATTTGAAACTAATGTTATATTTTAAATTATATGACAAAAATAAAAAAACGTTACAAAAAACATGAATAGAAATTAAAGAGAATTTAGAAAAAAAATCATAAAATCAATTTATGTGATTATCACCAATTTTTCAAACCAATATCTACTTAAATTCACTAAGAATTATGTTAAATATATGTGTTAGAAATTCTAAATTCATATATGGTTTTAGAGAAAATGTTTTTGATTAAATCTATAATAGATTATATTGATATTATGTAAAACTTGTCTTATTTATATGATAGGGTTGTCAATTATTTCATCAATACTTATTCCATTAAAAAGAACCCATTTATTTCAAACATGATAAGAACAACCTCTTATAAATCAGTTCATAATATTTAACAAGAATATATAAAATGAATATATGTTTTATTTTCTTCCTTAACAATTCTATTTGATAACCTATTAAAAAAATTATTATGAATTTAGTTATAATATTTATTTGCGACCTCATCTAAACATGACACAAAATTTTCCTTTATCATTATCAAAAAATTTAAATCCAAACAATATTCCATGTTTATTATTTTCTACAAAAGAAATCTTTACTAACACTCTTCCATTTATTGACCATTATTTTTCACTTACAATTAAGTTATTGATAGGAAAAATAATTTATTGAATATTCTTACCAATGGTAAGAATTCAAGTGTTTGGTGTACTAATTCTAGTCTATGAAGAATTGACACATTAATTTGACACACTAAAAATAAAATCTTGTGCTTGTTTGTTACATGTGTCTGGTATATGTGTTGGGTTGCCAACTTTAATGTGTTTACATATATAATTTGTAATAATTCCATTATTATAGTGATCTTGATTGAAAAATATTACATTATTTTTATTGGAAAAATATTACACACAAAATGAAGAAAATAACAATTATCTTATATTTTATTTTTGATTGTTCTCAATTAAAACTTGATAATTGTTAAAAAAAAATACTTTTTGAAGTGCATAAAATGAAATAATAATACTGATAATTGTAAAAAAAATACTTTTTGAAGCTCATCAAATGTAATAATAAAACCTGATGTGGCTTTCAACCACATAATGGATTCATAAATCCATATACTCCTTTAAACACATAAAAAACTCATAATAAATTCTCATTAATTCATCAATTCTCACATACACATTAAAGCTTCAACAAGCTTATACTCTTAACTCATACATAACTTGGCTAACATGCCAAGGAGGCTCCTCAAAGACTTCTCACCAAGCCTATTCCTAAACTCACCTCCCTACCCAAGAATGGATATAATTATTTATAGAATTTCAAGAAAGAATGGAGATAACAAAATACTTATGCCCCACATCCCACATGGATGAAATTAGCCAAAGAAGATCACTTGGAGTGATAATTTGTAAAGACAAAAGTATTCATTGAAATTTGGTTCCACCTTTCATATGTGAAACACTTTTGATGAATAGTAAAAGGCTATTCACATGTGAAAGGTCAAAAAGAAGAGAATTTTATTTAGACAAGATAGGCCACCACCATATGCTTCCATGTGAATCCATAAAAATGTGTTCCATGCCATCTAAGCAATCAGGGATAGTCTTGTGACACATCACCAGGATGAATAGTGTCTACCACTTGACCATTGAATAGTAACTTAGGAATAACACTACTACATGATTAGTGTTTTTCTATTGCACCATTCTCCTCTGATTCAAAATAACTCAACTCCCTAAGTTATCCTGATTGTATCCTTATCATTTATTTTAAATAAAAAAATCACACCACTCTATTTTTGGGTGATGCAAGATTGCCCAAACCCATAGATGTTCCTACATAAGAAACTTGAGATAGATAATGTGGTCTCTTAATCATATATATGGGGTAAGTGGTAGAACTACTCTTTTGGTCATGAAGAGAAATGACCATAGTGTCCCCTTATAAAACACCAAGTGTACCCAAAGAATATCCTTTTCCCTTCTCCACTTTCAACAACTGTATATTTTCCTTGAAACTATCCTCCTCTACCACAATCTCATCCATATCCTAATGTATTCATACATGGTCTCCATCCCACCATAATCTAACCTCCTCCACCAAGATGCTCTACCATATATTTCATCATCCCATGTGAGCTCACACCCCAACTAGCTGGCCACCTCCATAAAAAGCCCACCTAGATTTCTCTACACACTATATAACCACCTATTGGATCTTTCACAACATCACACATTATCATTACTTACAACTCCTTACTCATGGATACAATCTCATCATCCTCATTAATCAAACTCTCTTTGTGTGAATTAACTTGCACAGCATACACATTCATTTTTTTTCCCAAGGAAACTTACAACTCATCTTCAATACCTACAACATCAAGTTATTTCACACATGCCATGATTGATTTCCAACTCAGCTACACATTCTCTTTCACATGTGCACTTTCTTGCATAAAAATCTCCTCTATGGATGAAACATTAATACTAACCAACTCTTCTTTAATGTTTGCCATATCTACCACTTATATAAATTATTCACTCCACCTATCCTCATGTGCATTAACTTACACAAAAACAAAATATATTGTTTTATTCATGGATACTTTAAAATCCTCTCCATATCTTACATGCTCCTCATGCTTTTCATCCTCACAATGAGCTCTCAAAAGATCCATATCATCCAATTCCAAGGCTAAAATATCCTCATCCACACCTCCATTTTTATCTCCATCACATGGTTAAATTTCCATCACAATATCCTCTTGTTCACTTGCTTGCACAACCTATTCATCCAAATTTTCCACCATGGAAACATGAAACTTTGTATGGATTCTCTCTTCCTCTATGTGCAACTCCTTATGTCTGTAATTTTCTCTTTTAACTCCTCTTAGTTGCCTTATTCACTCTCAACAAATGTTTCACCCATGGAAACATTTTCCAACTCATGGGTCTTGATATCTTCTTCCCCATCACCACATAATGGGTCTCCTTCATCTGGTTTTAAAAATGTAACATACACATCTTCCTTCATGAGGACTCCTTCTCTCATGGGATTCTCACATGACAACTCCTTGTTGTCTTTAAAGACAACCATCTTCTTCTCTTGCTTCTTCTTTTGCAACTCTCCATGGTTGCACTCTTCACTCGTCCATGTGGTTATCTCTCTCTTCAATGTAGACACTTTGATTTTAGGGAGTCCATCATCTCCCACACCATCTCTTCTTCTTCTTAACTCTCACACTTTCATACCTCTCTAACATTAACTCAAATAATATATCAAAGGTCTTAAGCTTATTCACCCACTCTTTCTCTAGTGGTACTTTGCCACTCTTCTTTTCCATCTTCACACCTACAAAATAAAACACACTCACTCTATAATATTCTCCTCCCAATAAGATTCAAACTTAATCTAATATCATTTGATGTGGCATCTAACCACATAATGGATTCACAAATCAATATGCCCCTCAAACACATAGCAAACTCATAATGAATTCTCATTAATTCAACAATTCTCACATACACATAATCAAAGCTTCAACAATCTTACACTCTTAACTCATACATAACTTGGCCAACATGCCAAGGAGGATCCTCAAAGGATTCTCATCGATCCTATTCCCAAACTCACCTCCCTAACCTAAGAATGGATACATTCATATATAGAATTTCAAGAAAGAATGGAGACAACAAAACACCAACACGCCATATCCCACATGATTTAAATTTGACAAAGAAGACCACTTGGAGTGATCATTGATAAATACAAATGTCCTCACTAAAATTTGGCTCCACCCTTCACAAGTGAAACAATTTTTATGAATAGTAAAAGGCTAGTCACATGTGTAAGGTCAAAAAGAAGATAATCTTCTTTAGATAAGATAGGCCATGACCATGTGCTTCCATGTGACTCTATAGGAATGTGCCTCATGCCACCTAAGCAATCAATAATAGTGTTGTGACACCTCACCAAGATGAATAATGTTTTCCACCTCATCAGTGAATAGTAACATATGAATAGTGCTACATGAATAGTGTTTTTCGACAGCATCAATACTGAATTTTATGCTATAGTGTATGTTTGAAAAATCATTCTATGGAAAAGTTAAATGTGATGGGATATATCTATTCTTAAAAATAAGTGGATAAAATAAATCTCTAATATTCGTAAAATAATTTTAATTTCAATGTCTCATATGAGAAAATTAAGGATGTAACCATTTTTTCAATATCCATTATTATTATCAAACCAAACACTAAAAAAAATACATAGAGAAAAAAATTAAAATATATATTTTTAAATCTATAACTTTAAAAAATCATTTTTTAAATTTATGAAATTGATAAATATTTGGACTGTGTATCGAGACAAATATAAAAAAATTACTATCATTAATAAAGAGAACAAAAGCTGATGCAATTGATAAATATTCAAAGGATTATGTGTCAATAAAAATATAATAAGACTATAATGAAACCATAAACTAGTAAATAAAAATTTCAATAGGACCAATTCACTCATGATTTTGTGAACACTATTTTTGTTAATATTTTATGCATTTCCCTAAAACACAAACTAAGCTAACACAAGATGTTCATTTAATATTAACATTACATTTGGTATACATGAACATGATATTTGATGTAACTTCAACAAAACTTCCAATGTTGGATGAGTTTTCTCATGGTTAAGATCTGCTATAATATTTGGGTGTATTGAGGATCTCCCTACCTTCTATCATAAAAATTAATTTCCTCATAGTGATCATGAATTTTTTTTAGTAAGTAATGAATATAATATATAATTCCAACTCAATGTTCTAGATAATATTCCCACAGCACCCTGTGTGGAAGATAGATCAACTTTACTATATGAAGAAACTATCAGATTTAATTATGGCATAGATAAAGATCCATGAACATTATTATTAGAAGATTTGTTAAAAAATGGAATAGGTATATTTGAAACAAGTCTTCAAATATTATCCAAAATTAGTTTTTTTTGTTTATTAATACATGCTCAGAATAGATTATTTAGTGGCAATGCATAATATCATATTATATCCAAATACACAACCTATCAAACAAAACAATTAAAAGATGTATTCTAGAGTAGACTTATTAGTAAATAAATAGATTGAATGATTAATTGAAGCATAATTTATTATAGATATTTATTATCCTCTATGGGTATCTAGTATAGTCCCTAATGTAAAAATTAATGGAGACCTCAGATGTTTTACAAATTACCAGGATTGAAACAAAACTTGTTTGAAATATGACTTCCCTTTACCAAATATTGACTTGATTGTAGATTTTAAAATGAGATATGAAATAGATATTATTTATGGATGGATTTTTATTATATTATAAAATCAAAAATAATCATGAGGAAAAAGAAAAAATTTCATTCATTACACCTTGGAGATCATTTTTTTACATTATTATGCCTTTTGCATTAAGTTGTGTTGGAGATACTTACTAATGTGCTATGATGCATATAATCCAGGATTACATACAAAATATAGTGTAATAATGTGTATATTATTTATTGGCTATATATGAACAACAAAAAAATCTTTTTATTGATTTATGACAATTTTTTGAGAATTTTTACAAATAAAGTGTACGTTTAAATCCATACAAGTGTGTTTTTCATGTCACTTCTAAGAGACTATTAGGATATATCATATCTAAAAAAGGCATTTAATTGGATCCTACAAACATAAATGATATTTTAGACATGCCTCCACCAAAGGGGCTAAACTAATTACAATCTTTACCATGAAACATTCAAGGAATTTGACATGTTGTGGTTCAACTTGCAAATAAAACATGATCTTTTACACAATTATTTAAGAGAGAACAATTTTTTTTTAAACTAACCGGGGTAAAAATTTATTCAATAACAAGCGAAACCAAAACCATTACATAGCCTTATCCTGCTCAACCAGAAGACTCAACTTCTGGGAGAATTGCAAAGGCAGTAGATTATAATCTAAAATCTCCCACTGGGGTCCCTATTCAGAGGCCCATTTGGCCAGACAGTCAGCAACCCCATTCCATTCACGGGGAATATGCTTGAAACTAATGGATTCCAACATAGAACTTAACTGAAGAACCTGTTGTATAACCTCTGCCAGACGCCATTCAGTATTATCAAAATTATGATTAATTATCAGATTAATCACTACCTGGGAGTCTAACTCACAAATAATGTTTTGCCAGCCCAGATGATATCACTGTTTCAATGCCTAAAGGATGGCCAGTGCCTCCATATAGTTATTGGAATGCCAGCCTTTATAGACGAAGAATATGAATTGAAGATTTCCTGAGCTATCACGCCCAACACCATCGATACCAGCATCCCTTGGGTTTTCTCTCGAGGAGCCATCTGTATTGATCTTCAACATTCCAGGAGAAGGAGGAGTCCATCAACCCATTCTAAAAACTAGTTTGTGCCTCCACCTATCTCTAATCCAAGAGCTCATAGAAGGAGCGGAGGGAGTTGCGCCCGATGGCTTACCGGCAATGCTGTAGAAAATATTATAATCATCCACTCCCAGACCTTCTGCCCTGACTCCTTTAGCAGTGAGAGTCTCCTACAGTGACAAGTGAACTATCTCCCAAATAGCATCCAGGTTCCTCTGTTTAGCTCGAAAAACATGCCTATTTCTTTCAATCCAAACATTCCAAAGAATAAATGTAGGTCCTGCATACTAGGCAGTCTAGAGGGTAGGTGCTTTGGAAGTGGGAACACTAAGGCAATCCCAGAAGTCAATTAATCAGGAGGCATGCCAACAAGGTCTATGCCATGCATTCCACCATCTATGCCAAATACTTTTGGCAAATGGACACTGGAAGAATAGGTGCGCCCCTGTTTCCACCTCCTCATAGTAAAACACACATCTGGAGGGCCCCTAAAATCTACACTTGCACAAGTTGTCCCAAGTGAGGCATCTATTGTACACAAGCGTCCACAAGAAGAAATTTCATTTGGGCCAGGTAAAGGGATTCCAAATTTTCTTCCCCCAAAGAAAATTAGCTTCCCCATAAACTTGCTTAGACAAGGCCTGATATCCCACTGAGATAGAATAGCTACCAGTAGACCCACCCCCCCAAGCGAGCACATCCTGACCCTAAAGAGAATTATAGTTCCTAGAAGCTAATAACTGAGATAGCTCAGACCTGTTCTCCAAGGACCCACCCGGTGGCCACTCCAAAGAAGTTTTCCATCTAAATCCTGTAGCCAGACCCATGCTATGCTCCTCCTTGTAGTGAGCCACATTGGTCCAGCCAGCATCATGGAACACATCACATAAGGACTGTAGGTGCGGGTGAGAGGACAAGAGCGGGGGAGACCCATCCCATGAGTCTTCCCAGAAGAGAGCCTGCTCGCTCGTCTTATAAATCCAGAACAGGTTGCATTTAATTAACTGAGTTCCAGCTTTAAGGGTACTCCAAATCATGGAACCACCCCTATCAAGAGGCATCCAAACAATGACAGAGGGATCCACCCCCAAAAAGTACTTAAGAGCTAGGATACGGGCCACATTTGGGACTGATTAGAACACCATCTCCAGTATAATTTGGCAGCTAGAGCCTGGCTAGCGAGGATGGTTGAACGCAGTCCAAGTCCCCCATCTTTCTTAGGCTGACAAACAGTTTCCCACTTGACCAAGCTCCATTTGGTGTACCAGAGGTTACCACTCCAAAGAAATTGGTGGGACAGGGCATCAAATTCCTTAAGAAAATAAATTGGGGCAGCCTGCACCAAGCAGCGGTACACTGGAAGAGCTTGGATCACTGATTGTAACAGAGTAACTCTCCCAGCAGTAGAGAGCCATTTGTGGGTCCAGTGGTTAACTTTTTGCCTCAGCTTATCCAAAACATTTTGCCAAAAAAGTCATGGCTGCCGACCAACCACAATGGGAATCCCCAAATATATAACCAAGAGAACATGAATTTGAAATCTCAGAATGGTTGCTATTCTCCTCTGTATCGGTCCTGGAGTGTTAAAGAAATAAATAGAGGACTTATGATCATTGATTTTCTACCCCGTAGCATCTAGATACATGTCCAGGGTTTCCTTGAAAGCTTTCACCTCTCGAATGTGAGCTTTCCTAGCCATAATAGTATCATCAACAAACTGAAGATGGGACGTCATTAAGCCATTCCCCCACTACCAGCCCTACACAATGTTTTGAGAAACCTAAAATTTGATAAGTCAGCCCAATCCTTCTGCCAGAATGATAAATAGATAAGGGGATAACGGGTCTCCTTTTCGAAGGCCTCTCGCTACCCCAAATAGCTCAGTTGGCTGTCCATTGATGAGAACAGAGAAGGAGGGCATAGTAACACAACTCAGTACCCATTGGATCCAAGTAGGGCTAAAACCAAAGGCCCACATGATTCTTTCTAGAAATCTCCAGCTGGCCCTATCATAGGCCTTAGCTAAGTCAAGCTTTATAAACATGGCCCGCTCTGGAGAAGTGCTCATAGAGTGGATAGCCTCAGAAGCAATGACCACCTCATCCAAAATCTGCTTGCCAGCAACAAAACCTCCCTGCTCCTCTAAAATAATCAATGAGAGGCAACTTTTAAGCCTCCCCGCTAAGAGCTTAGTGATAATTTTGTATATCACATTGTAAAGTGCAATAGGCTTGAAGTGGTCCAGCTGATCTGCCTGCTCTTTCTTCGGGATAAGGACCAAGAAGGTTGCATTCAAGGCCCTCAGCATTTCTTTATTGGTAAAGGATTCTTGTATCACTTCAAAGAGATCCTGCTTGATGACATCCCAGAAGTCCTGATAAAACTCCATTGGAAAGCCATCTAGCCTAGGAGCTTTACCTCTTTTCATACTAAAGACCACCCCCTCCACCTCAGTCCTCTCTATAGGCCTCATAAGATACTCATTTAGCTCTAGAGTCACCACAAAGGGGATGCAGGACAGCACTATATTTTTTGCTATCTCGAAAGGAGGCAGCCCTTCAGAGAAAAGACTAGAGAAATGGAGAACCACTGCTCTAGAAATGTCCTGAGAGGTACTCAACTGAGATCCATTTGGGCACACCAAGTGGGTTAAATAGCTGCTATTACGCCTTGCCTGAACAAACTTGTGGAAGAAGGCAGTATTCTTGTCGCCCTCTTGGAGCCAATCAAGCCGCGGCTTCTGCTTCCAAAAAATCTCTTCTCTAAGTTCCCACTCTACAAGGTCTTTCACCACTTGGGACTCAGCCAAATGTAGATCCTCAGACAAACCACAATCTCTAATCTACCTAGTAATCCCATCCAGCTGATCTTGGGCTTTCTTCCTCATAGTATGGAGATTCTCGAAGCTATTGAGATTCTAATACTTCAGCCTCCCTTTGACATATTGGAGTTTTTTAACAAAAGAAAACATGGCTATACCATAGTTGGGTCCGCCCTGTCGCCACCACTGCCCCATAAGCTCATGTAGGGAAGGCTCTCTGAGCCACATTAGCTAGAACTTGAAGGGGGGCTTTCTTGGTCTAGATATGTGGTTAGTGGACAGCTTAATCGGCTAATGATCCGATCCACCCCAGTCAAGTATCTCTAAAGCAAGGGACGTGGAGCTATAATGCCAATAACAGGACACAAGGAATCTATCGAGGCATTCTAAAATACCATCCTCACCACTCCTCCTGTTACTCCAAGTGAAGGTGCCATTGAGGGGTTTGACATCTGAGAGGCACAGAAGGTCAATATTTTTTCAAAAGATTTTTGATGAAGGCCCAAGCTAGGCCAGTCCTCCTCTCTTCTCCTCCATGTTGAGGATAGCATTAAAATCCCTGATCAAGATCTAGGGAAAATAGGGGTGACAGCTTCTAATATACCGAACCTGGTCCCACAACTTCTGCTGTCCAAGAAGGTCCACAGGGGCATAAACATTAGTAACAAGAATGGTTTCCCCTGATTCCTTAGAAACAGCAGTCATTGTAAGAGCTTAATTACTAGCCAACTAGCAAAGAGGGGTTATGCTCTCCAGATTCCAACACATGGCCAACCCACTGGAACATCCAACAGCCCCCACACATTGGCTATGACTGAAGTACCAACATTTTTGCATAGAAGAGAACCACGAATCGATTGAAAATTTAGTCTCCTGGATACAAAGGATATCTAGAGATTTTGTAAACACCAATTTAGATATATCTCTTTGTCGGGGAGAGCTATTCAAACCCCTCACGTTCCAGGAGAGAACAATCATTGAGAAACATGTGAGAAATGTTCGTCCAAGGGCTTAACATGCCCTGCCTCTACTAGAAGATCCCCTACAATTTTTAGTCTCTCCTGGTCCTTCCTGCGCCCAGCTCATGAGGGATTGGAGCCAGTAGCCTTCTTAAATGGTCTTGGAAAAATGCCCAGGCAGGAGGAAGAGCCTTTTTCATTTCTGGATGCCTCCACCTCCTTTGCCAAGTCAGCCCAACAAACCTTCGTGTCCCCTTTAGGCAGCAAATTTGTGTTGGGCGCATCCTGCATGACCCGATCAATCTCCTGGGTCAGCCGATTCACCAAGGCTAGAGTTTCGTCACTTGGGGTGAGTGGATCCATTGTCCCTGCTTCCTCTGTCTGCAGCGACTCTGGAATGCCATCCTCTATATTCATGATGTCCAGAACTTCAAATCTATTAAAGTCAACCTCATTCTATCTATCAAAATTTGTCCTCTTCAGCCCATGAGACTTCCCTTGGCACCTGACTGTAGTAAATCCATCCTTGTCGGGACCCCTGGAGCCATTTGTGCCATGATCAGTAGCTGTTGTATAAAGCAAGTTTTTTCCTTTATTCAAGCCATCTTATTGTTCTTGAACTATCCCAAAATGTTTCTGCTATCTAGATCCTCTATCACCATTGGCCACCCGAGTTCCAGACACTTCTCCTTGTATAGCATTCTCTTTGACCACCTGCGGACATTGTCTGTGCAGATGGCCATACACATGGCAAATGCAGCAACGAAATGAAATGGCTTTGTAATCAATTTGTTGGATTCAAGATGAGCTTCCCAGACAAATCTCAAGAGAATCTAGAAGGGGATTATTCAGATTAATCTCAACACAAATACGGGCATAGGATATTACCTTTTTATCCAGAGTTTGGTGCGCTATTGCCATCGGTGCTCCAAGCAAGGCCGCTATCTGACGGAGGATATCCTCCTGCCAAAACTCCAAGGGCAGTCTCGACAATCGAACCCAAATAGGGACACAGGCTGGGAGATCATCTACCGAGTTGAAACCAGCATGCCAAGGTTTAAGGAAGAGGCCAATTCTATCGTAGAAGTAAGGCCCACCCTCAAAAATCCTATTCTGGTCCACTACAGAGGAAAAATTTACCATGAAGTAACTATTTCCTGCTAGCATAATGTCAAAATCCCCATCAATCTGCCAAGTCCTCCTAATCCAGGCTTCCAATGCTGCTAACAAAATATAGATGCCCAAGAATTTGCATATTAGGGTGTGAGCAGTCAAGTATTTGACCTCATCTTTCACTGAATCTTGGGAAATTACCAAGACCGATCTCTCTTGAGTTCTAGGCAAACAACCATTGATTTTCCTAAGCTTGGAGCTCTTAGCCACATAAGTCTTCTCTGCCTCCTACATTATCCCCCCAGGTAGGGGCCGCTCATTCCTGGGGACGCCATTTTGGCCGCCCAGCTTCAGTCCGTCGCTCCCCACCATCGCTTCCTCCTCACTTCAAGAGAGAACAAATTTTGAATGGGGTGAAAAAAATTTAAATATTTTTGATGCTATAAAATAATATTTATTATAATAGCCTATTATTATGCCACTTATTCCTGGTAGGCCCTTATTATTATATATTTCGGATACAAATCATGCTTTATGGACTCAATTGACACAACACATGAAATGTCCTATATTATTCTAGTCATGTTTTGGTTTATTACAAATATAATTATATTATTATCAAAATATTATGTTTGGCATTAGTTTTTACAAATTAAAATTTAAGACATCACATGTTAAACTATGAAACATAGGTTATCACAAAGGTGGACCCTTTAGTATATCTAAGTCTAAATCACATTATTAAGGTGCATTTCTAAATGGGTCATGTTACTTAAAGAATATGATCTAACGTTTATTTCAAAAAAATCATTGAAATGAAAAGTTATTTTAGATCAATTAGTGAAAGCTCCATTAACATATACACTACTGATCATTGATGATTTTAGATATGATTTTACTTATTACCGTATTGATGATGGCATTTAGAAAATGTATTTTGATGGATCTAAATGCATTGTAGGTGTTGGGGCTGGTATTTTTTTCATTAAAACTCAAGGTAAACCTGGGCTATTTTCATATCATTTGATATTTCCTTACACAAATGATATAGCAAAGTATGAAGCATTATTTCTAGATTTATATACAAAACACACATTAAAAAAATAAAAACCTTAAAACTTTATGGGGACTCACAAATTATTGGTTAATCAAGTATTAGACATGTACCAAAAAAAAGGAGGAAAATCTAATTCCATATAATAAATTAGTGTAATGGTTGATGGCACATTTTGAATACTTCCTCATACAAAGCATTCCTTGAAATGATAATCGTTAAGCTGATGATATAGATAGTGAAACTTCACTAATTCATAATAATATTAATGATGATCATGTTATTTTTAACATATATTAATTGAAAGACTCATCATATCTTCAAGCAAAATCTTTAGAATTTCGAGTAGCTACTTACAATCCAGTTAATACATAATGGTAAGTCATATCTATAATTTATTATACAAAGAAACAATACCATGGAAAATATAAATTGCAAAACCAAAATAATTTGTATGTTCTTATTGTTGGTAATTTATTCAAAATATCACTTGATAGGAAATTACTTCAATGCTTAAATTGGGAAGAGGACAAATTAATAATACTTGAAGTTCATGTGGTGGTCATTTTTGTGGTAAAGTTATGTCTCAAAAAATATTACAATAAGGTTATTATTAGCCTATAATGGAACAAGAATGTTATGAACATGCAAACAAAATTTTGCAATGTCAAAATCATAGCCACCTGAACCATTATCAATCACCTGAATCGTAATCCATTATTTCACCTTGGCCATTTTCTTTACAGGATTTTGATCTAATTGAAAAAATCAATCAAGAATCAAAAGATGGTCACTATTTCATCATTAATAATACATAATAATTCAAAAAGGGGGTTAAGAGTATTCCTTTTCAATCCACTACATGTGAATATATATTTCAATTCTTAAAGACATATTATTTCTAGGTTTGGAATTCCATCAGCTATTGTTACAAATAATGGATCATCTTTCAAAAACAAAATAGTTGAGATTTTTTTGAAAAATCCATCATATCTTTTCTACACCATATTATCCACAAAGTAATGGTCAAGTAGAAGCCACAAATAAAAATCTTATTAATATTTTGAGAAAAATAGTTTCAAAACCTGGAATATATTAGAAGAATCAGATTATATTTGAACTTTGGGCATATCATAAAAGTGTGCATACACTAAAAATCCCCATAATATATTACTTATGGTATATATATAGTTTTATGGCTTGAATTGTGAATTTCATCTTAACGGGTGTCCCTTAAGCATATAACCAAATATAATGAATATTGATAAAAAGTGATTACATGAATTAGAAATGTTTGATGGAAAGAGTATCTAGGCTATTGATTATCTTTAAGTCTATCAAAAAATGTAATTAATAAAAATAAGGGGAATTTAAGACTTAATTGGTTGGGTTCATTCATGATTACAAAAAAGGTGGGTACATCATCTTATCAGTTGGCTACACAAGAAAGAAATCCCATGAAAAACCTTATCAACATCATGCACTTTTGAAAGTATTATACTTAATACTCTAACAAAATAAAAAGCATTCAAATTATTCAAACAAAAAAGTCTAATTATACATAGTTTTTTAATTTTTTCATCATGTTCTTACATTGCTTGCACATGTGATTTGATTGATCAATCTTTCTAAGCCCTTGGTTCTTGTTGATTTTTTAGCCTTTTGGATCTTATTTTTCACTTTCTAGATCTAAACAATTCAAAATAGTGATCAAAATTTTCTATAATCTACCATTTATATCTCTATTTCACTGTCTTCACTAATAATATATCATTTTTTTGTCAAGGATAGAATCGACCAGTCATGGACATGAATGATTGTCACTATTGTCATAGTTGGTAAATCCTATCATATGTTAATTTTCATTTATAAATATCAATTTTAGGACATAGAGCTTTAATACTTCTAATTTTTAGATATTTCACCTAGTTTTAATATGCAAATCACTATTTTCCATGCAAATATTTTTTACATTTCTCTAATTTTTCATACATGTGACATATTTTGGCAAGTGTGCATTTAATGACATGAGAATGTAAAATCATTCCTCTATATACTGTTTATGTTGTTATACATTTTTCAAAGTTACAATTCACATGCAATTGGGCATCTTGCTTATACATGGCTATACCATCACTCCTAGTGCATATTTTTCATTGATAGATGTCATAAATTTTTCATATTTTTCACACTTATTCTACTTTTGATGCCTTGCTTATGACCATTTATTATTATTTCAAATTATAAATTTTAAAAATACAAAAAAATATTAAATATTTTAATAATGTAAGAACATTTAAATATGTTAAAAATATAAAATTGGGACCTAGGCATAATTAGAGATCTAGTTTACATTTATGCAATATGTTATCTATCTCATTATTATTATATAGCATATTCTTTTTCTATCACACATGAATTTTACTGCTATTCATGAGTGATTTTCAAGACATATAAACTTTTACAAGAACTAAGATGTTCTAATTGCATTTACTCGATAGCCTTGGTAAACTAGGGGCATCTTATCCATAAGTGATAATATGTACAGGGATTATCATTCCATGACTCCTATATTATTGAGTTTTATACTATTTGCAAATGTCTTGATAACAACTCTATCCTACATTTTATACATGATTATGATATTTGCTAAGATATGATCTCATTCCATATGTATTATTTAAACTTCATTATAGTTATACTTATATTCATGCTATTGTTTGTACATAGTATGTTGCATCTTACTTAGATATAATATATTCTAAGACACTTGAATAGACAACTATATTATCATTTATCCATAGCAGTAATGATATCATTTCATGAATTAAAATTGATGTCATAATTCAAATACATTCTAGGTATGGTGGAAATTCAATTACGATTGATCATTATTGTTTTTTTTTTTGGTTTTCCAATTAGGTATTAGATTATATTATATATGTAGAATAGTTTTATCTACATTATTGAATTATATGGATGCACACGAATAATAATAGTTTTGAAGTAATGAATAATTTATATAAATTGACCTTTCCTTCCATTGGTTTAAGGTAAGTGAAGACATTTTAAAATCATAATTAAACTACAAAAAAAATCCTCTCTCATCAAAATGGTTTTAGATATTGAAGTGCACGAAGTTAACATTGGAAGGGGCATTCTTGGAGGAGGGGGGAAACAAAAAAGGTAGAGGTGGTGGGTTAGTCATGTTGGGTAGCAATGGTGATAATGGTAATGGTAGAGGTAGAGATGGAGGTATTAGTAATAATGGTAGTAGTAGTAGTAGACCTGACCACCACTATGGTTGTGGAGGGGGTGAAAATGGCATATTTGGCATCGGTAGGAGACTAGTATATTACACGTCAATGGTTCATTTTTTGTAATAGAATGTTGGTTTGTAAATATATTATAACATCTATGTAATAATATATTAAATATTATGTATAACAATAACATGTCCTGTAAGAGATGATTCCTATGTATGGATCAAAATCACATGTCTTAAAAATAAGGGTGCCATGAGCCAAGTCCTTACGGGAGTTCGTAGATTTTTCCTTTGTTTGTTGTTCAATTAGAGAATCATAACAGCATTCTAACTTTTTGAACAATTTTAAAATCTAGTTGTGTATTGTATATTTGTAAATGCATAGGGGAAAAAACTATTCTATCTATAAAGTCAATGAGGAGATTCGGCTAAAAATATAACCAAAACTAGCTAAATTATAGTAGGTACTCCAACCCCAAAAATCTAACACCATGTTTCAAGAACCTGAGAAAAAATAACTTTTCATTTGAGATCAAAAACCCAATACGAATAGATGTTTAAGATATATTATCCACATTTTCTGTTATTATTTATCATCACTCTTAATGATAGGATCTAGAAAACATTCAAGAAAATTTATGATCTTTACAAAATATTTATCATCCTATTTAAGCTTTTTTTTATAAACTAATTTTTTAATAGGAGATCTGAAACATCAATCCAAAAAAAAGGCATCTGACAAATCTTTTCAAAATATTGAGTTTGCTTTAAGTATGTTTTTATATTTTTTTCCTTTTAGTTTATCTTTGTAAAGCCCAGATTTATGACATATGATAGAAATTTTCCACCTGTTATCATAAGGCCATTGGTACTAATCAAAAGTCTTATGTTTTTAGCAAGAGAAGACTAAAATGTACATAGGGATGCTGATAGATGTTGTTCCCATGCCTAGACCCACAAATATATACCCAATTATCAGAACCCATGGATTGGTGTTGCGGCCATGACCACTACCGCTGCTACAAAAATAATGTCTATTGCAATTATTGCTTTCCTTCACCCATAAATTTCATTGATAAACCCTCCCACTATAGACCCAATAATGGTTGCCATAATGGTCCCACTCACCATGGTCCCCTGCGATAATAATAAAAACCACCCACTAAATGGAGCTTCAAATTAATTTTAATAGGGGTTTCAAAAATAAAAAGAGATGGTAGGTAATAAATATTGAAAAGTCTCCCTCATGTTTTACCAAGTGATCCTATTTTTACCTGCAAGAATGTACTTTTGGTTACCGGCTCAAAATCATCTTAAATGTATAGCGTAGCATCAGATATTACTCCTGTAATCCAAATAGTGAAAATAGAAATAGCATTTAGGGTTGAATCTGGCTGATATTATGTTAACTATGGTGCAATAAGCTTCAAGATTCACAGATGAAGTCCTAGAATATTCTGACATGGCTAATAATCATTATTACCTGATCTTTGATTTGGCTTATATCTTAATTTATAATCCCAGCCATAATTTTAGATCCGAGGCTTTTAGAGTCCATATTAAAAGAGGTATTTTGAAAAAAATGGCTTTAGACTTTGAAAAAAAACAATTTTGTATTTTGTCCCCTGATTTAAGATCAACACGTAAAATAGTGATCAACCAAAAAATGGCTTCTTGATAAGGAATCGTTGATGATATACCAAACATGGATTAATAAATCTTGATATGATTTTTTAAGTTTTTACAAAGTGAATATCAAGATATTATGAACACAAATTAATAAATTTTCACTGGATTTTTAACAAAAACACACTCACCTAGCTATAATTTCATTTTTAGTGGTTTTCAAAAGTGTACGACAAGGTAAATGAATGGAGTATATTCTATTATCTAGGTTTTGACCCCCACATATGCAATTGACTATTTGGAACATTTTAAGGATTTAATAATATTTTAATTATTTTTTATTATTTAAATTTTTTTTAATTGAACACCACATATAATATTTTAATTATATAATGATTTTTTATTTATTAATTATTTATTTTATTTTTTATTAAAATATGTTATATATTATTTATAAATTAAATATATTATAAAATTAAATTGTAATTAAATTAATTTTATATTGATAATAACTATAAGAAAGGAATGATTTATTAGACACCAATACATCACAAAATTTCAATAAATAAATATGGAATATTTTTTATTGATAAAAGAAGGAAAATAATAAAAATAATAAAAAATAACAATTAATATTAAACAACAAATTTAAAGATCTAATACTTTTACATCCATACAATTCAATCACAATACTATGTTTCTTTTTTATAACTAGATGTTTCAAAATACTATTATAATATAATAAATCATTATTACAATTAATAAAATTGTTTTTTCTTTATCATTAATTATAATGAAACATTTAATTATAAAAAAATAAAATACAACTTTTCCAAAAACATAATAATTAAATAAATTTAAACTATTTCAATGTAATAAATACAAGTTTCCTATTTCATGAAGAAATCACATTCTGAGTTGATGATAGTTCCAATTCAATGGATACCGTAACATTACAATTTTACTCAGATTCTATACAAATACACTGTAAATGCAGAAACAAACAGAATGCCATAGAGAATTATGAAAGTAGTCAAGATCCCCAGTCACGATATTCCCCTGATAACACAGGAAATTGGCCATAGGGTCCCTGATAATACATGGTCCACTGTTCATAAGGATATAAAGGATACCCATCCTTCACCTTGCATGTCGTCTTTGGTGCATCTCTCACCGAACAGTCAATCACAACATCGTAAGCTGGGCAGTAATGGCAGTTATTTATCACCATAACGAATTTCATAAACCTCTTTTCGAAATCCTTTGTATGTGATACCATATTTTCAAACATGCATGGATTATTTGGTCAGCTCGGAACTGAATCACAATGTCATCCATTAGCCATTGAACAAAATTCAGAGACCTTCAAACACAACACAGAAGTTGAGGACTGATAAAAACCAAATTTTTATATGTTTTTTGGTATATTGTTATCTAATCAAACGAATATTTTATATGTTTATAAATATATCGTTATACAATGAAACTAATACTTTATGTGAGTCTCACTGTCCTGATGAGCGACAAAAAAATTTAATCAATTGTTTTTCTTTTCAGATAGAGCAGTATATGCGTATCTCTATTTCAAAACAAAGATTTACATACTAACGTTGTTTCCCTGCACACCATATGCAACCCAAAAAAAAATTGTGTTAGTCAATCTAAAAGAAGAAAATTGAACACACGAATTAATTATGTGTGAAAAAATATATTTCAAAAAAGGGTTCTTCATGGGAAATATGGACCACGGCGCTTTCCTCTGTTGGATTTCCCTTCATTTTCCAGTTCAATAATATCATCAGAATGTTTTGATCTGCATATGAATAGAAAATGTTTTGTCATATGAGGAATGTATTTTAATTTAATGTTTGTGAAATAAACTTTAAATCAATCATGAAAATGGAAAACTTACTTCAAATCAGTGGTAAGCGTAGATACTTTGTGTCCTGCAAAGAAATAAAGAGATTATAAGTTAAATAATAATAATATTGAAATGATTTTTACAAATTACTACACACAATCAAATCTTCCAACAATAAAATTTAAATTTGTTATTATTGTTAATATTGATGACACCAGTGTCTTATTAGAGCTGTTTCTATTTCCAACTATTTATCGTCAATTGTCAACAGTTTTCTTTTAGTAATATGTTAATGATTTTAACTAATCACAACACAAGTAAATATTTTTAGTTAATAAATGCACAAATTAACTATTGGAAAACTACAAATATTTGAATACATTAAAAAAATCAAAAATTATTGGTCTAGAAGATAAAATTTAATTGAAAGTTAAATTGAATTGAATCCATTAGTTTATCCCTTCACGACTAATAACATTATGGTTTTTTCATCATCTTTTCTTCTCTATATGTTAAATAACATTGTTGATAGTGGTGTAGGGAAAAAATAAAGAAATTTTGTAATATAACATTTATATTTAAAAATGTCCTTATATAATTAAGATTTATTAGTTTTTTTTTTTAAAATAAATTATAAAAACTGCATATGTATAAATAAGGTTCTATCATGAATTTTTTTTAATGATGGTTATTTATTCAACATTTATTTTTAAACGTTAATATAATTCATAATACGAGGAAACACTAGAGAAATAATATATATTTATTATAATTCTTTATAGTTTTTGGTAGTTTAGATAAAAATTTACTTTACATCTAATATGGTCTCCTAGAAATATTAATTGTATTTTACAGCGAAAAATTCAAGTATGATCATATGTCCATAAAATTTAGGCCATGGGTATAAATATTAGCAACTGTACAAAAGAAAGTGCAATGAGAACATTGATAGAGGTGTTGTAGAATGTAAAGTATGTGAAGACGGTGCAAGAAAACACAATAAGATTGAAATAAATATAGAAGCAGGTAATAAAAAAAATAAACAAATGTAAATAATATTGATTTGAAATTTAAATATTTAAGTAAAATGGAAAAAAACATTGAGACTCCACAAACTCTTTAACTTTCAAAGAACCAAAGAGATGGGACTTATAATTGTGTATAACAGAGACTATTTTTTCTTAAATGGTAGGTCACAATTTTAACACCAATATTTCCACCATTCCACTAGTGGTTGAAGTCTAAGATTTTGCATCATAATATCTAGAATAAGCTCTTGTATATGCATACTAAAAGGCATATTAGAAGCTTTAAAATTATACTTTCAAGCTAGAAAATGGGTTGTGGAGACCAATTTTAAGAGGAGATAATATTTTGCATAGTACAAATGCTTTTCTTGAGAAGATGACGAGCTTTCATACCAAGAGTTTTATCAACTTTAGAAGGATACTACTAGAAACAATGGAAGATCACCATATGTTATGGTCATTGAATGAAAATTTGGATCTAAACCTTTCACCTACCCATTCTAAAAATGGTTTGACCATCTCAAAAAAGCATTCCAAATACTCCAAAAAACAAAATAAACCTCAATCTTGATGGGGGAGGACGTAGCAAAAAAATCTAGAGGGAAATATTATTCCAATTAATTTTGCCATAAGGCAAGCTAAAAAAAAATCCAGTGTTAGTAAAATTTTATAAGCTTTGGAGTCTTCTTTAATGATACAAACAACCCATTTGGTGCATAGTTCAACTCTAGTTGTCTATACACATTAATATTCCCATATCTCCTTTGCCTATGGTAGACAAAATTCTTCCAAGGAAACTCTAAGAAAGCCCCAAGTTTTCTATACATTAAACCATATGAAGTCTTCGTGAAACTTTTCAAGATTTTCATAAGACACTTTTTAAGGCACCTAATAGTAATATTACTACACACATGCGGTTATGAAAATCTTGGTACAAATATGGAATTTTCTTGCAAATAATAAGGGCTTATTTATTCAAAAAGAAATTTTATTTTTAACTCTCTATAGCTCATATTGCCAAGGTTATAAAGGAGAGATTTCAAAGCAAATTGGATGCCCATAAAATTAATCATCTCCCCTTTATTTATCTATTTCCATTGAAATTTTTATAACCAATCTGTAATTGATATCATATTATGGGAGTAAAATTAGGTCTTGGGCCACTACAAACTCAAACTAGAGGCTTTGCTAAATAATGTAGGAACATCCTAGTTACAAATCAATCTTTCATCATTTTGGAAGGGCAAGCATAGTTATGCGGAGAAACTCTTAGCGCCCAAGAAAAGAGATGGCTAATTGGTGAAGTCATAAAATAAAAATAACACATGAGTCTTGACATGGGAGTCATGTGCACACATCATTTCAGTTTGTGGAGGAATCATTTCCCTAATATGGCATAGGAACTTTAGCACAAGATGTGCGATAAGGCATGTAGGATCTAATAGGCTACATTCAAAATGGAATTTAATAAGTTTGATCTAAATGCCACGTCATTTCTGATAGGTCTACATGACTACCAAATTTTGAATTTAAAACATGTCAACATGAAAGGTGGGAACCCAAAAATCAATGCATGTGAATCTATCTGAAATCATATAGTTGGTATTTTTGCAATTAGATTCTATATGGATTTACACTAGTCTACTCAACCTTTACACCTATCTAATATAGATCCAATTAGGCATGCAACTCATTGACTACTAATTGGTTTGGTAGTTATTTAAATGGAGGGAATAATCTTCAAATAGTTCAAATTCAAATAAAATGGGGAAGTTGAGATTCATTCAAGGGGGTTGGAGAACAAAGGAGAAAGAGAGACTTTAGAGGAACTCTACCAATTTTTTTAGATTAAGGTATCTTAGAATAATACTCAAGGCTGAGGGGATTGCATTTTAGGGATTTTGAAGAGTGAGATATCATATGTTGATTCATAAACTAGGTGGACATTCCACACTAAGTTTTGCCAACATGAATATTATGCACTCCTAAAAATCTCATGATTTATTAACTCTTTATTTTTTTGAGAATTAGTCATTAAATGTGATTAAAAATTAATTTCAAATGTTGCATACTGAACAAGGAATATATATCAATAAATTAAAGCAAATAGAATCAAAAAAGACATTTACCCTAGAGAAACTCAACTCGATTAAAACTCCAAAAAGAGTGAGTGATTTCCTCCTCATTACACTATCTCATATTGTCATTATAAGTTTACTACCTTATTTAGGCCTTCATGAACATACTTTGTATTATAATATGTTTAAACACTCACATGCTATGAAATTTACTCACTCATTCTCTCCTTTCAACACTTCAACTCATAAAATCACATACAATCAAGAAGAATACTTGGTAATAACATCTCCCATGCTTACAAATACCCTCTGCATACATATATATACACTTTAGGCACCAAAAAGAGCTCTAAATAGAATCCCAAAAGACTTAAAAGATGAAGTATAACTATTTTTAGTCATTTCTCACATTGTATTTTTATCTTTAAAATCCCCTCAGTATTAGAATTCAAAAACTACCATAGTGGTTAATAAACCACTAGGGTAGTTATGAAACTACCGATGAAGCTCATAAAACCATTGGGATAGTTTCATCACCAATCCAAATGCACTAAATTTCAGAGGACATAAATTTTACATATGAACTCAGATTGACATGTCTTTTTTTTAAATTACATAATTTTTATATAGGAACATAAATATGCTATAAAACTATACTTTACATGACCTATTCATATGTTTTTATCCTTTGTACCAAAACTTATATATTTTGGGTCTTAAGGCGTCACAAATTATTCTTTAACTCTAATAATGCTTACATCTAGAAAAGATCATTACAAAAAGTATTTCAAGTTACATTATTATAAAATGAGAATAGATAATTAGTTAACCCATGTGGGTAGTATTATTGATTTGAATTTAGATCATGCCTACCCAATTTCAAGGATTTTGGTCCCTAAAAGCTTAGGAACCCATATGATGAGTATATTTATTTCCCCACTTCTTGAACCTCTCTTGTACTTGGAGGTGTATATGTTGAATTAAATTATCAACCTTGTAAAATGTTGGGTCTACCTTTTCATGCCCTTTGTGTGGATCAATTCCTTATTAAATAATACACATGTTTAGAAGAGGACATCCTATTAGTAACTGCATCTCATTATCATTTGTAGTAGACCTATTATGCTCATTCCCTTGTATTCTTGATTATATTTCAAAATGAGAAAGGAAAAATTCCCACTAACATTAAGCAATCAGTTACCTTGAGTGGAACTCACCAAGGAGAGCTTAGATTTACCTTCATAGGAGTTTATTGTGTAGATGTTCCCATCATTAACCAAATGGTGATGATGATATCCCTTCATGAAAACAACATCTCTAATATATCTATAGGGGATTCTAATGACTATATCACAAATGTCAATAGGTGTAACATGTATAACAACTTCATCAATTAAAATATCATTTATTGACAACTTGACTCTGCATTATTTGAAAACACTTATCGCTTCTCCTTGTTTCACCCATCTTAGAGCATAAGGATTATTATAATCATACATTTAAAACCCAAGTATATCTACTAGCTCGTTGATAATCAAATTTGATTGAGAACATGAATAAAAAAGAGCTCCAAATTTTACCATATTAATTTTAAAATTGATATGGAAAACTTTAGAATATTCACCTTTGTATTGAACATGATTAATATCCCAGCATACCTTTTCTATAGGGAGGTGTCAGAATCAAAATTTGTCGATTAGACAAATAGATGTTTCTATCAATAGTCATAGGACAAGGTCCCTCTCCTATTAGCATGTGGAGTACATTTATTGAAAACCAAAAAGGATGTGGGAAAGGAAACTATTTACAACAAAAATGGTTTCTAGCAGGGTAGTAATTTTAACCATAAATTATGAAAAGGTGATAAAAATAAAAAATGAAGGAGAGTGACAAGGTGAATAAATATGCTTAGGAAAGTAAAATAATAACAAATCCATTGAACTAAACTCAAATACTTATCAGAATGTCAAAAATGTGGGTGATCTCTTTATAAGGAAACTTTTTTCATTAAATGGATAGGAAAGACATCATATGTCCATAAAAACATATATCATACATCAAAATAAATATCTATTATTGATAGCAATGATATGACAACTATCTTGTATTACTTTGTGAAAATCCTAAAATTACTATTTTCACTCCACCAAGGTTTCACTATTTATAGAAATTAAGACTGTAGATTCAAAGAAGAAATTATAATAGAAATTCCTATGATTTTGATTAATTAACTATAATCTCATAAACATTTTGAAAGAATAAAATCAAGTACATATGGATGTACACATGTACATTTTCCATGAAAATATTTTGAACACAAAGTTTACAAAATTTCTCCTTATATTGATTCTCTTTGAGCTACAGATACAATATCTACTTTCCCTATTTTGTTGTAAAAATCAAACTATCAAAAACTTCAAAAAATGAGCCTCAAACTTTTATTTATAGGTTATAATGGGTGGTTACATTACGTAACCATATTTTTTACATTTTTAGGGGTTTATAAAAGCATGTTATCTAATCTTCATGACTCAAAACTTGTAAAATCATGTTAACAATTGTTCATAACTTGCAAAAATGCCTTGGTGTTTTTGCATGATTTACAAAAGTATAAAGAAAAAAATTTAAACTTTCAATAATACATTGGAAAATTTGTGTAATTCAAAATTTAAAAAATAACTTAGTACATTTGCATAACATACATTGTGGGAATTAATTATTACAGTAAGGTGTAATAAAAAAATTTAAGAATGATTTGGGAGATGGAAGCTTAAAATAAAGATCAAAATTTGATGTAAAATTATTCTTTATCATCTTTTTTGAGGAAAAAACTGATCTTTTTCTTGGGTTGTGGCTTCTTATCTTGGAATTCATTGAACTTTTTCATGATTTTTAGTACTTTGTCTTCATCTAGACCATCTAAATATGTATAACATATCTCTGCATCATAATATAGACCCATTATCTTTTGTATTGTTCCCTATAGTCTCTTAAGCATTGCATTGAGGTTATCCAAATTATTTTGATATTTGATCAACATCTAAATTAACTCATAATTAAATGTAGACTTGAGAGATAGGATCTCCTTTATATTCTTATTAAATTGATTGACAATTATCTCCTTAGAAACCAATTTCCCATTATCATCAATGAGTCTACATTTTAATTTTCCTACTTGTCCCATTATTTGAAGGATAGCATCACCCCACATTAATTTAGAGTCATTGAAATTATTAATACTTTATTTTATGATTTAGACCCTAAATTTGGCAACTTCCAAAAATTTAATGAGGTACATAATTTCTTATTATCGAATAAGGTCATATAGATAAGTGTAGAAGATATATTCTAATTTGCAGAGCAATTCATTCCATTTTCATACCTCTTCATCATATGTTTTCAAGCTTTATTCACTTTATCATATTCTAGTTAGATCTTAGAACACATGGTCAACATTATGTGAATGGTAGTGATATCTTGATGCAAAATAATTTTTGGGCCATTCTTATATTGCCTTGCCCATATGACCAATTTATTTTGTAACATTTAATGTTTTTGTGTTATAAATCTGATAAAAAAAAATAATGGGAATATTGAATTGGCCTTACAAGTTTTTGAACCACTGGTGTTAATTGCTCAACCTTTTCTCTAAATTATTCTTTAGTCAATTTATCTTGGTTTATTTTTGCAAACAACATGCCAATTTCAAATTGAATGTTTTATTTCACACTTTCCCTTGTAGATTTTCCCAAGTAGACCTTTTTTTATTTGATAATCAAAGGCTTCAGCATTGTCTTTATCTTTCTCAACATGAAGAACTACTACTTCCACATATTTCTCTCCTTTTTGATCTATGATTATTATATAAACTATTTTAGGCTTCTTGGCTACATGAGGATGAATAGTTATCAAAATGCTAAAGTAATTTTCATATGGTTGTAGAATCTTATTTATTTTATTTACTATTACATTTAACCAATCAGGGGCTTTTTCACTAGGATATTGTTGCACAAGATCAATATTAGATTCATTTTTAGTCTTAGAATAAGGAATAGAGGTTTTTAAGACTTGAAATTTTTCTAATAAAATTTTACCTTCCTCTTTTCCTAATGTATCAGTTGAGGTTTTAGGATAATATTCAGTAGTAAATTCAAAATTTTAAGCAAGAGGCAATGGTATTGAAGTATTAGGCTAAGAAGGAACATAAAAATCAAATATAAAGGTTGTATTTGAAGCTATAAATTATTGTGTAGTATTGGTTACCAGAGTTTGAGACTAGGCAAGATTATTGTTGGCTAAATTTGGACAACATGCCTAGTTCAGAATGAGAAGCTGAGAAAATTCCTAATTGAAGAGTGACCCAATGTCACAAGGAGAATATAGAATTCAAGAAGATATCACATATAATTTTCAACCTTTTGAAACACTTTAAATAGACTTAAAATACAATTTTGGTGATTTTAAGAGACCAAACTATCATCAGAATGTCACAAAGAAATGAGTGGATCAAGCTGGTTGTGTATTTAATAAGTTCACTTGGAGAGCCTCAAAAGCTAAAACATTCACATATAAATGATACCTTTAATGCCAAATTCATCCTCTGTACATTTCAAGTCTTGATGATTTCTCTATCTCAAGATATAATCCTTCAAAGTAAAATAAGCATAAGAAGATGATCGTAAAAGAATCAAAATTAAGCCTCAATAATTAACCATTTGGTGTTTAAATTATGATGGTCTCATAGATGTAAATGATGATCACACATATGTCAAATTATGGGTGGATATATGTCAAATTTAAGCCATAACAAATAGCCATCGAGGTTTAAAAATCCTAAGACGTTCGTATAGACATCAAATATAGGGACGTAGATGTCAATTTTGGGCCTCATGAATTATCCATTTGAGTTTAAATGGTGGGTCCTAGGTAGATCTATGGTACACATTCAATCATACACAGAGATTTAATAGTGTGAGTTAAAATAAAAGAGTCAGAGGATCTAGATCAAAGGCTCACGTTCATTCGTATATCTAGATCTAACAGTGTGAGTTAAAGTCAAGGAATCAGCATATCTTGGGGACCAATAAAAATAAGATAGTTTAACACAAATTGATAGGTCTAATTTGGCAATTGATAACCAATAAATAGATGGAAAATCCAAAAGCTTTCAATGGAGTTCGATGAGCTATTTTTCAACCCAAGTGAACAAAGGTTTCAAAAATTCATGTCTCCATTAGAGCTCAATCAATAGTAGATGTAGTCATATAGGAAATATGGTTAAGGATAAAGCTCTATCACCATCAGAGTCTAGATATGACCTCTGGTTGATAATTTATAACCTATCAACCTTGTTACAGGATTACTCCATTGATGTGTTCATTTCTCTTCTAAATTGAAGATCCTCGTGTATAGTAGAGTCTCGACTCTCACATGGTTTAGAGGCAAAATAGGTCTTTTTGGGAATAATACAGAGATCAATCAATACTAAATGTTTGTCAAACTTTCATGGATATTATAACTATGTGAAAACTGATAGATTGGGTTGGTCTTTATCTATGGTGGACCTATATTCAATTTGGAGCAAATACAAACATAAATGTGATTATGGATAAATGTCTCATCTTTTGATATGGTCACATTTTCGATAAACATGTACCTATGGCCATCCAAAATAGATGTGGTATGAAGCTGTTAGTTCTGAGATATGATAATTTTATCCTCATTAGTATATCAAGTATTAGGTGGCATGGAGTTCCAAGGAGGAGACCTAGCAGATAGATAAGGACAATGGGCATTCAATTTTGTTATAGAGATTTTAAAAGATTAATTCCTTATTGATAAGATCATGACTTATTAGCCTCTAATTGGTGTTAATCCATCATAGCTTCTCCTCTCTTCTCCCCCTTTTTCTATATATGTTCTATCTTTTTCCACATTGTAGCTCTCTAGAGGTTTTTAGAAAAGAAATATCTATGAGTTTTTAAATAAATAGACTCTTATACTTTGGCTTGCTCGGGCTATGCCAAAATTTGTATTGTAACACCTTTTGATGTAATAAAGACTAAATTCCATCATTTTTTCAAATTTAATTAAAGTGTGTTCCATGAATTCATGTACTATGGTTAAGTTAATATATGCTTTCCTTGCCTATGTCTAAGTTTCCTCACCCTCATTAAGTGCTTTATAGTCCTCACAGGTCATTTTAAGTCCAATAAATAGTTTATTATTAGCTTGGAAGTGGATACTTTACCTTTCATACTAATTTTATAGTTATTCAATGCCTTATTGTGAAATACTTATGTGGGACTGATCTTCTTTGGTCTTGGATGTGTCTTATTGTATGTCTTGTACAAATTATAAGTGTTCCAATTACTAGTGCATCATCTCATTTTATATGCTTTCATATATTGATGTTACTCTCTCCAATTTTCTAAGCAATTATTATTTTAGGTCTAGTTTAGGTGATAGATCTAGAAGGAATATAGCCTTCTCTAGAGGTCTGACCCAAGTTTAGGTGACCCATAGCCTAGGGTCATTCCCATGTTGGACTAGATTTGTGTAAGAAGACTTGAACAATATGCTTACTCAGCTAGGGTGCAATCTATGACACCAACAATTATCAAGAGGAACATTTTATAAAAGATAAATGATAGGAGTACTTTAGAACTTTTCACGTAGTCTTATTATTTTCAACTTGATTGGCTTTTACACTAGAATAGTTTCTGTGATATCTTTAACTTTTGTTTCTAGTTTAATTTGTTCTAAATCTTTGTTAGTTCCTACTATTGAAGATGTCCCTATTTATGTTTGATGTTGTTGATGAGCACCTATTAATTTAGTCTCCTTCATAGGAGGAGGAAATCCTACTTTATCAACATTAATACCTCTACTTTAAATCATTTGAGAGTCTTATTTAGCACACCCCAAGTCCTACCAATGAGTCAAGTAGATTCTTTTTTGTGCCAATCTACTTTTGAAAGAGGTTTTGATTCAATCAAATCTTCCTCATATATCAGGTCCAATGCATCTTCATCATCTACTATGTTCTTCTTGATTTTTACTATGTCAAATATAATAACCTATTCTAAAGTGAATTGTGAGTAATCACATATTCTCATGTCTTTCTCATCATCACAATCCATCAAATAGTGTTCAAAGTGTTGCACATGTTGATATGAAAAAATATATATAATAATTAGGCCTCTAGCATCAAATAAAGGTATACTTTTGAATGATCGAATAGTGACTTGAGTCATTTCTTTATGAATCAATTTTACTTTAACTAAATAGGCACAAGTGTGCCAACTAATATAAATTGAAAACTTTATTCCAGACTTCTATTTAATGAACAAGAGATTGTGTGTCTTAGTCAACTACCTTACTAGTTCCATTAAGGACCATTTGTCATCTACATACCTCACGAGCATGTATGGAACAATCTTACAACTATAAATTCTCATATAAGTGAAGGTTGGAAACTATATGAACAAAGTTTCCCATCTGTAAATATCTATAGAATCTTGAATTGATATCCTCAAATTATAAGGTTTTGGTTCAAACATTTGAATCACATATTGTAAAAATGCATCATTTACTCTATGAAAATTACATGCAGTTTCCTTCAATTTGAATTAAGGATATAAAAAATATACTTTTGCAATTTCCATATCACTTGTTATATTCAAGCCACTATAGAATATTCTTATGGAAACAACATAGACAAAATAAGAGGTCATATAGAATTTAGAAGTGGTATTAACTTCTATTATCTATTTGTGAATAGAATCACTAATCAATTATCTTCAATTGATGTATTGTTTATTCTAATGCATAATCTATATGTATTTATACATCCATTTTTGTAAATTTCATTCAATCGAGCTCCCCACTACTCTATGTAAGATTTTGATCATATCATTGATTTCATTCATGAATTTAAACTTAGAAAAATTCTTTGGAATCCTTTTTGATGTATGCCTTAATTTTTTAATGTCACATCCTTATTTCACCCTATAATTAATAAGCTATAAATCCATGGATTAGTATGGTCATTATTTTATTACCATTGCTTTGATTTGAGCTTTTTAACATATAATGTAATGGGAAAATAATATTTTTGATTAGTATATATTATGTAATAGTAATATTTTTATAATTCTATCTATTAAAGATGTATATTTGTTAGTTTTACATCACTGGTTGATTAGATGATGTCTCAGACTGACTACCTACTTGTTGTGAGGTGAATGCAGGATAGGTCCTACCCTCAAAAGTTGATGAGGGAGAGCATCATCAGAGAGAATCGGCTAGATGAAATGATTGAGGAAATATCAGTGGAAAATGTTAGTGACCCTACACACAGGCATGGTATATTTTAAATAATATTTGTATAAAAATGCTAGTGCACATTACTTACAATTATATTTGTGTGTATGGAATTAGTTTTAGTATGTTTTAAATTTCTTTAGCCTAATTGATTTGATTTTTGTATTTAAATTTGAAAAATAAATATTAGTACTAATAGATATAATTATTGTAGAAATAATTATCTTACAAATAAAGATAATTAATGACATAATTATCCTTGTAAAGATTATTTTCTTAAAATTAGAATTATGCATAAAATTTATTAAAAAATTAAGAAAATAGATTTTATTATTACATTAATTTGATAAACTAAAGTGAAAGAAAAGAAATTAATGGAAGTTAATAAATTTAAAAGTTGATTTATATGCAATCCTGAATATCCATGCAGAAATTTATTTGAAAATTAGGAAATAGATTATTAAGTCAACTTAAGTGAATTTTGAGAGAACACGAAGAATAAATTGACATACATGGATAAATGAAAATAGAGAGTTATCATGAAAAAAGGGAAGCATAGAAATTTAAAAGAGAAATAAGCCTTATAAATAAAGAGGAATGTTTGGAGAATAAAACATAGAGAGGGAGAGAGGAAGAAAAAGAAGAGAAATGGACAAAGCAAAAGAGAAAGCACACTAAGGAAGAGCAAAGGATTGGAGAAAAAAAAAGGCAAAACAAATAAAATGAGCATTTATAATTTAGTTTTGAAATTAGTTTCCAAATGGTATATTTAATGTTTCTTTTAAACATTGTGTATTTCTCATTTGGTTTGTTTTGAATTTTTTTAGGGTGTTGCATCCCATTTTTAATAGATAACATGTTATCCCTGAAGACCAACATCTAAATTTTAGAAAGACAAAACTTTTTATTCTTTTTGTAACCTTGTGTAATTTTCCTTTGGCTAGCATACCCTTATTGGCCAAGCTTCTTATATCTTTTAGTAGCATGTTCATATTATATAGACCTGTATAGGGTTTTGATAAGACCAAAATTATTCTCAAAATAGATAGCATCATTATTAAGAGAGTATATCTTTTTACACTACATAGAATGTATATAGGGCAAAATTACATATTTAAAGGGTTTGTGTTTCATATAGCAGCCCTATGTCTTATCTCATAACCTGCATGCTTTTTTATTAATAGATCTATGTTTTAAAATGAGACGCCAGTCATAATTTAAAATGCATAGCATCTTATTCAAATCACCAACCATATATTTGAACACCCACACACCTATTAAAAATGTTAAGTCACATGGAATGAAAATGCCATAGTATATATATTGGAATGTTATGGGTATATTTGAAACGCCAATCATTAATATGTTGTAGTCATAAACTAAAAAGTTGCATATTAAATGCCTATGAGTATGTTTGAAATGGCTTTCTTTAGAATGAAATACTTTGTTTTATTTAAAACTCCAAAAATTAGGAAGTCATTTAGCCATTGGTAGGATTCACTGAAATAGGTAACTTTTTATTTACATTTAAACCACTTGGTATAGTTGTGTATGTATTTGAACATAGTTGTATATAATATGGAAAATGTGTAGCACCTGTAGTTGTGTATACAAGCCTGTATGTAAAATCAGGCATATATATATATATATATATATATATATATATATATATATATATATATATATATATATATATATATATATATATATATATATATATATATATATATAGAGAGAGAGAGAGAGAGAGAGAGAGATATGCTAGGCATATATTATGAGATGCCAAGTCATAGTAATGTGATGCCAAGTTTTTGTTGAAAATACCTTTACATTATTGCACTAAGTAAAAGCTGAGCTATGCATTTAAATAACTAAACCGTGCATATGTTTTTCATCCCTAAGTTTTTAGCATAATAAATTTAGATGACGAGTATTAAAATTGAATTATTTTAGTCCATTTTTAATAAACTAAGTTTTAAATAAATATATGGCATCTAATTTGGTATTTGTGTCCCCCTTAGCAAGCCTGTGTCTATTCTTGGGTTGCATTTTAAATGTTTAAGCCTAATTTATATTTTTGAGTGGCCAAAATAAACATGGTACAATTTCTTTAGTAAATTATATTGTTATGTAATTATATTGAAAACTAAGTTAAATTAATAAGATGTGCATATATATTGAAACATTGGTTTATGGTATAATAGTGAAATCGTTGAGTCAATATAATGAAGCATTGAGTCTTTCATATAAAAGGATTGAGTTATATTAAAACACAACATGCATAAATATAATGCCAAATTGTTATATTAAAATGTGGCATGCATAATATTAATGCCAAGTGTAAGATGGAAGTCATTGAGTATTACATAAATGACTACATTCCACTTTAGTTGGAGGTGCATATTTAACTCAAGTCAATTAATTAGTACGCTGAGTTGTTTAAATGTAAAATGCCTAGTCAAACACATTCATTAGGTTGAGTTATTTATATTGAGGAGTTATTTTTAAAGATTGTTTCAGAAAGAAATAGTAAGTAAACTAAGTTTCTTCATTAATGTAAGATCAAATGTTGGGTTGAACTTTATTTTTACCTTAGTTTTGTATCATGGATTGGATGAAAATTGCATTACCAGCTAGATTTATATTTTAAATAATGAGTGTGATTATATTGGGATTCTTATATTATAAATGTTGAGTATTTTTAATTAAAAAAAGAAAATATGATTATATTTAAGATTGAACATTTGGTAAAATTTCTCCCTCAGATTTATGTATGGTTATTTGAGCCGAATTGCACCACTCGAGTTACGTGGTGAAGTGGAATTACACTTAATAAATGAGTGTATAATAAATATAAAGTTGAGCTTAAATTTAAACATTGTGTATATTTATCATTGAGTGTACAACATATTTTTTTCATTGATTCATGTATAAATAATAATGAGTTTTTAAAATAAATCCTTAATGACTTGCTTAATACCTGTTGGCTAGATTTTCTAGCTTGTTATAGATATTGGTTGTGAAATAAATCAATAAATGAGGTTCAACTATAATTTTGATGACGGAGTATGTGTTAGTAGCTTTTTTTTTTAAGATTGTATGTGTATGATTTAGCTTGTAGATTTAAATTCATGAACCTAGTTTATGTTGAGTTAAGACAAATAAAAAAAATTGTGAATGCCTTACATGATGGATATTAAAATAGAGGTTATTTTATTCTATGTAAGAGATAATTGTGATTATTGACAATAGAATATTGATTTTAGAAAGGTCTATTAAGTCAAAATACTCAGGTTATATCGTAAGGTTCATAGAAGTTCTATTAGATAAAACTTATAAAACCTTGATTTATGTTCGTATGATCCCTATTTACTGGTTAAATAATTGCAGTGTAAAAATTGTTTATTCATGTTAAGTAGAGTGATTTGGGAATAATGAGCTATGATAGTATGGGATATCACAAGATGATTCAACTTAAATATATATGTCTGGATGGTACATACTATTGTTGCATGCCTAGACTCTTACTTACGTTGACTAATCTAATGTATATGTTGGATAGATATTGATCAGTATGGTTTTGTAGCATTTAGTAAGATATCTTGTATGCATATAACCTTGTGAGTGTAAATGAATTTTAAGTTATAATTATATATGTATGCTTCACTTGAGTGTTATATATACTTTCTTGAATAAGAGTTAATGATTCCATGACTGTGATTACTTAGTATGACTGACTATGGAAAAAATAGTAGTTATGTCTTAGAACACCAGACTATGATGATATGGGTTTTCATGAGGTGTAGTTACTTGGATCTTATTGTATTAGTAGTAGTCTATGATTTATTATGTGTTTTACCTGGGTGATATAAATAGTGTTTATTATTTTTATTTTTGGATTAATTATAATATAAGATTCATTCATGCATAGATGATTATGTGTATACCTTGATTTCTCCTTATTTAGCATGTGATGTGATATTATTGTATGGAAGATGAAAAATGTATGAGTCTTTGAGTTATATATTATGTTATATATGTTTATTTTATAAATCGTATTGATGATACTAATAGGTAGTCAAACAGATTCCACTAGCCTAGGTAGTACCATCAATAGATAATCTAATCAAGTGGTGTGTTATGAAATTGACCAATCTAAATGATTGTGTGTTATTCAAAAACTTTGGCCAAATTACTATTAGATAAACATTATCATTTCAAAGGTTTGATGTGCATGTTGTGAAATATCATGTTAGAATGGATTTTATGGTACACTACATGTTTTTATAAATCTTACAACACATAAGGTACTAGCACATCTCACTAGATTCTCACATTGTTATATCTACCTATTCGTGAAGGGAGGGCCATTTATTGATAGGGGATTGTGTAGGGGATCATTGGTGTATGGTTGGAGTGGTAAAGTGTTTGTATGATGCTCTCCCTCTCCACTACAGTACTACCTAGAGATGACACTTGAGATTATCAATGATACATGAGTTGGTTCAACTCGAGCTCTGCAGAGCTTGGTATTTATTTATTGTATTAAGTTGTATGCCTAAAGGAATTTAGTTGTATATTTGAATAGTAGTTTTTGTATTATGAGACCAACTATATTTGTGTCCTATGATGCTTACTTTATATAGAGTTACATAAGCTTTATATTATATGCAGTATTTGAATAAGAGTATTGTTATTCTTAGTTATGGTTTATTTATGTTGTATTGATTTATTCTATGGAATAAATGTTAAGTTAATTATTTAATTGAAAAATAAATCTATAGTGCAACTTGAGGGGTTGTTACATGTGGTATTAGAGCTGAGGCTCTAACTCTAGGACCTAATGACTTCATTAGTATTTTTGTATCTCTCTGCTTATCAGAAAGGAGAATTGAGAATGTGTGTGTGGTAAATTGAGTGTGTACCCTAATAGCATTCGTACCCCCATAAGATATTTCTTAAGAGTTGGTTTATCAAGTGTCTCATTGGTGATGGTTTTATAAGGTGTTTGGTGGGTATGTACATAGCTTAATTTATGAATTGTGAACATGAGTTTCCTACCATATTCTTGATCTTTTAAATTGAACACCTTAAGTGTGATTTTATCTTTCTTGAAACACCTTCACTATTTGTGTTTGTGTTTTGTGAGTGTTTTAAAAAGCATGGAGTGTTACCCACTTAGGTTTATATTTTTTAGTTTTGTATCTTATATACATAAATCCTATGAGTGGGAATATTTTAAGACCATTCTAGTTGGCACCACCTAGTTCAGTGGAAATTTTCTTGTAGTTGAATGTAGATGTCTTGGTTGGTATCACTTTGTGTTAGGAGTTTGTTATGTAGATTAACATCTTTGTATTTGTATAAACTTGAAAGAAGTGTAGTCTCTCTTAGTTAGCTTAAAGGTGAGTTGTTATGTTTCCACTCTCCTATTACATAATTTTTAGCTACTGAGAAGATTTATATTCTCAAGATGTTGAGTTAGTGTTTATTTAAGTAGAAACTTGTTTTTGAATTATTGTTTTAATTTTTACTCCCTTGAGTTCAAGGGATAGTGTTTTTTACTTCTTGTTGATATAAGATGTAGGATTGAATGGATTGATGCATCCTTATGGTTCATATTTTCTTCCAAGTTTTGGAAGTAGGTGATGATACTATACTTATAAGTTGGTAAGTGAATGATGATTTGGCAACTTGGGTTGTGATGTTTCCTTCTACCATGTGAGGGTATGTAAGAATTTTTGGTTTATGAGATTTTAGTTCTCTAATTTCTATTTGTGACCTTTAGAGTCACTATTTTATCTAACTTATGAACTTAACCATGAGGAGTGGCTAACATTGAATTTATACTAATTCTAGTGTTTATAATTATATGTTATTATATACCTTTATTTAGATTAATATTATTCTTTTTTTGAAGCATGTTGCTTTAAAGAGTAATATATGTACCTTTCTTCAAGAGAAAGTAAGGTATAAGATGTATGGAACATCTTCTTAGTCTAAAGGACTGATATAAACTTTTTAACTTGTGTGTTAGTCATGAAAGTAAGGAGACATTGTCTCACTTATAAGGTTGTAAGGATGGTATGATCCTAAGCCTTTGTATGTTGTGTTAATTAGGATATTATTTATTCTTAACTATGAATATAACACTATAGGTTAAGTTGCAGAATATGATACTAGTTATGGTTGATTAGTAGTAACTTAATACAATCTTGGGATGATTGTATGATTTCTCTTATGTGTATGTTAGTACATATGGAATATTTTAGCATATAGTATTCTTTTTTATGGTCTGTTAGTATAGATTTGTGTTTCATAGAACTATGGACATTTTTTTGAAGATCATCCAATCATGGAAACCTAAGGGATGATTGGTGAATTAGGAATATGAGTTCTAAGTGATAGGATGGTATCTTACTTAGCCTCACATTGACTCGATTATTATTGAGTTGGATTCGATAGATAGACTTGTTGAATATGGGATTTGATAGGCTAAACTTGTTGAATTCAGTTATATGGTCATTTCTTTTTACTTCTGTGATAATCTTATGTGTTTTGGAAAGTCAGTAAGACTTTTACCGAGTTATTTATTAGACTTTTCTTGTAGTTCTAAACCCCAGGATGGTCTTGCTGGACCAAACAACAAAAAGTGACTTTCATGAAACTTGTTTGTAGAATAGGAAATGTCACAAAGTAGGGTCTTATTAGAATAATTATCTAAGAATAGTATTAATTAAGAGAACTAGTATGATTTCTTTAGTTAAATTTTTCATTGGTTATTATGATTTGATACTTGATACTATGTTTTTATGTTGTTAAACTCTATTTATCAATCAAAACTTTTGTTTGAATAAGATTCATCAAGGTGATGACCAGTTTTTAGGTGACAAGATGTCATATCTTGATTTCACCTTATAATTAATAACCGATAAATATGTGGATTAGTATGATCATTATCTGATTACCATTGCTTTGATTTGAGCTTTTTGACATATATTATAATGGGATAGTGATATTATTGATTAGTATACATTGCATAAGAGTTATATTTTGATAATTCTATACATTCAAGATGTATATTTGTTAGTTTTGCATCATTGGTTGATTAGATGATGACTCAGACTAACTACCTACTTGTTGTGAGGTAGATGCAGGATAGGTCCTACCCTCAGAGGTAACGAGGGAGAGCATCATCAAAGAGGATCAGATAAATAGAATGATTGGAGCAATATTAGTGGAAAATGCTAGTGACCCTATACACATGCATAGTAAATTTTAAATGATATTTGTATAAAAATGTTAGTGCATATTGCTTGCGATTATATTTGTGTATGTAGAATTAGTTTTAGTATGCATTAAATTTCTTTAGCCTAATTGACTTGATTTTTGAATTTAAATCTGAAAAATAAATATTAGTACTAATAGATATAATTATTGTGGAAATAATTATCTTAAAAATAAAGGTAATTAATGGCATAATTATCCTTGTAAAGATTATTTTCTTAAAATTAGAATTATGCATAAAATTTATTAGAAAATTAAGAAAATGGATTTTATTATTATGTTAGTTTGATAAACTAAAGTAAAAGAAAAGAAATTAATGGAAGTCAATAAATTTAAAATTTGAGTTAAATGCAATCTTGAATATCCATGTAGAAATTTATTTGAAATTTAGGAAATAGATTATTAAGTCAACTTAAGTGAATTTTGAGAGAACACGAAGAATAAATTGACATGCATGGATAAATAAAAATAGAGAGTTATCATGGAAAAAAGGAAGCACAGAAATTTAAAAGAGAAATAAGCCTTATAAATAAAGAGGAATGCTTGGAGAATAAAACACAGAGAGGGAGAGAGGAAGAAAAAGAAGAGAAACGGATGAATCAAAAGAGAAAGAACAGGAAGGAGAAACGAAGGATTGGAGAAAAAGAAAGGCAAAACAAAGAAAATGAGAATTTATAGGTTAGTTTTGTAATTAGTTTCAAAATGGTATATTTAATTTTTCTTTTAAACACCGCATATTTCTCCTTTGGTCTGCATTAAATTTTTGCAGGGTGTTATGTCCCATTTTGAATAGATAGCATGTTATACCTGAAAACTAACATCTAAATTTTAGAAAGATATGACATTTTATTCCTTTGGTAACCTTACATAATTTTCATTTGGCCATTATACCCTTATTGGTCAAGCTTATTATATCCTTTGACAGTGTGCTCATCTTATATAGACCTGCATAAGGTTTTGATAAGACTAGCATTGTTCTCGAAATGGATAACATCATCATTAAGATAGTATATCATTTTACACTTTGTAGAATGTATATAGGGATGTGTTGCATATTTGAAGGGTCTACATTTCATATACTATCCATGCATATTATATCATAGTTTGCATGCATTTTATTAATAGATCTAGGTTTTAAAATGAGACGCCAGTTATAATTCAAAACACATAGGGTCTTCTTCAAATCACCATCCATACATTTGAATGCACAGACACCTATTAAAAATGTTGATTCACACAAAATAGAAACACCATAGTATATATATTGGAATGCCTTGGGTATATTTGAAACACCAATTATTAATAACTTGCAGTCATAAATTGAAAAGTTGTGTATTAAATGCCTATGAGTATGTTTGAGATGTCTTGCTTTAGAATGAAATGCCTTGTTTTATTTAAAACTCCAAAATTTAAGAAGTCATTGAGACATTGGTAGGAATCACTTAAATAGGTAACTTTTAATTTAAATTTAAACTCCCTGGAATAGTTGTGTATGTATTTGAACATAGTTTTATATAATATGGAAAATTACGACACCTATAGTTGTATATAAAAGCTTGTATGTAAAGTTGGACATATATATATATATATATATATATATATATATATATATATATATATATATATATATATATATATATATATATATATATATATATATATATATATATGTATATATATGTATATATGTATATATGTATATATATGTGTGTATGTGTGTGTGTGTGTGTGTGTGTGTGTGTGTGTATTGAGATGCTAGGCATATATTATGAGATGCCAAGTCATAGTAATGTGACACCAAGTTTTTGTTGAAAATATCTTTACATTATTATGCTAAGTAAAACCTAAGCTATACATTTGAATAGTTGAGTTGTGCATCTATTTTTCATCGCTGAAAATTTAGATGTTGACTATTAAAATAGAAATGTTTTAGTTAGTTTATAATAAACTAAATTTCAAATGAACATCTAGCATCTATTTTTGTATTTGCATCCCCCATGGTAAGCCTATGTCTATTCTTGGGTTGTATTTTAAATTTTTAAGCCTGTGTTATATTTCTAAGTGGCCAAAATAAACATGGCACAATTTATTTAGTACATTATATTGTTGTGTAATTATATTGATCATTAAGTTAAATTAATAAGATGTGCATATATATTGAAATGTTATTTTATGGTATAATATTGAAATGGTTGAGTCAATATAATGAAAAATTGAGTCTTTCATATAAAAGGACTGAATTATATTAAAATGCAACATGCATAAATATAATGCCAAATTTTTATATTAAAATGTGTCATGCATAATAATAACACCAAGTGTAAGATGGAAGTCACTAAGTGTTGCTTGAATGATTGTGTTCCACTTTAGTTAGAGCTGCATATTTAACTCAATTCAATTAATTGGTATGCTAAGTTGTTTAAATGGAAAATGCCTACTCAAACACATTCATTAGGCTAAGTTATTCATAATGAGGAGTTATTTTTAAATATTGTATTTCTAAGTCAACTAATTTCCCTCGTTAATGTAATATCGAATGTTGGGTTGAACTTTATTTTTGCCTCAGTTTCGTATCACAAATTGGATGAAAATTACATTACTAGCTAGAGTTGTATTTTAAATAATGAGTGTGATTATATTGGGATTCTTATATTATAAATGTTGAGGATTTTTAATATAAAAAAAATAAAATATGATTCTATTTAAGATTGAATGTTTGGGAAAACTTTATTTTCTCCCTCGGATTTTCGTATGGCTATTTGAGCCGAATTGCATCACTTGAGTTACATGGTGGAGCGTAATGACACTTAAGAAATGAGTGTATAATAAATATAAATATGAGATTAAATTTAAACATTATGTATATTTTTATTTGGGTGTACAACATAGTGTTTCACTAAATCATATATAAATAACACTAAGTTTTTAAATGAGATCATCAATGACTTGCTTAATACCCATTTGGTAGATTTTCTAGCCCATCATAGATATTGGTTGTGAAATAAATCAATAAATGAGGTTCAACCATAATTTTGATGATTGAGTAAATGTTAGTAATTTTTTCATAAGATTGTATGTGTATGAGTTAGATTGTAGATTTAAATGCATGAACCTAGTTTATGTTGAGTTGAGACACATAAAAAGAATTTGTGAATGCCTTACATGATGGATATTGAATAAGAGGTTATTTTATTCTATGTAAGAGATAACTATGATTATTGAGAAAGTAATCTTGATTTTATAAAATTATATTAAGCTAAAATACTCAGATTATATCGTAAGGTTCACAGAAGTTATGTTAGAGAAAACTTTTAAAACCTTGATTTGTGTTGGTATAATCCTTATTTATTGGTTTAATAATTACAATGTAAAAATTATTTTTTCTTGTTAAGTAGAGTGCTTTGGGAATAATTACATATCATAATATTCTTCAACTTAAATGTATATTCTCAGATGGTACATACTCATGTTGCATGCCTAGACTCTTACTTGTGTTGACTAATCTAATGTATGTGTTGGATAGTTCTTGATCAATATGGTTTTGTACCAGTTAGTAGGATATATTGTATGAATATAACCTTTTGAGTGTAAATGAATTTTAGGTTAAACTTATATGTGTATTTTTGACTTGAGTTTATATATACTTGTTTGAATAAGAGTTAATGTTTCCATGATTGTGACTACTTAGTATGACTAATTATGACAAAATTGATAGTTATGTCTTAAAACACCAGACTATGATTATATGGGTTGTCATGAGGTCTAGTTACTTGGATATTATTAAACTATTATTAGTCTATAGTTAATTGTGTGTTTTACCTGGGTAATATCAGTGGTCGTTATTTCCAGTTTGGGATTAATTATAATGTAAGACTCATTCATGCATAGATGATTATGTGTATACCTTATTTTCTCCTTTTTAGCATGTGATGTGATATTATTGCATGGAAGATAAAATATGTATGATTTTTTGAGTTATATATTATGTTATATATGTTTATTTTAAAAACTATATTAATGATAGTAATAGGTAGTGAGATGGATTTCACTAGCCTAGGTAGTACCACCAACAGATAATTTGATCAAGTGGTGTGTTATGAAATTGACCGATTTAAATGATCATATGTTATTTGAAAACTTTGGACAAACTAATTTTAGATAAACAATTTCATTTTATATGTTTGATTTGAATGTTTCACAATATCATGTTAGAATAGATTTTTTTATGGTACACTGCATGTTTTTAGAAATCTTATAACACACAGGGTATTAACATGTCTCACTGGATTCTCACACCATTATATGTACTGATCCATGAAGGAAGGGCCATTTCCTAAAATGGGATTTTTTAGGGGATCGTTGGTGAGTGGTTGGAGTGGTAAAGCACTCAGATAATACTCTGCCTTTGTATTATAGTACTACTTCAAAACAACACTTTAGATTATCAGTGATACATGAGTTGGTTCGACTTGAGCTCCAGAGAACTTGGTATCTATTTATTGTATTAGGTTGTATGCCTAAAGGAATGTATTTGTATATTTGAATAACAATTGTTGTATTTTGAGATCAGTCGTAGTTGTATCCTATGATGTTTACTTTCTGTAGAGTTTATAAGATCTATATTGTATGCAGTATTTGACTTAGAGTGTTGTTGTTATTAGTTATTGTTTAGTTATGTTGTATTGATTTATTATATGGATTGAATGTTAATTTAATTGTTTAATTGAAAAAAAAATTGTAGTACAACTTGAGGGGTTATTACATTCCAACCATTTATTGTTGACCCATTTAGAACAAGTATTAGTATTGAAATCTCAAAATTATTGAGCAGATATGAGAGTCAAATTAACAAATTTTTGCCTATTAGGTAGCTATGGTAGGTGATCAATAACCTCTATACCTAAGCATGATATATATTCTCCTTTTAGATTATTGACTTCCCTCTTTTTTGCATCAAAGTACTTAGCCATTGTTAGTACTAGTTCCGGGCACTGTACTAAAAAAAGAAAGGAAGTTACTTGATTTAAACCACTATCATTGATGCTTTTTCCATAATATATCTTATATACCCCACTAATTCTATTCCAAAATTCTTCCATGTTGATGTGACCTAGATCAATTTCTTTTAATTCTTCAACATTTGAATCTAGGTGTAAAGGTGGAACAACCCCTTAAAATGGGTACTTTAGGTTTGTGTCTTCTTCTAATTGGAGACCCTTTTTGGGAGGGGTTTTCTTCAAGGTGATTTTATTAGGATTCTCTTTTATTTGGGTTCTAAATGTTGACATCTGATGAAGATCACCTATCTATGAAATAAACCATGACCTAAATTGGCCATGTGAGAAGAGTGGGAAATCTAACCTTATTTAATCAAAGAGTAGATTCTAGAGTGTGTTTGAATATGAGGTAGAATTAAAAGTGTGAGTGAGTAGACTACAAAATATGAGGTTATATTTGATAAAGGGCTAGACTCTTAAGTGTGTTTAAATAGACTATGTGTTTTGAGATGTGGTTAGATAGGTCCCAGAGTTAGATGGTGTGCCTAATAGGTGATTAGAGTCTAATGATATTTTAAAAAAGGTATCAGAGTTCAATAGTGTGCTAAACAATTGATTGGGTTCTAATAGTGTTCCAAATAGGGTTGGGATCTATTGAAGGCTTGATAAAATCTTAGAATCTGATGAATGCTTTAGATAATTTTTAGAATCCACCAAGGTGTCTATCATAGGGTCATGATTTAGATGTTGTATATACCAATAGAAAACCTTGATAAGATAAACAACTAAAATTGATTTATGTGAAGTGTTTTGGAGAAGCTCTAAAATAAAATCTCAAATAATTTGAAAAATCACCGAGGAAACTCTATGAATTCTATGTCAAGTCAATCAAATGTAAACCCTAGTCTCAGTCCATTTAAAATAGGCAAAATCAAAGAATCATGCAATGTTAATGATCATGAGAATGCATAATATTTAAATGGGAACAAGGAGGGATGGAAGATGAAAGAGGTGAGGAGTAAATGATGAAAAAAATAGAAGGGATGAATGGATATATTATAGGATGCTAAATATTCACACATGTGAAGACAATAGGTGGAGTAATGGCAATAAATTTAGGTTATAGCTACAAATATCAAGATCTATAAGAGTATTTGGCAGCATGTTGAGTTTCAAGGTTTATGGAGATAAAATGTAGAATATGAAGGGTGTACCCATATGGGTATCAAGATCTGACATGTTTCTAAACACATGTCAGGTTCCAAGGAGTTGTTCAATAAGGATGTGGATTTCAAAGTGTGTGTGATCACACATTGGATTTTGGTATGTGTTTGAACACATGTCAAAATTTGATAGAATGTAAAATAAGTCACGTAAATCCACCATATATTTGGAAGTCAATGAAATTGTGACAAGGCAAAGACTTAACAAATTTTATTTATTTTCTTCACTGACCACCTTGGCTTGGAAAATAAACATATTTAACCAATTTTTTACTTTATTGACTTTTTTAATTTCATTTAAAAATTAGGATAACAACTAGCTCTAACTAGGGACCTCAAAATGCATGGAATGAAAGAAGAATTCCAAACTTTGGTTTTGCATATTAGTGTATTTTCATTGGGTTATAGATTCATTTGAATTTTTTTAGAAAGATAGACTTAGGAAAAAGCAAGAGATTTTAGAGTTAAGAGAACTAACTAACAAGGAGATAGACATGAAACAAAATGATGCAACACAAAACAAGCCAAAAATAACAACATAAGGGGAAACACAACCAAAAGTTTTATGTACATATTTACATGTAGGGGACTACCTACTTTCACTTGAAGTAATGCTTGAGATAGTACCCACTATAGTGCAATGACAAATGTATGCCATCATGATAGGCTAAGTAGAAAGTGTCATCTCCATAGAAGTGTTTGATTTTGAAGGGGCCCATCCATAATTAGTCAAATTTTCCATCAATTCCATTTGGTTTTTTGTTCTTATACGATAGAAGAATAAGATCTCCCACCGAAAAATATCTTATCTTTAATTTTTTATTGAAAGTATTTTTGAATTAAGCATGATGCTTGATAATTTTATCAACAACTCAACATTTATCCTCTTCAAGCTTATTCAAATAAATAATTCTTTTATCCATGGGAATTTATAAGTTTTGCTTTTCAATAGACTTATCCAGTTGAAGTGTAATAAATTCAAGTGTTATTGGAATTACTACATCAATCCCATAGATCAATTGAAATGGATGCATACATATGGAATTCTTCAGTTTTATACAATCTAACCATAATGCATCATACAACTTTTTGTGTCAATTCCTTTGATTTTATTCAACCAACATGCAATTGATGGTGACCAAATTCTTATTTATTGACTCAAATTAACCATTTACCTATGGGTAATAATCTAAAGATTGGAATAATGAAATGTCATAACCATAGTAGAATATAATAAACTTTGAAGAAGAAAAATTTGAACCATTATATGTTGTTATATTTTACATAACACTGTGTCTCACTAGGATGTTTTCCTTGATGAAATTACAAATATCATATGAAGTTGTTTGTTTTACTAGAATGGCTTCTACCCATTTGGTGAAGTAGTTTATGGCAGTGAGAATGTGTGTATGTCTTGAACTTGAATAAGGATTCATAGTTCCAAAAAAATCCAATCCCCATTTTTGGAAAGGTTATTCTATCACCACTGGCTTGAGAGGAAATGGTACAAGTTTTTGTCTCTTGATGAACTACTGATAGACCTTACATTTCCTTACCCATTCATAAGAGTTCTTGAAGATTATAGACCATTAGTAATGGAATCTTAAAATTTTATACATTATCACTAGATTAGATAAGTGTCTTTCATAAGCTTGATCATGAAAGGCTTGTAAGAGCTTCTTATATTTTTCACCATCAACACACCTCAAGAAAAATATATCAATACTCTTTTTGAACAAAGTACCATCCTAGATTATGTACTTTTTGGGATTCAACTTAAGTGTTATGTATTGTTTGGAATCAAGGTGAGAAGGGCATTATCCATATTTCATAAGGAAATTAATATCAACAAACCATTCATTAGTATAATCAACAAAAAATACAAAGGGAATATCCTCTTTGTTTTGATCATCAGGATCTATGGAAGAGATTAACTGAGAATCTATCTGATCTACTATGAGTTGACCAATCCTTTTCCTTGAACCAATTTTGTGGGTTTGATTTCAATATCATGTTCCTAAACCTTATTTATCTATCTACCTCACTTATATCATGGATTTTATTGAGTCAAAATATATTTGACTGATGTACTTGTCACCATCACAATGAAATATGAATGAAAAATATAATATCTAAAATATTTAATGAATTTCACAACTAAGTATGCATGTTTCTCTTCTGGAGAATATTTAAATTCATATTATTTCATGTTACAATTTATGGAAGTAATGGGATATTCAATACCTTTATCACTCTTCTGAACTGGTATAATTGAAAGAGTATGTTATGAGGCATAACACTAAATGATGAATTCCTTTTTAAAATATAGACAAATCAAAGTTGGTGCAAGAGAAATAGCATCTTTTATTTTATTTAATGCCTCTTTTCCATCATTAATCCATTTTAAGGAGGTTTTTCCTTTCATCATATTATCAATATGTTTGATGATTTCTAAAAAATATGGAACAAATCTCCTTAATAAATTCACTTTCCTAAAGAATGAATGCACATATAGTTTAGTAGTTGCTAGAGACAATTTATAGATTGCTTCAAATTTTTATAGATCAATCTTGATTCCTTCTTTGGAGATAATTTGCCTACAAATTTTTCATTCAGTTACCCCAAAAATAGATTTTTTAGGGTTAAGAGAAATACCATTTAGTCAACACTTTTCAAACACTTTCTCAAGATGTTCATAATTATCTTATATCTTTTTTGAAAAAATGGTTAAGTCATATAAGTATACAAAAATTATTTTATCCTTCAGATCTTTGAATGTGATATCCATGGCTCTTTGAAATGTAGCTCTTATGTTGATCAAACCAAATTGTAATCATCGATATGTAAAAGTTACACATGGGGTTGGAAAATTTGTTTTATGTTGATCTTCTTTGTCAAACTCAATTTAATTATAAATTGAGAATCCATCCAACATTGATAACATTTCTAAACCTATAACTACCTAAATAATTTTATCCATGATGGGAAATGGCTAATTGTCTTTAAAAGAGGCTTGATTCAAATTCTTGAAGTCTACACAAATCTTAATTTCTCCATTAAGTTTTTGAACTAGGACAATATTATCAATTCATGTTGAATGATGATTAATTAAAATAATTCATGCATTCAACACATTCTAACCTTCAAAAATGATTCCTATAATCTTTGGATTATACTATCATAGCTTTTGCTTGAATGGTTTGACATCCAGTTTGAGAGAAACTATATGTTGCATTTCTTTTAGATCAAAAGACTTGAGATCCTCATATGAATGTGTAATAATTTCAATGTACTTATGAAGCAATTTGATGAATTTTTTTATTTTCGTAAGATGAACAACATTTTATTGGGATAACATGAATAGATAATGCCTCAAAAGTTTCAATATTATCCTAGATTTTGTTCTTGTAGTGCCTCAAACAATCATTCTTTATCTGATACTATCCTTTGATTTACTTTACAACCAATTCCACATCACCCAATCTTTCTATGTTTGACATGAATATTATCTATACAACAAATCACTACCTTCAAAATATATATTTATAAATACATAAAAAAATTTAATAAAATAGATAATTTTTTAATCATCATTGAATACCTACCAGTTCTATAAATATTTGGTACACTAGGTTGATACACTAGTTCAATTGTGTATTTGTCCTTACCAACTTTTAAACGTGGAATCAAAAATTATTTTGAAATCATATTTATATTGGATTTATTTTCTCTTGGGATAGCATGAATAAAGAATGCCTCAAAATTTTCAATATTATCCTATATTTTATTCTTGTAGTACCTCAAATAATCATTCTTTATCTGATACTATCCTTTGATCTACTTTACAACCAAGTCCACATCACCCAATACTTTTAAGCTTTTAATTCCCATCTCTTATGTAACTTGAAACCCAAATAAGAGTGATTCATACTCTACAATATTTTAAGTACATTTAAATTACAAATTGTGAGAGAAAGGAGATTTCTATTTGTTTAGGTATATTAGAACAATTAATGCACTAGATCTATTTGAAGAGCAACTACCATCAAACTCTATCGTTCAGACCTCGTTGAGATTAAATTCCATGATTTCTAGCATATCTAGATATTTTTATGTTATCAGTAAATAATTTCCTATACTTACATCTTCATACAATATATCAACCCTGGGGTCATATATGATTTCCACTTTATAATTTATTTTCAAGAATTTGTTTCACTCCTTTGATTGTGCTCATTTCATAGGACAAGTCTAACTAAATTTCACCACCAATTTCATTATAGAAATTACTTCCTAATATAATACCATAAGAAACTATATTATTATCTACTAGAACGTTAATATTGATCCTTTTCTAAGGAAAATATGCCAAGAAAACTTGGACATCTTTTATTTGGCCAACAAGTGGAACTTGCTTTGCTTCCATTTAGTAACAATAGTGAAAATTATTTGTACAAGTTAGGCCAAGGACATGAGAAAATTTTTTAGGCATTACATTATCATATGCTCATGTTAATTATTTAATTACTTATTTTACATCCCTTAACGAATATAAAAAGTATCAACTTTATTGGATTTAGAAATTACTATGGCCATAGAGTTTATTGGATTGGAAGAACTTAGGGTGGATAATATTCCTTTGACATGGGTCTTATTTTGAATGTTATTTTTTCCTTTGAAAATTCTAATAACATATCTAATTGATTTGGATATATTCTTAGATTTTCATCTTGTGACATCTGAATTTTAGTTTTATTGACATGTTCAATTATATCAAAGGTGGGTAGGCTAGCAGAGGAAGAGAATTATATAGGTTAAGGTAAATTGTTATTACTAATAGGATAATTTCCCTTTGAATAAATAGTAACAATAGTTAGGAAGAGATCACTTATTTTGGCCATTGGTTGTTTACTCTTCATCTGAACAAGAGGTAGTGTTCCTTGTGGAAGAATTATTTTCATAGATTCTATTTATCCATCACTCTATTACTTATTATGATTTTGAGATCTTGTGAATACTATGAATGATTGACTATTCATGTCTCTAACAGTATCCTCATATTAACTATATTCTAGGAATATATTTATGGATTCACCACTAGGTTATTCAATTTCACACTCTTGAAGATTTGAATTTTTTTATTCATTTTCTTCTTTAGCTTATTCATACCCAAATATTTATTCCATTTCTAAAATTAAATTCGTAAGTGGATTTAGATTTTGTTTTATAAGATCTTCCAAGGCAAGCTTTTATTGAGGATCTTGTAATTGAAGATGATTTCCTTGAAAATGTACATAGATTTTTCTATGAATGTCTTAATAAGGAGGATTAATGGTTTCTTAAGGTAATTACTTCTTCAAAGTATTTATATCATTAGCCACTTTTTGTAGAACATATTCAATTGAAGATTGACCTAAACTCTATGCCTTACCTTTTGATGGTTCCTTCTTTAGTTTTCTAGCCATTACCATATCATCTTTAATGTCAATAACTAATGTCTAGGTTGCATTCAAATCAACAACTCTGGCCTTTCTTAACTGATGACATACTTCTAAAATTTAATATTTGGTAAATAAATATGTATTATTCTCATATTTTGGCTTAACATTCATTGGTATTTTATGAAGTAGCTAGTTGAATTTAGCTACAAAATCTCTCATAGGTTCATAAACTTCTTTTTTCACCTGAGTGAGTTGAGACAATAATGTATGTGCATCTTCTACTGGTTTGAACCTATATTCAAACTTATTTTTCATATCATTCTAATTGATTATTACTCTTGGATGAAGATGATAAAACAATATGTTGCTCCATTTTGGAGAGTTTCAACAAACAATCTTACTTGGGTATCTTTATGTTAAATGGTCAAAATTCCACATGCTATGGAGAAAGTGGTAATATGTTCACCTGGATGTTTTTACCATCACCTAAGAATTTTTGAAAATTATTTTGTGAGCCTTTTTAAATTTCATGTAACTATCCCAAATACAATGGACCAATTATGTTACCTAAGGTTGAACCTGGTTGGATAGATTTCTTATAATGGTATATCAAAACTTGGTAATACAAGAGCTTGACTAATGATTGTTCCTCCTTGTAACTGTTTACCTTTCTTAGGATTCATGGGAAGACTAAATAATCTAAGTTTATATTTTTGTTCAATATTCAACTTAAAATCAAAATCTTCATGTAATTGATAAAAAGGATCAATTTCACCCTTTGATTTGCTAGCCCTAGTAAATATTTTTCTGCTAGTTTTGATAGATATACTATTGATGAGGCACTAGTCTAAATAGAATAGTTATCTGAGTTGGTCCCCTTTGTTTAACTCTATATGTATCTATTGTTTTGTCTCTTGGTGTTAAAATGACATGATATTCCTCTTCTAATACCTAAATATCTCTAAAAAATTATACTAAACTAGTTCTATTATCCCATGTAAATGTTCTTAAATCTAACTATATATCATTTTGGGTCTCACTTAACCAATTAAGATTCGATTGAAGTACTAGTGCTTGGAATTCTTGAATTATCATTATAAGGAATTCTTACGATAAAAATTCTTTGAGTAGATATATAAACTTCTCTTCGTGCTTTTCTTCTTGCTTTCCTTATTGAAATAATCTTAGTGTTTATTATAGAAATAACAAAATGATCTTATTTTATGTTTATCATTACAGTGATAATATTAAATTGAACATAAATTATTTTGTTATCGCAGGATAGTTTTCTAAAACTCAAAGCAATGTCTTATTTTGTATTTTCTTTCCAATTCAAACCAAGATGATGATCAAGATTTTGAATATTTAAAATGGTCATGAATGAAATCTACTATTTTTGAGCTACTTATCAAGCTTTATGGGTCTCCCTATGTACAATAATTCTTTCTCCTCTTTCTACACGATCTAATTTTTTATTTAAATTTACCAAAATAAATTGAAATTGATCTACAAAAACTTTGTCAAAATTCCAAACAATTTATCTGATATGTGAAATGATATTCAATTGTGTAGACTACTCCAAATCTAGTTTAGATTGATAAAGTGGTCCTTAAGTTGATGACAAATTCATATAGACCAAAATCTTAAAATTTGGGATACACGAGTGTTGTAGAAATGTGCCCCATGATGGGCACCAAAAAATGTTGGCAAAAAAAAATTTGAATGTGGAAAAATAGATGTTTCCATCAATAGTCATGGTGCAAGGACCCTCTCCTATTAGTAAATAGATCTACCTTTATTGAAAACTAAAAAGAATGTGGGAAAGGAAACTATTCACATCAAAAATGATTTCTATAAAGGTAGTACTTTTAACCATAAAGTACAAAAATATGACAAAAATAAAATAAGAAGGATAGTGACAAGGAGAATAAATATGCTTAGGAAAGTAGAAAAATAAGAAAACTAGTGATCCAAACTCAAATACTTACTAGAATGTCAAAAAGGTGGGTAATCTCTCTAAAAGGAAACCCTTTTCATTAAATGGACAGGAACGACATCATATGTACGTAAGAACATATAGCATACACCAAAATAAATGTCTAATTTTTATAATAATAATATGATAACTATTTTGTATTTCCTTGTGAAAAGCATAAAATTACTATTTTCACTCCACCAAGGTTTCACTATTTGTATAAATTATTAGTGTTAATTCAAAGAAGAAATTCTACTTGAAATTTCTATGTTTTTGATTAACTATAATCTCATCAACATTTTGAAAGAATAAAATCAATAATTTATGGATGTACACACATAAATTGTCCATGAAGATATTTTGAACACAAATTTTGAGAAAAAATTCTTTATATTAATCCTCTAAGCTACAAATATAATCTCCCCTTTCTCTATTTTACTGAAAAATGTTAACTATTAAGAACCTCTAAATATTAACCCCAAACTTGTATTTATAGGTTGGAATTGGTGGTTATAGTGTGTAACCACTTTTTTACATTTTCAAGGGATTATAAAATCACATTAAATAATTTACACAGCATAAATCTTGCAAAAACATGTTAAACAATTTGCACAACTTGAAAAAATGAGTTGGTGTTTTTGCATGACTTGCAAAAGTACAATGACAAATTTTCACAACTTATAAGAATGCATTGACAAATTTACATAATTTATAATTTCAAAATGAACTTAGTACATTTACACAACATACAATGTGTGAATTAACTATTACAAGAAGGTGAAATAAAAAAATTGCAAGAATGATTCATGAGATACAAGCTTAAAAGAAAGATCAAAATATGATGTAAACTTATTCTTTATCATCTTTGTTGAGGATAATCTGGATCTTACCTTTCTCAGTTTGTGGCTTTTTCTCTGGGAATTCATCAAATATTTTCATGATTTATAACACTGGATCTTCATCTAGAACATCTGAATATGTATAACCTATCTCCACATCATAATATAGGTCTATCATCTTCTGTGATGTTCCCTACAGTATCTTAATCATTGCATTTAGGTTAACTAAATTATTCTAATATTTGATCAACATCTAAATTGACTCATAATTAAATATATACTTTTGATTTGGAATATCCTCAATATTTTTCTTGAATTGATTGACGATTGTCTCCTTAGAAACCAGTTTCCTATTATCATCAATGAGTTTGCATTTCAATTTTTGTACTCCTCCAATTATTTTAAGGAGAGAATCACCCCCTATTAGTTTAAATTAATTTAATTTATTAATACTTTATTTGATAATGTAGAACCTAAATTTGGCATCTTCTAAAATCTTAGTGAGGTACATAATTTATTATTTTTGGATAACCTTTTCTTGAATAAGGTCATCTAGATAAGTATAAGAGAAAGTTTCCAAATTATAAATCAAGCCATTCCATTTATGTACTTCTTCATCATATATGTTTTTAGCTTTATTTGCTTGATCATATTCTGATTGGATCTTAGAACATATGGTCATCATTATGTGAATGGGTATTGACACCTTGCCAAAAAACCATTTCAAACCATTCTTTTGTTGTCTTACCCATATGACCAATTTATTATACAACATTTAATATTTTTGTGTCAAAATTTTGATTAACAACTGAATGGGAGGATTGAATTAGCCTTACCAATTTTTGAACCATTGATGTCAATTGTTAAACCTTTTCTTTAAGCTTTTCTTTATTCACTTTGTCTTAGTCCATTTTATAAAACAATGTGCCAATTTTAGATGGAATTTTTTCCTTCACACCTTCCCTTTTATCTTTTCCTAAGTGGACCTTTATGATTTGATAATCATAGGCTTCAACATTGTCTTTATATCTCTCAATAATAGGAACTGTTACTTCCACACATCTATCTCTCTCTTTTTATTTTTGATTATTCTAGAAACTATTTTAGGCTTATTGGATACATGAGGATGAATAGTTGTCAAAACTTTGAAATCAATTTCCTATGGTCGCAAAATCTTATTTATTTTCTTTACTATTTCATTTAACCAATCATGGACTTCTACACTGGGATATTGTTGCACAAGATCAATACTAGATTCCTTTTGAGTCTCAAAAGAAGGAAGAGTGGTTTGCAAGACTTGATATTTTTCTAATACAATTTCACCTTCCTATTTTCCTAACATATTAATTATGGTTTTAAGAGAATATTCAATAGGCAATTAAAAATTTTGAGCAAGAGGCAATGGTATTGAAGTATCAGGTTGAGAAAGAACATAAGACTCAAATAGTAAAGATGTATTTGAAGCAAGAAATTTTTATGTAGTATTGGTTATCAAAGTTTGAAGCTGGGTAAGAATATCAATAGGAACTTCTACTAAAATAGAAATACTAGTACTTAGGAAATTTTCACCTAGTCTTATTATTTTCAACTTGAGTGGATTTTGCATTGAAATAATTTCTATGATAGCTTCAACTTCTATTTCTTCTTACATTTATTTTGAATCTTTGATAGTTCTTACTACTGAATACATCCCTATTTCTACTTGATGTTTTTCATGAGCACTTCCTAATTCATTATCCTTCATAGGAAGAGGAAATCCTATTTTATCAACATTAATACCTCTACTTTTCAACCATTTAAGAGTCCTATTCAGTACATCATAGGTCTTATCAATGAGTGAAGTAGATTTTTTCTTATGCCAATATACTTTCAGAAGAGGTTTTGATTCAATTCCATATTCCTCATATATTGGTTCCAATTCATTTTCATCATCTACTATGCTCTTCTTAATTTATAATATGTAAAGTATAATAACCTTTTCCAAAGTGAATCATGAGTAATCATGGATTCTCATATCTTTGTCATCATCACAATCCATCCATTAGTATTCAAATTTGTGCACATGTTGATATGAATAACCTGGAATATTTTGAATTATGCATCTAACATCAAATAAAGTTCTACTTTAAAATTACCGAATAGGGACTCGAGTCATTTCTTCATCAATCAATTTTTATTTAGCTAAATAGGCATAAGTGTACCAACCAATAGAAATTGAAAACTTTATTCCAAACTTGTGTTTACTAGACAAGATCTTTTGTGTCTCAGTGAACTACCTTACTAGTTCTATTAGGGCCCATTTATCATCTACATACCTCAAAAGCATGTATGGAGCAATCTCACAACCATAAATTATTGGATAAGTGAAGGTTGGGAACTGTATGAACTAGACTCCCCATATAGAGCTCTTTGTAGAAGATTGAATTGAAATCCTCAAATTGTATGGTTTTGTTTCAAACATTTGAATTGCATATTATAAAAATGCATCATTTACACTATGTAAATGATGTGCACTTTCCTTTAATGAGAGATGAGGATACAAATCATATATTTTTATAATTTGCATATCACTTACTATATTCAAGCCACTGTGGAATTTTATCTTCAAAATAACATAGAAAATATAAGAGTTTATATAAAATTTAGAAGTGGTATTAACCTTTGTTAGCTATTTATGAATAGAAACACTAATGTATTACTTATTTTGATGAATTATCCATATGTATCTATACATCCACATTTGGAAATTCCTTGTAACTAAGCTCCTCACTACTCTATGAAATATTGTGATCATATCATTGATTTTATTCATGAATTCAAATCTATAAATATCATTACGAATCCTTGTTGATGTATGCATTGGTTTTTTCAACAATTTCTTATTGACCTATTAATAATAGGAACTAGTATTAAAATCCCAAAATTGTTGAGAAAATGTGGGAGTCAAATCAATAAGCACTTAATTTTTAGGTAGTTGTACTAGGTGATCAATATGCTCTAGACCTAAGCACAATATATATTCTCCTTTTGGATTACTAACTTTCCTCTTTTTGCATCATAGTTCTTATTCATTATTAGTACTAGTTTTGGGCATTGTATTGAAATAGGAAAGGTAGTTTCTTGAGCTAATCCACTATCATAGATGCTTTGTACATAATCAGTCTTATATATCCCACTAATTATATTCCATAATTATTCCATGTTGATGTGACCTAGATCAATATTTATTATTTCTTCAACATTTTAATCTATGTGTGAATGTAGAATAACCATTTGAAGTTGATACTTTATGTTTGTGTCTTCTTCTAACTAGAGACCATTTTTGGGAGGGGTTTTATGTGAGGTGATTTTGTGTCTTCTTTTAACTGGAGACCATTTTTGGGAGGGGTTTTATGTGAGGTGATTTTCTTAAGATTCTCTTTGATTTGGGTTTTAAATGTTGACGTATGATGAAGATCACCTCTCTATGAGATAAACTAGGACCTAAATTGGTATTTTTATAAGAGTGGGAAATATAACCTTTTTCAAGAAAAGAGCAAATTCTAGAGTGTGTTTAAATATGAGGTGGAATATAGAGTGTGCTTGATCATACTACAAAATTTGAGGGTCTATCTAAAAAATGTTTAAAATATGAATTGTGTTTGAATAGACTTTGAGTTATTAGGTGTGACTAGACAAGTCTTGGAGTCTGATGGTGTGCTTGATTGGTGATCAAATTTTGATGATATGTTGAACAAGGTATCAAAGTCTAAGAGTGTGTTAATAATCAATCAGGTTCTGATAGTATTCCAAACAAGGTCAATATCTACTGAAGGCTTGAGTAACTCTCAAAATTTGTTGAATGATTGAGATATTTTTTAGAATCTACTAATGTGTCTATCATAGGGTCAAGATCCAAATGTTGTATGCACCAACAACAAACCTTGATAAAATACACTACTAAAAATTGAGTCCTATAAAGTTTTTTGGATAATATCTAAAATAAAAGCTCAAACAATTTGATAAATCACTGAGGAAACTTTGTAAATATATATACCAATTCAATCAAATGTAAACTAGTCTTAGTGCATTTAAAATAGGATAAATCAAATAACCCCATAATGTTAATGATCATGAGAATGCAAAATTTTAAAATGAGAGTTGAAGATGTAAGATTTGAGGAGTAAATGATCAAAAAATTAGAAGGTATAATGGATATATTATAGGATGCAAAAAAAATTTATGTGTGAAGACAACAAGTGGAGTAATGGTGGGAAATTTAGGGTGTATCTGTAAGCATTAGGATATGCAGGATTATTTAGCAGCGTGTTGATTTTTGGGGTTTATAGAGACAAAAGGAAAAATATTAAGGGTGTTCCCACATGGGTATTAGGATCCAACATGTGTCTAGACACATGTCCAATTTCTAATAATTATTTATAAATGAGGCAGATTATAAAGTGTGTGAGCACATGTCATATTTTGATATGTGTTTGAGCACATGTTGTAATCTAAAAACCTATAAACAAGTCATCTAAATCCACCATATGTTTAGAATTTAATGAAATTTTGAAAAGGCAAAGAATTTACAAATTTTATTTATTTTCTTCAATGACCAATTTGGCTTGGAAAAAAATAACTTTGACCAATTTTTGACTTATTTTGATTTTCATTCAAAAATTGGTACAATAACTAGATTTAACTTCAAACCTCAAACCGTAAGGGATGACAGCAAAATTCCATAATCTAGTTTCATAGACAAATGCATTTTCATTGGGTTATGGATTCCATTAAATTTTGATAGAAAGATAGACTTGGGACAAAATAAAATATTGTAGAGGAGAGAGAACCAACTGATAAGGAAAAAGACATGAAATAAAATGACGTAACACACAACAATCCAAAAAGAACAACAAAAAGGGAAACACAACCAAAATTATTATGTATATATTTACATGTAGGGGACTTCCTTATTTCAATTGAAGTAATGCTTGAGATATTTTCCACTGTAGTGCAATGAAAAAAGTATTTCATCACGATAAGCTAAGTAGAAAGTGTTGTCTCAATAGAAGTCCCTGATTTGAAAGGGCCCCATCCATAAAGACTCAAATTTTCCATGACTTCCCTTTGGTTCTTTTTGCTTATCCCACAAAAGAATAAGATATTCCACCTAAAAAACCCCTTCTCTTTTCTTTTTTTATCAAAAAAAATTACTTGAGCTTAATGCTTGGTAATTATGTCAACAAATCAAGATCTATCTTCTTCAATATTATGCAAATGGAAAATTATTTTATCCAAGGAACTTTCAAAGTTTTGATTTTCTATATCCCTATCTAGTTAAAGTGTAGTAAATTCAAGTGTTATTATAATTACTACATCAATCCCATATAGAAACTAAAATGGAGACATGCCTATGTCTTTCTTTGGTATTATGTGATCTGACCATAATGCATCATACAACTTATTATGTTAATTCCTCTAATTCTCATCAACCAACTTATGAATGATGGTGACTAGATTCTTATTTCCTATTTATACTTGAGCATTTCCATATGGGTAATAATCTAAAGAGTGGAATAATGAAATGTCATAACTATAGTAGAATCCAATCAACTCTACAGAATAAAATTTTGAAGTATTATATATTACTACATTTTATGAAACACCATATCTCAGTAGGATGTTTTCTTTGATGAAAATACAAACAACTTCTAAAGTTGTTTGTTTGAATGGAATGGATTCCACCCATTTGGTGAATTAGTTTATAGCAGTGAGAACATGTGTATGTCCCACACTCGAATGAGTATTCATAGTTCTTACAAAATACAATCCTCATTATTGGAAAGTTTCTCCTATCACTCTTAGCTTCAGAGGAAATGTTGCAATTTTTGATTGCCCAAGGAACTATTGATAGGCCTTGCATTTCCTTATCTATTCACAAGGGTCCTTGAAGTGTGTAGGTTAGTAGTAATGGATGTTGAGGTTTAGTGTGAAACATTATTAATTTAAATTTATTATATGATATTAATAGGTTTATTTATAGGTTAGTGTCTAACCATATGGATAAAATGGTAAGATATTATAATGTCATATATAGGTTTGGTTTTATTATTAGGATATTGGAGGTTAATACTTGAGAGTTTGTAGGGATTTATAAATCCCTTATTATAGGAATCAAAGTCCTATATATTTGTAATGTGTTTAAATGGTTTTGAATAATATGAATGAAATAATATTATATTAGTGTCTTTAATATTTGGTGTTTTGGCTCTTTTATTTTCTATGATTCATGCTCAGATTTGAACTAGCACAATTATCTGGTATCATAGTAGGCTTATGTAATCCTTGGGAGCTTAATAATTTGATAGGGACTATTAGATTATTCATTTCCCCTATTGATGATATTTTTTTAGTAATAAGAGTGTTTGTGTATTAGTATGGATATGTGAGACCATGCATTGTATTACATATAGCCAAAATTCTTTTCTCGATTTCTTTATAGTATAATACCTGACTATATACTTATCTTGATGATGACATACTCTCAAAATTGCATTTAACATGTTTTAATTATGACCTGAATCCAAATCTACTTGTATACCTATGCCTGTACTAGACTCGACTTGCGATTGAATTTCATTCATCAAGTTGGTAAATGAGTAAGTGAAAGAGGATGTAACTATCTAAAGTGTATCATTCATCCTATGCATAGAATTGGCATGTGTTTCTAGGACAATAATCTTCATGTCTAAGGTTTGAATCACCAACCAAGATCATATATGTTTATATGTTCAAAGTTCAAATATAAGCCTAGATTTGTTTGTGCATTTCAAGTGGATTTTTTGAGTACACTTATGAAGTCATACATCATTTGATCTAAAAATATTTTAATACAGCTATTCTTTGAGCCATTCATCTCATTGTCAAACATTATGCTCAATATTATTACCATCCTATTAGATTGTAAATCAATTGATCTACAAATTATATTTGGTGTTCTTATTAATAAAATAATTTTGTCTATTATTCATTATACTTCATCATCGATGCAGATCTACATAATTAATTAGTGTATTAGAAGTACTACTCGGTGTCTAACTCTCTAATCAACTCATCTTAGGTATTGGCTTCCTACTTGAAGGATATGTGCTAATAGCCACAACATCTCATATACTCTAGATGCACCTACACATCTAGATCCATCTAATAGTTATCTTCATCAAATTATGCATTCTACATTGGCTTTAATTAATGAAACATCATTTCATTTTCAGATCACATTTATTAAATCATGGCATCAAATCATGCCAACTGTGCATTAAGTTCCGCACAGGTATAGTTTGTTATGTTGCCTATACATGTCAAGGTTATATTAAATAATATATGTGAGAAATTTGTTAATAGGATTTTGATATTTTATGATTTAGAATAGTAAATCAAGATACTGAGAATAACATTTGTAATTTTTTAAAAATTCTAGCTTAAATAATATTTTAGTTCCTCTCAGTATTTACCTACTTTTTTATTAAATATTATATAGTTATCAAAATTTATATATATGTAATTTTTGTTATTTACCAAAACCAAGTCAAAGTAATTATGTCTATAATCATAATGTATGTCAAAAGAGTCAAAGTATAAATACCCTTCACTATAATAGATGCAATTTTGGGTGACCCCAACATCTAATTTGTAAGTCATATGAGGGAGTCGTTTCATAAAAAATGACATGCACATGAGCTTCAAGATATTATTAGCTAAGTAAAAAACTTCTTTAACTAGAGGTCAGAGGCACAGAGGAAGTAGGTTTCCAAAGCCTATTGTTAGTCACCAACAACAGGGCCCAGAATAATTTGGTGAATTTTGTTGTGTGTGTGTGTTTGAATAATAACAGAAGAGCATTATTGTTCACATGTGTGGTGTGCTCTATGCCAAATCAACTAATTTCAAGGATAATTATTTAGTGGTAGTAGAGACCATCTTCATTTTTTTTGTTTGGGTGGCAACAGACATTAATGGAGGCTACATAAGATGATAATGAGGATTTATTCCTCGTGATATTTTCATTTTTTGAGTTGTGTGTATTTTTTCATTCTCCTACTTGTTTAGACATCCTTTGATATTTAGAGAAAAGGGAGAGTGTAGATATAATGGAATGTGTTTAACATTTGTATAGGAGGGTAGATAACTATTAAAATCCTCTAACTGCCTTACTTCTTTATAGAGATGATCAGCTAGTGACACATCCATTTTAGTCACATGGATTAAATGTGGGATGTGTTCCTTCACATAGTAGTGGTCATATGCAAAAAAATTCAGACAACAAGATTTAGATAGTAGTATGCAGACCTAAAAATATACATTGGCATACAATTCTATTTGGGACAATTCTTGAAGATATATATTCTCCCCATGCTCACATTAAGGGGGTGTAGATATGATTAATAATGTTCACAAGGGGTTGAATATTGATGTATAGTGTGAAACATTATTAATTTAATGTTATTATATAACATTAATAGATTTGTTAATAGGTTTATTAACAAGTTAGTATATAACCATATGGATAATACGATAAGATATTATATTGTTGCATATAAGTTTGGTTTTATTATTAGGAGATTGGATCTTAATACTTGAGAGTTTTTAGGGATTTAGAAATCCCCTATTATAGGAATAAGAGTCTTATATATTTTTAATGTGTTCAAATGGTTTTGAATAATATGAATGAAATAATATTATATCCATGTTTTTAATATTTGGTGTTTTGGCTCTTTTATTTTATGTGATTCATGCTTAGATCTGAACTAGCACCATCAATGGGCTATTATAATTTTATACATTTTCACTAGAGCAGAGAACTATCCACCATAATCTTGATCATGAAAGGCTTGTAAGATATTTTTCTATTGTTCACTATTAACACACCTCAGTAAAAATCCATCAATACTCTTTTTTAATAATGTACCATCCCAGATTATGTACTTTTTGGCCTTCAACTTGAGTGTTATGCATTGTTTAGCATTAAGTCAATAAGGATATTCTCTATATGTTAGAAGGAATTATATACCAACAAACCACTCATTAGTATAATTTACAAAAAGGACAAAGGGAATATCCTCTTTGTCTTAATCATTAAGACTTATTAAAAAGATTAATCTTTCTAATTTTCTATGAGTTGACACAATCCTTTTCCTTTAACCAATTTTGTGGGTTTGATTTGAAGATCATAGTTTTAGACCTTAGTTATCTAGTTACCTCTCTTAGATCCTGGCTCTTTTTGAGTTGAAATAGATTTGACTATTGTACTTATCACCATCACAATGGAATGTGAATTTAAAATATAGTATCTAAACTATTTGATGGATTTCACAACTACATATGCATGTTTCTATTTTGAATAATATTTTAATTCATATTCTTTCATGTTACAACTCATGAAAGCAGTGGGAGATTCAATACTTTTAAAATAACAATTCATAGTATTTCTTGTTACATCTCATGAAATAAATAAGAGATTCAATACCTTTATCATTCTTCTAAATCAATATGGCTAAAAGAGTATGTTCTAAGGAATAACAATAAATGATGAATTATTTTTTGAAATTTGGACAAACCAGAGTTGATGCACAAGTAATAACATATTTTATTTTATCAAATATGTCTTTACCATTATTATTTCATTTGAAAGAGGGTTTTCCTTTCATCATATCAGCAATATTCCAAGTGAGTTATGTAAAATATTGAATAAACTTCCTTAATAAATTCACTTTTTCAAAGAATGAATGCACACCTGGTTTACTAGTTGGCAGAGATAATTTCTATATTGCTTCAACTCTTTCTAGATCCATCTTAATTCCTTCTTTGGAGATAATGTGCACAATAATTTTCCCTTCAATTTCCCCAAAAATAGATTTTTTAGGGTTAGAAATATCATGTATTCAATACTTTTTGAATATTTTCTCAATGTTTTCATAATGATCTCTCTTTTTTGAAAACATTATTACTCATCTAAGTATACCATAATTATTATATTATTTATATCTTTGAATGTGAGATCCATGGATCTTTGGAATGTGGATCCCACATTGATCAATCCAAATAGCATTCATTGATATGCAAAATTTCCCCATTATGTTGTAAATTTTATTTTATGTTGATCTTCTTTATCAACCTCAATCTGATTATAACCTAAGAAACTTTCCAACATTGATGGCACTTCTAAACCTATAGCTACTTGAAGAACTTAATCCATGATGGGCAATGGGTAATTGCCTTTAAGAGATGTTTGATTCAAATTCTTGAAGTTTACATAAATCATGATTTCTCTTTTGAATCCATGTAAAAATTTGAGCTAAATAGATTTAAATGAAAATAACACCAAATCTACCTGAATCTCTACAAAGATCACAAATATGAAAGAATTTAGAAGAGCAATCAGAATTTAAAATGGATTTACCACCATGTCACTCTTCCTTTAGCTTATCTCCAGGATGTTCTAATGGACTATCAAATGTAAATTGACTTGGATGTTTGGATTGCTTGCTCAATGGGTCAAAGATGGATAGCTCAATGCATGGTAATAATGGATTCAAGATGTTTATGAAGACTAGTATTACAAAGGCTATATAAATAGCATGAACTTAAGTCTCTTTCTTTTTCTTGATTCTTCTTCCCTCATGCTCAGGGAGATGCCTCTATTTAAAGGGGTATTTGGAAGGGGATAAAAGGGATTTGAGAGGGAGATTTTTCCTCTCAAATTTTGAATTTGAAGAGAAGGTTTTAGAGGTGGGAAGCTGCTACACCTTCTTTTGAGAGGGAAATATATTAGAAAATACTAAAATTACGAATTTAGGTGTGAAGTGGGGTTATGGGGTAGGTTATGATTTTAAAGAATTAAAAATTGAGGATTATGTGGAAATTGGGTTTGTGGGGTGGATTAGGATTTGTAAAGAATTATGAAATTGGGAAAGTGGGGTATTTCATAGGATTTATTAATTAATGAGTAATGTTAATTAAGTGATGGGATTAAGCCTAATGCTAATGAGTAAAATACATTTTGACCTTCTTTCAGAAGGCATTGCAAGTGAAGTGAAGTGGAAGGAGTAATGGTCTTTCAAATAAAAACCAAGTCATGGATGAATGTTAGTGGATATGATGCCCCCTAGAAGGGACATGCAAGGAAGAATGAGATGGATAGCCACTCAAAAGAAGAAATGATGGGTGCTATGATTTGGATAGATGAGGGTATGAGATGCTAGATGTGAGAGTGATAGAAACCTCGTACTAACACTCATATAATAATAATCCAATATATATATATATATATATATATATATATATATATATATATATATATATATATATATATGATCTAAAAATGTTGATTACACATAATTCTTTTTATAGAAGGAATAACTATAAATCACTTTCCACTTCAAGGGGGATACCTCCTTAAGATAAATGCTCAATTATAAATAACTTCTTAGATGAATTACAATGGCATTTTCCCATTTATTTATACTATCCTAATCTATCCAACTCATTATTATGCATGTAGTATTAAACTACTTATTCACTATTCTATTAGTTATACTATTAATCTATCCCTTTTTAGGTATATTACATTTCATCCCCTTTAAATATGTTTTACCCTCAAAACATGATAAAAAATAGGAGGAAAAAATGAAGGCCAGACAGTACATATGAAAATAAGTTGAAAACTAGATAGAGGCACATCTATGTGTCCTTTTTTTCTTCCACTTCTTTTGCCTATGATCAGATATGAACTTGTACAATAGCAGGGTGAACATAAGCACTATGACTAAAGGTTGAAGTGCAATTTGAATCATGATAATCATATTCTCAAAGTAAGAGCAACGGTTATAAAAATATTTAGCCTGATAAACCAATAGAGGATATATGCCATCCCCTTTAGCATTTTTATCTGATAGATTTGAAGCTTCAATTTATTACTTAAGCTCTACAGTGGATACTGTTAAGGCCTATTGGGTTATATCTAGTGTCAACTTAGGTGATTTTACTTCTATCTTAGGTTTTTTAGGTGTTGTTATTACCCACTCAAGATCTATTAGTGTTAGGAGGAGTGAAATAAAATGAGACTCAGTGGCATTTTCAGAGAGACATTTGATGGCTAGGGGAGGTGGTGTTGTGTTGGGATGCTGGAAGGAAGATGTCTTGGAGAGTTCCCAATTGATACAATTTTCAGTGAGCTTGTCTAAGCCTCATGCTTCCATCATAGATTGAGGTTGCCACATTTGAACCTATGTTCAAATATTCTCTTGAAGTTTGTTGATGAAATAATGTCAAATGAATTCATCAAATAGGCTTACAGTCTAATTAATGATGTGTTCAAATGTTGCTTGATATTCTCAAACTGTGCCAGTTTGATAAAGTGTACTCAATGCTCTGCATAAATTATAAATTTCCATGACAAATAAAATATGGATTTAACAGTTAAAAACACACTCTCACTTTTTTTTCATTTGATTTTTTTATTTACAAACTATTAGTCACAAAAATAGAGATAACTTTAAAAATACCAAACAAAATTCAAAACTTCAAAATGTTATAGAAAGCTAAGATAAAGGCACACAAAACACACACAAAAATTAGCTCAATTCATTACCTTTTGTGAGTAGTTTGAATAATAATAGTCAAGTTTTCTTAGGACAAAAAACAAAAATTTGCACTTCTTAGACTTGCTCCATAAAGCTCCCAAATGTACCTATAATAAAAATCATGATCACAAAAATGGCCCTAGAAAGTGATCTGATACCAATGATACAAACCTCTTATGAACACTCATATAATAATAATCCAATATGTATATATTGATCTAAAAATGCTAATTACACATAATTTTTTTATGGAAGGAATAACTCTGAATCACTTGCCCCTTTGAGGGGGCTACCTCCTTAAGATCAATGCTTAATTATAAATAACTTATTAGATGTATTAAAATGGCCTTTGCCCATTTATTTTACTATATAATCTACCCAAATCATTATTATGCATGTGGTATTAAACTACTTATTCACTATTTTATTAGTTAAACTACTAATATATTTGTTCCTAGGTATATTACAGAGAGAGATGATGAAGAATATGGTCGACCTAAGCAGTGAGCTAAAAATTGATTATGCCCCTAATAAGGACACATGCATAGGGAAGAAAGATGATGGGTGTCACAATTGTGGACACATCCCAAGGGGGAATCAACCATAACATGATGATGAAAGGATTAAAATATTGCAAGCTTTAGACATATCCCAAGTAAGGATGTATGCAAGGAAGAGCTATAGGCCATGATAAGATGATGATGTGATAAAAATAGTGATGGGTATAGTTCAAAGCTAAATTTAATCATTGTATATGTTGTTGATGATAGATAAGAAATGATTCAATTGAGTGACCAAAAGGATTTGGATGATGCCCCTATCAAAGATGCATGAAAGGGAGTGATAGAGGGGATAGTGGTTGAGCTATCTTTGGGCACTAAAAAATGACCAAGTGGTGCCTACATAGTCTAAAAAGACCTTAGGTCGATGTAGTTATGACTAAGATGGATACGAGATAGGACCATGGAAGGATGATGGAGAGGTGGTTAGTGGCATAGGATCTCAAAGATATATGGATGAGGATATCAGTGAAGCCATCAAAGTGTGGACAAAAGGTGGTTAAGGCCAACAATTAAAGAGGTTGGTAAGTAGATTAATCTAATATATAATGGGATTAATAATTGGATAGAGATAAAAGTGAATAAATAGGAAGTGAATAATGAGGTGGAGTCACTAAAAATGGAGTTGAGATAAAGGAGGTGGTTTCAACGAAAGAGATGGAAAATGGTGTTAAACTACCCCTACAAGGTCAGAGAATGGGGTAATAAGTGGAATGGTAGTGGGTATCACTATGAGCCAAGTTTTAAAGGGGGGTCTTGTGGTAGAGTCTTCAAAAGCTTTTTGGAAAAATTCCATCATTGCTATGATCCAAGTTTTATTAGCTAGAGTAAAGGTGAAACCTGTGCCAGTGCCCTGTACCAATGGATACCCTTGCTATGAGTTGAGTTAGAGAATCAAGACGAGTGGCAAGATTTAAAGAGCATGTACAAGCTCTTCATTGGTAGGTGTATCCATCATCTTTATGCATACATTTGGATTAGGAATCCATGCTAGGCACCAAGGAGGGTATCATCAATTTGGAGCTCAATGACTTGAGGGAGGAAGGCATGATCACTAATAGAGAAGGTAGCTAAGGCTTATCCACCACTTAAGACATGCCAAAAATGATTAAAATAGATCAAAAGAGGTCAAAAGTCATAAATGGAATGGGAGGACAAAGGAAAAAATTTGAGTTAGTAGAACATGCTGGGAAAGGGAGGTCATGATGTAGGTCGATAGCAGAAGATCAAGGCATGTGAAATGGTGAGGAAGCAGGGTAGGAGGATCGACATCAAAGTAGAGGCAAAAATTAGGTATGAATAGTATTATTGGGTTTATTTATTGATTTTATATGTATGTGTATAGGAATAAATCCACATCGAATAAGGGTTTAAGGGTCATTATAGGGAAATTATGGGTCATGTAGGAAAGTCAAGGAGGAACATGGGCAAGAAAAGGGGACACAGCAGCATTGTAGGGGAATTGGATTAAGGGGAGTCATAAGAGATTAAGGAACCACATAGGGGGTAGGAGGAAATTGAGCCATGATCAAGGATCGAAAGAGGAAAAGGGGCACAAGTGAGGGTTAGAGGAGGAGGAGTCATGGTCGGGGGCTGTAGCATGTGGAGGGTTGTGCTAAAAGGGGTCATGATTAGGTGAGCAAGGGGAGAAATTTGCATCAAGAAAAAGGGAGGTGGATGAGTGAATTTTGTTGTGAGGGTTTTATGATATGTGCTGCTTTTGATTATGTGAAGTGATGATGGCATTTAATTATGATGTGTGTGTATTAAAAATGGATCAAGCATGAGAGAGGATAATGATGGTATCAAGTTTTTCAAGATGGTTACAGAGATGGCAAAATGGTCATTAGGTAAGGAACATGTACCAACCATAGAGGTATGGGAGGAGAAATGGAAATAATATGGGTATTAGGCATCGATTAGTAGCTACACAGAGGGAATGACTAGATTTATAATGCTAGGTCACACATTTATAGGGTCAAATTATGCATAGGGATATGCAAATAGTAGAATCACTAGCCTAAGTGACCTCATTTATAGAAAAAGTGAATCACAGGAGGTGTGTATTGGGGTATTATAAGAATAGATGGAGAAAATATGGGCAGACTAGATGCAATTACAAGAATGATTGGAGTAATAAGAGGTGGAGGAACAAGTCATGGGGATGGATCAGAATATGGATTGGATATTATTGGAGGCTCTAGGGTTCAGAGATGTGACCACCTAGGTGATGAGGATGTCATGGGAGACATAATACTAGAGTGATTTATATGAGCATGCGGTGCTAGCAAGGCATAGGGCTCCTTCGTACAGGGCAATTATCTGATCAAAGAGAACACAAGGTTCCAAGTCATCAAGCCAATTCTTACATCCATCATTAAGACAACCACCACCATAGGGTGTAATGCAGGGTAGGATATATTCATGATGTAGAGTTGTGGCTAAATTAAAAGATATGTAATTATTATAATAAATGATGTGAAAAGGAGTTGTAATGGCATGAATTTATGTAAATATGATGTATTATGTAATGTGATGTTAATAATAATAAAAGGACATGTTTGTTTTATTATGCCGTGGAAGGATTTGATGTGGAATGATAATGATAGGCAATAGGATAATGATATAAATGAGTATGACATGTATGTGGGGTCATGAGGGCTGAAAATAAAATGATGTGATGGCACTCAGTAAGTGGGGGCATTATTGGATGGGGATGATGACCATTATTGGGATGCATCTGATCGATAGGTGTGAGAAATCAATGCTGAAGATTATGGATGTGGAGGTGTTATATAGTGCATAGGGAGGTAAGGCATTTTCATCACTACGTTAATCATATGCATAGGAATTATAGGTGCAATTAGGCAAGGATGCTAAGGATGTCATAGGTAGACAAATACCACCACCAAAGTTGATTTACGAGGAGAATGTGTAGGTGTTCCAAATGCTACACTAGATAATGGATATATTGGAGGTGATTTTATGGAAATAGCAACCAGAGGAGATGAGACTCCAAACTCCATGTAGGATTTGGTAATTTTGTTACACAAGATGCCATGTGATGAGATGCACCTAGGGAATTATAGAACAAGCAAGCATCTCATTGATTTAGAGGAGGGGTGTGCAAGGATATCAAGGGGGAACAGAGCATGCACGATGGCCATAGGATGAGGTGATTAGTGGAATGAGAGAGGTGGTTCATGAATTGAACCCATCTATCATGTGTGGTTATTTCAAGAAAGTTGGCCATTTGGGATAGTATTATCCCCAAAGGGAGATGGTGGATGTTGGTGGTATAGAAACTAGGCAAGGTGGTTGCCTAGTGGGAGACTCAAGATTAGCTGGAGTACCTCCATAACCATTATTGGGGTAGGTATGGGATTGATTTGATTGTGTACTGGTTGTTGTAAAACACCCAGAGAGTTATAAATGTAAGTGTTGTGATATTGCTAGGGGTAATTGGATAGTTAAATGATAGGAGGTTTTGTGTGATTGGGAATAATGTAAGAGATGTTTCTAGTTTGTGATTATATGATGCAGTGTAATCCTCCTGCCCAAGGAATATTATTAGTAGGAATGTAATGAAGATATTTTAAGCCATATGTCTATTGTAATCCATGTTTTTTATTGCACTTGTATGTATGTTTTTACTAATGACATGATAAGAGTCAAGCATACATTGAATTTATAGTGCATGGGAACTCTGTTGAAAAGTGGGTTTATCCAAGCAAACATGTAGAAGCCACTGATACCATCCTCATTCCCAAGAACATACATAATGTTAACTAGAATTATTAAATAATTAAAGAAATGCAATATGTACAAAATCAAAATAATAGACACGCTCAGAAAAATAAACACATAATCACATAAGACAATCGTGCAATAGTATAAATTGATAATGAGGATATTATCAAAATAAGCTAATAAATAATGATGTGATGATAAGGTGGTTATAGACAATAGGTCTAGATTAGTGGATATGTACATGTGAGGTATGGTGCCCAATACCAGCATACGTAGGGACAAGATTCTAACCTAGTCCAAAGTAATCACATATGGGAGTTAGTGTGGCCCCTTAGGATTTATGATCATAATTCATGTGAAACCCCCAAAGTAAAAGACCAATGTATGACCCTTCCATAATGACAATGTTAGTGGGAACGTGTGAACCATAGTCTTAGAGATAGTAACAGACAAATATGAAGGGAAGTCAATCTTGAGGCTAAAAGGAGACACACCTATCAAAGAGGACATGATGGGGTGATAGGATTGTGTTTGGTCATAAGAAGGTGATAAGACTTAAGGATATTTAGGCAATGGTTGTGGATGAGATATTCCAGAGGATTTCCCGAGCAAACAACCATGTTATTCAACAAGCAATGACTCTTTTTGTGATTTAAAAACTCCTGTCTCCTATTGTTGCATAAAGACTTATGATGAATACCCATAGTTAAGACTAGGTTCAGGCATAGGTTATTTACCATGATGTTGAAAACCATTTTTCATCATGGTTCTTGCCCAAGGCGCTAGAAGGATTGGTTTTCACCATTGGATAGATTTTTTTTTTGACTTTTTTTTTTGATAGGGTGGGGCTATGGATAGGTAGAGTGGATGTGAGGTGCCCCATAGATAGAGGATAATGATATCCAGTTAGGTATGGAAGTGCTTGAGGTGCATAATATTCATGGGATCATCCAATTCTTCTCCCTCGAGCATGGCTAATTTATATGCTCCTAATCCAAACTTGGCAATAATGACATAAGGACCTAACCAGTTGACTTCAAACTTCCCCTTATCATATTCTACATTGGTATTTTTTTATTTTATTTTAAGACTAAATCACCAATCTCAAACTCCCTAGTCTGAATCTTCTTACGATACTAGCCTTTCAATTTGTTTTGATATTCTCAGAGGTGATTTAGGGCCTTCTATCACTTTTCATCAAGGAGTTCTAGTTCTTGTAGTTGTTCTTGTCTAAGATTTTGATATGTAATTATGCCTCTTAGTGAGATTCAGAGAAAGGGGAGTTCCACTTATACTAGTAATATGGCTTCAATCCCATAAACCAATGTGTACAAATTTGCCCTGGTAGGTGTATAGACACTTTTTTGATAAGACCATAGAATTGGATATAATTTAAGGTGCCAATTTCTACCAACTTGATTGATGATCTTTTTCAAAATCTTGATGAGAGTCTTATTAGTCGCCTCTTCTTGTCCATTACCTTGAGGATAATATGGGGAGGATAAATGTTGCATGATATGATATTTTTGACATAAGGCCTCTACTTCTTGATTGTTGAATTATTTACCATTGTCTGAAATTATATTAGTAGGTATACCAAAATGGCAAATAATTTGATTAAGAATAAACATGGAAATTTGGAGGCTTGTTGTGTAAGTAAGCAACATTGCTTCAACCCACTTGGTAAAATAATTTATATCCATGATAATGAATTTATGACCATATGATGAATTAAGATTTATCTTGCCAATTAAATCTAGGCCCCATGTAGAGAAAGACCACATACTCATAATAGGTTGTAACTCTTGTGTAGAAGCATGGATGAGGTTTCTATACTTCTGACAGGCTACACATTTATGCACATATTGGAAAGAATCATGGTCCATTGTTAGCCAGTAGTAACCAATCCAAAATAGGTTTTTAGCTAGGGCCATTCCACTTATGTACCCTCCACAGACACCATCATGGACTTATTTGATTACCTGGGCCACCTCTAATGTTAGACACCTCAACAAGGTACCATCATATTCACATCAATAGAGGGTGTTGTTAAATATTATGTATCAGGTGATGTAATGGATGAAAGCTTTATGTTGATGGTGGTTAAGGTTAGGGGGAAGGATATTGTCATAAAGGTACCTATAAATATCATGGTACCAAGGTAGACTAGGATCGTTGATGGCACAAATTTGAAGTGGAGCCAATGACTAATAGGCTGGAATGATTAGATGCTTGATCAAAAAATTGCCTTCTTGGACATCTTCAGGGAGATCAATAAGTGAGCCAATAGTGGCCATAGAATTAGCTACTTTATTACCTCCTTGTGAAAATTGTTTGAGGGTGGTGGACTGAAAGTTGGTCTTTAATTGGTCCACTAATTGTTTGTAAGGAAGTAACTTTTCATCTTTCTTTTAGAAGTCATCATTGACCTATTTGATAATTAACTACGAGTCCCCAAATACTTGTAACTACTAGATATTCCATTGGATAATGAGTTGAAGTCTAGCTATTAAAGTTTCATACTCTAAAATATTGTTAGTACATAGAAAGGCAAGGTGAAATACTTTTGGAATAAGATCACCCTAAGGGGTGACCAAGAAGATTCATGCCCTAGATCTATGGGTAGTAAATGATCCATCAAAGTATAACTTCCAGCTATCTACTTGTAAGATATTTAGGATGGACTCATTCAAGAAATTGGTTGCAACTGGTTCAGTCACTTCTAAAGGTGCCTCTACTAGTTGATTTATAATGACCTATCCTTTTATATATTTTTTATTAACATAATCAATGTCAAATTCACTGAGTAGCATTATTCATTTTTCTATGCAACCTATAAGTATTGACTTTGATAATAAATATTTCAAGGGATCAACCTTGGCAATGAATTGCACTTGATTATTGAGCATGTAATGTTAGAGCTTTTATGAGGCAAAAACTATGGTTAAACATGCCTTTTCAATAGGATTATAATTTAGCTCATAGAATATTAATGTGTGACTAAAGTAATATATAGCATACTCCTTACCTTGATCATTATGTTATGCAAGGAGAGCACCAATGGCACATGGTGTTGCTGAAATATATAGGAGCAAAGGCTTTCCTAGGGTTGGAAGTGATAAAATAGGTGGATTTTTCAAATATGGTTTCAATAATTCAAAATCTTGTTGGCATTCTTCATTTCAATGAAAGACATCCCCTTTCCTTAATATATGATTGAAGGGGTGACATTTATCAACCAACTAAGATATAAAACATCACATGTCCTAAAGTTTTCCCTAAAGAATATGAAGCTACTTGAGATTGTGGGGTGGTGGCATTTCTATAATGGATTCAACTTTTGCTTGATCCACCTCAATGCCCCTTCTTGAGATGATAAATCCCAATAAATTTCTTGATGTTACTCTAAAGACACACTTTTTGGGATTCAACCTTACTTTGTATTCTCATAATCTTTCAAAGATTATCCTAAGGACCACATGGTGTTTTGACCTTAGATGAGACTTCCCTAGAATAGCATCGACATAATCTTCTATGATGGCATACATCATATCATGAAGATAATAGTCATTTCCATTTGACAAGTGGCTCCTATGTTCTTGAGGTTGAATGGAATGACTTGATAGCAAAACATTCCCCATGGAGTGATAAATGTTTAATGCTAATCTTTAAGGGCTATTTTGATCTAATTATATCATGAGAAGCCATCCATGAGGGAAAGCATCTTGTATCCAGTTATTGAATCTATAATCATGTAAATGCTAGGAAGCAAGAAGTCATCCTTAGGACATGCCTTATTTATATCTTGAAAGTTGGTGTATATATAGATTTTGCCTTGTGGTTTTGCTATGAGAACAGTATTTGAGATCCAATCTAAGTAATCAATGGGATAGATGAATCCAGCTTCTAGGGATTTTTTTAATTCCTCCTTGACTAGTAGCTCCACCTTAGGATGAATTTTTCATAATTTCTATTTAATGGGCTTTGCATTTGTATAGACAACTAGGTGGTCCACCACTAAGGAAGGGTCTAATCCTGGCATGTCAGAGTAGCTCCATGTGAATACATCAGTAAATTCCTTTAGCAGCTTGATAAAGACTTCACATTCCTCTATTGTAAGAGATGCCCCCAATTTCACTATCTTGGGATGTTCATCAATTTTGATATTAACTTCTATCACCTCCTAAATAAGAGAGGGTGACTAATCCTATAAAAGGGGATAAGAGACTTTTGGAACATCAAAAGTGAAACATCTTGGTAGTTCAGTATCAATTTCAAAATAATATTTTGGTATGGAGGATTTATATGGGAGTTCATCTAATTCTTTGGAAGGCTCTCCTTCTACAGAATATTTATTCTTGCTTTGACCATGGGATGTTTGTTGTTCTCCAAAATATGTTGATTGATAAAGGTTTATGGAAAATCCATTTTTATGATCTCCAAATGGCATGAAGTTTCTAGCTCCCATGAATTCCAAAATGGCCTCATCATTTTGAAAGGTATTAAAGGTGGGCTCCTATTTTGATACCTGGTCTATGAGGGAAGGATAACAGAGGGAGACATTGATGGTATAAATAGTGGTATTGGGGAATAGGTTGGTGGCAGCAAGTTCATCGAAGTGATAATAGATATATCTTGTTTCAATATCTTCATCAAGGAGAGATGACTCATTAGTCAAAAGATAATCCATAATGATAGTAGTCAGGTCATCATCATATATTTTTTACCCTAAGCTAAAAAAAATTGGATGTTCTTGAACAATGATAGGTTCTAATTGGCCTTGCTCTTCTTTACCCAATCCCTTTTCATTGTATTGCATATTATCTATCATTCTATAGACTCTAGGATAATTCTATTTGGGAGAGATGAATATTTGATCATTGGGAATGAGCCAAGAATCATCTCAATCTTCAATGCATTCATTAACCAAAAATCTAGTGCTTAAAAAAGAAGTTGGCCCAAACTAGTACTTAATGGGATTACTCTTCCTCATAGCCTAGGACCCATAACTTCATGGAGAGAGAGGTAGGTTGCAAATGTAGAATGTTTTATACTCATACTCTCCACACCCTGTGGATGTGATCTTTAGTCATGTCATGTCAAGATCTAATTGGGATGTGGATTTTATTAAAGCAATAGTATTTCCATAATCCATTAATTATAGTAGAGAGCTTATGGATTAAATTGTGTTTGAGATTTTGAATTCAAACATAGTTTAATCTAGAAGCTCTCTACTGTAATGTGGATTCTAATTGATTTGGAGAGATATACTTAGCATTTGTGGGACTTAGGATGGTGTTATCTATGCCCTGATGAGGTGAGGGAGATTGATCCATTTGACAACTATGAAGGTGATTTATGACTCCAAGAATGGTGACCTCCATTTTTGAATGAGATAATTTTAAGCACTAATGTAGAGTGGATGGTACATCTTGTATTTCATTAATCCATGGTCTATCGAGAAACATGTTATATGGTAAGTCTACATCCATGACATGTACCAAAGTTTGATGGACTACCGATCCCATCGCAATAGGAAAATAGATAGTCCCAATGGATGGCCTCTCATTATCATCATAAGCTTTGATCATTATTAGAGTTGGCCTAATTGATGTTTTTGAGTATCCCAATTTCTTTAAAAATTCAAGATTACACAAGTTTAGCGTAGATCCTCTATCTATGAGGACATGGGAGATGCAGTGATGGGAGATGGTGACTTCAATATATAATGGATAATTATGATATGGGCTAGTAGGGGGTAGATCCTGGGTACTAAAAGTAACTTGCTATGATGGGGATAAATGTGCCACTAGTGCCTAAAATTAATTGGTATTGACATCACTAGGTACTTTCAAGTAATTCAACACTTGATTTAATATCTCCCTATGTAAGGTAGATTTTTTTAGAAGTTCCATCAAATATATTTGAGTAGGATTCTTCTCTAATTACTGAATGATGTCATAAGATTTATCTAAACTATTTGAGGCTTTCTTATAAATATCCCCATTATGGGAAATAGATGAAGTGGAAGGATCTTGAGGGGGTGCCACAAGAATTAAAATATTATTGCATCGAGTGGTGATAACACAATCAGCTATAGCGCTATCAATTTTTAGGATGGGAGATGGAAGTGGAGTGGGCTATTGGATTTTGTGTATTTTGATGTTATTAATGTAATGATAGGAAATATTATGATAATAGATGTGACTAGAAGATGATGACTAACCCTAGTCTCATTGGGGTCTCTAGTTCCTTTGGTCATGCTTTGGGAGAGGATCTTTATAAATTCCAAGGTGATGATTTACTAATTGATTTGATAGCACTTATCCTTCAATCTCAATATCACCAATTTCTATTAGGTCTTGGATATAGTGCTTTAATTGCATACATTTCTCAGTATCATTCCTTTTACCTGATGATATTTTCAAAAATCATCTTTATGGTACCAATTAGGTTTAGGTTGATGATTGTCCACCAGTCAAATCTCAGGCAGAGTAATCATGTTGGTAGCAATTAATTATTCCAATACTATTTAGAGTGATACTCCCAAGCTTGTAAATGGCCTATTGCCTATACGAGACATAGGCTTGCCTCATGGAACTTTGATAGTAGAGACATTATGACATTGTGTGTGACCCTTCCTTTGGATTTTTTGCATATGTTGTGTCTTAGAATTGGTTACTCCATCACCCACAACATTTTTATTTTTATTGAAGACCTTGATTTTTCTTAAAAAAGAATTCTCTTGATTCAAAGTGTGCTCATTTTAGGAATAGAGTTTTATGGTTCCCTTTTATATGAGGTATTTTTCTACCTGCATCCCTTTTTTTATGATTTCATCAAAGGACTTGGCACACTATAATTTCATTTGATATTTTAGTTTTGTATTAAAGTTATCCACAAAGATTTTTACTAATTCCTTTTTAGGAACCATGCATCGTAACCAGCGTTCCAAGCTATGTCATCTCTGTAAGAAGTATACCAAACTCTCACCACTTCATTGCTTAGTATTTTAAAGGTCAATGATGGATATGTCATGCTCTATATTATATTAGAAATGTCAAAAAAAATTCTATGTTAGTTCTCCAAAACTAGAAATTAACCCATTTGGCAAGTGTATGAACCATTCCAAGGCTAGCTTGATAAGACTCTTTGGAAAGGGATACAATAAATAGGCATTTTCATAGGTGACTTCATGACAAGCAACATAGAATTCTTGGATGTGGTCTCTAGGATCTCCCTTTCCCCTATATTTTTCAAATTTAGGTATTTACAAGTGTGAGGGAAAGGGAATTTTCAAAATGCTCATGTCCAATGGTGACAAGAAAAAGTATTCATATTTATATTTTTGGGCTTGTGAATATGGATCTATTTTTTGGAGGGTCTCCTTCATCACTCTCCATTCCTACATGAATGTGGGATCCCCAAGTGGATTTATGGTTTGATTTTGGTTGTTTTGGGGGATATGGGTACTATGATTTTTATTGGTGTTATTGGTATTCATGGCATTATTTTAGATGTTACTATTATGAGTATTGTTTCATCTATGGGATGGTAAGTGTTGGTTTCAAAGTAAGAGGTTAATTTTTTGCGTTAATAAGTCTAAAAGGTCTTATATGATAGACTATCTCTGATCAACCTTAGTACGTTCATTATAGAGGGGTGGTGGGTGTTATTCTTATACAAATTCATGGTCCACACCTTCTAATTCTTATGGTAGTTGATTGGTATTGACATTTTGATGAGATGTGGCCCCTACTTCAAGGTCATGGTCTAAGACATGATCATAGTTTTCAAGTATGTATCAGTTGATTAAATTCCTAACTTGATCATTATGGATGGGATCAAATAATTCATCCTCCGCTCTAAGGATATGCACATCACCATGGGTATCATCATGCTCTTGAGTTGGGTTTAATGCATTCTCTAATGGGTCAATGTCTTGGTTAGAAGCTAGACTGATCCTATGTTGGGCATGGGTGTGAGTCACCATGCTGGAGGGGGGGAAAGATGTGATGGCATAGGATAGATGATGTGGAGGTTTTGAAAACCAACTTAATCTAGAGACTAAATTAGTGGTCAAAAAAGGATGATGTGGTGATCAGGATGAGATGATTAAGATTTATCAAGAGATGAAGCCTTGTAAGATACCAATCTAGAAAAGATGAAGAGATTTGATGGGATCAAATACCTTGCTTACTAGTAGAGAGATAATTTTGATGGGTGCTAGATAAAAAAGGTACCTGATAAAGATGAGGTTAAGTGATGGTGTTATATTAGGAACTTATCAAGACTTTGGCTATTGATAATATCTAGGCCAAAGATGATAATGAGAATTTATAAGGATGGGTGACCACTACACTTGATTCCTAGGATAAATATAGTATTCAAAAATGATAGAGGAATATGATATGAGAAGGGGGATGGAGGATATAAGATGGAAATATAGGTGATGGATAGTTATAGGATGGATATTAAAGGGATAGAGTGTATGATGGATATGGGAATAAATACTATATAGATATGGGGATATAGTAGAGAGATGAGTAATGGGAGATGGATGAATAATATCTAGATGAATGGTATGAGGACTAAGGATGAGATATGATGATGTTAAGATGATAGGATGGTGAGTTGTTAAACCTAGGGGATGTCTAAGGTATCACATAAAATATGGGTGTGGTCGACTCAGCTAGAAAACAAAATGGGTCTTGTCACAACACATAAACAATCATGCACAAGAAAAACTCTAATTAGTAAACTATATGGGTGTGTAACCCAATGCCCACACTATCTAACAGATACACAAGTGAGTCTATAGATCAGTGACCCATTAAGGAATCAATCAAACCTTCTCAACCTTGCTTGCACTTGATGGTTACTTTGGTGCTAACATTGATGCTTATAGTAGAACACCTATTACAACTAAAGTCCCCTATTATAAGGTATATAAAAGTATTTAGGGGGTCCTTGATATATGTGATGGTTTTTTGGGGCCTAGGTCCATGTAGGGTGTTGTCTAATGCCTAGTTCAGAAAATTAACTCTTTCCCTTCATAGATGCCCTGTATGGGGTCAACTGCTTAGCCTAACTATAGTTGTCCCTGATTGTTATACTCTACTAGAACACATATTTTGGTCAATGTGTAGTGATGAAATCCATGACACTAACCCCTAGTGACTAACCCTTGTGCATGGTGATGAAATCCATGTCACATGTTATCCTAGAGGGGGCTTAACAAACAATAAAACACATTATATGATTAATTAACCAATTAACTACCTATGTCTGAGCAGCATGATATGACAATTATTTACAAGTTAATGTGCACACACACACACACACACACACATGCAATCAATATTATGCAAAGAATGATTTTTCACAACAAAGATATCATGAAAATTATGATAGTATAATGAAAACTAGGACAATGTATTTAATAGCACCCCCTACTAGAAGCACAAAATGTTAGAAGTCTGATGTGAACCTTGAAAGGTCCTAAAACAAAGGGGTCAATGGTTTGGCTATTTTTCCTTGAACCAAAGAAACCTACAAAATGTCCATATCAATTCAACACCTAAATCAAATTGAGCAAATGATGTGAAATAACCATTTATCAATTTCCATGGATTTCAATTTTTGATCAATCATTCCATAATACAAAGCAACCTGCAAAAATAAAACTATGTAAGTTGTTTGAACAAAGTTAATTCTATTAATATATGTGAATCCCTGAATGCCTTAAATATTAGGCTTTCTATATTAAAGGCAAATAAAAAGACTAGTCGGTTATTTTCTAGAAAGCACTGAATGTATGAAATTAACAACTTTAATGACTATTCAAATAATGTTCTAAATAAAAATCTTTGACCATATGTCTAAAAAAAGTGAGATAACTTTATTTTTAATATTAATTAGTCAAATCCATGTAAAATTTAATCAAAACCAAAAAAATGTGCAGTGAAAGTATTAAAGATGTTATGATTGTGTTTGACCCTTAAAAGCATATTTAAAAAAATGTTGGGAATAATGAAGGCACATTAATGTATCTGTGTGATAAGAATACCACTAAGACATGTGGTACAATGAACCCCAGATAGTAAACCAATAACATTTCAAAATTTTGTCGCCCAACAATATTGCCAAAAATGTCTTACAAGTGGGAATTAGTATTTGATGAAGAATATTTTTAATAGCTTTAAATCTTAAATTAGTAGGTGTAAAATCTATTACACTAAATCTTCCCAGTGTACACTTCCCCTTTTTTCTAGCCTCTACCAAACATCCTCAAATCATGGTGCTCGATCTACATACCTAAATAATTTAGAAAATGAGAGTGTTAGTTTCAAAGCCTTCTAAGCATAATAATCGGCTCAGATCTGATTGTTAAACCTACTACTATCATTGGGTTTGATATGACTCAGGAAAGAAAGAAATAGAAGAAGGGATTCGTTAATGGTTTAAACTTACTCTTTCTCAGTCTCCCTCTTTTCAAATTACCTATGACAATATTATAAATAAATTCCAATCTAAGCAAATATTTGAAATAGCCTGCAACTATATTCAGCACTAAACCCCCACAGTTTTAGGAACTATAACAACTAAATGCCATATCTGATCCATTTACCTTTACTGGTGCAAAGGTGTAAAGACCTTTGGATGCAATTTCTAATCACTAGGTATGTGGACTAGCTAACATAACACCTAAAAATAAAGTAGGGTATCACAGAATGCCATGATTATTGGGTATATGCAAAACAAGTCTATTAAAAATAGGTTGGAAGTTATTTAAGTAGATGGAATTGTCAGTTGTGATGTCAAAGCTCACACTACTATTAAATTCCTTAAAATGGGAACTTTATATTAGAGTATGAATGTTCACCAAAAACACAAAGGCAATGTGGAACTGTTCAACAAAATGTTGAGTCTCAGGTAAATAAAATCAAATACCACAACTTTTCTGATGCCCTCCCAATGTTTCCCAAAAGATGAGCTTTAGACTAGGGCAAGGATTTTCATCAATGGCAAGGCAGGTTTTTGGCCTAATGCCATGTAATCAGAAGGTGCATCATTCTGCACAAAGGACAAGGTTTCCAAATAACAAGGTAGAGTTTTGTATTCAAGGAACCAAAATATTATAACATAATACTATCATATCTATGAATACAAATGGGCATGAAAATATTAAATGAATTAATTTTTAATTTTCTTATTTGTTTAGTTTTATTATTAATGTGATATAATAGAACAAAACATAATAACAAATAGAGTATTAACAAATAACAATATAATTCAACAACACAAACACAAACTATTATTATTCAAAGAGAAAAATATAGCATAAGGACAAATACGAAACCTAAAGCCACCAATTTCCTCTTTGATTTATCCTATAGTTTCAAGAAAACACACTCAAGGCAATAGATCATTAGTTTCAAAGAAGGTTAGCTCTCTCCCACTATGGTCACTAAATGAATCCCCATAAAAATTCAAACTAAATATATTTAAATGAAAATAACACCAAATCTACTCAAATCTCTATAAAGATCACCAATTTGAGAGAGTTTAGAAGAGAAATCAGAATTTAGAATGGACTTACCATCATTTCACTCTTCCTTCGACTTCTCTCCAAGATGTTCTAACAGACTATCAAATGCAACTTGACTTGGATGTTTGGATTACTTTCTCAATGGGTCAAAGATGGATATCTCAATGGATGGTGATAATGGATGCAAGATGGCTATGAAGGCTAGTATTACGAAGGCTCTAGAAACATCATGAACTTAAGTCTCTTTCTTGTTCTCGATTCTTCCTCCCTTCTATTTGTGGAGATGCCTCTATTTAAAGAGGTCTTTGGAAGAGGATAGAAGGGATTTGAGAGGGAGATCTTCCCTCTCAAATTTTGAATTTGAGGAGAAGGTTTTATAGGTGGGAAGCCTCTAGACCTTCTTTTAAGAGGGAAATATATTATAAAATAATAAAGTTAACAATTTAGGTGGAAAGTGGGGTTATGGGGTAGGTTATGATTTTAAAGAATTAAAAATTGAGGATTATGTGGAAAGTGGGTTTGTGGGGTAGATTAGGATTTTAAAAAATTATGAAATTGGGAAAGTGGGGTATTTCATAGGATTTATTAATTAAAGAGTAATGTTAATTAAGTGACGGGATTAAGCCTAATGCCAATGAGCAGAATTAAGTGCATACACCATTATTTTTGAGAATTGTGACTATGTTATAAATACAAGTTGAATGATGAATAGGGAAAATAATCCATGCACTCAACAATTTTTTTATTTTTTGTAAAAAGTGTCCCTACAATCTTGGATTATGTTGTCTTTGCTTCTACTTGAATAGTTTAATATCTAGTTTGAGAGGAATTATATGTTGCATTCCCCTGAAAAGAAAAGACTTGAGATACTCATGAATATGTGAGAATATCAATGTACTTCTGAAGATAGATAATGAATTTTCTTTTTCTTCTGGTGAACAACATTTTCTAATGTTAATTAGCCTGGGTTGTTCTTTAGATCTAATGTTCACTTTCTCATAGTCTATTGAATTGAGGGAATATTTTTACATCTTCTTTATGATGAACTTATCATGTTTGTCAAAAATTTATTCCAACGAGACCAACCCTTTAGGAATTTTATTCCCTTTTAGTTTGATTATTCCTTTTTCATATTATTTTTTAGTTATTTATTCTTTTTGCGTTTGAGATGAATATTATCTATATGATGAATCCCTATGTTGGAAGTACATATTTTTAAATACATCAAATTTTTATATAAAATAGATGATTTATTTATCATCGTTGAATACCTGCCATTTGTCTAAATTATCTTTTACACTGGGTTGATACACTAGTTCAATTGTGTATTTATCTTTACCAACTTCTAAATGTGTAGTCAACAATGAAGATGACACATCAAGCATATATGTTTTGGATTTATTTTCTCTTGGGATAGCATGAATAAATGATACTTCAAATTTTTATATATTATCCTATACTTTGTTCCTATAGTGTCTCAAATGGTTGTTCTTTACCTAATATTGGCCTTTGATCTACTTTACAACCAATTCCACATCACACAATACTTTTAAATTTTTAATTCTTATCTCTTATGCAAGCTTTAACCCAAGTAAGAGTGTTTCATACTCTATGGTATTTTTATTTCATTCGAATTACAACTTGTAAGAGAAATAAAATATTTATTTGTTTAGGAATATTAGAACAATTTCTACCCCAGATCTAGTTGAAGAGTATCTACCATCAAACTTTGATGTCCATACCTCATTGGGATTAATTTCCATGATTTTTGATAAATCTAGATATTTTTATATCATCAACTATTAATTGCCTATACCTATATCTTCATATAATATATCATCCCTGGGGTCATATACATTTTGGATTGTATACTTTATTTTTAATTCTAATTCAAGGCATTGTTTCACTCCTTTGATTGGGATCATTTCATGTGATAAGTCTAACTGAATTTCACCACTAAGTTCCTTACATAATTTTCTTCCTAATATAATACCATAGGCAATTGGAATATCATCTACTAAAATTTTAGCATTGATCCTTTTTTGAGGAAAAGATGTTAAGGTAACTTGGACATCTTTTATTTGGCCAACAAGTGGAATTTGTTTTGCTTCCATTTAGTAACAATGGCCAAAATTATTTGTATAAGTTAGGCTAAGGGAATGATAAACTTTGGTAGGCATTATGTTATCAGGTTCTCTTATGTCAATTATGAAATTACTAAATTTACATCCCTTAAGGAATAATAAAATGTAAAAATATCGACCTTATTGGATTTAGAAGTTACTACACCATGGAATTCACTAAATTGGAAGAAGGCAGGGTGGATAATATATCTTTGACATTGGTCTTATTTTGAATGGGATTTTTGTCTTTGATAAATTCTACTAGCTTATCTAATTGATATGGATATGCTCTTAGATATTCATCTTGTGATATTTTGATTTTAGTTTTATTGATATGTTCAATTATATCAAAGGTAGGTAGGGTGGTAGAGGAAGAGCATTATACATGCTGAGGTAAATTAACATTATTACTGATAGAATAATTACCCTTCAAATAGCTAGTATCAATAGTCAGGAATTTCTCATTTATTTTGTCCATTGGTTATTTACTCTTCATATAAATAGGAGGTAGTGTTCCTCATGGAAGAATGACTTTTCGTAGATTCTTTTTGTCCATCACTTTGTTAATTCTTCTAATTTTTAGCTTTTGTGAAGATTGAAAATGATTGATTGTTCATGTATCTAAAATTATCCCCATAATCATCTTCATCTAAATTTTATTCCAAGAATGCATTTGTAGAGTCACCATCAGGTTCTTTAATTTCACATTATTGAGGATCTGGATTTTCTAATTCATTTTTTTCTTCAAATTCTTCATACCCAAATATTTCTTCTATTTCCAAAACACCATTCACAAGTGGATTTATATTTTTTTTTGGAGGAGATTTCAAAGCAATACTTTACTAAGGATTTTGTAATCAAAGATAATTTCCTTGAAAAGGTACATAGTTTTTTCTAGGAATGTCTTGATAAGGAGGAGTAATGGTTTTTTGAGGAAATGGCTTCTTCAAAGTAGTTATATCATTAGCCATTTTTTACAGAATATGTTCAGTTAAAGAATAACTTGAAATTTGTGTCTTATCTTTTGATGGTTATTTATTTAGTTTTATGGATATTATTATATCATATTCAATGTAAATAACTAACATCTAGGTTGCATTCAAATTAGTAACTTTGGCCCTTCTTAACTGATAACTTAATTTTGGCAATTGAGAATTGTTAAAGAAGCATTTATGATTCTCATATGTCAACTTAGCAATTGTTTGCATTGTAAAAATTAGCTAATTGAATTTAGCTACAAAATCTCTCATAGGTTCGTAAGCCTATTTTTCATCTAAGTGAGTTAAACCAATAATGTATGTGTATCTTCTATTGGTTTGAACTTATATTCAAACTTTATTTTCATATCATTCCAATTGGTTATTTCTCCTAGAGGAAGATGTTAAAACCAATCTGATACTCTATTTTGGAGCATTTCAATAAAAAATATTACTACGTTATTCATGTTTAATGCTCAGAATTCCACATGTTATGAAGAAAGTAATAATATATTCATTTGGATGTTATTTACCATCACCTAAGAATTTTAGAAAATTATTTTGTGATCCTTTTGGAAGTTCATGTAACTTTCCCAAATTTAATGGACCAATTATGTTACCCCAAGGTTTAACCATGGTCAGAAAGATTTTCTATAATGGTATAGCAACACCTGATAAAACAAGACCTTAACTAGTGATTGTTACTCCTTGTAATTATTTACCTTTCTTAAGAGTCTTGGGAAGACTGACTGCTCTTTTGAGTTTATCTTTTTTTTTAAGATTCAACTTGAAATCAAAATCTTCTTGTAACTGATAAAAATGATCAATTTCACCCTTTGATTTACTAGCCTAGTAAATAATTTTTCCTAGTTTTGAAAGATTTATTATTGATGAAACATTGATCCAAATTAAATAATTCTTTGAGTTGGTCCCATTTCTTGAATTGTATATGCAGCTAGTGTTTTGGCATTTTGTGCCAAAATGACATGATCTTCTTCTTCTAATACATCAATAGCTCTATGAATTTATACTGAACTAGTTCTATTATCCCATGTAAATGATCTCAAATTTGATAAAATATCATCTTGAGTCTCACTTAACCAATTAATATTTGATTGAAGTATTGGTGCTTTGACTGCTTGAATGATCATGTTGACCATTTTTTACCACCAAGTCAAAATGGTCAACCCCAATAGGTTGAATATTTTTCATAGGATCATTTAAAATTGTATATGGTCTTGTATGGTTTTAAATTGTTATGTAATGGTCTCTAGGTGGTCACATCAATCTTTGACTTTGTTTAAGGTTTGGTCTCATATGTACTTGTATAGTCATAGGGTTCATTTATGAGTCATGGTGTTGTCAAGTGTGGTCAAATTTTTAACATGGTAATGTGTCATTATACAAGGTTCTTAATGTGCCTTGATAGTCATATTATCATGTACTAACCTCTTATAATGTTGATATGCACTATAAAGTCATTTTGTCACCTATTTGGCTAATTTGGAGGAGTTGTACGTATAAATATCAAAGGAAAACATTTAAATAAGTTTTAGAGTGTACCTAATGTTAGAGAAGGGTTATATAATGGTCAGATCCCAACAAATTTATAGTTTAATGCATAACATGAGAAAAATACTCCTTTGTAGGAACTTACGGGCACTTGTATATCCTTAGGAGATCAATTTTTAGGTGAAAATGGTTAAAGAGAGTCTCTTAGTCTTACATTAGTTAGATTAAATCTTGAGATCAATTTATATGTCTTACAAATGTAGATAGATCTCTCTCTCCTCCATCATTGCCTTTACAAGCTCAAAAAGCCAAAATTTCCATGTATGTTATGACCAGGAGAGAGAAATTTGGATGCTAAAACTTTTGGAAATGTTAGGGGTCATAATGAGATTTAATTTAGTGGCATTGGTTTATATATTAATGGCCCCTGCTTTATGTAAAATCATTAAGAGTGACATTAGGTCACTATGCCTTGTCCATTCAAGTAGGGTTTGGTTTTGCTCTTATTTATTCTTTCCAAAATTCAATGGAGGAGAATGATTTTTTGAGATGTTTTCATAGGAAAAATTACTCCTTTCAATGTTTTTTTCATCAACCAATTCAATCTCGTGAGGTTTATTCATCAAAGTAACAAGTGCCTCAAACATGTGAAACATATCACCCCATATACAAGTGTTTTTGGTTGGTTTGAAGTGTTGCTTCCTTCAAAGGTTTTTAGGTGCTTCATCAACCATGAAAAATATGTTCACTCTCCCATGATTCATGTGTTCTCTATTGAGAAGTAGTTCTTTGTAAATATCCTTTCAAGAGATGTCATGCTGTGCACTCTTTGGAAGCATGGTCTGTGCATAAATGGTTTTTTATAGGTCTGAATGCCAAGTTTGGCCCAATTGGCAATTAAAACCAATGATTAAATATGATAATACACTATTGAACACATTAGAAACTCAAGTAAATGAGCATGAGGTCCAAATATACTATTTATAAGGACTTGGATGTGTTTTATCCACCCATAAGTTTGCAGACCTGTAGGTGGATATTCATGACCTAGGTTTCATGTTAGGATGTTTCGATAATGGAGGAATATAGCATAGACTCATAGAACATTAATTTTACCTTTTTATAATCCTTTTCAACATCAAAAGGCATGAAATAAACTATAGACTCAATTATATACATAAACCTTGCATATAAATTGACTATATACATAGTTCGTATATGTGAATGGGCACATTTGAGGTTGTATAGTGCTAGCAGGAGATCCATAGGCTTATTGAGAGGTGATAGATAATGTTACAAGATTTGATAAAATAATCAAAGTGTCAAAGGGCTTAAAATTTTATCTTATCAGCGTATGCAAACAAAATGAAGACCTACTAGTGAAAAACATGTAGGTCCTCATTTTAGACTATAATTGGTTGTTTTGAGAAGGCAGATGTGGAAACATGACTCAAATCTATTATAGGATAGGTTATAAATCAATGCAATGTCATGACCATTTAAAATCCAAAAGAGAGTCAACAAGATTGAGCTTACAGCCTTAATGCTAGAAAAGGTCAATTAAAATTGAATAATAATGAGAGGAAGACTCCAATAAGTTTGGCTACTTTTAGAGTGTCATTATGGATTTGAGGAACCATGTTCAATACCTCATTCTCAAACCCTTCTCCAATGACCACCTACAACCACACTTTGAGAAGGTGCAAAGAATAGTTATGTGTTTGGAAGGATCTAGTGTTTTGGACAATTTGAGGAGGATCCAAATTCTTAATAATATAACAAGATTTATTTAAATGTTCAAAATTTTTAAGTGAAGACCTTGAAACCCATAAATTCATTCAGACACCTAAATGAGTATCTATAGGTTTACTAAACAAGATAGGCCATTTACAAATATTTAAAAGAGAAGGTCACCTACAGTCATTAATAAGGGAATTTGGGTGAGATTGTGACCAAGTAATGAAACCATATAAGGTCAAAGAACTCAATGGAATTAAAGAAAGGTTTAGAGGAAGGTAACCAAATTAAGTCATTTTAACCCTATCTACACATTCAATGTGAGCTATAAGCATGTATGTTGTGGTAAGGGAAGGTTTCCTATTTATAATGAAGATGGGAGGTTTGTATGAAGAAAAAAGTTGTGAAGATGATTCTATGATGTTTTTTCAACCTTCATATAGTTCTTAGATCTAATAATAGAGGGGGAAATGTTAAAAACTCTATCTAGGCATGTAGAGCCTAAGACCATACATAGGGCTATATGGACAATCATAGAAAAGATGGCCTAATGGGTGTAAAAATGGGATATGAAGGCATTGGAAAGTGTATAATGTTAGTACAGACCCTACAATACCATTCAAAAATAATAGAAGATAGAAAAATTACCTTTTAGGCATTTGAGACCATCTCAAGCTCCTCCAATGGGTGACTATATTTTAAATCAAAGCTTCTCTCACTTGGTATAAAATTGATCTTGTGTATGGATCCAAATGGATTTCAAGGGTGATAACTAGGTCTTCACACTTCAATATTGTGGCATCAATTGTTAGATTGAGTCTCAAACATTCATGAATAAAGCTTAAGAACTTAGACCCCTCTCTAATGGCATGTTTTTAACCTGAGAGTAAACTTATTGCACTCATAATTGTACATAAAGAATTGTAAGATTCAACACATAGATAAGGGAATGAGAATGAATACTAAAATTGAAACACTCAAAAGGAAGCTCCCCCAAAGAATATAATTATTCTTCTTACATCTTTTTGATTCTCAAGACCACCCTTACAAATGCAAGAGAAGAGCATACGAACCATGAGATAAATTCTTAGATTATAATCCCTACTAGGCTAGTCTAGGTACCTTAACCCACTCTAGTACCATGTAAGATTTATGCAAAAATTTAAAAGGCCTAGAGAATCACCTAGATAAGGGAATGAGAATGAATACTGAACTCAATACAATGAATGAATCATTCATTCAATTTATGTAACAAAATAAGCTTACATAAGGGGTATTTAAACTAAATACCTCTCACCAACTTACACAAGATTGTGACAAGTGTCATGATCCTATGAGGTGTGACAAACCTCTCACAAACCCTACATAATATTATGATAAGTGTCATGATCCTATGAGGTGAGACAACTATATAAAACACCTAAGTAAACTTACCTAGATGAGGTGTGAAAGGAATTGACCAGTGGAACAAGTTAGGGAAATAACCCTATTCACACCTGATGGTGGAACTAGATAGGAAATAACCCTATTCACACCAACAAGAATGCATCGAAACCTAATATCCTAGGGATAGTTGAGGGGGATAGTTTACTTGATATTTTTGACATTAGTTTAGGTTTTGAGGGCCCAAGTTTTATCATTAATTGCTAAGAACCAAAATAGGTTTAAACCCTCCTAAAACCCTAGCAAATGCTTGATGTGGAATATTGTTCTCTAAAGCACACGAGATGAACTAGTTTAATATTATAACCTCATAAACATTTTTATATAATCCAATTATACTCTTAAGTTGCACTTCATATATACCTGCAACAATATAGATTGCATTAAATGCCCTATTTTGCAAGGATTTTTGGTGTTTTATAGGGTTTTGAATAGCTGAACACTTGAAAATTATTGGTAAAGGCAATTTAATATGTATTCCATATATTAAATACTAAATATCCATATATTAAAAAATTTAATTGATCAAACAAACCTCATTTTTCAAGGCAGTTTTCAACAAGCTCAAAAAGAGACTAGGTTTTAAGACCATCTCATGGTTCTCACACTTCCACTCACTTTCAAAACCTAAAACTTGGCATGGATTTGTAAATCCATATGTCTTTATTTTTTCAGTACCATATGCACACTGCCCAACATAAAGAGGTTTACATGATTATAGGGCTATAAGGAAAAGAGGCCTAATGAGAGCTTGAGGGAAAAAATGGAGTCTTGAGAGTTGTTCCATGAAAAAAATGGATTGATTTAAGTATGATAAGGTATTTTAATTCCTTTCATTGAGAGAGAGTTCCTGTATGAAATTAAATTCAAGTTTTGAGCCATTTGGACAAGGCTAGGCATGGGAGATGAAAGGGTTTCAAGACACCTAAGCATATGAATGATGATTTCCACTAAAATGTCAGATAAAGTGAGTTTATAAATTCATGATAGGTGTCAAATAATATGTCTAAAATTTTTTCATGGTGAATTTATGATGAAAAATCCCATTTGTCACTTCTCATATGCAAAGAAGGGTAGTTTTCAAGAATATGACCAAGGTGTCAAGCTATGTTTTTAACTCCTACACCACTTGGATGATGGAGCATCTTAAAAAAAAGACACATGTCCTTGGAAGTATTTTAGTCATGTTATCTAACACATATTTTGTTTTAATTCATTCTAGACACTTGGCAATCTCCTTCCTCTACACCCCTCTCTCTCTTCCTCGTTTCTCTATATAAACTACCACTTTTAGCATTGTAAGACATCCACATTTGGTATGTCAAAGATCTACTAAATTTACTACTAATTTTGCCTTTGAATAAGATTTAAAACTAGTTTTAGTCTCTAAAATCCTTTCTTAAGTGTGTCAATTAGTCCATGGTTGAATGGTAAGTGACAGTTATCTCTCCTTGTGTTCATCTCACTCTTTCATGCTTTGTGTAAGTAATCTACCTTCTAATAGGTCACATGATGTGTACTTAGTTGTTTTATATGTATTTAAGTATAAGGACGAGTATTAGTGTCTATGATCAAATGTACTATTCATTTTCCTTGATAAATGCATTGCTTCTTACCTTCATGTTGAAACATTTTTGTTAGGAGAACCTTGGGTTTTGGGATCAATTTTGTAAATTATCTTTCATAGTGCAGGTTCAAATAGGCTTGTAGAATTCATCTTGGTGCATCACCTCTATTATATTAGTGTTAATATCCTTCTATTTCTTTTCTTTCAAATCAAGTAGGTTAGTGGTTAGTTATAGGCATTGTGCAAAGGGAGATAGCCCTTCAATCTAGAGATTCACCTCTCTAATAGGTCACCCACAACCTTGAGGTGTTTCAATGTTACACAAAATTTAATAAGGATAAAGTATCCTTATGGTATAAATTTGGTTGATAATAAGTTTGACACACCTGATGGGACCTCATGGTCCAATAAGTTTTCAAAGTTATATGTTGATCTTGGAAAATTTGAAGTTGTAAAGCTTCCTTCATGTACTATCTGATGACTCCAACACTCCTTGGCTCTTAGTTATAGACTAGTGATCATTTTCATTCCTATGGTAAGGACAAGGTATTCTAATAAATGCATTCCATTTGAATTTTTAATGTTGCCTTAATATTCAGTTAGAATAAAGAGGTTTGATAATGCACATCCATACTCCAAGAAATCTTTTGTTGCTCATATACCTATTAGGAGACTTTTCTTGGGTTTAATTTACGAGATGGCAGCCCCAAATAACATGCCATTTGTTACCTTCAATGTCCATAGTGATTTATCACTTGATCACTATTATGACATTCATATCTCAGTGCTCAAAAGTGTGCCTTCGTAAATAGGAGAAGTTGCCACTACTCCTATTGAACACATAAAAAACATTTTCAACTTTTACAATACACACAACATCACTTAAAAGTATGTTGACATCAAATTTTTGGTTGTTTATTTCAATGGGAAGTCCTGTGATTGGTATGATACTTTGGCTCCTAATTCAATCATGACATGGGATGAATTAGGTGGTGCCTTAAGAAGGAGATTTGAAGATAAATTTGATCACTTGTCCTTGACCGAGTAGTTGACTAAAATAAAGAGATCACCTAAAGAAGCCATACAAGACTTCAACACAATATTGCAAAAGAATTGGGATAGGATCCAAATCTTGGTAAGGCCTACTTCCCATCATTTTTTTCTTTATTAGCTCAAATCTTTCAATAGTGACATATCTATGATGATTCAATCCATGGGAGGGGATACTTTGTCTAATCCCTATGAGAATGCTATAAGGGCTGAAAATTTCCTTATTCAAGCTAAGAAGATAGCCCCTAGACCTCCCATGACTTTTGTCTGACATGTAAACTCTTATTCCCACCATTGCTCCTATTCCCACACCTAAACATAAGCAAGCTACATTTAATCAGTCAAGTAAGCAAAAATAGGAAGATCTGATCAAAGCTCTTAGAGAAGAGAATCAAACTCTTAAGAGATAACAACAATAGTAGAAATGAAAGTATAATCAAGGTCTTTTCCAACCCTATAAACATTATCAAGCTCTTAGACAACCTTTTCAAGGTCAATAACAAGGACAAAGGCAGCTAACTCAAGTGAGGCAACATAATGGACAAAATTAGATTGCTCCTTATACTTCCAAAACACTTGTACATGTCCAAAATAATATTGTATAAGATAATGGAGTACAACCTTCATGGGACCAGCCTCATGAATATTTCACTTATGTAAATGATACATTCAATAGAGTCTATATGTATCAATGGGGAACAATGCCTTCCATGACTCAAGAGGAGATGCCTAGTGGAGGAGAGAATAGTGGAGGATATGCCCAATCAAATGCTACCTTGATGAGCTAATATCAATAGGACTCATGTGCAGTCAATTACCAAGGTAAATTGAACATTGGATCAAGCTCCATAGCTATAAATACAAGGTCAAGAAGAAGATTTTATTTTTCTTACCAAAGAGGAAGAGATTCATAAACATGACAGTCAAGAGGAACATGATGATCTATGGCAGTAATACCATGCCATAATGCATAAATTTGAACAAGTAGGCTTGCTCTTACTCAAAAGAAATATGGACTTGATGAAGAGGTAAATGATGGACATAATGAGCAAAAAAAAGTAAGTGAGATCCAAATCAATCATAAAACAAACTTAGAGAAATGTGATCAGGTCAAGGCAAAAGTTCATGAGAGTAAAGAGCAACATAGACATCAAGATGATCTTGATCCACTTGAAGATATTATTGGCAAGTAATAAGGCAAGCTTGATACTTATAGACATCAAGTATACCATGATTCAAATGAAGGTGAAGTTGGGAAAGGTTTCATGATCCCTAAATAAAAAATTGAGAAGTATCAAATGAACATAGAAGGGACCAAGTAGGTTGCAATGTCAAACAAACTTAAAAGAGAGCTAAATGGATCATTCAAAGAAGTCTTAAGAGATGAACTTGTAGCTAATAGACGTTTCATGAGTGGTAAGTCATTTAATCACCTTAATAATCAAGTTTTCATTGACAAACATACATCATATGGTGATTTGTTCTCATGGAGTAGATGTGATTCTAGAAACATTATTTTAAACCCTGGTTAAATCAAGAAGAGTTGTTTCACCACCTCAAACTTGTTTTGAGGTCTATACATAATATATTAGTTCTTTTATTTTGTGTGTTTGTTGTTGTGGTTTTCCCTAAATGACTTTGGCATAGTGTGTTTTATTTTGTTATGTGGTTTGGTGTGAGTTTGAGTCTCCTAAAGGAATGTCAATTTCAGTTTTTAGTATAATAGTGACTCCATTGCCCAATGAGAGGATAAGGCCACTAATTTATTAGCATTGCAATCATGCTACCTCTATGAATCACTAGTTTGTTGACCAATTTTGACCTCCAAGTAAAAATGGTCAACCCCTATAGGTTAAAAATTTTTCATAGGGTTATTCAAACTTGTATATGGTATTATATGGTCTTAAAGTGTCATGTAATGGTATCTAGGTAGTCACATCAATATTTGACTAACTTTGTTTAAGGTTTAGTATCATATGTACTTGTATAGTCCTAGGGATCATTTATGAGTCATGGTGTTTTCAAGTGCGTTAAAAGGTTTAACATGGTAATGATTCATTATACAAGATTTTTAATGTGTCTTAAGAGTCATATTATCATGTATTAACCTCTTATAATGTTGATATGTACCATAAAGTCATTTTGTCACCTTTTTGTCTAATTTAGAGGAGTTTTAAGTACAAATATCAAAGGAAAAAAATACAATAATTGTGATAGAATAATGTATGTCAGATAAGGGGCATAGAATGGTCAGATCTTAAAAAACTTGTAGTTCAACGCCTAAAATGAGAAAAATACTTATTTACAGGTAATTATGGGCACTTGTACAGACTTAAGAGATTAATTTTCAAGTGAAAATATTTTTAGAGAGTATCATACTATTTAAAATATTAGATTAAATCTTGGTATCAAGTTTTAGGTCTTACAAATATAGATATATCTCTCTCCCCTCCATCATTGCCTTCACAAGCTCAAACAGGCAAAATTCAAATGTAGGGAACAACCAAATAGACAAATTTGGAGTCTAAAACTTTGGTTAATGTTAGGGGTCATAATGAGATTCAATTTATTTTAATTATTTTATATATTCATGGCCCTTCATTTATGAAAAATTGTTAAGAGTGACAACAGGTCATTATGCCTTGTCCATTCAAGTAAGGTTTGGTTTTGCTCAAGTTTCCTTATTCTAAAATTTGATGGAGGAGAATGGTTTTATGATATATTTTAAAAATAAAAATCAATCCTTTAAATTTTGGTTTCATCAACCAATTAAATCTCATGAGGTGTCTTCATCAAAGGAACAAGTGCCTCAAACATGTGAAAATATCACCCCATCTACAAGTGTGTTTTGTTGGTTTAAAGTTTTGCTACCTTCAGAGGTTTTTAGGTGCTTCATAATCCATGGAAAATATCTTAACTCTCCCATTATTCATGTTTTCACTCTTAATAATTATCACTTTACAAATATTCTTTTAAAAGCAATCATGTTTTACACTCTTTGAAAGTATAGTTTGTGCATAAATAATCTTCTATAGGTCTTAATGCCAAGTTTGGCCCAATTGGCAATGAACACTAATGATAAAACATGAAAATAAACTATTGAACACATTTTATACTAAATTTAATGAGAATGAGGCCCAAATTTACTCTCTATAAGGACTTGGATGTGTTTCATCTACCCACATGTTTGCAGACTTGTTGGTGGATATTCATGGCCTATATTTCATGTTTAGTATGTTTTGGTAATGGAGGAATATAGAATAGACTCATAAAAAATTCATTTGACCTTGTTATAATTCTTTGAAACATAAAAATTCATGAAATAGACTATATACTTCATTCTATATACAAACCTTACATATAAGTTGATTGTATACATAGTTTGTACATGTAAATGGACACATTTGAGATTTTATAGTGCTAGTAAAAGATCCATAGGATTATTGAGAGATGATAGATAATGGTAAAAGATTTTATACAACAATAAAAATTTTAAATGGATTAATAAGTTGTCTTATTAGCCTATGCAAGAAAAATGAAGACCTACAAGTGACCAACCTATAGCTCCTCATTTTGGACTAAAACTAGTTGTCTTGAGAAGAAGTTAGATGTGAAAACATGACTCAAATAAGATATAATAGAGGTTAAAAATCAATGAAATTTCATGACCATTTTAAATCCAAAATAGAGTCACGAATATTTAGCCTACATCCTTAATTATCACACATAGTTTTGTATATGGAAACAAGAAGGTAAAGGTCTAAAAATGTCAATAAAGGTCAGTAAAAGTTGAAGAAAAATGAGAGGAAGCCTCCATGAAGTTATAATACTTTTAGAGTGGCATGATGGATTTTAGGAACCAATTTAAATATCTCATTCTCAAACCCTTCTCCAATGACCACCTACAGCCACACTTTGAGAAGGTGCAAAGAACAGTTATGTGTTTGGAAGGATGTAGTGTTTTGGATAATTTGAGGAGGATCCAAACTCTCAATAATATAATAAGATTTATTGATATTTTAAAAAATTTAAATTGAAGACCTTGAAACCCAAAAATGTATTCATACACTTAAATGATTATCTACAGGCTTACTAAGCAAGACAAACCATTTGTAAAGCTTGAAAAGATAAGGTCACCTACAGTTAGTAAGAAGGGAGTTTGGGTGAGATGATGACCAAGTAATGAAACCATCTGAGTTAAAATAACTCAATTGAATTAAATAAATTATTAGATTAAAGTGACAAAACTAGGACATTAAATGTTTAGAGAAAGGTGACCAAACTAAGTCATTTCAACCCTATCTACACAGTTAATGTGAGCTACAACTTGTCTGCCTTGGTAAGGGAAGGTTTCTTATTTAGAATGAATATGGGAGATTTTTATGAATAAAAAATTAATTAATCTGATTCTATTATGTTTTTACAACATCCTTATATTCCTTATACCCAACAATAGAGGGTAAAATGTTAAAAACCTTGTCTAGGCCTATAGATCCTAAGACCGTACACAGGCCTATATGGAGAGTCATAGAAAAGATAACCTAATGGGCGTAAAAATGAGATATGAAGGAATTTAAAAGTTTGAAAATATATTACATACCATACAATAACATTCACATGCAATTAAATACAATAAAAGTTCCTTTTAGGCTTTTGAGACCATCTCGAGCTCTTCGAATGGGTGAATGCATTTCAAATCAGAGTTTCTCTCACTTGGTATGACATTGATCATGTGCATGGAGATAAATGGATTTTATGGGTGATAATTATATCTTCACACTTAAATTTTGTGGCATTATTTGTTATAATGGGTCTCAAAACTTCATGAACAAAGCTTAATAACTTAGACCCCTCTCGAATGGCATGTTTACAACCTGAGAGTCAACTTCTTGCACTTAGAACTATACACAAAAAAAATGTATGGGAACTTGATCTCCTAGGGATATTTTATGGGGATGTTTTATTTCATATTTTGATCATTATCTTAGGTTTTGAGGGCTTAGGGTTTAGGAACAATTGCTAAGAACTAGAATAGGTTTAAACCCTCCTAAAAACCTAGCAAAGACCTGATGTGGAAGATTTGTCTCAAAATAGCATGAGATGACCTAGTTTAATCCTATAATCTCTTAAAAATTATTATTTACTCCAATTATATTCTTAATATGTACTTCATATGTATTTACAATTGTAAAAAATTAAATTAAATACCCTATTTTACAAGGATTTTTTGGTATTTTGTAGGGTTTTAAAGAGATGAACACTTGAAAACTATTGTAAATGGTAATTTTATATTTGTTACATATATTAAATCTTAAAAATACGTATAGTACATCTTGAAATTTATTAAACAAACATAATTTTTCAAGGCAATCTTCAACAGGCTTAAAAAAGACTAGGTTTCAAGACCATTTCATGGTTCTCACACTTCCACTCATTCTCAGGACCTAAAACTTGGCATGGAGTTTTAAATACTTATTGGGTCCTAAAATATGTCCTTGTATTTTAATTACCATATATACAATACCATAAATAAGGAGGTATACATGATTTTAGGGCTACAACGAAAAAAGGCCTAATGAGAGCTTTAGGAGCAAAATGGAGTCTTGAGAGTTGTTACATGAACCAAAATATATTTATTTAGGTCTGATAAGTTATTTAAATTCCTTTCATGTAGATATAGTACCTTTATGAAATTTAATTCAAGTTTTGAGCCATTTGGACAAGGCTAGGCATGGGAGATGAAGGGGTTTCAAGACACCTAAGCATATGAATGATGATTGACACTAAAATGTCATATCAAGGGAGTTTATGAATATATTAAAATTATAAAATAATATGTCTAAAATCATTTCATGTCAAATTTATGATGAAAAATCATATGTGTCACTTCTCATATGCAAAGAAGGGCATTTTTTAAGAAGATGACCAAGGTGTTAAGCTGAGTTTCAAACTCCTATGCCACATGGATAATGGAGCATCTTCATAAGAGATATACATGTCCTTGTAAGTATATTAGTCATGCACTCTAACTCATTTATTATTTTAACTCATTATAGACACTTGGCAATCTCCCTCCTCTACGCCCCTCTCTCTCTCTTCCTCATTTCTCTATATAAACTGCCACTTGTGGCATTATAAGACATCCACATTTGGTATGGCGAAGCTGTACTAAATTGATTAATGTTTTTTACTTTAAACAATATTTCAATCGTGTTTTAGTCTCTCAAATTCTTGCTTAGGTGTGTCAAGTATCTCATGGTTGAATGGCAAGTGATAGTTATCTCTCCTTGTGTTCATCTCACTCTTTCATGCTTTGTGTAAGTAATCTACCTTCTAATAAGTCACATGATGTTTAATTATTTGGTTTTTGTGTATTTAAGTGTAAATAAGAGTATTAGTGTATATAATTGGACCTGCTATTAATCTAACTATAGAAATACATTGCATCTTACCTTCATGTTGAAACACTTTAGTTAGGAGAACCTTGGGTTTTTGGATCAGTTTTGCAAATTATCTTTCATAGTGCAGATTCAAGTAAGATTATGGAATTCATCTTGATGCATCACCTTTATTATATTAGTGTTAATCTCCTTCTATCTATTTTCCTTTAAATTAATTAGGTTAGTGGTTAGTTGTAGGTGTTGTGCAAAGGGATATATCCCTTCAATCTACAGATTCACCTCTCTAATAGGTCACCCACAACCTAGAGGTGTTTCAATGTTACACCAAATTTAAGGAGGCTAGAGTATCCCTCCTTAGGGTGAAAATTTGGTTGATAATAGGTCATTAGAATAAATTCTTACTACATAAAGTCTTTGAGTATTTATATGGACTACTCTTTGTGTTTGTCTTTTTGCTTGCCTAATTAAAATGATATCAACATTTCTTTAAGAAATAGTAGCATAATTTTCTTCTATGTTTATCACTATAATGACAATGTTAAATTGAATGTAACTTATTTGGTTATCCTAGGGTAGTTGTCTAATACTCAAAGAAATGTTTTCTTCTATAATTTTTATCCAGTTCAAACTAGGCTGATGATCAGGATTTTGAATAGCTAAAATGGTCTTGAATGAAATGTAGTAATTTTGAGCTACTTGTCAATCTCTGTGGGCCTCCCTAAGTGCAAGAATTATTTTTTGCTCTTTCTACATAATCTAATTATTAATTAAAAATTACCAAAATAATTTTAAACTGACCTACAATAACTTTGTTATTACCCCAAGTAAGTTTTATGATATGTGAAATGATATCCAATTATGTAGACTGATCCAAATCTAGTTTAGGTTGATAAATTAGTCTTTGAGTTGATGGAAAATTCATATGGACCAAAATATCAAAAAGTGAGTTGCATTATTATTTTAAAACATGCCCCACAATGAGCACCAAAAATATTGACATGAAAATTGGTTAAAGGGACAAATAGATATTTCCATCAATAGTCACGGGATAAGGTCCATCTCCTATTAGCGGGTGGAGCTATCTTTATTGAAAACCAAAAAGGGTGTGGGAAAAGAAACTATTCATAGCAAAAATAGTTTTTATTGGGGTAGTACTTTTAACTATAAAATACAAAAAGGTGACCAAAAAAAATATGAAGGAGAGTGACAAGGGGAATAAATATGCTTATAAAAATAACAAATCAAGTAATCCAAACTCAGAGATTTACTGGAATGTTAAAAAGGTGGGTAATCTTTTAGATGGAAACATTTTTCATTAAATGGATAGGAAATACATATTATGGCCATAAAAACATATATAATTATAGACACTATAAATTTACACCATTTTATTAAGAATAAATGTGTCTTACCCATTCCCTACCTTTTTTATGTTGGTTAATATAGTTTTCTTGTTTACCATCTAACATTGTGTAAATAATCTAGTTAATTACCGTTTTACCTAGGTAATTAGTTAACTATCCCTAATCTAGTAAAATTTCCCCAAGATTATTAGGGGTAAGTTGTTTTAACCTCCCTAACAACCTCTCCATACATGATCCCCATTAAAATCTAATCTAGAATAAGTTTAATCTATGATCTTGAGTTGATAAAACCAACAAATTAAACTTGGATCGAATAGGTAACAATCCCCACGATCATCATTGATCCTGTTAGGATTGACATTGATTTATAGTCAGTCCAATCTCAAGGTAAAGGATCTTGATTTTGGCACACCATAAAAATGATGAAATTCCCCTTGAGCACTATGAAATAATGTCATCCCTATTTTAGTTTATCCACACTCTATCCAAAGCAAAGTATATCCCTATCAATGAGATATTCTTTGTAGCACAGGAAACATTTTTAGAGGTAAGTATGTTGTATATTTGAATGATTTTTTATTATTTCATGGTTCTTTTATATTTTTTTTACTATTGTAAGTCTGTGTATATAAACCAGTGACCAATCCAAAATATTTCTAGGATATGTTAAATCCCTCTTTAGGTCCCATCCTAAGTTTTTCATCACTGACTATAAAGATCAACCAAATTTTTTTCTGGATCAACATCAATTACCTATTCGATATTGATTATGATACAATCAGTATCGATCCCTATGTTTGATTTTTATCTACAACCCAAGACTAGATTAACAATCTTAAGTGTTTCCATTTTATTGTTTTTAAGTCCTAAAATTATGCATTATTGTCTATAGATGACCTTGCCTAGTGTTATACATGATGTGGTTTCAATTCCTAACTTAGCCATAATTCCTCACCCATTATTCACTGATCTAAGTGACCTCTCTTTTGAGTTGGGACTTTGCACGATTGTCTTTGTCCTGACTATATAAGCCATCACCGAGCAACTAGAAGTAATTCAAGAATAAGAAGACTTAGCTATAGCATATTGGAATGAACATTTTGATAATATCTATGTAGTAGATTGATTTATTTCATTTTAGTTTCATAATCTTATCACATGCTTTATTATAATTTATCTCATTATATTATCCACTTGATTGCATAAAAATAGTGGATTGGCATCCCTCTAAATAAGTGTACCACTTCTTGGAACTGATTTTGTATCAGGTAGTCCATTCATCTATCTTATTGATACAATCTTGTCCAAGTTGAATTTTATGTGTTGGTAGTCCTTCCTAGCCAAAAATGATCTCCTACTTTATTGGATCAATGGTGTGTATCCCCCATCACATGTATTCCTCTTTAAAACTTATATTATTTATATTTTTAGTAAGTTAATTTTATTAATAAAATCAACCAAAAAATACTAAAACATTATGGCATGCTTGATAGGACCCCTAAGGTCTCATTGTTCTTGTTATATTTCATTGTGAAATTATTCACTAGTTACATTTTCTTGATTATTTGCTTTCATTTAAAAAGGAAAAAAATCCAAAAATTCTTAATTTTAATTTTAAGGTTTAAAAAGAATTGCATTCATCCTTTACATGCTTAGATAATTCACGTAGAGTAATCTTGATGGATCAAGATATTGTAGTAATCACACTTTCTCACACACAACCAAAACTACATAATTTTAAAAGAAGCATTGAAACATTTTACTATCTAAAGTGGACCCACTTGGATTTCATCACCAAGGGGAAAACTAACTTGGTGTAGTGGCCAAGTATAAACATTTTAGCAAGACGTATAAAGGCTAAGCACCCAACATCTTTATCATTTTAGTGTGTGAAGTGAGGGGTAGGCCCCAATACCAAGCCATGTACTTTCTTCCAACACAAAATTAGGCCTCAAAATACCTTCATGTATATATAGGTTACCATCCTTAAACAAAAAACCCAAAACCATCTTTAGATTACCATTTCTTAGTACCCTCATTGACCCTTTTCTTTACCACATTCTAAATTTAGTTTCTTAAAAAATTAAAATCTTTTAAGTACATTTGGTAGTGTGTGTGTGTGTGTGTTTCCAATAAAATGAGATAATCAAAAGAATATTGTGTGCTTTTCATTTTATTTCTTGATTTCTTTTCAATGCCACATAATTTTGATGCGACAATAGTCACTAAAATTAACCAAACCCCCAACTTCATCCTCATCCATAAAGAACACCCTGAGTCCTCTTACCTCTCCTGAGTCTATTGTGGGGGAAGGGGGGTGCGGGTATTCCCTAGTTCTATATATAGGGATATCTCAAATTCTCTAACATATTGGATAGTAATCCAATTACCCTTAATCATTACCTTAGTACTCAATCCATACATATTCTGATTTCCCCTCGTATACAATCTTCCAAGAATGTTTTTCGCATGCACTTAGAGGGCCCTGAAGGACTCACTATAGCCATGGTTTCCTTTCTCAAAAATCTTCCCCCAATAGGATTTGATACTAATACATCACAACCTTTGAACAATCTACCCTAGTAATATCTATTAGTCCATCTCTAAATAACACCCAAGCCTAAATATTACTACACTTCAACTTATATTTACTCTACCTCCCACTACTTCACCTCAGAACTTAGTGATTTCAATCCCTGCAACTCTCCCACCCATCCAAACTAATATAGCTTCAAATCTTCAAACACAACCTTTACAACAAATTCACATAAATTAACTGCCTTAATAGTACATCCCATTGACTACTCAATACATATCTCTCTTGTAAGCCCTTAGATCCACTTACCTTTAATTATCCCCACAAAAATATATACCCTTGCAATCTCCACAGTTTATGATTGCATCCTAACCTATTATGACCAATTCTATTGGTTACCCCTTATCACAATCCTTTTCCACTCCATTCCATACCTATCAACACCCACAAAAAAATATCTTCAGGGGTATTCCTCAATATAATACCCCTTATGAATAGGATGGAAAATATAGAAGCCTTTGCCTTTGGGTATAAAAATATGCTCATATATGAGAAAATATGAAATAAACCCATTAATCTAGCTATCCTAATTAGACCATACCCATCACAATGGGAACTTCTAAAATTTATTAAATTTTAAAATAAGGAAGATCCTCAGCAACACATTAGAGCATTTAGACATGCTTGTTATCTCATATCTCATGATGATGCTCTCCTCCTAAGGATATTTCCCATGTCGTTAGCTGGACCAGCCTTAGTCTAATATAACTCTATCCCTCAACACTCCTTGTTCTCTTTTGGGCAACTGGACCAAATTATTTTAGAACACTTTTCCATTAACATCATAAGGAAAGTGACCATAAATGACCTCTATGCCATTAGACAATTTGATGATGAATCTATTATCGATTTCATGGCTAGATGGTGAAATCTTATAAACCAACTCACTTTCTCCCTTCCTCAGCCAAAATTAATCAAATTATTTACGAGATCATGCATTAAATATATATCATCAATGTTAAAATTAAAACCCACTGAGGGGGGGTGAATCAGTGGTAGAAAATAATCTAATTCAATTTCCTAAACCCTTTCAAATACTTAAGCATTCAATACAATCATTCATGAAGATATAGCAATGAATAATAAAGATATTGCAAGATCACATACACAACACAAGATCTATGTGGGAAACCCTCTTTGGAAATAAAACCCACTCTCAATCCTAAAAACACATGGATTGCTATCCTATAATATGATCATAAACAAGAGACTAATCAAGTCTTTCTGATAAGGAACCTTGGTCAAGTCCTTCTAACCAAAGGCCTTTAGTGAAATAGTAGTTCCATAAGGAGCACATGTCCCTAAGATGATCAAGTCCTTTTGACCTACAACCTTGATCAAGTCCTTATAAAAAAAAGGTTAGTGAAACCTTGTTTCACAAGGAGCAACTACCCTAAGGAAGATCAAGTACTTTAGACCCTTCTTGAAAATAACACTTCCACCTTAGAGATGATGCCTTCAACACCTAATGATGGACCTATGATTATCTGATAACTTCATAAAATATCTCTCTAACTCATACAAACCTATCACATATGAATTTCACACACAATCTCTCTCCTTCTTCACTCAAATAGTCCTCATATGCACACTTGGATCTCTTTGCATTACTCATTAACTCAACCAACAGGCACACTCCTATCCTTCACTTCACAACTCTCACAAATCTTCCACAAAAAATTCTATAAATCATCATCTTTGATTTTAATATATATAGATAAATCATGAATTATCAATTCCACATTAATCCTTATCAGCCAAAATACATGCCTTCACCCTTAAGGCATCTCACATGGGTCACACTTAAGCACAACACACTTTCAAATAAGCCCTAAGTCACTTTTAGGTCCTATGGAGACCCATTCATCTCTTTGACACTTTTCTGAGAATAATAGGAACATATGACCACTTAAAAATACATAGGTCCACTCTTTATGTCCCCTAGGACATCCTTAAATAATCACAGTCACCTTTTCTCACCTTTGTATATGTTCAATCAACTCAAATAGAGACCTTATACAGAGGAACACCATTACTAAACATATAGTCAATTTATTAAGCATTATTCATACTCAATATAAATTTATCACACCTTAAAAATACTTACAAGGCATCCTCATGGAGTCTAAAACACTCTCAAATATCAAAGTCATCATGAGACATCAAAACAAGCTATCCTTCTCAGGTCACTTGCAGAACAAGCACAAACACATAGTAAACTTTAGAGCTCAATACCTTTATCTGTATATACAATTATACCTTTAAATTCATATTACCAAATATGCCTTGGAATCCTTTACAACTTCACCTTTTACACCATGAGCAAATTCTACATAGATCAAAAGATATGGCATAAAAACTAGACACTGGTATTTTCCTTTATAAAATTCAAATAGTCACTATTAAACTTCAAACACAAATCTCACATCTCGTGTCCTCATTGCTCAGATCAAATACGCTCTATCGAGCTTGTTCAATTTTTAACACATAGGTATAAATTCTCAAACATTAAACCTTTGTCACTTTGACCTCATCGCATGTAATTTTGAAATGTTGACTCCATGCACTCCATCAATCTCTATAGATCAATTAGGTATTTATCATGCATCTCACATCATTTGATCAATCTGTATGAACACTCACTTGTCGTTAGAAATTTATCCTATACCTTTACTACCTGCACCTATCCTCATCTCACTGCTTCCTGACTTCTTGGAGCAATGTGCACCGTTGATATTGCTTGAACTTTAACTTGTGCAAAAATGACTATGGAAACCTTTGAAATATGCTTGGAATGCCAACTTTACATATTCATAACTTTTGCCTCACTCGCATGTTCTCAAATTTGGACCATATGATATCCTCACATAGGAGAATCCAACCATGTGACAAAATAATCTTGAAACATTCACATGTGTGAGATATAATGCAATTAAAATGCCTTCTCAAAATCTTCTATCACAGAGCCAACTATGCATAGAATTTGTCTGGGAGACCAACTTTGCTCCTACATAACTTTTTATGTGCTTTAGTGTATGATCTCAAATTTAGTTCAAATCAACTATTCATAAAACTAAACAAACCCATATGATCAAATTCATCTGAAACATCCACACATGTAAGATATTCCTTCATCAAAATTCTTACTTGGCTCTTTTTGGCCACATGCAAATTTGGTTAAGTATGGGAAAATAATGAATTATAATTGAGAATCCAACTCTCCACCCTCATATATTTGATCGCACTTCAATGCATGACTTTAAAATACCACAAAGAAACTAGGCATAACAATTAACAAACCCATATGATCACCTTCTCCTAAAACATCCACATGTGTTACATATTCCACCATCAAAATGCTTACTTGGCTCTTCTTGCCACTTTGCAAATTTGGCTAAGTATGGAAAAACATTGTCAAAATGCCTGGGAGCCCAACTTTGCACCCATATATATTTGATTGCACTTAGGCATATGACTTGAGATTTATCACATAAAAACTAGGTAAAAATGTGATCACAACCCTATGACCAACTTCCCCCTGACTCATCCACACGTGGTAATGATGATGTCAGCAAACTACCTACTCAGATTTTCTATCACTAGACCCAAACTATCTAGATGAAAACTATGGACTAACAGATGAATTTCACTTAAGCACACAAACACTCCAAGAATAGATAACATATTAAGGACCTCTTTCACATGATCTAATCACCATACTCATCCTTGAACATCTCTAATCAAGCCAAAACTGAAGATCAACCAAGCCAACTTCAAGCACATTAGGACAAGCACATTGCATACTTTGTCATTGTTACGTAGGCTATCAAAGAACTTCATCCACTCATCAAGACACCTCCATGAAATCACCATGACATCACTAAAAACTCTCCAATAATATCCCCCTTTGTCATTTATGTCAACAAACTTCATATATAGCAATATTCAGCTCACCTTCTCTCTCTTCAAGCACTCCCACAATAGGAACTTTCTCCCCCTTTAACACAATGACAAAGTGGGAACCAACTGATCCTGAGGACCTAAAAAGACCATAAATATGAAAGGACCATCTTAGAAAGATGATACAAACTCCTTCTTACCTTGATCCTACTTTTGCTTGTCTTGACAACTTCCTCTCTTGTTCCATGCCAATACTCACTTTAACCAAGCACTGCAACCAATGAAGATAGAATAAACAAAACACTAAAAAATGATATAAATTACCAAGAAACATCTGAGAGGGACTCCCCCTAATATCTTTGAGCCATTTCACTCTTGATAATATTTAGATCTCCACACACCATGAAGAACCACCATGCAAGCTTACCATCTTTTTTTCTCAAGACATTTTCATGACCACCAACTCTGCATCTGAAATATAGATTATTTACAAACCTTTGGAGAAATATTATGCACTTATTTCTCCCCCTCAACCATAGACATTCTACTGATTCATAGAGAAATAAATGACACCTAAGCTTTGTCTTAGATACTCAAATGTAGAATTTGACAATGGTTTTGTCATAGTATTTTCAAATTACTCTTTTGTAGATACATACTCCAAATTAACACATTTATTAATCACTTTTTCTCTTAAGAAATGATATCTAATAGGAATGTGCTTAGGTTTTGAGTGCATAATAGGATTCTTTGAGATACTAATTGCACTAATATTGTCATAATAAATAGGACAAGGTCCATTTTGTCTTACCTTATAATCCTGCAAAGTTTGTTTCATCCACATGACTTGAGTACAACAAGAGGCAACTATTATATACTCATATTCTATAGTTAATAGAGACACTGAGGTTTGGTTCTTGCTTAGCTAATACACCAAGAATTCTCTTATGAAGAATACCCCCCCCCCCACTAGTACTCCTCCTATCATCCACACATCCTGCCCAATTTGCATCAGTATATGATTTCAAAGAGAATTTTTTTCTCTTGAGATACCATAAACCATACTCTATGGTGCCTTTGAGATATCTCAAGATATTTTTGACTACTTTCAAGTGAGATTCTCTAGGTTCATCTTGAAACCTTCCTACAAGACCCACTGCTTGCATGATGTCAGACCTAAAAGAAGTAGAGTACAAAAGACTTCCAATCATGGATTTATACAAAGTTTGATCAACTTTTGGTGAGTCATCCAGTTTGCTTAACTTACATCCTATGATCATTAGATTACCCATTGGCTTACAATCCATCATGTCAAACTTCCTTAGTATATCTTTGATTTATTTATCTATGAAATGAATATCCATGTATCAAGTTGATTAATCTATAATCCTAAGAAAAAAGATAGTTCTCCCAACATTAACATTTCAAACTTAGTCTTCATAGTGTCTACAAATTCTCTACTCATTTATCATTGTCAGATCCAAAAACTATGGCATCAACATATACAACAACTATCAATTAATGATTGTCTGTTATCTTAATGTACAAATTACTATCAGCTACCCCTCTTTTAAAACCTTGACTCAAGAGATACTTATCTAACCTATCATACCAGGCTCTAGGATATTATTTGAGATCATACAGAGCCTTCTTTAGTTTGCACACAAGATCTTGATTACTTCACATGAAGTATCCTTAAGGTACCTCAATGTAGACTTCTTCTTCTAAGTTTCCATTCAAGAATGTAGATTTCAAATCCATTTGATATACCTTAAAACCTTTGAAACTTGTATATGCCAAGAAGAGTATAATTTCTTCCATTCTTGTTATAGGAGAAAAAATTTCATCAAAATCTATTCCTTGAACATGAGCATATCCTTTACACACCAATCTAGCCTTGTGCCTTGTGACTTGTCCTTTCTCATTCATTTTTTTTGAAAACCCACTTGGTACCTATCATGTTTTTATCTTTTGGCTGGCCTAGGAACTAAGACCCATGTTTCATTATTTTCTATTTGATCAATTTCTTCATTCATTGCAACATTCCAACTATCATCTTTCTAGCTTCCATGAATGTTTTGGGTTCAGTCATGGATAACAAATATGAATCTTATTGATTTTGATTGATCAACATTATCCTTCTAATCTGCAACCTTGAACCAACATTTCCAATAATTTTAGAGAGTATATGATATTTTTTAATTATTCTAGATGAAGCTTTAGAGTCTTATCTTTCTTCTTACTCTTCATATTCATCATCTATTTAAATAGATAACTCATCATTATTTGTAATAAAATTCTGAATTAAATCACTTACCTGCAATTTTGGCTTTTTGACTCTACTTGTCTCATCTACCCTTACATTTAAACTTTCAATAATCTTGTGAAGTCTTTTATTGAAGCACCAATAGGTAGTATTGATAAAGGAGTAACCTAATAAGATGCCCTCATTATATCTTGAGTCAAATTTCCAAGATTCTCTTCATCTCTTTTAATGAAGCACCTACTCCTAAACACTCTAAAATCTTTGACATTAGTTTCTCTATTTTTCCAATTCTCATAAGGAGTCTTATCACCATTTACTCTAATTTGATACCTGTTTAAGATGTAAAAAAAAGTGTTAGATGCCTCTTCCCAATAGCCATCTGATAATTTTGTGTCTTGAATCATGGTTCTACTCATATCTAAAATAGTTTTATTCTTCCTTTCAATAACACCATTCTATCATGGTGTTCTAATGGCAAAATATTGTCTTCTTATTCCTTATTCTTCACAAAAATCATCCAAATTATGAGACCAAAACTCACCTCCTCTGTCTTATCTCACACACTTGATCTTTGAACCTTTATCATTTTCAACAAGGGCTTTGAATGCCACAAATCTTGAAAAAACTTCTAATTTTTATTTAAGAAAGAATATCCAAGTCATCCTCGTAAGATCATCAATGAGAAGCATGAAGTAGCTATTACCTTTAATACTTTAAGTTCTCTTAGGTCCACATACATCAGTGTGGATCAACTCAAATGACTCTGTAGTGGAGAATTCTTTGTTTTTGTATCTTCTCTTGGTTTGCTTCCCATGAAGACATGCTTTGCAAAGAGAATGAGGAATCTTAGAAATCTTGGGCATATTCCTTACCAACCCCTTTGAATTGATCTTTACCATATTATCAAAATTTATATATCCAAGCCTTCTATTATAAATCCGTCTTTCTTCCAAAGGACTCATGAAGCACTTTTCCTTCTAGGATTCATAGAATACATACATGTTGTTATCTATTTTATGAACCTTTTCAACTAAGCTATTATATTTTGCCTTTCTTCACATACATCATCATGAAAAGTTATAACATTTCTTTGATTAAACATTTGGCTTACACTTAAAATATTATGTTTCAAACCTTCTACATATAATACATTATCAGTCTTTGTATGACCGTTGTCCAAACTCATAGTACCTTTGCCAACAATGTTAGAAAATTTGTTATCACCAAATCTCACTGCACCTAGGTTGGTCTTCATTAGAGAGATAAAATTGCTCTTATCTCATGTCATATGTTTTGATCATCCACTATCTATGAAACATCTCTTATTTTCATCTTCTTGAGTATGCAAGGCTACTTAAAAAAACAATGACTCTTCCTTTGGTGGTTTGCTTGAATTTTGATTCTTTTCTTCTTTAGGCTTAGTCTCCTTGAACCATTTAATGGTGTCAATGACTTGTATATCTTTTTTACAAAATGTTGTTATACAATTTTTAGCTATATGACCTTATTGGTTACAATTTTAGCATATGAGATCCCTTTTGATCTCTAGAGAGAGAAAAATTCCTATATCTATGATTGAATTGATTGTAGGAGAAGCAATACCCATTGAAGACATAGTTCATATTTGACTTCCCTTTTTCTTGTCCATTACTAATCAATGAATTTTCATTCTTGACCCTTTTGGTGGAAATGGAATCTTTTTTATCCTTAGATAATAGCACATCTGAGTAAGTCATGACTTTACTTTCCAATTATTCTTTATTCATCATGATCTATTGATTCTTGATTGTTGCCTCTAGATCTTATACTTGTGTCATCACACCATTAATTTTTGATAAAGCACATACTAGTTTATCTTGAAGACAAGCCATAACCTCTTTGTCAACCATTGTCCCTTTGATCAAATTCAAGTGGTTAAAATTTTCAATAAGGACCTACTTTGATACCAATTATTAGGGGTAAAATCCACTAAGGGGGGTGAATCAATGGTGGTAAATAATCCAATTCAATTTCTAAAACCCTTGAAAATACTTAAGCATTCAATACAATTATCCATGAAGCTTATAGAAGTGAACAATAAATATAATGCAACATCACATACACAACATAAGATTTACATGGGAAACCCTTTTGGGGAATAAAACCCACTCTCAAGCCTGCAAACACATGGACTATTGTCCTATAAGATGATCACAAACAAGAGATTGATCAAGAACCTTGGTCAAGTCCTTCTGACCAAAGGCCTTTAATGAAATGGTAATTCCAAAAGGATCACCTACCCCTAATATGATCAAGTCCGTCTAACCACCTATTTTGTCAAGTCCTTCTAACCTACAACCTTGATCAAGTACTTCTGACCAAAGGTCTTTAGTGAGACCCTATTTCACAAGGAGTAACTACCCCTAAGGAAGATAAACTCCTTTAGACCCTCCTTTAAAATAATACTTACACATTATAGCTAATTTATTCAACACCTGATGATAGACATTTGATTATATGATAAATAGAAAAACTCTCTCTCTAACTCATACAAGCCTCTCACATAGGCATGCCACAATATATCTCCTTCTTCACTCAAACAGTCCTCATATGCACACTTGGAACTCTTCACATATCCTATAATTACAAGATCACTATCTTGACCTTAAGAACATGACCTACAAGTAATAAAAATAGTTAACAAATTGTTCTACTCATTAACTCAACCAACAAGCACATTACCTATCCTTCACTTCACAACTCTCACAAATATTCCACACAAAAGTCGAGAAATCATCATCTTTGGTTTCAATATATATAGAGATATCATGAATTATCAATTCCACATTCATAAGTTTTTGCCACAATACATGCCTTTACCCTTAAGGCATCTCACATGGGTCACACTTATGCATAACACACTTTCAAATAGGCCCTAAGTCACTTTTAGGTCCTATGGAGACCCATTCAACTCTTTGACACTCTTCTAAGCATAATAATAACACATGACCCCTTAAAAATACATAGGTCCACTCCTTATGTCCCCTATAACATCCTCAAATAATCAGTCACATTTTATCACCTCTATGTATGCTTAATCAACTCAAATAGAGACATTATACACAGGAACACCATTATCGAACATATAGTCAATTTCTTAAGCATTGTTCATACTCAAGATAGATTGATCACACCTCCAAAATACTCATAGATCATTCTCATATATTATAAAACACTCCTAAATAGAAAAATCATTATGATACATCGAAATAGCATCAAAATGAACTCAAATATCCTTCTCAAGTCACTTGCAAAATAAGCACAAACACACAATCAACTTTGGAGATCTATATTTTTTTCTATAGATATAATTAGACCTTAAAATTCATATTTCTATATTCACCTTTGAATCCAATACAACTTCACCTTTTACACCATGAGCAAATTCTACATATATTAAAAGATATAGCACAAAAACTAGACATTGGTATTTTCCTTTACAAAATTCAAATATTCAAATTCAAACAGTCACGGTTAAACTTAGAATGCAAATGTCATATCTCATGTCCTTGCTAGTCAAATCAAATAGCTCCATCGATATTTTTCAATTTTTAGCACGTAAGTGACAATTCTCATATGTTAAACCTCTATCACTTTAACCTCATCTCATGCAACCTTGAAATTTTGACTCCATGCACTCTGCAATCTCTGCAGATCAATCAAGTCTTTATCATCTCACACCATTTGATCAATCTATATGAATACCCACTCACTATTATATTTTTATCATGTACCTTTGATTATTCATTAAACATCATGTACCTATCCTAATCTCACTATTTCCTAACTTCTTAGAGCAACACGCACTGTTAATCTTGCTCAAAATGTAACTTGTGTAGAAATGACTAAGTATGGAAACCTTTGAAATACACTTGGAAGGCTAAATTTACATAGTCATAACTTTTGCTTCGCTTACTCACATGTTCTCAAATTTGGACCATATTATCTCCTCACATAGGAGAATCTAACCATGTGACAAATTGCTCATGAAACCTTTTTACATGTGAGATATAACACCATTAAAATTCCTTCTCAAAATATTCTATCAGAGAGCCAACTATGCTTAGAATTTTTCTAGGAGACCAACTTTGATCCAGCATAAATTTTGCTACACTTCAGTGCATGATCTCAAATTTAGTAAAAATCAACTATGCACAAAACTGAACAAACCCATATGATCACCTTTTCCTAAAACATCCACAGGTGAAAGATATGTCTTCATCAAAATGCTTACTCAGATCTTTCTAGCCACATGCAAATTTGGCTATGGGAAAACAATGAATTCTGGTTGAGAAACCAACTTTTCACCCTCATATCTTTGACCACACTTTGATGCATGACTTGAAAATTATCACAAAGAAACTAGGCATAAAAATGAATAAACCCATATGATCACCTTCTCATGAAATATCCACATGTGTGAGTTATGCCACCATCAAAACTCTTACTCAGCTCTTCTTGCCACTTTGTAAATTTGGCTAAGTATGGAAAACATTATCAAAATGCCTACAAGCCCAAATTTACACCCATATATCTTTTAATGCACTTAGGTGCATGACCTAAGATTTATCACATAGAAATTAGGTACAAATGTGATCACAACCATATAACCAACTCCCCCTGACTCATCCACATGTGGTAATGGTGACATTAGCAAACTACCTACTCAAATTTTCTACCACTAGACCTAAACTGTCTTGATGAAAACAATGGACTAACATACAAATTCCACTTAATCACACAATCACTCCAAGCATAGATAACATCTTAGGGACCTTTTTCAAATTCTCCAATCACCATACTCATCCTTAAACATCTCTAATCATGCTAAAACTGAAGATCAACCAAGCCAACTTCAAGCACATTAGGATAAGAACATTACACACTTTGTCATTATTACTTAGGCTATCAAAGAAAGCACTTCATCCACTCACTAGACACCTCCATGACATCACTGGAAACTCTCCAACAATCAACATTATGGGTTCAATCCTTCAAGACTTTTGACGAGGCCTTTTCAATGGCCCATAAACTAGAAAGCTAAGCTTTAGAAGAAGGGAAGGCAAAGTTATGTAATAAAAACTTCAAAATTGATCCCTCTAAAATAACTAATAATACCAAAACTAAAGGAACTACTAATGTTATGATCTTAAAATCATCACCTCTATAGACAAAGAACCAATCTAAACCCTCTACCTCCCAAGCAGGACCACAAAAACTGTTAACATGGTTTCTTCCTTAGTAGTATACACCCTTAGAGGAATCATATGCTTCTATTTTATATAAAATATTAAAATATTTTATTATTAAACTTCCTCTGATTAGACCTCTTGATGACTCTTGCCCCAAACCTATTTGGTTCAAATAAAATGACTTTTGAAATTACCATCATGTACCAGGTCACATAGTCAATAGGTGTCTTTACTTTAAATGTCTAGTTTAAAACCTTATTGACTAAAAATAATTATAGTTAGATAACCCTAATTCTCCTCCTAATAAATTCATGTATATATTTATGCAACCATTCCCTAACCATCCCTCTACGTCTAATTCTATATAGGCTAACTCATGATGCACCTCGAATCATGAGACCCATGTGATAAGTATAATCCATGATCAACTTCTACCTAAAGAGATTAGTAGTATTTATGAATCACCTTCAAAAATAATCAAAATCCCATATCTCCTTATAATATATTCTTTCAAACCATCTAAATCAAGTATATCTGTCCCCAAGACTCACGTAGGTTTTTTGGATCTCATTAGTTGGGATCCTCTTGAGGAAACATTACCTAAGCTTGTTCAAGACAATCAACTAAAAACAAAGGATGAGAGATCTATTAAGGAAAATAATAATTTGTATATCCTATAATATATGCATACCACTCCTTTAGTCACTACTACACTTTCACGTACCATACCCATTCCCTATAGCTTACTCCATCCTAAGAGGATTGTTATATTACCTTGACCAACTCTAAAACCAGCTTCCCTTATAGCTCAAGATGAGCCAAATCTTGTAAAGTGAGAAATTAAGGGAAATGCTTCAAGAAGTGGAAAAAAAACCTTGGGGTGTCACAAATAAAATACTTACAACATCCACCCATAAGAATTGAACTCCCTAAAGAGGATTTCCTTGTTACCTCCTAGAGCATCCATATTGGGACCTCATCCTTCCATGAGACCAAAAAACACCATTGTGGAATCCTCTTCTAAAGATCATATACCATTATAGATGGATCTGCTTATAGTAATAATGACAATACATAATCCCTTAAATCCTTATTACCCATAGAATCTAGGTGCAAGGTCTTATCCCAAACATAAAGTATACTATGTTGGAAATATTCAAACAATCAATGAAAAGAAGCAAGAATCAAAATCAAATTAAAATTCCATGTCAATGCCTTATAATGTAGAAAATCTCAACCAATATCCACTATGGGGGTCTTACTCTAAGATTCTAGATCGACTCCTTCAAACTTCCCTTATCACACTACCACTAGTAAAACCTGTCAACCCCCATGTTCAAAGGCCAACATGGTATTGAGAAAGGAATAAATTTGCCTACCATTGAATAACAAGACATGATACCAAAATTTATAACATTTTGAAATATATATTCCAAAATTTATTAGAAAGAGGATGATCTTTTATTGGAATAATTTGGTCATGATTATCCTCGTAATCAAACTACTAAAGTCACGACCACTCTGAGAACTAGTATATTACCAAGAGGGTCAAAACTAATTTCAAAGAAAGATATAACCTCTAATAAAACTCATTATCAACCCCTCTTAAACCCTCTAGACTCAGATGATTTTGAAAACATAGAAAATCCACCACTGTTTTAGATAAACATAATACACATAGCTATACGATCTCAGACCTAGGGTCATAAGACCCAAAATCCAAACAAAGCCAAGGTGATTATTTCAAAATCTCCTAATTCTATCATATACATTCCTAAAATGTCCATACCAAAACCTAAGTTTTTTATTCTAGGGAAAGCACAAAATAATAATGCTTTGGAGTAAATACAGATATCAGTTCTAAAACAACTCCATCAAGTCCCCATCAAGATGTATTTATATGAAATTATCCAAAACTCTCTAAAACATCATGAGGCTATGATAGAGGCCTTGTAATCTACCAAGATACTCTAAAATGAACCCCATCCTCTATTATTTTTTATCACATCTTTGTAGAATTCATCATCCATCACTTTCCATAATTTTGAAATATCACCATTACAACCTGATGATTAAGATCCATCATTATTTATCATTACCTAAATTAATCAGACCCAAATCAAATGAGTAATGATTTATAATGGAGAAAACATAAATATTATCTCCTCACATGCTTTTAGGCAACTCTAGTTACCTAAAAATTTTGTAGCTCAATCTCCAACCATCCTACGAGCATTTAATGATATTGTGGCCCCTACATTAGGAATAGTTATCCTTCCCAGCCAAGAAGGTATACATACTCTCCCAAAATTATTTTATGTAATATAAAGGTAATTTCAATCTAAAATCTTATTAGGATGTCCTTAGATACAAGCTATGCATTGTGTCCCATCTACTTTACACTGATGTCTTAAATTTGAACATGAGGGTAAGATCATATTATCCAAGTCGATTCACATTTTTTAAGACATGAAACTTGACTTATCAACCTAATGATATCTTTATCCCCATGAATAACTTAATTACATTATATTTATGAGAAAAATGTACCATCTCTACTATACCTTCATCATGTATCCCTAATGTAAACTCTTTCGACTCGATATTCCAACAACTTTTTGTAGGGGAATATCAGCTATTAACACTTATCACTTTATCAACCCCCCAATAATATGTACATCTTGATCAAAATCGTACCTATCAACCCAATATAAGAGACATTATGCCCTTAAGACCTCCTCATCTCTAAATGCACTTAACCTATGAAGGAATTGATCAATCTCCTTTATATAGGGAAAGTGAAATATGTGCCCAACCATCCACATCTAATTTATCCTTTATTGAAAAACAAAAATTTTCACAAATGTACCTAAAATTTTATTCTTGCAATAGTTTTAGCTTAGGATGTTATAAATAACGACCCCATGATGTTATGATAAATGACCTTAGAAAATTGCATGAGAAACATGGGCTTGATTTCAAGAAAACCCCTGAGTTGATGATAATCATGCTTTAGTATCCCATGTACCTATGGATGTGGATTATGAAAATCCCTCATCTCCTCTTGGTCCCCCTATGGTAGCTGATGACACCATTTCCATCCCACCAAAATTTTTATTTATTTACACCATTCGCCTAAACCACTAACTTATCAATGCAATGAGAAAACCATATCCCTTCCTTTAGTTTTTCATGACCTAATAGATGAATATTCTATTGAGGTGTTTTTAATGTTTTATTTAATGTGTCCAAGGGTGTTCATGAGGTGTCAATTATGCTAGTAGGTCAATGACAAAGTGTGCCTTAGTGATCATGCATGGACCTTGCAGTGGTTGCTTGGTTAGGCTAGATGATGGATGTTGATGATGTGTTAACCATGCTTTAGGGGTCTTATGGTGTGTAAGGAGTGATTGGTGTACTTTATAAATTGAAATTAATTAATCTAAGTAGTCTTGTGAAGGTCTAGGTTATCCTAATCATCTTGGTAGAATTTCTTGAGTAAGCAAAATGATGACATAAGAATTCATACATGTGAAGGTGTCAAAAAAAATGGTCACATGGGTTTGATCATATTTTTTCCTAAAGCATGTGTTTCAAATTTTATATCTTGACATGTTGTCTATCAAAATTTATGATGGTTCAAATTTGCTCTCCCAGGCAGATTTCATTATTTTCCATAGCAAAATTTGCATTAAAAAGTGACTGTTGGAATTCAAATATTTAAATTTATAAAGGAAAACCAGTCTGAAATGTTTTGCTTATAAATTTTGATAATGGATTAATTTTATGATGGATTAAAAATAAAATTAGTATATAACTTTAAGATAAATCCAATAAAATTGATTTGGAGGTTTGACTAGTCGTACATTTGCATTTATAAAGGTTCAAAGCTGACTAAGGGTTTGACTTTCTTTTGAAAGTGACCCAAGAAATATGTTTGAGTTTTTCTTGATGGTGTTTAGATGTTTCATGGTGAAATATCTATTTAATAATGTTTTATATTCCATAAATATCATTTGTATATATTTTGGAGTTTTGACCAATCCATATTCAGTATGAACCATTGCTTAGAAGTTGATTGTTTGTTCATTCATGGTGTTTTCATGCACAAGGTGATTGATTGAAAGGTTTTGCATAAGTAGAAGAGTGTATTGGTGAATGTAATAACTTGAGGGTGTTTTATGGGTCATGATTCATGGACCTATGTGCTTTGAAGTGGTCTTATATTTCTATTTTAGCTCGATGAAGTGTTAAATGGGTGAATAGGTCATCATGGACCTAAAAGGGTTAATTAGGCTTGATTGAAAGGTGTTATTGCTTAATCATGATCTATAAAATTTATGGTTGACCTATGTAGTTGGTGTATCTTTTTTTAAGTGGGATATAAGCCTTAAGGGTTAAGGAATGTCTTGTGGCTGACCAAGAAGGTGGTGATTATGAAGGCTCTATAAAGAGCATAAACAAAGATAAATGCTTCTAGAGTTGATGTGCAAAGTATAGTGAAGTGTGAGTAAGATTGGTGGATGGATTGAAGAGCATAGTAGTGTGAGTAATATGTGTGTGACCTACAAGTTATATTTCTAATGTTGTAATAGTTTTTTGTAGGGTTGATGATTGAAAATGAGTGAAGAAGTGTAGAGAGATCCAAAAGGTTGTTTTAGATGCATTTCTTGTGTGTGAAGGCTTGAAAAAGTGTGAAGGGTTGAAGAGAGATGTTATTCATTATTTATCCATCATATTGGAAGGTAATCAGAGTTTGGAGGTATTTATATCAGAAGGTGTTGTGTGGGTGCTCAACATCTAGGGAAAGTGGGTGTTTGTCCATACTTAGGGGTTAGTGATCTTTATGAAGTGGGTAATTCACTAAAGTATCTTATTTGTGATCTATTATAGGATTTTAGTCCATGTGTTTCCATCATTAAGAGTGGATTTTATCCCCCATGAAGGTTTCCCACATAAATCATTTGTTATGTGCTTTTATCTTGCATGATTTTCATTATTCATTGCAATGAATGGTTTACTAAAGTCTCTTGTTTGTGATCTCTTATAGGATTTTATTCCATGTATTTTCAAGATTGAGAGTGGGTTTTATCCCCCATGAGGGTTTCCCACATAAATCATGTGTTATGTGTTTTGATCTTGCATGATTTTCCTTATTAATTTCAATGAATGGTTTATATGCTTCATGAATGATTATGTTGAATGGTTAAGAGTATGAAGGATTAGAATTGAAGTTGATTTGCTTGAATCACTGATTCATGCCCCCCCTCTTAGTGATTTTACCTCTAACAATTAGTATCAAAGCCACACCTTCTTTGGAAGTTTAACCACTTGAAGGTGATCAAAGGTACAATGGGTAGTCATCGAATGCAAAGTGGTTTCTCTTTTAAGCAAGCACCACTATTAAATGGATCCAACTATGCTTTTTGGAGTGTAAGGATGAAGACCTATATCATGTCTTTATGTTTTGACATTTATTAATCTATTATGAATAGTTATTCTACACCCCTTACTCCTCCAACTAGTGTAGCTAACAATATGTTGAGTGAGAATAATTATAAATCTATGAATGCTATCATTTGTGGCCTATCAGAGGCTAAGTTCACCAAGGTAATCCATTGCAAGTCTGCCAAGTAAATCTGGGACAAATTTTAGATCATTTATGAAGTAGATTCAAAGGTTAAGTTAGCTAAATTATAGACATACCAAAGGAAATTTAAGGGCCTCAAAATGAAGTAATAAGATACTATGGCATCCTATCTTCTAAGGGTTGATGAGGTGGTGAACATAATCAAAGGTCTTGGAGAGGAGATTGAAGAAGTTACTATAGTAAAAAAAGTATTAAGGTCTCTCACTCTCAAGTTTGATTCAAAAAAATTTACTATAGAAGGAATTCATGATCTCACCAAGATGAATATGGATGAATTGCATGGCATTCTTACTACCCATGAGATGAGATTCAATGAGGACAAACCACCAAAAATATAAGCAGCCTTCAAAGTGATCAAAGAGACAAAAGGCAAGAAGATCAAGTTAAGCCTTGAAGACTTTAATCTTAATGAAGATCAACTTAAATCCATGATTGCAATAAAATTGAATGTAGGATTAAGTAAATATGAAGGGAAACTTCCTTTAAAAATTCATGTGGTAAAGTTGGTCATTTTGTAGCTATGTGCCCAAATAGAGGCAAGTTTGAATACAAGGAAGCTCATCAGGAATCTCATGAGGATGAACATAAGAAATTTGAGGGTCCTATCAAGTGAAAAAATCTATTCAACATGATAAATGGAAATAAAGAGCCATACAAAGGCATTAAGAGTCTTTACCATGAAGAAGATAGTCACTCATTTGTTGAAGAAGAAAGAAACATATCAGATAGTAATGATTCATCTCATGATGAAAATAAAGAGACAACGTTCATGGATGTTGAGGATGATGAAGGTCAATGTTAATTGGGAAGATATCTCTTTAGTGGAGATGTCTTAGAGGAAGAATATTAGTAAGTTACTCTTGAAGATAAATATATGAATACCTTGGAAGAGTTAAAGCTTATATAAGGCAAGAACAAAAAGCAAGCATCCTTGATCAAGACCTATGAGAAGTAATTTGGCTTATTTGAAGAAAGTATGAGTAATCAAGTCAAATATCATGATGAGATCACTCAACACCTTGAAACTTAGGTTTTTACCCTAGATGAAGAGGTAAATAGTAAGGATGAAGAATGTGTCAAATATAAATTAGAGATGGAGTCTTTTCAGGTGAAACTAGATCAAGCTATGAGTAAGCTTGAAACAAATCAAAAAATTTAGAAAATTAAAGTTGATCTTAATGACCTATTGAGCAATCAAAAGGTCTCAAATGACAAGTCAATCCTAGGGTTCCAAGAAGATATTCAAAAATATAATAAGATTGAGAAGACAAGATGATAGATCAAAAGACTAATCATGTTAAGGAGAGATATAATAAAGATAAGAAGTATGTCAATATGAATAATAAGGACAACTTCAAAAGCTACAAAATTTCAAATCAAATCAAGCAATCCAATGCAATAGGGTATGATAACTCCTTCATGGTTACTATTATTCTTGTCGTTAGTTTGGTCATAGGATCATTGATTGTAAAATAAAATCTCTTGGTAAGATATTTACATAGAATTAAGAGAAATATAATGACAAGCATGAATAATATCATCACTTAAGATAGTCAACTAGTCCACAAGGAAAACATGACATCTTGTGTTATAGGTGTCAAGGGATTGATCATATTGAAAGGTCTTACAATGCATTCATTATGAAATCAAATGATCAAGTGCATGAATGGGATAATGAAACTTCAAAGAGTAATAATATATCCCATACACAAGGTATGTACAATCAAAGAAATTTCATTTGTTTCAAGTGTCAAGAGAGAGGTCACATAACAAGGTTCTAAAGGAATGGTCATAAGTCTACTTCAAATAATGTCAATCCTAACATGAAGAAAAGGAGGCATAATGAATGGAGACCCAAGGAGAAGAATTAAAAATAGGTTAAAATGGATTGTTTATCCTGATATAATAGGGTACAAGTTCAAATGTCAAAGAGCAAGTCTTATCTACCCAAGTAGACAAAAGAATCAAGCAAGATTCCAAGTTTGAAGGAAATAATGAAGTTAAGGACTCATTCAAAGTCAATTTGATGATGAGGAAAGAATTCAAGTCAAGTGAGAGCATGGAGATTTAAGATTCTCATAAGTTTTTAGACCTTTAGTCTCTCTATGACAAGTGGGTGTCTCTACCTATGCTTCTTAGGAGACATATTTCATATGTAGAAGCAAGTATATGTGCTCTAGGTGATGTACAAAGTATAGAAGTATGCAGAGTTGTTGATTGGTCTTTAAGAACAATGCCATTATGGTAGATAACTGATGATATTTTGTTTCCAAGACTTGTATTAATCATATAAGGTCATTGGTTAAGGGGGACCAATAAGTTCATGAACTTTATCTAGAGGTTAGACATTAGTTGTAAAGGCAAGTTTTAGTCAATTTTGAAGCTTGGTTTAGTAGGTCAAATCATTAATAATTAAGGTAAGATTGATTTTAATTGTGTATAGGACTTTTACAAGTGTATTCCATGGGTCATATGTGCTCAATTGGTCAAAAGAATCATTCATGACCATTTATTCAGTTTGACCATTTTACTCAGCATTCACTACCTAGTGAGAGCTCGTCATGAAAAATAGGTGTATTTGGAGTCTATAAGGCTAAAAAAAGGTTGATACTAGTTCTATTTGATTTTTATAAGTTTAAAAGGTCCTTTAAAGGTGTAATTTTGATAGCATGATTAGTTGAAGGTATTTTGGCATAGTGATAGGGGTATACACAAGGTCTACAGGCATAGTCATGAGCTTTCTAGGTGTCAAATGAATATTTGTGAGTGTTCAATGTGATTTAATTTAGGTTTAATCTATATGGTTTTAGGATTTGAAGGCCTCTTGAGGGAAACTTGAATATTTTTGATGGCTCTTAGGTATGACAATCTCTACTTAAGGGCTAGTAGGACAAAAACCACGTTCATGGTTCTATGGGTTCTATTGTCAATTATATTTTCACACTTTGATGATATGTCTCACCTCTACTCATCCAAGTGGCATAATTAAAACACCTATAGGCTATGGGTAGACTAAGGATGAGGTGAAACTCTAGATAGGGCTAGCTTCCTTGATGTACCACTTGTAGACCACTACTACACCTATGCTTGTGATGGAAAAGGGAGGGAAAAAACTAAAATTAAACTATCATAAATGAGGTCATACACCAAATTATTTTATGACTACCAATAATCTTCATGTTATAGATGAGAGCAAGGGACTAACCAAACATACACTTCTCAAATTTGCATCTTCTCACATCAATATTTCATTATAAGGTTATGATGAGTGTTTAGGTTAGGAGGACTATATAAGAGGTCTATAATGAAACTATTGAATAGGATAACTCACTCAACCTTGACACTTCCTATAACACTTCACATGACCTACATTAAAAAGCTTTACAACTACAAATAGGTGAGATAATGAAACAACATGCTAAGGAAACAACAGTCGTCACTAAGCAAGATAAATCATCCAAGTAAAACACACTATGAATAGTCATAGAAGAGGTAAAAATCAATAGTATTTATTGATCCATGGTATGTGATTGAGTATGGATTCTCCATACTCAAGTGGAGCATAGTTTATAAAGGATAAAATGGTTAGTTCTTATAGAACTTGAGAGAGAGAAGAAGAGAGAAGTCCAAAGGTCACAAGGAAAATTGTCAAGTTTATAAAATAAGTTACTTGTGTATGATAAAATGGTTTTAAATGGGCCGTCCAAGGTCAAAAGAGACAATTGGCTTTCTAAGTCATGAAACTCATGAAATGTGGCATGGAATTCCCTTTACTAGCTCAGAAAACTGCCTTCATGATTTAGCCCTATTTGAATGTCCCAAAATTGACTAGGAATAGGTCTTATGATTGGAAGGAGAGGGAAGAATTTCATTCATACCTCTCCATGCATTGGTTGTATTCCTAATCATCTGGAATCTTCCCAAAATGAGCTATCACCATCTGTAGTCAAAATAAATATTCTTTCACATACCTTGCACACTTGGCTTCCAAAATGGATTTAGTGTCCCATTAAAATCAATATAAGAAAGTTAATTACATGTGTCAAGACCATCAATGTCCTTAGAGGCATCAGGAACACCTTAAAAGCAACTTACTTGAAGTTTTTCACCCTTCTCGCTATCATGTTCACTGTGTTAGTTTTGACTAGCTAAGACAAGATCTCTTATTGAGGTACTTATGAGTTGTTTTGAGGAATTAAATTTACATGGGTAGTTTTCTTAAGTCTTAACCTTCCCTTCCATGTGATTTTAATCTCTTGAAACTTCTTAGAACCTACATAATGCATAAAATAGTCAAAATGAGAAATTATGTACCCTATCTATATAGATTCTATAAAACTTATCCTGATGGTAGGGATCCTAAATAAACCTTATACAACATCCAATCCTTTTAATATGAAAACAATTACATTTTGGTGCATTATTTCCTTCATTTCCTTCCTCGGGTCTAGACTAAGGGTTTAGGACGGTTTTAGGCAGTTGAAGCCCTTAAGCTTTGTTCATAAAGATGAAACATTTGAATTGAAAAAAAAAATCCACAATAATGATATTCTAGACCATTTTTAACACCTTTAAACCTCTTGGATCTCCATGCAAAGCATAAAAACAGATATGAGCTTCCAAATCTCTCCTATCAAGTTTGTCCTTCTATTTGCACAGGCCTAGGGTTGATTTTGAGATAAAATATGACTTCATTTTGACTTACCTACATTAAAATATCTCATAAATATCTATTATGACCCTATAAACATGATTCAATAGGTTGGAATTCCCATCTCATACTAAAATTAAATTTGACCTTTCATTTGAAGTTTAGGCCTAAATCCTGCTTAATAATTCTATATGCACCTTTAAGGGTTTAGACCTTCATGTAAGGCTTATCCCCTCTATGAGATGTTTTTCATGTTTACCTATATATTTTTCAACTCCACACACCACCTTTAAGGGTTTCTTTACCTTCTGGTCTCATCTTTTTACCTTGTTCTCCAAAACCTACCAGTTTTGACTCTATGGAAGTACCCTTTATCTGAGATAAAACAGAGGGTAATTCCCATATTCCATAATACCAAGTGACTATTTTATGGGATTAATCAATCCATAAATACCATATTCACAAAACTTTATCCCTGGGTTAAGTCATTTTACCCTCCAAAATATTTAAATTCCAAGATAGACTTCTTAGAGAAAGGATTGTGTACAGTGTTTGGAGTATAGGTTGTATGTTGCTTTATTAGGGGTCCCTCCTTGCTTGTTTCTCATATGAAATATCCTATTTATTATTTTATTATCATTATTTATGCATATCCAATATATTCATTACATTATACTTTCATTTACCCCTTCATATACCTTGAACTCTCAAGACTGAGTTTTATCTTTTGACTGTGTTTTGCTCCAATGTACAACACCTATACGTGATTATGCATGTTTAAGTATTGATTATAGTAATTAAATAATTTATCAAGGTTTTAGTTAACACACTTAATCATTTCCATGCCAATCCAATTCATTTTCATAACTTGATATGGTTCCAACCGTGTTGCTCAAGCTCATTGTCCCACTCAATTAGTTGTAGGTGGATATTCTTGGAGACCATTCCAACTTGGAGGTTAATCATATTCTGACACTTATGCCTTATGGAACATTTATAATCATCACATACCTTTTTAAACCTCTTAATCATATCATTAAACATCATACCTTTTAATGTAAACATTTTCTCAAGCTTAAGCCATAAGATGGATGTAGATGCTTGCATAGGCCTTTGTACAGACTGTCTCCACCTTCTTATATGGAAGTAAGGTCTTAAAATGTCATTATTAGATCCATAATTCCTATTCCATTAATAAAATAATTCTCCATACTTAATAACTTCTTTAAAACATGGTTTTAGGTTTTCTTTCCTTCTTTGACCTACAAGACTGTGTTTTCTCTCTTAAGCTTGGTTGTAGGTTCTCATTAGATGTTGATGAAACATAAAAGGTGTTTTGACTTCAAATGGTAAATCCTAAACCTCATTCATTCTTGATACACAATTTTATAATAATCTAAGAATATGACTCATCATCTAGTAACCAATTCAAACATCTTTGCATTTGTAGGCCTAGTTGGTTGTAGGTGCATATTTAAGGCAATAGACACCTTTAGGTGTGTATGGGCTCAACCCTCTGCATATGAACCTATTTGATGATCCTTTAGATCATGAATACTCATTTAATTTATTATAACTCTTTTATCATGGAAGCATATTTATTATTGCAACATTATGTTTAAAATATCCCTTTATGGCTCAGATCCTATAGATGATATTGAAGGAATTAGTGTTTAAATGGCAATTTTGAGGAGCTCAACTACTGCCTTCCACTACTTTTATGACCTCCAAAATTTATATAGTATTTCTCCTATGTGGATAATACAATAAAATCACATTATAATACATCAATAACTTTGGTAACCATGATATATGTTATCAACCAAAAGGCCCAAACCTTTATTTTCTCATTTTAGGGATCGATTTCTTGAACATAGTCATTACACCTTTTAAAGGTTCCCCATAATTGAAATACCAGATTATCAACTCTAATTGGGTTTTTATAATCCCTTAAACATGTTAGGATTCCAAAATTAGTCTCACCACTCCTTCAATACTCCCTTATGTCATCTTAACTCTCTGTGGTACCACCTGTAGGTGGCCATTTTCATAGTGCAAGTAATAGATGATAATTGCAGGAAGTAGACAAGGTTTACATTCTTATGACAAATTTAGGTCTTCTCAAACTTTCCAAATTCATTCTCAACACTATAAATGGTTTGAAACAACTGTCAACACTTTATTTTCACACATGAAATTATCTATAAAGGCACCTGTAGATGAGTTTGTTCATGGTAGACAGTGTGAAAGTGTTCTATATGATTGTTATAGTATTCTCTCAATAATTTGAATGATCAATTTACTACTCCATGTTGATAAAATACATACCAAGGCTTTTTAAATTTCATCACACCCTTTTGAATATGTTATATAGGCCCCATGCATGTACTTCACCATGACTACAAGTAGAAATGGGTAAAGAGTTGACTGAGTATGATAATGGACTGAAAGTTTGATCCAAACATGGAATTATGAGGCCAAACATGAATTCAAGGTGATAATTATGGCATTTAGACATGGGAAACCTCATATCCTCTTCACATGAGACCTTTGTATAGAAATAAGCATACTACTAACAAGGAAAATTGATTGAGACTACACATGATGTCACCTTCCTGTAACATGAGATGATTTTCACATCAAAACACCTTGAAACACTAAACCAAGAATGGAGAGCATTTCATAAGAGATAAAACATCATATTGAGTCAACATGACAAACTATATTGTATGGACCTATCCAAAATAGAGAAAAACTTGTAGGGTACAAGAAACAATGAGTAGAAAAACATAGTCAACTTGTTAAAGATGGTTCATATAAAATAGTTGACCAGTCTTCTAAATATTTTTATGGAAATGGAACTCTCTAATTTAATAACACATCCAAAAGTGTTTGACCTAAAACCTCTTCAACTATCCATACCAAGCACAAACCTGTTGACCACTTTTGTGTGTCTAAAAAGGCAAAAAAGGAGCAGAATGGTTTTAACTCAAAAATGGCACTTCTAGATCATGTCAAGTGTGTAAATGAACTTGAGGAAGATGAAGAGATGTTCCATGTCCTTCTCCCATGTGTCACCTTCTCTCATGGGTTGTACAAGTCCTAAAGTCCCCTTTTTTAGTTGATTACTTGCTCTTCAGTTAGATAACCTACAAGTTTTAGATGAGACTAACATTCCTGATAGGGAATCTAACTTATTAGATGTTTGAGAGGAAATAAGGACACTTGGGCACCTTTAAAATCATGCCACTTGCATTTATGACCCCTAAAATGACTTTAAAATACATAAGGATAAATTAATATAACTAAGACCAAGGATAATATAGCATTAAATGACATCAAAATACCTGTAATTTACCCAATGACAAAATATTAGACCCCTAAAACATCTAAAATTTCAAGTTTTTACCTATAGAAGTCCCAATTTGACCTACAGGGTAAAATTTGGTCAGCAAACTGGTGACTCATAGGGGTAGTATGTCTATTATACTAACTAGACTAGTAGCCTTATCAATCAATTGGGATTAGGGAGTCATTTAAATTCTAAAATAAAACAAGAGGACCTAACACTTGACAACAATCTTTAATCAAGACAATACCAATGACTACCTCAACCACACAAAGCAAAAGTAAACACACATGTGCTTCATGAGCACTTATGGAACATACACACCAAACTAAAAAAATTGACTCAAACAATAACTAACCTAAGATGAAAACTCCCTCCTAGATCAAATAGGAAGTTTGAAACCCTTCTTTCTTCATGGCATGAAGGAATTAATTAGACATATAGTCTTTTGATCCTTGACATTGAGGCCTCCAAAGTTTTCATGATGTTTCCAAACTTCATTAGCATGATGTTTAATGAGAACCAAGTAGTTCCAAATAGGTTGGATATGAAAATGAACTCTTTTTTCATCCAAATAGTCTCAAATTTCTCATATGGATACTTAATTACAACCTCTGATGGTGGTTCAACAAGGCATACCTTCTTGATTTCCATAGTGCTCTCAATAAGATTGGGTTTCTTCTTAGTTATAAGTTCTTCTATCTCATCAAGGAGCTTTGCATATTCTACCCAATCTTGGTCATTTTCCTCCATAGAAGATTCTTTCTTCACCTTGTCATGTAATTGACCCTCAACTTGGCAAAGCTCTTCAAGCTCTTGAAATAAATTCATTTGCAATTGCCAATCATCTTTGTCCTCTTTATCATCTAGAACCACTACCTCTTCAATCTTCTCTTCTTGATGTATGAGTTCATAAATTTGGTATTCTTAAAGCTCTGATGGATCTGAGGGTGATCCAAAATTAGGTTTAGGTATTGGGTCATCTTTAAGAACAACAACTTCCACCTTGGTCTCAAGAGATTTTTCTAGGAGTACAACCTCTTTGAGGATGACTTGAAATTGTTTTACATCCTTAATAGCACATTCATATTCATTATTGAGATGATTATCCACAACTTTATGATCAGATGTAGATTCTTATTCAAGTACTTCCCTCTTCAAGTGTTTGTCACATTCCTCATAGACAACTATAAAAGAGTCTTCAGCATGTTTCTTTTCATACATGAAGGCAGAATTACACTTGTGACCACCAAAGGGAATATCTATAATTATCTCCTCTTCTTCAAAATTTAGGAAATTTTTATGGATCTCAAGTTTCATCTCATCTGTCATAACCTAAATTTGCTTCTCAAGGGCTGCAAGATCTTCCATCTCCTTCTCCTTTTTGGTGGTGCCAAGACTAGGCATCTTGAAATCAAATGACTTAGCCCAATGAGGCTGCCAAGGAAGTATGTTTTCTTCAATAAATATTTTTTAATTATTATAAACCAAGTGCTCTTCTTTAGTTTCCTTCACCATAGTTACATCAAGGCAAAGAGTGATAGGGTGAGCATAAGATGAACTAGTTGGTGGAGGTGTAACATAGAACTCAAAATTAGATTGAAACTGAAATGTAGGGAATTCTTTTGGAAGATATTGAGGAAGAGGAGGCAAACCTTAGGCTAAAATAGATTGATTTTCTTCCTTCTATTTTAAAATCAATTCATTAACATTTGATTTATGTTGATCACTCTTTTGAGTAAGGTTATACGGGGTGTATTTAGGCAAAGGATCTTCTATGGGATCTAAACCTTCCATCACACCTTGACTTAGAAATTTCATCCTTAACTCTAACTCTTAAAATTACTTGGCTAGGTTCTCTTGGAAAAGTATTTCTTGAATTTCATAAGAATATTCAAAAGTATGAGGAGTATAAGAGGGATGACATGGAAAACAAGAGGTCTCTTGAGGAAGGGTTGGAAGGACTTGCATAGGATCAAACTCTTTCTCAACCTCACATTCTTTATCGAGGATTTTATCCTCTTTCTTTCCCCATGATTACACTATCTTATTCTAGCTTAGGATGTTGGGATTAGGAGTCTCTTTTTGAGGTAGTGATGCAATTTGAGGATTGGATGAAGTGTTCAATAAAATTGGAATCTCCTTAGACTTGTACTCTCCACCTTGTCTCCAACTTGGGATTTCATATCTAGAGGTTACTTCTTGAGGTGGGAATGTAATTGGAGAGAGAAATGAGGGCTTAAACTCCACTTCATTTATATATGATATGGACTGATGCATCTTCCTATTGTCCAACTCAATCTACCTATCAATATTTTCTTTAAAAACAAGGTTTGTCTTTCCAACCCTCTCTTCCATTTGATTGGGAAAAGGATGACTTTGATAAGTTTGATTGGGCTCATAAATAGGAATCATGTACGACTAATAAAAATCTTAGAGAGGTGGATATGAGGGATGATATAATTAGTGGGGCTTCTCCTCATGAATTCTTATCCTATCTTTCAAGGATGTAATCAAGCCACCCACATCTAACATCTCACATGTGAGCCTTTGCCAATCGGCCCTCTCAATAGGTGCCCACTCTATTTTATCCAGATCTAATGCATCTCTCACATTATGAATGAAATGAATAGGAACATCTTGACCACATCCCCTTAGTGTATCAATCTATATCATGTACTTCTCATATCCCAAAAGAGTTTGCATGAAATTTGTAATGGGCTAATTAGAGGAGTGACTAGGTTGACTAGGAGGAGCAAGATATTGAAAAGGCTAATTATAGGACTAATACAACTCATGACAAGGCTGGTAAGGATCATATTTGAGTTGGTGAAGATCATATTGGAGTTAGTAAGGATCATGATAAGACTGATAAGGAATGCCATTAGCTTAATAAACCTCACCAACTTGTGTAAAATAACACTCAACACCAAAGTCATCCATAGAACTTCATTAAGAAGCAAGAACACAAGGAATGATTATAAACAATCTTATAAATAAATACCTAGGCTACTTGACCAACTAATGTAATCTCAAAGTCACCATTAATGTTTAGATAAATGCCTCCAAAGGTGAATGTGTTGAAATACAACACCAAAAATATTTCAAATTCTTGGAATAAGAGTCCCATCGAGTGTGATAAAAATTGTTATCACTTGTATTTATGCCCTTTGAGGAGATGTCTCAGCTCTTCTCATCCAAGTGGCACAATTAAAACACCTCTAGGTTGTGGGTAGCCTAAGGATGAGGTGAACCTCTAGATAGGGCTAGCTCCCTTGGTGTACCACTTGTAGACCACTACTACACATATGCTTGTGAGAGAAAAGGGAGAGAGAAAACTGAAAGCAAACTATCCTAAAGAAGGTGATACACCAAATTAGTTGATTTCTACCAACTAGTTGCATGTTACACATGAGAACAAGGGACTAGCCAAACATACACTTCTCCAATCTGCATTTTCTCACATCAATATTTCATTATGAGCTTATGATGAAAGTTTAGGCTAGGAGGACTAGACAAGAGGTCTATAATGACACTATTGAATAGGATAACTCACTCAAACTTGAAACTTCCTAGAATGCTTCACATGACCTGTAAGAAGAAGCTTTCCAACTATAAATAGGTGAGATAATGAGACATGTTAAGGAAACAAGAGTCATCACCAAGCAAGATCAATCGTCCAAGTAAAACACACTATGAAAAGTCATTGAAGAGGTAAAATTTAGTAGTCTTTATTGATCAATGGTATGCAAATGAGTAGGGATTCACCATACTCAAGTGGAGCATAGTTTACAAGGGCTGAAATGGTTAGTTCTTATAGAAATTGAGAGAGAGAGAAGAAGATAAAATTCCAAAGGTCACAATTACACTTGTCAAGATAATAAAAAGAGTTACTTATGCATGAGAAAAGGGTGTGAAACTTACCATCCAAGGTCAAAAGAGACAAGCGGTTTTCCAAGTCATGAAACTCATGAAAATTGGTGTGGAATTCCCTTTGCTAGCTCAAAAAATTGCCTTCATAATTTGGCTCTATTTAAATGTCCCAAAACTAACTAGGGATAGGTCTGATGATTCTAATTATAGGTAAGGATTTTAGACATGCCTCTCCATGCATTGATTGCATTCCTAATCATCTAGAATCTTTCCAAAATGAGCTATCACCATCTACAATCAAATAAACTCTTTTTTCACACACCTTGCACACTTGGCTTCCAAAATAGCTTCAGTTTCCCATGAAAATATATACAAGGAAGTGAATTACATGTGTCAATACTATATGTAGACACCAAAATTACATCAAAAACATGCATAACTCCCTGTGTTAAACCCCCTTGAGCCCCTTTTCAATAATAATAATTAGCCTCCCTAACCCATGCTTTTACCCCTCACACATTTAATTAATTTAAAATATTTAATTAAATTAATTAAAAATCACTCATGGAATCTTACCTAGCCACCTCATCCTAAGACTAATTCTTACCCTCTAAGTCACGTCAAAACTTAGTCCCCTTATCCTAACTACCCATGAATTGTTCTCACCCCAAAAATAAATTCTTAACCAACTACATCCTTCTTAACCTCCCATTTCACCATTTCCTAATGGATACCACACTTGTCATGAGAAAGAATAGAAAAGAAGCTAAAAATAGTACTTTTACCTATTTTCATGCCACCGATGTCAGTCATCCCATGGCTGATGTCGGTGGGATCAATGATATTGATTATTTAAGATAAATTCCAAACTAATGTTCAGGTCAAATAAAAATTAAGAAAACTCATTTATATTCATATACAGGCTTTTGGCATCCAATTGTCCACATCTTGGCTTACTTTTATCTTGCATAAGTCAATCTAGATCAGTAACCAAGCTCTTGATAATTAGTATCACTTGCTTGTTTTCTCTATTCAAGGTATTGGTTCAACAAGCCTGATAGGAGCCATCCATTTAGTACTTATCATTCAATCACCTCTACAACTAAGTACACCACTTATTCTATAAGTCTTTAAGTAGTTACTTTACAATCAATTTATACCTACTATTTATTATTTTACACATTCCTAACCAAACCCTCATGAAGGAGTAATAAAGCTTCCCTGCTTATTTCCCCTTGTTCTAACACACCAAACCTTTGACCAGATCCATCCAAATAATACTTTCTCTCTTATAACTCTCCCTAACCTTCCAAACCTAACCAAAACCATTTCCTATACCTACAAAACCCTTCTAAAAGCTCCTAGGCAATTATAGTCCCTACTAACATCGGTCACCCAATCGATATCGATCACACTTGATCACTGACCTTGGCAGCCTAACCGATGTCATCAACTATGGATTTTTAGTAACCCTTCTAAAACTTGCCCAAACAACTTCCAAAATATAAACTAAATATACCACCTACACTTTATTACTCTCTGTTGCACTCAAGTTGCAAATAATTGTAACATAATCTCTCTTTTACTCTCCATTTTCCTCTCTTTGTTATTTACTACTCTTTTATTTCTCAAAAGTGGACTGCCATCTCTAAGGAAGTTTGACACTTCCTCGAACAAGCATGTAGTTTGGTAGCCCACTCGTATATCTACTAATAAAAAATTTTGTGGTAGTGTTTTCTTACTTGCAAGTAGTCCTCCCCAACCAAAGAGGAGTGCTCATAATGTCTGGATATGGTGTGCAAACCAATCTAGGTTCAATCTAATCACTTATCCCTATCCTTCTTCTCTATTTTTCTTTAGACTTGAAATAGATGCAATTTCAGTTAAACATTTTTGGCACGCCTGATGGGACCCTGGAGTTTTCCTTAAGTTCATTGCTTGTTTTAAGCATTCATATAGGTGCATTATAGTGAAATTTTCATTTCTTGCACTTTCTCCTTCTTTTTCCCTCAAATCAAAAAATTCAACATTTTATTTTATGTTTAAGGGAAATAAACTAAAATTTCTTCTTCCTTACGACTCTTCTTTTTCATTGCCTCTAAAAGCAATTTATTAGTTTTCTTACAAGTTCAAAGAATCTCTTCTTTATTTATTTCTTGTCTACACATTAGGATATTGAATTTCATTCTCTACTCCTATTTCATCATTGTTTTCATTCAAATCTAAACATTTCAGATTTGGGTTTAAAAGCTATTGTACTTCATTATTTGCTTGTTGCATATTAGCTCACCTAGTTAATTAAAAGCATTATGAATGAATTATAGTACACCTATGTTACACAACCAAATCACACTCACAAAAACAAACTTATAAACTCACTTGAGACAAGGCCCATTAAGATTTCATCACCTAGTGGATCACCTTACCCTACTTGGCTATCCTACTTGGATTTCATCACCAAGGGGAGAATCCACTCCATTCTCTGGTGGAGTATAAACTCTAGGTAGAAGGTATATTTTGGCTAAGTGGCCTGACTTTGGCTTCAGGTCTGTTAAGTGTGGGGAGCAAGATCCTATAACAAGCCTTGTACCTAGTCTAACACAAATTTCCTCTTGAGCACTAAAACTAACCTGAAACTAGCTCTAGATTGCTTTTTATTACCTTCACTAACCAAATTCTCTTCTCACTATCTGATTAAGGCAAAGGCCAACATGAGACTAAAATTAATCTCTAGGAGTTAATAATTAGTGGTTATATGTTTTTTTCTACTTTTCTATTGCCTTCTATATTTTGGAGTTGGTAAGGACATTTTTATATTGATTCACAAAATCAACACTATTTGTAATGCTCAGTTTATATAACCTTTTATATCAAGTTTTCTGAGTTTTCTTTCTTCTTACACAGACTTCTTACATCCTCTATTTTACCTAGATTTTACCTCTGGGTTTCTAAAATGTTGGATTTTCCATCTCCCAGGATATCATAGTGACCAACATCAATTAATTATACTGACATCGGTATGCTTTAACCTACCAACATTGATTAATCCCACTGACGTCGACGACTATGTAATTTTAATTTACTCAAAATGACAAGCTAAAATAACCTACTTAACTGCACCTGAACTTGGGTTTTACTTATTCTATCACTAATATAGAGTATTAAGACTATTTTTACTTCTTCTTACATGGTATTCAAGCAAGCCCAAGCCAAAATTATTATCGATTACGCAAGTCGGAAACTACTTCCACCTTCCCGTCTTAATGTTTACTCTGTTATGGAGCATACTTTAGATACAAAGTATACTCCCAACCCCAACCAAATTCCCATTGTGCCTGAAGGGGATCAAGATTTTGTTAAATTTCTTGATCACAATGTGGCATCCCTTCAGCATTACCTTGCCATGAGCCAAACCTGTAATTCTTCAGGTGACCCATTATATGGTATGCCAACCTCTCTAATAGAGACAAATTTAGTTTTAGCTATCTTGACTATTTTTCCCATGGTTACTCAAATCACCACCTCGACAAGTAACCCAACCATAAATAATGTCCAAATTTTAACATCGCCAACTACCTAATCCCACCTAAACCCTAGCATAACTTTCTTACTTTCACAACCACAAGTAGTTCAGTCAAGTCTCACCCCATTTTAGAATTTGGTGGTACCTATTCCATCTACTCTTGCATCTATAATTACCCAAGTTATGACTCACCCTTCATCTAGTCTAACCATGCCAATAACTCAATCTATAATAACAACATCCAACCAAAACATAGTCTTTAATCCAACTGGACAAGCTCTTTTTCTTTCTGCCCCCAGCCTATGACTCATTATCCTTATGTTTCACCAACACAACCTCAACAAGCTATGTCATACACTCCCTCTACTTCCTATCAGGTTCCTTATCACTTAGGGGGTATCTCTCAAACTAATCCCCCTCTAGACCTCATTAAGATGCTGATGGACAAGATGTCTAATCTAGAGACATATATTTTGGGTTCAAAGAATATGTTATCTTATGATCAGATATGAAATGAACCCATTCATCTTTCTATGCCTATTCTCCCTTATCCAATCCAATGGGAACTCCCCAATTTACTTGTTTTTAGAGTAAAGAGGACCCATAATAGAATTTTTAAGCATTTAGACATACTTGTTATTTAATAGGGTGCAATGATGTGTTATTACTTTGCACTTTCCCTATGTCTCTTTTAGGGGATGCCCTGGATTGGTATAGCTCTATAACTCAACACTCCCTTTTCTCATTTACCCAACTCTCACAAACATTCCCATACCATTTATGTATTAACATTTCTAAAAAGGTTTCTATTACAGACCTTTATTCTATTAGATAATTTGATGATGAGTCTATCACAGATTTTGTCACTCATTAGAGAGGCTTGATCAATCAACTCTCCTTCTCCTTACCCCAACCTGAGCTTATTGATCTCTTCTCAAGGGCATGTATTAAGCACATTTCATCCACACTCTGTGTATAAAATTTTTGCACATTTTATGAGGCCTTTATAATGGTGTAGAAACTTGAGATTCGAGCTATAGATGAAGGTAGAGTCAAGTTGCATAGTAAGAATGCCAATTCCAAATCAAATGACTCCTCTTATTCTAAAATTTCTCCTTCTAACCAAAAATCTTAAGGCACTACCAACATGGTGTTTGTTAAATCAGCTTCTTCAACAACCACAAACCAACCTAATTGCTCAACTTCCCAAAATCTAACTAAGCAATTCCAACAATGGTATAAATAAAGATAATACACTCCCATTAAGGAGTCATATACTTTTGTTTTGGAAAAACTATTGCAACAAGGTGTCATAACCCTTCCTCAAATCAAACCTCCTATACATTTTGACCCCTACCATCCTATTCCAACTTGGTACAAGGAGGATGAGTTTTGCAGTTACCATCAAGTTAAATGTCATAATTCTAATAACTATAAAACATTCAAGAACATTATTCAAGACATGATTGATAGGGTGATCTCATCTTGGATAATCCTAATTTTCTCACTAAAAAAAGTATGGATGTGCTCAAACAACCTTTTCTAACCATTCACCTAATCAAAATATTATTCAAACCATGACTAACTCATGTGATCATAATATCCATATGGTTAATATGGTCTTTCCTTTACCTCTAGTTTGACCTCTCCCACAATAGGAGGCACCTATTTTATTGAATCCTCCCCCATAATCAGTGGCATTTATTTTTCCCATTCTTCCTTCCTAGGTAGAAGAGCTTATTTCACCTGTTCTACTCCTATGTGAGGAAGATCCTCCTTTACCACTCTTGTATTGCCAATTCTTTTTGCACCAATGTTGCCTATCATCTTACCACTTGAATACCATGCCTTACCCATTCTATAGCCACATGTTGAGGGGAACATCATTCCTGTGTTATAGCCTCTTAAGGAACCCTCTTCACCTACCTCTCCTATACTAATAAAGAGTAATACCCCATCCACTCCACCTTTTCACTTAGAAGATTTAGTGTTATCTACTCCTACATTAGACGAGAGACCTATAGTACATACTCCAATTCTACCACTCTTACCACTTTTTTTTACCTATAGAGGATCATACTTTACCTATTCCTTGTCCACATGTTGAGGGAGAAATTATACCTATGATCTACCCCTCAAAGAACCCTCTTCACCTACCTCTCCTCCACCCATGGAAGACCATGTCTCTTCTCCTATCTCTGTCGAAGAACACCTTGTTGTGGCTCTTTCTCATCTTTGGCCTAAAGTATCAATGACAAACAATTTCTCTCTTTATCAATCACCTCAGTCTCCTAAAGAAGCAAATGTAAGGCCTACGTCAACTTCATCTAAACCCTTCTTATGGTTGGTGAAAAGTCTAAAATTTCTTGACTCCATGAAGCTAAATCACGCAGCCTTTTGGGATCAACTTAAAACTCCTTATCCAACACGAGTGTCAACCTTCACCACCAACCCTCTCACTACCCTTTACCCTAAGGTCTTTGACAAAGATAGAGATTCTTCAACAACATCATCAAAATCTCATCCATCTATGTCAAAACCCTCACCCTCACAAGCATCTACCACATTAAATCAGATCAGGTCTTTAGGTGTACACCCTATCTCTAATCTAATTCATCCATAGGTGAAATTAGATCTAACTCTCTAACCATAAGTTGGAGTTTTGCATCTTGAACTACAAAAAAAAGTTAAGCTTCCTAGGTCTCACCAATATTTCCCTCTTTAACCCTCAACTTTACCATCAATTTTAGGATTGCACCCCTCTACTTTAGTCAGAGTATTGTCGATCCAAGTGAAACAAAAGGCTAAGTTACCTCCACTATTACCTCTACCACATGGTAAGCCTTTCACATATGACACCATGATACCTAACACCAAGAAAGTGTCAGCAAAACAAGTAACTCCACCACCACCAAATAAGGTACCATGCAAAATCACCCATGTGACTCCAAAATAAAATAAGGTGTCCACTCCTATTACCACAACAAGTGTGAGCCCACCTACAAGCTCTCATAGATTTTTCCTATGTTAGTTTTTTTAATCTTTCATAATAACTCTTCCTCCCATTAATCCTTATAGTGCTCTTGGACTGAAGCCATCATGGTTTAATGATACATAAGTGTGTCTTTATCATCATTCACTTGGACATGATACTGAGAGTTGTAAAGTTATCACAATAGTCATTCGATAACACTTTGATGTCGACACTCTCTTTGTTGATACTCCCATTAACCTTCCTATTATTTCACCTCTAGCATCCATAAAGCCTCCTACTATTCCACCTAAATTCAAACCCAAGGATGTTGTTGTACCCCCTTTGCCACCTCTTTCACATATATTTTAGATTAACATAGTTAATGTGGCCACGTGATCACAAAACCAAAAGGATAAAGGTAAGGAAAAAATCATTACTCCATGGGCTCATCCCTTTTCCAAAGACACTCCTCCTCTAAATCCCAAGATTTCTATCTTGGGTATCCTAAAACCAACATCTTTAGATGTTATTCAAAGTTTGATGGTGAAACTGCTTCATCAAACTCCTATGAAAATGTCCTTGTATGAGCTAATCCAAAACTCACCCCAACATCATCAAGCTTTGATTAGTACCTTCCAAGTGGTTTAGGTACAACCTAATGATCCTTAAATTTTATAGATTTGGTTAGATCTCTTAATTCCATCTCCCTAATTTCCTTCAATAATTCAAAAATTCTACTTCAACACCCTGAAGATCAGGATTCTACCCTTTTTATTACTATATATATTGATCAAACTCATGTCAAGAGAGTCATGATCCATGGGGGAGCTATTATTAATATTATTTCCACCTATGCCTACAAACAGCTAGCTCTTCCCAAAAATTACATGTCTTAAACCGACATGGTGCTCCACTCCTTTAACGATACCACAGCTACTATGGTGGGCATTGTTGTCTTACATATCCATGTATGTCTCTACATAATTCATGAGCTATTCTATGTTGTATAATGATATTTTCAATATAAAATACTACTTGGATGATCTTGGATTCATGTTATGGCATATGTACCCTCAAATTTGTACTATTGTGTCACGTTTGAGCACAATGGGCAAGTACATATTATACCCATCGACCCATCTTTGTTTAAAACATGCAATATGACTTATAGTCCCAATGATGTTATCATTCCATTAAAGACATCATCTTCTCTACATGATACTTCCAAAGCTTCCACAAGCTCCACTACCCTGATTACATAGATATTGGAAACACAAATTCCTGACAAAGATCCCATGGAGGAAAATTTTAAACATTTATCACTCAAAGAATATTGTTTGTTGATGCTCGACATGTTCCATACTCCACAAGAGTATGGAAAACTTCATATGCACCCAAATTATTATCCCCGTATTGGAATGGTCATCCCTTATGGGCCCCCTAACCTTTAAAATAATTTCACATATGGAGGAATTAATCATGATCTCGCTATTGGAAATCCATCCTCTTCACCACAACCATTTACCTATGACTTCTATTTTTTGAGAAATCCTAGTTTCATTCACACCTATCTTTATAGGTGTGCTTGGAAAGGATTTGGTTTGGGTTGTTATAATCAGGGTGTTCATACGTCCATTGAATATCCCACTAGTAAAACCATTGAAAATGTCAAAAAGAGGCATGGAATGGGTTATGACGAACCAACTAAACTCACCAAAACTTCCCATGTACCAATTATTGAAGAGTCAATCTCTCCTTCTCCACCTTCTTCTCCACCATCACCTACTAAATCAAAGGTATCTATACCTCCTAAAAAAAATTCAATAAATTCCATCCATTTGGGGCCTCTCACCTATCACTAGGGTAAGGAAACAAGGTCCCTTATTCTCGTTCATCCTAAAATAATTGATGAAGACTCTTCCATTATTAACACTATCCAATGACAAGATGATGATGCTATTCTCACATACATGGGTGCAGATGATTCCTATATCTAATTATCACTCCCATTTAAAACACAAGCTATGTTAAATGAATCAACCATTGACATCAATTTTTCCTCTCATGATAACCCCTGCATCCTCAAGATTGGTCAATATTTGGATTCCTCTGAGCAAGCTAATTATGCCACATTTCTTAATAATCATAGAAGATCAATGACATGCCTGGTATTGACCCCTCCATCATCACTGACAACATTATCACCAATCAAGATGTTAAACCTATTAAGTAGAAGCTTCATAAAATGCATCCTCATATTGCTCTCCTTGTCAAAGAAGAGCTCTAACACCTCATTTCTATTAACTTTATCCAACCCATCGACTACCCATAATGGATTTCCAATATTATTCCTATCACAAAATTGATTAGAGGAATCTGCATTTGCACTGACTATCATGACTTAAATCTTGCTTGTCCAAAAGATGACTTCCCATTGCCAAGTATCGACCAACTTATTGATCTAATAGCCAGCCATGAGATGCTATAACTTATTGATGAGTTCTTTGGATATAATCAAATCCTAGTTACTCCTAAGGATCAACACAAGATCACCTTCATTATCCCATAGGTTACCTTCTATTATCGAGTCATGCCTTTTGGTCTAAATAACACTGGTGCCACCTACCAACATGTTATGACTTACATCTTCCATGATTTCTTATAGAAAATTATGGAAGATTACATGGATGACTTACTTGGAAAGTCTAAACTTTGACAAGATCACTTGATGATTCTCAAAATCATATTTACTCATCTCTTCCAATATAACATTCAACTAAACCCAAAGAAATGTGTCTTTGGTGTCTTTTTCGATATGATCTTAGGATTTATCATTTCTCTCCATGGTATTGAAGTTGACCCTGCTATGGTTAGAGCAATACTAGGGATGCCCCCACCTACTAATATCAAATAACTCCGTAGCTTGCAAAGCAAACTTTAGTCAATCCACTGCTTCATCTCCTAGTTGTCAAATCATTTCCAACCCTTTCACCATCTCCTCAAAAAATATGTCTCCTTCCATTAGAATACATATTTCCAAGAAGCTTTTGACAAACTCAAAAAATATCTCCTTTCCCCACTGGTTCTTATTCCACCTAAGGAAAATCAACCTTTCTACCTTTACATCTCTACAATAAACCATTTTTTTGGTGTTATGATTGCACATCAAGATGATCACCATCGAGAATAAGTTGTTTACTATATAATCCACACACTTATTGATTATGAGACTCAATATACCCATATCAAAAAGCTTTGCATCATGTTGGTATTTTCAATCTCCAAGCTCTGCCATTATCTTCTAAATCACAAAACCTATATGCTCACCCATACTGATCCCTTTAAATACATACATTCTAAGCCATGTCACAACCAATGTGTAGCTTGATGGCTCATGCACCTTACTAAATTTGACTTAAATTTTATTCAACAAAAGTCTATCAAGGGCCAAATAATCACTGACCAGTTAGCTACCGCCCCTTTACCTGACAACTAACCTTCAAACCTCAAATTCCCTAATGAATCCATCATAATGCTCTCCACTGATGACATCTCCTATCAAATGATGATGTTATTTGATCAGTCTAGATGTCAATACAATGGGGGTGTGGGGGTCATTTGTATTCGTATAGATGGTGAACCTATGCCTTTCTCATTTAAACTAGATTTTGAATGTACTAACAATATGGCCAAATATGAGGCTTTAATTTTAGGGCTTCAAATGGATATCTTCTTAGGTATCAAATCCATAACCATTTTTTATGATTCTTAGCTAGTGGTCAATCAGGTTAATGGTTCCTACCTATGCAAAAATGAAATGCTATAGTGGTATAAACATCATGTAGATACGTTATTGGGATCATTTTACTCTTATCTCTTACAAATTATTCCTCGATCTATAAACAAGTTTTTTGACATAATGGCTTCACTTGTTTCACACATACCCTCTTCACCCTCTTCCTCAAAAATTTATGTCATCATGCATCACTTAGCATTACCCTCCTATGTATTAACTAACATCCCTTTTATCGAAAATGTAACATTCAGCCCACATAACTTATGGTACAAGCAACTCACAAATTATCTTTCTTTTTCTATTACCCCTTTTGATCTCTCCAATAATGGGAGACATGCCTTCATAAAATGTGCTGCTCATTACACTATGTTAAGGGGACTTCTCTACAAGTGAGGTTTTGATGGTCTCCTCCTTAGATGCCTCACTAGTAGTGAGACTCCCTTCACTATTAAGGAAGTCCATGATGAGATTTGTGGTGGAAATTTTAATGGTCATGTAGTTGCTAAGCATATCCTTTGACTCAGATATTATTGGACAACACTCCATCAAGGATGTGGTGATTATGTTTGGCATTGCATCAAATGTCAACAACACGCTAACCTCCTTCATGTTCCAAGTCATGCATTACAAGTCACCAAAGACTTATGGCCTTTCTCCCAAGGGGGCTTGGATCTATTCAATGAGATTAACCCTCATTCATCCCTTCATCACCATTTTATCATTACTACCACTAAATACTTCACCAAGTGGGTTGAGGCCATTCCTCTCATCCTCTATCATTTTGGTGTCCCACATAAAATTATAATAAATAATGGCAAATCTTTTAAAAATAAGATTATCCCAAGGATTTGTGATACATTTGGAATAAAATTAAGCTTCTCATCACTGTACTATCCACAAGCAAATGGACAAGTAGAATTTTCTAACAAAATATTGACCAAAATTCTCATGAAGGTAGTCAACGATATGGGTAAAGATTGGCACACACACATTTCTTTTGCTTTATGGACTTACCGCACTAGCATTCAAACCCCTATAAGTACTACACCTTTTTCTTTGGTATATGGGATGGAGGCTATTTTGCCTCTTGAGGTTCAAAGTCCTTCTCTTTGCATTTATCTAAAGGACATACTTAATAAAGATGAATTACACCAAGAAAATTTGGCTCAACTTGAGTTACTTGCTGATCACCATCTCATATCCCTCAGCCACCTCCAAATATATCAAGAGCATATCAAATGTACTTACAACAAAAACCTTAAAGAGTGAGATTTTAATATTGTAGATCTCATCTTAAAATAAAATCAACATATGACAAACATGGAGAAAATAAAATGGGGTAAGTTTTCTCCTAATTGGCTTAAATCCTACATCATAACTCACAAGTATGGCTCAAGAACTTATCACTTATCTTCTCTTGAAAGAAAGCCAAAACTTGAGCCTTTAAATGCCTTACACTTATGACCATTCTTTTTTTAACCAAGTAATGCTTCACTTCGTATTTCACTTGAGCTCATCCCTTAAGCACCCCTATTACATTCATCTCCTTTCCTCTTAACCCTTACTCCTACACACTTAGTTAACTTGCGAAGTGCTATAGTTTTTCCTTCAAATTGGAAAAATCCTAAGCCCTCTATAGTCTTGTCCATGACTAAAAGCAAAAAAAAAGAAAGAAAAAATGGGATATGTAGACAAATTATAATCTCTCAAGTCATGATTCTCAACAAAGACTGCTCCCATGAAGGATAGTTATGTAGCTTCTCTTTGATACTATCAATAGACTATTCCCTTGAAGGACAGCTATTTAAACTCAAACACAAATGCTTAGACCACTCCCTTAAAGGATGGCTAGGCCAAGCTTTGTTATCAAAGGGAAAAATTAAAAAAAGGCTTCTTGTATTGATTAGCTTCATATGACCTCAACATAAACAAAATCCCATTATAGGCTTCCCACATTGATCAACTTACATAAAAAAAATATCTTTAAGTCATAGACTTGCCTATAATAGCTCTCAAGTCACCCACGGTAGGGGCATATCATCCCCACTTCAAAGGTTATGCTACCTAAACACTTTCACTCATTTTACCCTTTTCCCCTCAAACTCTTTCAAGGGACTTTGAACTCACTTAGCACAAGGTGAACATGATGATTCTCTAACAAACAAAATGGTCAAAAGATGCAAAGCATGAAAGAGGCTCATTATGTTATGATTATGGTCTTTTCCAGTACACAAGCATTCTGCCTCTTTATTTATCCAAATCACATGTTGATCTCTCTACTGAGATAAAAACTTCATACAAATAAAAACATAAATAGCCTATCCATTTTAAACATACACCATCACAAATATGTAAAAATGCTAAGATGAAGCTAACAAATCAATTATGCATATACCCTCACACATATGGGAAATGCTAGTCTAACTCAACTAACATGCTTAATATCAACATAAAATTAACATAACATTAAAATAACCATCTACATCAACATCATCATCACTATCATAATAAATGCATCTCAAAATCACAATAACACATCTCATATATATATATATATATATATATATATATATATATGTATATATATATATATATATATATATATGTATATATATATATATGTATATATATATATATATATATATATATATATATATATATATATATATGTATGTATGTATGTATGTATGTATATGTATATGCACTCAATGTAAAAATGCTAAGATGAAGCTAACAAATCAATTATGCATATACCCTCACACATATGGGAAATGCTAGTCTAACTCAACTAACATGCTTAATATCAACATAAAATTAACATAACATTAAAATAACCATCTACATCAACATCATCATCACTATCATAATAAATGCATCTCAAAATCACAATAACACATCTCATATATATATATATATATATATATGTATATATATATATATATGTATATATATATATATATATGTATATATATATATATATATATGTATATATATATATATATGTATATATATATATATATATATATATGTATGTATGTATGTATGTATGTATATGTATATGCACTCAACATAAATGTACATTAGTATATCATCACAATATCATATCTCCTTCAAAATATACATCTCTCATCTTTAGCTCACAGGCTGATGTGCATAAAACATATATAATAAAAAAAATCTGGCACTCAGAGTCCTTGAGGCTATATGTGTGGTTGTGAAGAAACAGTGTCATCACCACTCTCCACTTGTCTGAATCTGCATGAACTAGAAGCTGTGGCACATGTCACTGATCTCTCCTACTCTCTAAACTAGAAATGCCTCTGAATCTATGTAAACTCCCTGATGGCCCTCTCATAATAAGCATTCTCAATAAGGGTAGTGTTATACCTCACTAGAGATATAGTCTATGGTGGTCCCATCGTACCTATTGAAAGCCTAACTTGTACTTGTCCCTATGGTGGAGGAAGAGTATCCTGACATACTGCTATCAAACTATCCCTCTCTACTATTAGTGTAGTAACCTAACCCTATAATACCCTGACCTAGCCCTATAATGCCCTAACTTGGCCCTGAAATGTCACCACCTATCCTTGTAAAACTAATACCTATGCTTGAGCTACATCTCAAGCTTACATTGCCATATCTCGAGCCTATATGGCTGCATCTCTCGCTCTCTCATCAACACTTGTAAATTTTGTGGTGGCCTCCTACCCTAAATTGTGGGTTGTAAACATGTCCACCAAGTAAGATACATTATTGTGCATCCACGATCTACTACACCTAGATCTACTGGTAGTTCCTCAAAATATGGCCCATTTATCTCCTAGGGTAAGGGTAGGGGTGCCTCTATATCATCCCTCCTATGTTGATGGAAGGTAGGAGGTACATCCTATAGCAATCCAAACTATCTCTTGACTCATGCCATGGGTACCATCTCTAGCTCACTGGCTCATTTCCCTCTAACCTATAATTTGCTTTATAAGCCAACAAGATACGCTACCTATCCTCTAAATGTAGGGTATGTCAAGTAAGGTCTCTACACAATATTTGTAGGGATCAATCCCTCTATCATGCACCTATAATCATCAATATATTTCACTATGCCATCTACTTAGGCCTGGACCATACCATCTCTCTACCATATGAAACCAACCCTAAAATTGGATACAATCATGGTAGGTAATCCCAATGGTCATGTCACCATGATATGCTCATATGCCCAATAATAGAGTAAATGCTTGACACATAAACTGTATTGTCGTAGTCTCAATCCCCACAGCTCTTTATATAATTATGACAAAAAATTTGGTCCCCATGCAAATACAATCCACTACTCAACATTATGTGTTATAACACCTATCAATGTAATAGGAAATCTCCCACCATCTACATCTGGTAGTGCATACACTGTAATCCCTATCATCATTATGATGCTTAGTCGATGTTGTTCCTCATTAACAATATACAATGGCTCGTAGGCAAAGCTCATTTAGTGATAGGTCACCTCGCTAACATGCTCTCCAAATAATGCCACCATGTGAATATCATGCTCCTCTCTCAAACATGAGAAGAGCTCCTCACCCTAGAGTGGCAATCATAAAATCTTGTACACATCCCCCTGGGTCATTGTCAACTCTTCAATCAACAAATGGAAGGTGTTGGTGGTGTGATCCCACCTCTCGATCAATGCTATCATCAAACTCACATCTTGTGTAACTCTAAAATATCATCGCACTCCCCCTATACCTATGGTTGCCATGTGCTTTCACTCATTTGGGGTGACATCCCTCCTCATCCGCATTAGCATCATTGGTAGGTGATCTCATAGCATCAAATCCTACCTAGATTGTATCCATACACACACACCTCAAGTCACATAATTTCTAATATAACCTACCACCACCTTTTTCCCTTCTCTCTAGGAGAACTATATTAGCTTGAGGCCCTCAATTAGGCTATGTAGGTAACACTCAGTCAACATGGGGTCTTTTGAGGTTAGCTCAGCCATATACCCACCTAACTTTCTACCCTGCTCTCCCATCTAAACCCTAGGCCTCATTGCCTCTCTCTCCACCATGGCCCAATTTCCTATCAAAACTCTAGGCCTCATGGCTTATATCCCTAACCTTTGACCCTATGACCTATCTTTTAAGTCTTAGGCCCCTTGACCTATTTCAACCTATCCTTTTTTTACCCATTTCTTCTAACACACTTTTAACCATACCTTAGATCTTTTTTTTCCTACTCACTAGGAGAACTACATTGGCTTGAGGCCAACAATCAAGCTAAGTAGGTAGCACTCAATTGATACAGGGTCTTCTGAGGCTAGCTCGATCATTAGGCTTATTGACTAATCCAATTGGGGATCCAAAATTGACCTTTTCTCCTATTTTAGGTTTTTTAAAGTCACCAACATTAGTTTTGTATGTCAGCATCGATGCTTGGTGTCGATTGATGTCATTAGAACCCTATCAACATCGACACCTCATTGGCTGATGTCAGTGGACCCCACCAATGTTGGTGACTAGTTTGGCCCTAGGGCCAAATAACCCATTCCCAAACATGAAATTTTAACCTAAAAACTACCCCTAAACCCCTTCCAAATTCATCTAAACCTACCCTCACCTCATTTCCTACCCCTCTACTATCATTCTTTCCCCCCAACTTCAAAATTAGCCTAAAAAAGCAAACTAACAAACTTAAATTCAAAATCAAATCAAAGGGGATCTTACCTCATCTTTTAGTCTCCTCTGAGTTAGAATACTTGGCACTTGTGGTGGTTCACCTCGCATTGTTCCCCTCTTAGTTCTACTATCTCACTCACACTTAGAGCTCTTATCTCTTCAACCAAATGTTGTAAATGAGTTCTAGTGGGTTGTTAAACCCCTTTTTGTTAGGTTTGGTCACCCACCAATGTCGGTATCCTTACCCTAAACTACTGACATCAGCACTATCTCCCATTGATGTTGGTAACCTTGACCTAGGCCATTGATATCAACATTATTTCCTATCAACATCTGTGACATAATGATGCTGACACCCTTGGATTAGAGTTTCCACCAATAACCACAATCTTTTAGACTCTACCCCTAATCTAGGGCAACTTGGAGATCACGTATATCTCTCCAAACATGACAACTACCCTTGGAGATCACTTTAATCTCCACCCATGATGATTGGAGATCATGAATATCTCCTTGATTATTGACCCTTTTACACTAACCTTGCATTGTTTGTCTTGACCACTTATGCTATTTTGCTATAGTTGGATATTATACACATGCATGTATATTAGGTGTTTTGGATAGTGACCAAGCTAGTTTTATCACTTGCAACCTTTTATGTTTCTTAGGGGCACTTCTTACCTTGGATACCTGGCACACATAGACCAGTGGAGCTACAACTTTGACTATTTTGACCTTATCAGCTATCACTTCCAAGCTATGAGTTGGTTATTTCTAAGTCCTCCTCCATGTTACCTATTCTAGATTTTATCAACTAGAACTTGTAGTAGTATATGCATAAGTAGTGAAACCATGCCCTCATTCACACATCCAATTCACTTCTTATAAATTGGTACCTGATTCTAGGTTCTCCTCTATTGATTCCCATTTTGAGGAGGGGATACCTCATCTAATACCTGGAGCATCTAACTCCTATTTTTGTCTTATAACTTAGTTGTGTAAATTACAAGACAAAAAGGGGAAAATGTAGACACCAAAATTATATCACACATGTGTGTAACTCTTTGTGTTGAACCCCCCCTTGAGGCCCTTTTCAATAATAATAATTAGCCTCCCTAACCCATGCTTTTGCCCCTCACACATTTAATTAATTTGAAATATTTAATTAAGTTAATTAAAAACCACTCATACCACATTACTTGGCCACCTCATCCTAAGATTAATTCTTACCCTCTGAGTCACCTCAAGACTTAGTCCCCTTATCCTAACTACCCATGACTTGTTCTCACCCCAACAAAATATTCCTAACCAACTATGTCCTTTTTAACCTTCCATTTATACCATTTCTTAATGGATACCACACTTGGCATGAGAAATAATAGAAAATAGGGTAAAAATAGTATTTTTACCTATTCTCATGCCACTAATGTCGGTCAACCCACAGTCGACGTCAGTGGGATCACTAACGTCAATTATTTAATCCAAACTCCAAACTAATGTTCAAGTCGGCAAAATTCAAAAAAACTCATTTCTATTCACATATAAGATTTTGGCATCCAATTTTCCACATCTTAGCTTACTATTACCTTGCATATGTCAATCTAGATTAGGAACCAAGCTCTTGAGAACCAGTAGCATATGTTTGTTTTCTATATTCAAGGCATTGGTTCAGCAAGCTTGATAGGAGCCATCCATTCAACACTTATCATTTAATTACCTCTGTAGCTAAGTACATCACTTATTCTATAAGTCTTTAAGTAGTTACTTTATAATCACTTTATACCTATTTTTTATTTTTTTTATTAGTTATAAAGCTTCCCCACTTGTTTCTCCTTGTTCCAACACACCAAACCTCTGACTAGATCCATCTAAATTATACTTTCTCTCTCACAACTCTCCCCAACCTTCCAAACCTAACCAAAACCATTTCCCAAACCCAGTAAACCCTTCTACAAGATCCTAGGAAATTATTTCCCCTATCAACATTGGTCTCCCAATCGATATCGATCACACTTACTCACTGACCTTGGTAGCCTAATCGACATCGACAACTGTGGATTTTAATTAACCCTTCTAAAACCTACCCAAACAACTTCCAAAATACAAACTAAATATACGACCTGCACTTTATTACTCACTACTGCACTCGGGTTATGAATAATGGTAACATAATCTCTCTTTTACTCTCTCTTTGTTATTTATTACTCTTTTGTTTCTCAAAAGTGGACTGTCATCTCTAAGGAAGTTTGACACTTCTTGGAACAAGTGTGTAGCTTGGCAGCCCACTCATATATCTACTAACAGACATTTTTGTGGTAGTACTTTCTTACTTATAGGTAGTCCTCCCCAGCCAAAGAGGGGTGCTTACAATGTCTAAATATGGTGCACAAACCAATCTGGGTTCATTTTAATCACTTATCCCTATCTTTTTTCTCTATTTTCCTTTAGACTTGAAATAGAAACAATTTTAGTGAAACATTATCATAACCTTAGAGGCATCAGGCACACCTTAAAAGTAACTTACTTGAAGCTTTTCACCCTTCTTACTATCATGTTCACTATGTCAATTTTGAATGGCTAAGATGAGAGCTCTTGTTGAGGCACTGATTTGTTCTAAGGAAAGAAATTTACATGGGTAGTTATCTTAAGTCTTAAACTTACCTTTTATGTGATTGGCATCTCTTGAAACCTCTTAAAACTTGCACAATGCAAAAAATAGTCAAAAGAGAAATTTTATACCCTATCTTTATAGATTTCATACAACTCATCTTGATGGTAGGGAGCCTAACTGAGCCTTTTACAATATGTAATCTTTTTTTTTTGTAAACTATGCCATTTTGGTGCATTATTTCCTTCATTTCCTTCTTCGAGTTTAGACTAAGGGTTTAAGAGGGTTTTAGGTAGTTTAAGCCATTAATATTTCTTCATAAAGATGGAACATTGGAATTACAAAAAAAAACCACAATAATGATGTTTAGGACCCATGCTAACACCTTTAAACCTCTTGGATCTCCATGCTAATCATAAAAGAGATATGAGCTTCCAAATCTATCCTATCAAGTTTATCCTTCCATTTGCATAGGCCTATGTTGACTTTGAGCCAACATATGAATTCCTTGTGACTTTCCTACATTATAATAGCCCATACATATCTATTATGACCTTATACACATGTTTCAATAGGTTTGAATTCCCATCTCATGCTAAAATTGAATTTGACCTTTCATTTAAACTTTAGGCCTAAACCCTACCTAGTAAGTCTATATGCATCTTTGAGGGTTCAGACCTCCCTATAAGACTTCTCCCCTCTGTGAGATGTTTTTCATGTTTCCCTATATGATAATTATGGATGAATCTCCAATCCATTCATCACACTATACTTTCATCTACCCCTCCATATACCTTGAACTCTCAAGACTGAGTTCTATTTTTTTACTATGTTTTGTTCCAATGTACAAAACCTATAGGTGATTATACATGTTTAAGTCTTGAGTATAGTGACTAAAGACTTTCTTAAGGTGTTCTTAACCACAATAAATCATTTCCATTCCAAACAAATTCAATTTCATAACTTAATATGGTTCTAACTATTTATCTCAAGCTCATTGTCCCACTCAGTCAACTATAGGTGGATATTCTTGGAAGCCATTTCAACTTGGAGGTTAATCATATTCTAATACTTAATGCCTTATAAAACCTTGAGAATCATAAAATACCATTTTAAACCTCTTAATAATTTCAAAATACCTCATACCTCGTAATTTAAATACTTTCTCAAGCTTGAGCCTTAGGTTGGTTGTAGATGCTTGCATAGGCCTGTGTATGGACTGTCTCCACCTTCTTATGTGGAAGTAAGGTCTTTAAATGTCATTATTAGATCTATAATTCCTATTCCATTCATAAAAGAATTCTCCATACTTAATCACTTTTTTAAAACATGGCTTTAGGTCTTCTTTCCTTCCTTGACCTATAAGACTTTATTTTCTCTCTTAAGCTTGGTTGTAGGTTCTCATTAGATGTTGATGAGACCTAGAAGGTTTTTTAGATTAAAATGGTAAATAATAAACCTCATTCATTATAAATACATAATTTGATAATCATCTAAGAATACAACTCATCATCTAGTAATAAATTCAAGCATCTTTGCATTTTTAGGCCTAGTTGGTTGTAGGTGCATATTTAAGGGAGTAGACACATGTAGGTGTGTATGGGCTCAACCCTCTGCATATGAACCTATTTTATGATCCTTTAGATAAAAAAATACTCCTTTCATTTAATATAAACATTTTATAATGGAACCATGTTTTGGTATTATAACATTAGGTTGAAAATATCCCTTTATGGCTCAGATCCTGTAGATGATATTGAAATAATTTAGTGTTTAAATGGCAATTATTAGGAGCTCAACTATTGCCTTCCACTACTCTTCTGCCATCCAAAATTTATAGAGTATTTATAATATGTGGATAATAAAATAAAATCACATTATAATTCATCAATAAATTTTATAACCATGCTATATTTTATCAACCAAAAGGCCCAGACCTCTATTTTCTCATTTTAGGGATCTATTTCCTGAACACAGTCATTGCACCTTTTAAAGGTTCCCCACAGTTGGAATACCAACATATCAACTCTCATGAGTTTTTTATAATCTTTTAAACATGTTAGGATCCCAAGTGGAGTATCACCACTCCTCAAAAACACCCTTATGGCATTTAACTCTCTGTGGTACCACCTGTAGGTGGTCATTTTCATAGTGCAGGTAGTAGATAAGAATTATAGGTAGTAGACAAGGTTTACATTATTATAACAACTTTATGTCTTATCGAAGTTTCCAAATTCATTATAAACATTTCAAAGTGTTTGAAACAACTATCAACACTTTATTTTCACACATGAAATCTCTATGAAGGCACTTGTAGATGAGTTTGTTCATGGCAGACTATGTGAAAGTGTTCTATATGACTGTTATAGTATTCTCTCAACTATTTGAATGCTTAAATTACTACTTCATGTTAATAAAATACATACCAATTATTTTTAAATTTCATCACACCTATGAACATATTATATAGGCCCCATACACATACTTCACCATGACTTCGAGTAGAAGTGGGTAAATAGATGATTGAGTATGATAATAGACTAAAATTTTGATCCAAACATGGAATTATTAGGCAAAACATCAATTTAAGGTGATTATTATGGAATTGATACATGTTAAACCTCATATATTCTTCACATGATACCCTTGAAGAGAACTAAGTATTCTGCAAACAAGGAAAATTGACTAAGACTACACATGATGGCACCTTCCTGCAACATGAGATGATTTGCATATCAAAACACATTGAAACACTAAAACAAGAATTTATATCATTTGAGAAGAGATAAAACATCCTCTAGAGTCAACATGACCAATTGGATTGTATGGACCTATCCAAAATAGAGCAAAACCTATAGGGTGTAGGAAATAATGAGCATAAAAACATAGTCAACTTGTTAAAGATGGCTCATAAAGCATGGTTGACAAATATTTGAAATATTATTATTTAAATGGATATATTTGAGTGTAATAATACCTCCTAAAATTATTTGACCTAAAAACCTCTTAAACTATTTATACCAAACACAAAACTGCTGACCACTTATATATGTCTAAAAAGGCAAAGAAGGAACATAATGGTTTTAGCTAAAAAATGGTAGCTCCAGAGAATTTAAAGAATTTAAATAAACCCTAATAATATTAATATATGTTCCATGGCCTTCTCCCATGTGTCACCTTCCCTCATGGGCCATACAAGTGTCAAACTCCCCTTTTTAGTTGATTACTTGATCTTCAGTTAGATAACCTTGAAGTTTCAGATGAGACTAACATTATTGATAAGGAATCTAAATTATTGGATATTTGAGAGTAAATAAGGACACTTGGGTACCTTAAAAATTGTGCCACTTACATGTATGACCCATAAAATGACTTTAAAAAACATAAGGATTAATATAGCTAATACCAAGGCTAATACAACATTAAATGACATCAAAATACCTATAATATACCCCATGATAAAATATTATACCCATAAAACATCTAAAAGTTTAAGTTTTTACCTATAGGGGTCCCAATTTGACCTACAGGTTTAAATTTGGTCACCAAGTTCTCTAAAGATTTAGACCTCCATAATTGGTCCAATAGTGTGTATTGTTGACCTCTAGGTGTGAGAGAAGTTTTAAGAGCTAGCACTGATAGAAAGATGGTAAGTTGACCACATTTATATTTTATGCCCTAGTGTTTTATCTCATGTGGGTTAATGACCTTCCCAAATGAGTGTAGGTCTAAGGCTAATTAATTTGTTGAAATCACTAAAGGGGTGCTAAAAAGGTACTTTACAGTCATCTGGAAGTGTATGGTTTGTTCTATGATTGACTATTTGTGCAAATGGAGGGCTAATTGATAATTTATTTTGTGAAGGATATATGGTTTATAGGAATATTTTGATGATGAAAATTGGCATGCATGAGGGGTAATATTAGTTTGCATCAGATATGGAATTTTAAGTCATGAAGTCTCTACACAGAAAGTTATGGGCTTTGCAAGGTTTAGGTAGGGATATTAGGCCTCTAGACAAGGCTAGGTGATTCAAATGGACTTAATGGTCATTTTATCCAAAATACCAAGGTATTATTGTTATCATATGATTTTGTCACTATATTTTGAGTATCTTTCATGTTTGAAGAATGTCTTGAACATCTATTAGTGATCATGGAGTTGGCTTGTGAGAAAACAATTGAAGGCAATTATGAAGTTTCATCATGATTGGAGATGGTTTGAATGTGATAAATGGGTTCCTAAGATCAAGTTACTTAGGGAGATTCCCTCTCAGTGTTCTTAATGTGTGATCATTCCTATTTTTTTGATATTGTTCATTTCTTCTTCATAGAGCAGTGCATGGTCAAAGATGAGTGTTGTCAATGAACAGGTTTAAGGTAGTCATGGTAATAAATGGTATGCATAGTGATAAGAGTTTATATCATATCTCATAGTATTTACCTTACATGATTTATCTTTGAAAACATTTATAGGTCCTTAGGATCAATAGGTAAACCCACTTTGTCATTGTGTCAAAGGGGGAGAAAGTGTTTGTAGAGGGAGAAAGAGTGTGTGCATAGCTTTGTGTTGGTGTTAACAAGTGTTGAAATCAATGAAAAATGGGGATATTGTTGAGGTTTTATCAATTATGTCTCCAAGGTGGCCAAGGGTGTTCATGAGGTGTGAAGTATGCTAGTAGGTCAATGACAAAGTTTGCCTTAGTGATCATGCATGGACCTTGCAATTGTTTCTTGGTTAGGTTAGATGATGGATGTTGATGATGTGTTGACCATGTTTGAGGGGTTATATGGGATTTAAGGAGTACTTATTGTAATTTTGTAATTTAAATTAATTCATATAAGTATTCTTATGAAGGTCTAGGTTATCCTAGTCATCTTGGTAGAATTTTTTGAGTAAGCAAATTGATGACATCGGCATTTACACATATGAAGGTTTCAAAAGAAAGTGGTCACATGGGTTTGTTAATATTTGTGCCTAGAGATTGTGTTTCAAATTTATTATCTTTAAATTATTATTATAAAAATTTAGGATGGTTGAAATTTGCTCTCTTATGCAGATTTCACTATTTTCCATAGCCAAATTTGCATTAAAAAGTGATCATTGGAATTCAAATATTTGAATTTACAAAGGAAAACCAGTCTGCAATATTTTGCCTATAACTTATTATGATGGATTAAAAATAAAATTGGTATATAAATTCAAGGTAAATCAATTAAAATTGATTTGGAGGTTTGATTAGTCATACATTTGCACTTATTATGGTTCAAACTTGACTGAGGGTTTGACTTTCTTTTGCAAGTGACCCAAGATGGATGTTTGAGTTCTTATTAATGGTGTTTAGATGTTTCATGGTGAATTAGCTATTAGAGAGTTTTTTAGAATCCATGAGGATCTTATTTATGTATTTTAAAGGTTTGACCAATCCATATTCAGTATGAACCATTGCTTGGAAGTTGATTATTTGTTTGTTCATGGTGTTTTCATGCACAATGTTGGGTGAATATTTTGTCATCTAGCTAACTGGTGACCAAAATAGTTCCTATCACCATAGCATAGGGATATTGGTCATCCAATGTTACAGGTTTACCACATCCAAAGGGGAAAAATCTCTCCTCTCATCAAGGGGAGGTTCCCTATTAAATATGCAGAGGCTATATACTATATAAATAAGCAGAAAGTAAGACACAAGGGTGGGATAAACCATCCATCTCTCTTTTTTCAGAGATGATGCTAACAAATAGAGGAGAAATCTAGGGTGATTGGTGAAGGTACTTCTCTTCTTTCAAAAGTAACATTCAGCCAAGAGCCAGATCCCTTCTTAGATAGTAGAAATCCTGGTGAAGCAATAGAAGGCACTTCTCTTCTTTCAGAAGTGTTTGTTCTTGCAAACAACAGGAATCTTTATGGTAGGATAAGTAACCAAAAGTGTAGAGTAACTAGTAGCCTAAAATTTAGCACAAAGTCTCCACCTCAATTGCCCCAGAGTGAGATACGAAGAATAATGGGGGCACAAAGTCATCCCAAGGTCCTTTACACAGAAACAAAAAATAAAAACACACTAAAGACAATTGCAGACAGCACAAAGTCTTCCACAATTGACTTCAGGACACCTTCCTGATTGCCTCCACTAGTTCTACTTATTAACTCAAATAAACAAGAATGCTTTCAAAAGATAGACATAAGAACAATCTCCTAAAGTAGCACAAGCTATCACAGCACAAAGTCTGCAAGTAACTTGCTTTCTCATTCAATCAAAAAAATATGAACTACAATCTAAGCTCAAAGTCTCAGTAATGCCTTTCAATTTAGGTAGAGTTTCACTTCTGGTAATGGGAAGATCTCCTTTAAAAATGAGATAAATTACAAACTTATAAAAAATACACAAGGATTGGCACTTTTTTCCATGGAATGGCCCATGCTGCAGTCAACGCCTTCAATGTGCCTTCAGTCCTGTCTGGAGAGGCCATGCTGAGAACAGTGCACTGCCATAACTATGGCATGTCCCTTCACCTAACATGTCTCTTCCTTGGTATGGACCATGTGGTCCTTTTCCTAATATCTGTGCAGCTATACAATTTTGTCATTACTTTATGGAAGAAAAATAGGCTTGCATCCTTGATTTGGTGCGCCCAGAAGTCTAAGTCTACTCGATCCACTATTTCACCTACTGGAAATAACTCTTTTAAAGATATTTTTTGTCCTTTTCATTGATCTTCTCTTCCCTATAGCAATTTGAGTCTTCGGGCTCTCTTTTCAATCAATCACTTGATTCTTTCTTTAAGTTCCATGCTCTATTTGAATTTCCATGGATTTTCCCTCACTTTAAATTTGACGTCCAAGGGACCGTCAATGATTGCTAGCTGCTTGAACCATGTTGAAAGATAAACCTATGAACCATTTGAAAGTTCATTGGTTCAAAGCTTTGTCAGTTCACTCTATCTCTTTTGGTCCATCACTTCCCTGCTTAAGTGCTTCTTTACTCTCTAGTTGAACCATCACTTTCATTGAACTTGCCTTTGGAATCATCCATGTTGCTTCTTTCTTTGCTTGAGGCTGCCTTTGAACTGTTTGAACCTGTGAATTATTGAACTTTGAACTCTTTTGGTTCAAGGTTCAATCGGTTCATTGGTTCTTTGGTTCTGCCCATCACTTGCTCTTCCTAAGCTCTTTGATCTTCATCATGCTTGCTTGAACCTTTGAACCTATAAACACATTGAAACATTTGGTTTAATGGTTCAATCAGTTCATTCCTTGAAGCTCTTTGTGTCTAAGTCTTTGAAGATTCCTTTCTGCATCTTTGTTCAGCATTTGGAACATCTTGAAGGGAAGGTGTCCCTTCAGGCCTTTAAAATGGTCCTTTCTATGTCTTTGATGAGTGGAAAGTTCCACTATTATGAAACTCATTAGAAACTCACAGAAAATGGGATCCACGACACATCTTACCTGAGCAACTTCAAAAGGGGAACATGTATGCAAACACTTGTCACACTTTATTGAGTCATAATAGGACACATGACATATTCCACTCTACTTTATAATGGACACATGGTGGCTTTCAGGCTTCTTTCTATCGATGGGCTTTATCCTTTATGTCCTTCAGACAGAATGTCTGAAGGAAATTTTCCTTGCCTTTGCATCTTTCTCGCTAGGCTTTTGCTTTGTTTTTCAAGTGAATTCCTTTAGACAATTAAATTTTCCTTGCCTTTACATCTTTCCCACCGGGCTTTTTCTTTATTTTTCAGGTGAATTCCTTCAAATAATTTTTCTGAAGGATTTTGCTTTGTCTTTTGCCTTGTTCACTTTTTCGAAGGAGTTCACTTTGTCTGCTTTTGCTCACTGCCCTCCGCAAGGGCACTTGGCTTGGTTCACAACCCTCCATAAGGGAACTTGTTCCTTTGGCTTTGGGGCAGCCCCTTGAACTTGCTGATTGAACTGACCGATTGAACCAACTTTGGTTCAATGTTTCAATGGTTCAATCTTGCGTTTGAAGCCATCTTGGAAAAAACTAAGTGTTAAAAACTTGTTCTTTCCTATAGAGTCTATAGAAATCAACCTATGAATTTTATAGAACTGAGTCTGTAGTTTTCTCTAAATTTTTCTCTCGAGCCTTGAAAGAGTCCATAGAAATGAGCCTACGGAGTCCGTAATTTTAAGCCTGCAGAGTCCATAGTTTTAAGCCTGCAAAGTCTGTAGATTTTTAGAAAGCTTGAAAAAGAGGAATTTGAAAGCTCAGAACAAATTTTGAGAAGGGAAGAGAGAAATTTTGGTCATGTAGGACCAAGATAGCTCATATGTTGTTCTAAAAATGAGTGACATTTTTGAGGACCAACACACAAGACAATTAATTGAAAGGTTTTACATATGCAGAGGAGTGTATTGATAAATTTAATCACTTAAGGGTGTATTAGGGGTCATATAGCATGGACATATGTGATTTTAAGTGGTCTTATGTTTCTATTTTATCTTGGTAAAGTGTTAAAGGGTGAATTGGTCTCCATAAAACTAAAAGGGCTATTTAGGCCTAATTGAAAGGTGTCATTGCTTAAGGGTGATCTAGCAAAGATCTGGTTGACCTATAAAGGTGGTGTTGATATTTTTATAAGTGGGATATAAGTATTAAAGTTTAATTAATGTCTTGTGACTGACCAAGAAGGTGGTGATCATGAAGGCTCTATAAAGAGCATAAACAAAGATGAAGGCTTCTAGAGTTGATGTGAAAAGTATAGTGAAGTGTGAGTAAGCTTGGTGGATAGATTGAAGAGTAGAGAATTTTGAGGAATATGTGTGTACCTATAGGTCATTATTATGATATTGTAATAGTGTTTTTTAAGTTTGATGATTGACAATGAGTGAATAAGTGTAGAGAGATCCAAAAGGTTGTTTTGGATACATTGCTTGTGTGTGAAGGCTTGAGAAAGTATGAAGGGTTAAAAAGAGTTGTTATTAATTGTTTCTCCATTATATTGGAAGGTAATAAAATTTATTGAGGCATTGATATTAGAAGGTGTTGTGTGGGTGCTCAACATCTAGGGCAAGTGGATGCTTGTCCATACTTAAGGGTTGGTGTTCTTTGTGAAGTGGGTGCTTCACTAAAGTCTCTTATTTGTTATATCTTATAGGATTGTATTCCAAGTATTTTCAGGCTTGAGAGTGGGTTTTATACCCCTTGAGGTTTTCCCACATAAATCATGTGTTATGTGCTTTGATCTTACATGGTTTTCCTTGTTTATTGTAATGAATGGTTTATATGCTTCATGAACGCTTATGTTGAATGGTTAAGAGTTTGAAGGATTGGAATTGAATTTGGTTTGCTTGAATAACTATTCACCCCCTCTCTCTTAGTGATTCTATCTATAACAAATTATCCCTCAATTCATATAATGGAGTGTTAGGATGATGACTCTATTTTAACTTATTTAGGGGCAAGGGATTCATATCTTAAGAGTATCATACCATATGAGTCTCCTAGTATTTTAATCAAGTTTACAACTGATATTAACATAGGGATGCTTAAATCCCCATGAAATATCAAAGTGAGTCAATCTTTATATTCTCAAGAAAACCAGGATTTTGTAGCATTCTTTACTAATCATAGCCAATCTTTTGCTTGGTTTTATAGTGATATGACTAGAATTAATCCTATTATAGTTTTCCATAACATCGTTACCATTCTCAAAGATAAACTAGTGAAGAAAAAGCTTGGTAAGATGAATCCTTGCATAGCACTTCTTTTCAAAGAAGAATTATAGCACTTATTATTCATTAACTTTATCCAACCCATCGATTACCCTCAATGGGTATCTAACATAGTACATGTCACAAAACCCACAGGGGGACCACACCTTTGTATCAACTTTCACAACCTTAACCTTGCTTGTCTGAAAGATGATTTTCCCCTTCCTAATATCAACTAGCTTATGGACCTCATTGCAAGACATGAGATGTTATCACTCATGGACATATTTTTTGGTTACAATCAGATCCTTATCATCCTAGAAGATCAACACAAAACCTCTTTTATTAATCCATGGGGACTTTTTATTATATATTCATGACCTTTGGTTTAAATAACATAGGATCCACTTACTAGTGTTCCATGACCTATATTTTCCATGATTTAATTCACAAAATCATTGGAGATTATGTGAATGATCTCTTTGGTAAATCTAGGTATTGTAAGGATCACTTATCCATCTTTCAACAAATTTTCACTCGTTTGATCCAATATCAAGTTTGTCTTTATAGATTGGATTACATAAATGATTAGTCAAGCATTAGTCCAAGAAAACCAAAGAAAAATGAATAAAAAGCTAAACAATTTAAGCCATCTATTCATGTGGGGTTTGCTAACAACAATAAGATACAAATGAAATAAAGTAAACCATTACCTTCCCAAGTGACTCCATTATTCAAAATCAGATCATAAGCATGTTCTCCCTTTGATAAAGATCTCTGGTCTTTATCAACAATGGTGGACAAACTCCTCTAATTCCTCAAGAACTCTCTGCATAACCTAGGCTCAAAGTAGATGAAATCTCTAATCTAGCCTATCAAATGAAGCTTGCTAATGAAACACAATGATCAACACAAAGGGTTGTGGAGATAATTTAGCATTATAACATTACATAAATCAAGATTAAAAATGATGTTCATGGCCTCTCTATTTATATATTTTGGAGATTGACTAGAATGAATTATGACCATCCATCTTGAGATCAATATGTGTGGCCAAGAATCCATTCAATTTCAGAGGCTAAAATCAATAAATGCCTTCATAATGATTGGGGAAGAAGGGGAATTAATGAGGCATGGGATGCATTAATGAGGTATCAGAGGCCATGATTCAAATATTTTATGCATGTATGGCCTAGGGATGCCTTTCCAAAAAATGATGTCATTAGGTTATACAGTTAATAGAAATATATTTCCAAAAATAAATATTCAACAACTTACATGAAAAATCCACTTTAGCTCTTGATTTGGATTAATTATCATTAAAAAATATTAATCAAAATTTGTATAATTATTTGGAAATTGGCCCTCAATTAATCAAAATGGTTAGAAAGTCATATTATTGGGTCATAATTTGACTCCAAAAGAATTAAAAAGTGATGTTAGATGCATTGGAACTATATTCCCATTTAGGATTTTACCAACACAAAATAACAATGGTGCATGATGTGTACTAATAAATTAGAAGAAAAGAGTGATCCAGAGCATAAAAAGGCAAAATCATCATTTTTAATCAAAATAAATTGCTCAAAGTTAGGTATCTCATAAAATGCATTTCCCCATTTAGATATACTTTGACCTAAATTAGCACTTGTAAATGATAATTTTGAACCATTTAGGTTGTTTTAATGATTTTGACCTAAAATGTGTATTTGAGTTCAATTCGAGTAAGATTGACAATTTCAACACAAATGGTGTTAGGAATTGGATGTATATAGTCTTAACCCTAAAAAGTGTGTATTTAGAGTTTTATCGGGTAATCTCTTAAGTTTTATCATCTCCTTCAAGGAATTGAGGTTGATCCTACCAATATTAAGGGCATTATCAATATGCCATCTCCTTCCAACCTCAAGCATATTCATAGTTTACAAGGGAAACTACACTCTATTCACCATTTTATTTCACAATTATCAAACAGATGTTAGGAATTGGATGTATATAGTCTTAACCCTAAAAAGTGTGTTTTTAGAGTTTTATCATGTAAGCTCTTAAGTTTTATCATTTCCCTTCAAGGATTTGAGGTTGATCTTACCAATATTAAGGCCATTATCGATAGGCCATCTCCTTCCAACCTCAAACATGTTCATAGTTTACAAGGGAAATTGTAGTCTATTCACCATTTTATTTCACAATTGTCTGATAGATGTTAACCTTTCCATCACCTTATTAATAAAGACACCCAATTTGTGTGGGATTCAAATTACCAAATAGCATTTGATACTCTTAAGAAGTATCTCTTATCTCCCCCTGTCCTTATTCTACCAAGAGATGATAAGCCTTTTTACTTATATATCTTAGCTATAGATCATGCATTAGGTGCCATGCTTACCCATCAAAATGATCAACACATATAGAAATCAGTTTATTATATAAGTCATACTTTGGCTGAGTATAAAACTCATTAAACTCATGTTGAAATATTATGCTTGGCCCTAGTATTCATAACTTCCAAGCTTTTCCACTATTTACTTAATCACAAGACTTATGTGATTACCAATACCGATCCTCTTAAGTTCATGCATTCATAACCTAGTCAGAATCAATGGATGGCAAGATAGATGATGCTACTCACTAAGTTTGATCTTTAAGTTACTTAACCAAAAGCTAATTAATGGGTAGATCATCACTGATCAATTGGCTAAAGTACCCCTTGCTGATAATCTACTATTTAGCTATGATTTCCTTAATGAAGCTATAGCCTCCACATCCCAAGAAGATCTTGAATATCAAATGGCATTGTTATTTGATGGATCTAAATGCGAACATGGAGGGTGAGTAGGGATTATTATAATACCTCTTGAGGGCAATCTATACCCCTATCTTTTAAGCTTGATTTTTATTGTACTAATAATATGGTAGAATATGAATCCCTAATTATAAGTCTCTAAATAGCTTTGGCTCTAGGGGTTAAATCACTTCATATTTTTTGGGACTCCTAACTAGTAGTCAATCAAATAACTGGCATATATTAGTGCAATAATAACATCTTCCATAGGTATAATACATTAGCATAGAAGTTGTTATCCACCCATAACCATTATATCATCTAGACTGCTCCTCAATCAACCAATAAGTTTGTTTATACCATGGCTTCCTTGGCCTCCTTTATCCCATCCTCTTCCATGTTGTGTTGTGGAACCTATTTCTAAATTACAGTGTATTTCAAATACTATACATTTAAAATGTACTATACACTTTATTGTATTCTCACTAGGGTTTGAGGTTAGGCCAAGCCTCGAGCAAGGGTTTAGGGGTAGCAACCCCAAAAAATCAAGGGTTTGGGGGTGGTAGTCCCCAAAAAATAGGGGTTCGAGGGTGGTATCCCCTAAAAAAAATTTGGACCCCCTTTAATGGGAAACTATTTTTTTGGGGTTAACTTGGCCCACGGTTTTGGTACCCCTTATTTTGTAAAAGCACTTTGTTAATATATTATGTATAGATAGATATTTCATAGGTAATACATCATAAAAAAAATATTTTGAGAAGGAAGAATAAGGTGTGTGAATTCAAGTGAAAATTTAGGAGGGTTTGTTGAGCACAGCTCTAAACAATATTTGTGCATTGTAATTGTGAAAAGATTGATCTGAGAGTGGTTTGTACTCTCATGGCTTGTAATAAAAACTAAGCAAGTGTTTCTTGGTGGATGTATCCCACATTAGGTTAACCACATTAAATTTGGTCTTCTCATTTTGCATATTTATTTCTATTCTTTTTACATCTCTATTTATATCAATTATTGTTACGATTCTATGAAATTATTCTGCATCAATTTTTGGTTTTATTCCTAACATTACCAAGAGTCTAAATTGTTTGTCCTTATTCACAAGGTCAATCAACCTTCTTATACCAAAAATTATCTTCCTTCTATCCATAATATAGAGGAAAACCATGTGGATATGTGGTACACACAGATATTTGATTATTTGTCTAAAGGCATCATTCCTTTAGATTTATCCAAAAATGCTAAGCGTGTTTTTCAATAGTGAAATTCCTAGTACATAATACTTGGGGGTGTGTTTTATAAGTAGGGATTCAATGGTATTATCCTTCATTATCTCCATCATTTTGAATCAAGTATCATGATCAAATAAAATCATGATGGAATCAGTGGTGGCCATTTCAATGGTCTAACTATCACCAAGAAAATTATGTGGTTATGATACTATTGGCCCACTATGAATCTAGATTATTGTGAGTATGTTACAAAATGAGTGAAGTGTCAACAATACTCTAACTTATCCCATATCCCTAGTCAGTAGCCAGGGACTTTTAGTCTTTCTCCTAATGGGGTTTAGACCTTATAGGGAAGATTAATCCTAAATCTTCCTAGTGACATAGCTTTATCATTATTGATACTAAGTATTTCACTAAGTGGGTGTAAGTTATTACCCTCATTTCAACCAAATTAGAAAATATTGTTGATTTCATTAATCATCACATCATGTCATTTTGGTGTCCCACATAAAATCATTATAGAAAATGGGAAATCTTTTAAAAATAATGAAGTTCAAAAGTTATGTTATTCCTTTGGCATTAAGATAAGTTTCTCATCAGATTATTATCCACAAGCCAATGGACAAGCTGAAGCATCAAACAAAAATCTTGTCAAGATGTTAACTAAAATGGTCAATGAGGCTGGAAAGGATTGGCATCTTTGCATACCTTTTGCTTTTTGGGCTTATCGAACTAGTATTCAAAAACCTATAGGGGATACCCCTTTTTATTTGGTCTATGGTACTAAATCAGTTCTTCCCCTCGAAGTCCAAATTCCTTCCCTTAGAATATATTTAAAAGATATTAATTCTGAAGAGGATTATCATCAAGATCGATTAACATAGCTAGAATGTTTAGAGGATCATCGAGCCATATCCCTTGATCACCTTCATGTATATTAAGAACAAATAAAATGTGCATATAATCAACATTTAAAGGAACAAGAATTTAATATCAGTGACCTTGTCCTTAAAGAAAATAAGCATGTCACAAGTATGGAAAGAATTCAACAAGGAAAGTTTTATCTTAATTGGCTTGGACCCTATATTATCACTCATAAATATAGATCTGGGGCATATCATTTAGTCTCCTTTGATGGAAACTCATAATGTGAGCCTCTTAATGCTTTGCATCTGGTCCTTTCTACTATTAATAATCCTATTAAAAACTTTAGTCAGTATAAGTTCTCTTAAAATCTTAATCCCTTACCTTTAAACAAACCCCATAATGATCAATAATTATGTAAATTTATGGTAGTATACTAGTTTTATTCTTAAATACAAATATGCTAAATTTTTTCATAGCATGTTCTCATGGATTGGCTCCATTTAAAATAGAGAAGAGTTTCAAAGCATTATTTCCTAACAATCCTAAAAGCTTGTTTAAAATAAATAACACATGGCCTTGTTTTGTGGCTCATAAAAATGCCTCAAGTTTGATCCATGACAAAAAGGTTTTGGATATCAATATCAAAAAAAGAGTAAAAGACAAATTGATCCTCAAATGACAGTGGTTATCAAACTAAAAAAAGGTAAAATTATAGATTGATCCCTCAAAGGACAAGCTACTAAGATACATATATCTAAACCTATAGACCATTCCCTTAAAGGATGGCTATGTGCCTATGATTTATAAAAATTCTTGCATTGATCAGTTTCATATTAAAATTAAACCATGTAAAAATTTATGAAATCAAAATTATATCCCATGAAAGCTTCTCGTATTGATCAACTTTCTTTAGTTTGTATATTTCCTACATTGATTAATCTACATTTATCCATGGATTAGCTTAAGGTTTAAAATCTCAAGAACATAAAAAAAACATGTGAATTTCTAGAAAATTAAGTGTTTCCCCCATTCCTATAATCCCCCTTTCTTTAAAACCAAGGATTTATGAATTTGGTTGACAATATATTGTTAAGTAATTTCATTAAAATTGGATAAAATGGCATGTATGCAACAAGCAGTAAGGGGCCTAGCATTTGGTTAGGGTCCAAGCCAATTATGAGTCACGTATCCTTGATTATTTAATAAACATTTAATTAATGTAAATTTGACATTTCTATAATCAATAATGATATAAAATCCCATCCATATAATCTAATAAGTATAATAAAAAATAAAAGCCATATAAGCACCATCCATGTAATATAACATCCATCACAAAATATGTCATAAATCCATAATACACCATAAATTATCAAATGCAATTAAAAATCCATAATCCACTATTAGTCCATTTAAAACACACACATATGAATCCATAATCAAGATAAAATCTACATCACATAATTTAACTATCATAATCCATGAAAACATTGCTTAATCAATATTATACATGATGAAACTAAAATCAAATGCCATATAAATGTAATCCACATAATCTAAATCCATAATCACATAACACAAGCTCATGTAATAAATTTTAATAACATATACTCATAAATATATATCTATAAGTCAAATGTACATCATAAAGTATCATAATGTATAGTATACATAAAGGCCAATCCATATAGTTAGCCGTATACATGAATATTCAGTGAACTAGATCTGGCTCAAGTAGATATCCATCCCACCTCCCCTATTATCCCCTCATATCCTCCATCCCTCTTATCCCTCCCCTATGGAAAACTCCCCACACTAGTTTTAGTAGTATGTGCTCCTCATGGAATCTGACCATGTTTGGCTATGTGGTTGGCATATTTAGGAATCTCTGGTAACTAATCTATAACAATCTACTCATAATATCAAAGTTCCATTACCACATCTTGATATTTATCTAGGATTACACTCCCTCGAGGCCCCATATTCCTACCCTATCCCCCTCTTCCTATAGTGGATCTAGATACTACTCCCCCTACTACACCTACAAGTACCCAGAACCACTTGTGTTGATCATGATATCTATCTTATGCTCAACATGCCTCATCATAAATTTACTATAATGCAACATATCACCCCTGTAAATCTATCAATTATACCTATATATGGTCTCACTCAAAATAACTCTAAAATATTGTGTCTGGGTTGCATCCCTCTCTACCATAATCACCTGTATATATCCATCCCCTTACCCATCTCCTCTTGTAACCTCTTCATCAACTATCTCCATAGTCCCCATCTCTCACCCCTGATGCACCACCCTATCCTCTCCACCTCTATGTTGATCCACCCGCCATGATAAATATGCCTCTATCACTCTAACATCATTTATCCCCACTCACTTTATCTCTTCATCTACTAATAGATCCAACCCTATAACATATGGCTCAGGTAGCTTCACCTCTGAGTCATCTCTCTTATATACCTGAGGTGCCTTAGGTAGATCTTATCATATCCCAAAATATCATCACATGCCTAAACTAAAAAATATCCACATGCTCTGGGCATCTCCCCCGTAACCACCTTGCTTGTTATCTTATTACCAGTTTCATCTCCATCCTTGGCCATGCTAGGAACCTAACATAAGGCCTCCATATCACCTCATCCCCCTCAAGATTCTTCAATACCTGTCTATAATAATCTAAATCCAAAACTCTCCCATATCCATATGGATGGGCAAATTCATCCCTCCATCATAGAAAACTAACACTAAATATAAACTAGTGCTAGCCCATTTATGGTAGCCCTGGTGGATGTACTAATTGGATGTGCTCATATGCCCAACATTATAGCACATAGATAACATATAGTTCATAACATCATTATGTCTTCCACCCCCACAATTTTCTATATATCTATGTTGGTAGGGTTAGAGCCCATGCAAATACTATTTGGTGTTCCCACATGTCTATAAGCACCCCTATCAAACTCCATGAGAACCTCCCCCACCTAATCTAGTAATGCATAGCAGGATATGGACAACATCATCATGGTAATAACCCATTTCCCTCATCTAGATCATATAAAGCCTTGAAACTAAAGCCTCTTGCTATGAAACTAATATCTGTAGCATCATCCCTATACAACTATGTCAAGGTAGCTACCCTTTCTCTCTCATCGATTGGGTTGATCTCTACACCCTATATTGATAATCAAAGTATCTTGTAAATGTCTTTTAGGGTCACCATCACCTCCCTTGTTGATAGACAAAATGTCCCTACGTCTCGATCTCATCACTCTAATAGTTTCACTAGTATACTTCAATTCTAGTATACCCAGTGATAGTGGCATAACCCTCTTAAGCCTACTACCTTGAGATTCTCCCAGTTTGCATCTCCCATTACCTATCATAGTCACTTTAGCAAAGGTGGAACTCGGTCTTGCATCATCAGTAGTACATGTGCCTATAACCCCATCATCTCCTAGATTCATTTAAGTTTTATAACATCTAATCTTATCCTCTAAGTTGTTTTTATCCCTTATAAATCAGCATTAACCCTTATTGAATCAATCTTGATTGATCATTGATCATCATCAATCAATAGATCGATGTTGATCCATAATTGATCGATGGTCAATCATCAAGGAGTCAAGATTGATATCTTTAAGATCAATGTCGATATTTTTTAAACCTTAACAATCTCAAAACTTGTACCCTATACTAGCTCAAAATGCTAAAAATTCACAAAAAATAGCAAAAACATGTTAACATTACCTCATCGTGAGATCATCATCATCGTCCACTCCCACTAGCTTCCATAGTGTATATCTCACTTAATAGGGTTAATAGGTGTCAATTTTTTGGCTCTAGCTCAACTTGCATGATCTCATTTACAAAATGAGCATCAAATCCATTTAATGGCCTATGTATATCCCTTTAAGATCAATGTCATTTCTTCCATGATCAATTTTGATTCTTTCCTAATCAGTATCGATCCATTAGATAGATGGTGATTTAGTCCATTTTAGGCTCCTTTAAACTACTTATAAATATCTTGAATCCTTACATCCCTATTTCAAGGCCACTTAAGTTTTCTTTTGTTAAAATTATCATATCCTTTGTTACCTAGAATTAATGTCTTATAGACATAGACCCCCTGATGGTTCCATATCTTTTGAGAGTTCTACATTCATTTCAATGTCTATCCCCTATGGATCCTAAAAATGTACCTCATATTGAGTGCAAGTGTCTCTAGGTCACACACATGTACCAAGCACATCAGATACTTTGGTCAGCCCATCCTATCATTTACCCTCCTAATTACCTTTGATAGAGACTACACATTCCTAGTTTTGGTGATCTATTACTTGTTTGCCTTGGAGCATTCCTATTCAGGATATACTATATCTAGTTAGTGCAGTATTATACGACATGTTTATCTTTGCATCTTCGATGTTCATTGTTATCTCCCTATCTATTAACATCTCATTTTTAAACCCATCTCCACCTTATTATCCTTTGTTGGTTCCTAGTTTGGGGGGAATAACTCCTCACATTAAAACTTGGTGCATTATACCCATCCTAGTTTTTGTCTTGCATTAGGTTATCACAAACTACTCAACAAAAAGGGGTAAATGTAAACACTATAAATTTACACCATTTTATTATGAATAAATGTGTCTTACCCCTTACCTTTTTATACTAAATAGTGTATTTTTACCATTTACCATCTAATATTGTGTAAATAATCTAGTTAATCATCATTTTACCTAGGTAATTAATTAACTATCCCTAAATCTAGTAAAATATCCCCAAGCTTATTAGTGGTAAATTATCTTAGCCTCCCTAACAACCTCTCCATACCCAAACCCCATTAAAAACCAATCTGAACTAGTTTAATCTATGATCTTAAGTTTTTAAAACTAACAAATTACACTTGGACCGAATTGATAATGATCTCATGATCATCATCGATCCTGTTAGGATCGATGTCAATTTATAGCTAGTCTAGACTCAGGGTAAAGGATATTTATTTTTGCACATCAAAACACTAATGAAATTCCCTTGGAGTACTATGGAAGAATGTCATCCCTATTTTAGTCTATCCACACTTTACCCAAAGCCAAGTATATCCCTTTCAATGAGATGATCTCTATAGCACAAGAAGCATTTTCATAGGTAATTATGTTATATGTTTAAATGATTTTTTATTACCGCATGGTCCATTTATATTATATTTACTATCATGGGTCTATTTAGATAAACTAGTAACCAATCTAGAAGCCTTTTAGGATATGCTAAATCCCTCCTTAGGCCCCATCCTGAGTTTTTCATCACTGATTGTAAAGATCGACCATGACTCTTTATGGATCAACATCGATTACCTAATCGATATCAATTCTAAAAAAATTAGAATCGATCCATATGTTTTAATTTATGTTAGTAACATGAGACTAGATTAGCAATCTTGAGTGTTTCCAATTTACTATTTTTAAGTCCTAAAATCATGCATTATTTTCTATAGATGACCTTGCCTAGTGTTATACATGACATGGTTTCAATTCATGACTTACTCATAATTCCTCACCCATTATTTGCCAATCAAAGTGACCTCTCTTTTAAGTTAGGACTTTTCACAATTATCTTTGCCTCAACTCTAGAAGCCATCAACAAGTAACTGTAAGCAATTCAAGAACAAGAAGACTTAGCCATATCATATTGGAATGAACATTTAGATAATATCTATGTAATAGATTGATTTGTTTCATTTCAATTTCATAATCTTATCACATGCTTTATTGCAATTATCTCATTATATTATCTGCTTGATTGCATAAAAATAGTGGATTGACATCCCTATAAGGAAGTGTACCACTTCCTAGAATTGATCTTGTATCAGGGAGTCCACTCATCTATCTTATTAATCCAACCTCTTCCAATTTGTATTTTATGTGCAAGTAGTCCTTCCTAGACAAAAAGGAGCTCCCACGTCGTTGGATCAACAATGTGCATCCCCCGTCACAAATATTCCTCTTTAAATCCTCTGTCATTTCTATTTTTAGTAAGTCAATTTTATTAATAAAATGAACTAAAAAATACTAAAACAATCATACACAAATATAAATGTCTATTTTTGATAGAAATAATATGATAGTTATCTTATATTTCCTTATGAAAAGTGTAAAATTACTATTTTCACTCCACCAAGGTTTCACTATTTGTAGAAATTAATAATTTAGATTCAAATAATAAATTTTACTTGAAATTCATGTGTTTTTTAATAATTAAATTTAATATTATCAATATTTTAAAAGAATAAAATCATGTATATATGGATGTACACACATACATTGTCCATGAATATATTTTGAACACAAAGCTTGCAAAAGTACTCCTTATATTGGTTCTCTTTGAGTTGCAGATACAATCCCCCCTTACTTTGCTTTGCTTAAAAATTTTAACTATCAATAACCTATACAAATGAACCCCAAACTTGTATTTGTAGGTTAGAATAGGTGTTTACAATGTGTAACCACTATTTTTGTATTTTTAGTACTTGTAAAATCACATTAGCTAATTTACACAACTTAAAACTTGTAAAAACACTTAAGTAATTTTCATAACTTGTAAAACTACGTTGGTGTTTTTAAATACCTTGAAAAATTACAATGATAAATTTGCATAGCTTACAAGAATGCATTGGCAAAATTTCATAATTCAAAATTACAAAAAGAGTGTAATTTAGAATATTTACACAACATACAATGTGTGAATTAACTATTACAAGAAGGTGTAATAAAAAAAATGAAAAAATGATTTAAGAGATACAAGCTTAAAATAATTATCAAAATTTGATGTATAATTATTATTTATCATCTTAGTTGAGGACAATATGGATATTCTCTTTTTTGAGTTTTGGCTTCTTCTCTTGGAATTCATCAAACTTTTTCATGATTTATAGCACTTTGTCTTCATCTATACCATCTAAATATGTATAACCTATCTTTGCATCATAATATAGGTCCATCATATTTTGAGTTATTCCTTATAGTCTCTTAAGCACTACATTGAGGTTATTAAATTATTATGATATTTGATCGACATTTAAATTGTCTCATAATTAAATGCAGACTTGGGATTCAAGATCTCCTCGATATTCTTCTTGAATTGATTGACAATGAACTCCTTAGAAACCAATTTCTCATTATCCTCAATGAGTCTACATTTCAATTTTACTACTCTTCCCTTTATTTCAAGGAGATCATCACCCCCCATTGATTTAGAATCATTGAATTTATTAATAATGTCCCAAAAACTTAGTGAGGTACATAATTTCTTTTTTTTTAATAACATTTTCTTGAATAAGGTCATTTGGATAAGTATAGGAGAAATCTTCAAACTTGGGAAGAAATCCATTCCATTTCTGTACCACTTCATCATATTTGTTTTCAGTTTCAATTATTCTATCATACTTTGATTGGATCTCAGAACACATGGTCATCATTATGTGAATTATAGTGATACCTAGCTACAGAATTTTTTCAAACCATTATTGTGTTTCCTTTCCCATATGACAAATTTATTCTAAAAAATTTAATGTTTCTATGTCAAAATTTTGAATGGAAGGATTTAATTGGCCTTACCATTTCTTGAACCACTAATGTCAATTGCTCAACCTTTTCTCAATGTTGTTATTTAGTCACTTTGTCTTGGTCCATTTTCTTAAACAATGTGTCAATTCTAAATTGAATGTTTTCATTCACACCTTCCCTTGTATCTTTTTCCAAGTGGACCTTTGTGATTTGATAATCATAGGTTTCAACATTGTCTTTATCTTTCTCAATAGGTGGAACTGCTACTTTCACACATCTCTCTCTTTTTTTATCTATGATTATTTTAGAAATTATTTTAGGCTTCTTGGCTGCATGAGGATGAACATTTATCAAAATTTCAAAATCAATATCCTATGGTTACACAATCTTATTTATTTTCTTTACTATTTCATTTAACCAATCAGGGAATTTTTCACTAGGAGATTATTGCACAAGAGCAATCATAGATTACTTTTGAGTCTCAGAAGAAGCAAGAGGAGTTTGCAATACTTGAGAATTTTCTAATAAAATTTCACCTTCCTCTTTTTTTAATGTATCAGTTAGTGTTTTAGGATAATATTAAATATGTAATTTAAAATTTTGATCAAGAGGCAATGGTATTGAAGTATTAGGCTAAATAACAAGGATGTATATGAAGCTAAAAATTGTTGTGTAGTATTAGTTACTAGATTTTGAGAGTAGGCAAGACTATCAAGAGGAACTTCTTATGAAATATAAATGTTATGAGTACTTAGAAAATTTTCACCTAATCTTCTTATTTTCAACTTGAGTGAATATTTCACTAGAACACTTTCTATGATAGCTTCAACTTCTATTTCGGCTTTAATTTATTTTGAATCTTTACTAGTTCTTGATATCAAAGATGTCCCTATTTATGCTTGATATTTTTTATGATCACTTCCTAATCAAGTCTCATTTAGATGAGGATTAAATCTTATTTTATCAACATTAATACCTCTAGTTTTTAACCATTTTAGAGTCTTATTTAACACACCATGGGTCCCATAAATGAGTAATTTTTTTTATTCTAATCTACTTTCATAATATTTTTTATTCAATTCAATATTCTTCATAAATGGAGACCAATGCATCTTCATCATATAGTATTTTATTCTTGATTTCCACTATGTCAAATAAAATAACCTATTCCAAAGTGAATCATGAGTAATCATAGATTCTCATGTCTTTCTCATCATCACAATCCATCCAATAGTCTTCAAATTAGTGCACATGTTGATATGAAGAACCAAGAATATTTTTAATTAAGCCTCTAGCATCAAATGAAGGTCTAATTTTGAATGACTGAATAGTGACTCGAGTCATTTTTTTATCAATTAATTTTGTTTTAGCTAAAGAGGCATAAGTATATCAACCAATAAAAATGGGAAACTTTATTCCAGACTTACTGTATGAACCAAGCTCTCCATCTATAAATATCTATAGAATATTGAATTGATATCCTCAAATTGTGTGGTTTTAGTTCAAACATTTGAATCACATATTGTAAAAATGCATCATTTACTCTATAGAAATGATGTGTACTTTCTTTCAATGAGAGTTGAGCATATAAATCATATATTTTTGCAATTTACATATCATCTATTGTATTCAAACCATTGTAGAATATTTTTATGGAAATAACATAGATAAGATAAGTGTTGAGTTGTGGAGCTAAAAGCTTCACTGATGAGCAAATGCAGAGGTTGTTGGGTTACACAGTATCCGACGTCGATCAGAACCTGTCAACATTGGTCAGGGGTCGATTGAAATCTAATGACATTGGTTAGGCATCGACTGACATCGATCATCTCCAGACAGACACCGACTAGCATCAGTGATCTGTGCGTTCCCAGAATTCTATTTTTAGGAGAACAGTTAGTTTGCATGTAAAGACTAATTTTAGTCATGAGTCTATTTTTCTATTTTTGGCAAAACAGATTTGAGCCTTTGATTAAGAGGTGGATCTAACAGTGGAGAATACATGGCTCATGAAACCCTAGTGTTGTAGTTTACTATATAATAGGGTTAGATCCTCATAGCATGTAGGGAATAACAATTCAGTGATTGAATTGATTGTAATTGAGAGAGAGAAAACTCTTGAGGGAGAACTATTGTACATCTTTGAGGTGTGAGGAGAAAGAGATTTCTTCATTGTATTTCCTTCTGGAAGAGTTTAATACAAAATTGGTTGTTTCTCGTATCTCCTATTCTTTGTTGTTTCTGATTTCTAATTACTTATTACTTTTGGTTAAATTTCGTGTTTAGTTGCTTATACAAAAGTAATCAATTGTACTTCTAAGGTTCTAACAATTGGTATCAGAGATATGTGTATACACTAACAAATGGTATCAGAGTAGGTTAGTGTTTGTTGATTATAGAATTCACTCACAGGGGTTTCTGATTGAGTGGGAGTAAAGCAATGGCAGAAGAAAGTAAACTAAGAATGGAGAAATTCAATGGCAAGAATTATCAATTATGGAGGATGTAGATTGAAGATTATCTGTATCAAAAAGATCTGTACTTGCTGTTGGGTGGGGTTTCAAGGAAGCCCATAGATATGAAAGATGAAGAATGGAATGTTCTTGATCAAAAGGCTCTTGGATCTATAAGGTTCAGCCTGGCATCGTCTGTGATTTCCAACTTATCACAGGAAAAGACAACGGTAGAGTTAATGGATACTTTAGCAAATTTATATGAAAAACCCTTAGCTTTGAATAAGGTATATCTTATGAAGCAATTATTTAATTTGCAAATGCAGGAAGGTGGATCGGTATCTAGTCATCTTAATGATTTCCATGCAATAGTAAATCAGTTAAATTCAATCAAAATAGTTTTTGATGATGAAATTAAGGATCTCTTAATCTTATGCTCTTTACCTAAAAGTTGGCATAGTTTGGTAATGGCAGTTAGTAATATTGCATCTGCTTCAAATATCTTGAAAGTTGATGATGTTCTTAGTGTAATCTTGAATGAAGAAATTCACAGGAAAAGCACAAGGGAAACATCAGGTAATGCTTTAAGTGTTGAAAGCAGGGGAAGGCAAAGAGAGAAGGGCAAGCAAGAGAAATTAAGGTCAAAGATGGGAAGTAGATCCAAATCCAGAAATGGAAGAATAACCTGCTGAAATTGTGGAAAGAAAAGGCATGCAAAGAAAGATTATTGGTTGAAGGATAACAAAGAAAATCAGCATGAAGGTAATAAAGAAGCAAAAGTTACAGGTATTATTGCATAGGATGCTCTTATATTTTTTTTGGATAATAAAATAGAATCTTGGGTTTTAGATTCTGGTGCCTCTTTCCATGCAACCCCAAATAGAAAATTTTTCAATGATTATGTCCATGGAGACTTTGGAAAAGTTTATTTAGGGGATGATGAGCCTTGTCAAATTGTTGGCAAAGGAAAAGTGCAACTAAAATTATAGAATGGCAACACATGGGTGTTGAAGGATGTCATGCATGTACCCATCCTGAAGAGAAATCTAATTTTTGCAAGAAATTTAGGTGATGAGGGTTGCACAGTAACTCTCACAGCTGAATCTTGGAAAGTTTCCAAGGGTGCACTTGTATTAGCCAAAGGTAAGAGAGTAGGTACACTTTATCTATCTACTTGTATTACTGATTATTCTCCTTCTATTTTATCTACTTCAGATGTAGATGCAAAGTTGTGGCACTATAGGCTTAGTCACATGAGTGAGAAGGGAATGAATGTTCTTAAGTCAAAAAGTAAGCTTTCAGATTTGAAAAGCATAGATCTAGATTTCTGTGAGCATTGTATTTTTGGGAAATAGAAGAAAGTGAGGTTTCTCAAAACTAGGTCAACAAAGAAGAAACACAAGTTGGAACTTGTTCACACAGACGTGTGGGGACTAGCTTAGGTAGCTTCTATTGGAGGATCACAGTATTATGTTTCTTTCATTGATGATGCAACAAGAAAGGTATGGGTTTATTACATAAAGAGGAAATCTGATGTTTTTGACACATTTAAGAAATGGAAAGCTTTGGTTGAGAATGAAATAGGTTTGAGATTGAAGTGCCTTAAATCTGACAATGGTGGTGAGTACTACAGCAATAAATTCAATAGTTATTGTTCTATGAGTGGAATACACAGGGAAAGGATGGTTCCAAGGACACCTCAGCAAAATGGAGTTGCTAAAAGGATGAATAGAACAATAATGGAGCGTACAAGAAGTATGAGGTTACATGTTGGTTTGCCCTTACAATTTTGGGCAGAAGCTATAGATACTATGATTTACCTGATTAATAGAGGACCTTCTACTACACTGGATGGTGGAATTCCAGAAGAGGCATGGATAGGTAAAAAGGTAGATCTTTCATTTCTCAAAGTTTTTGGTTCTAAAGCTTTTGTGCACATTGATAAAAAAAATAGAAAGAAGCTGGATGTTAAATCTATGTGGTGCACTTTCATTGGTTATGGTTTTGGAGATTTCAAATTCCAGTTGTGGAATTTAGAAACTAACAAAATTATTAGAAGCTGTGATGTAGTTTTCAATGAGAAGGTGATGTATAGTGATCAGCTCAAGAGGCTAAATAATTCTGAGCAGGGCAATCTTGATTTGGAAGAGGTTATGATCCAAAATGAGCTCATGGGTAAAAATCATCACTCACAGGAAAACACAGAGACTGACGTCAATCAGGTGGAAACTGATGTCGATCAGGGAGAAACTGATGTCGGTCAGGTGGTGATTGACGTCAGTCAGGTGGAACTAACATCGGTCAGGTGCAGACCGAGAGATGACTGAGAACGGTCACTATCAGAAGGAAATTTGGGTAGACAGCAAGTTGTAAATGAGTCTCAAACGCCCATAAGGAGGTCTAAAAGGGTAAGTAAACCTCCAATTTGTTATTCCCCTTCTTTATACTACTCATTGCTCATTAATGGTGGAGAACCAGAAAGTTTTGATGAGGCAATATAGGTAGAATCTAGGAAATAGTGGGAGCATGGCATGAATGAGGAAATTGATTCCTTGGAAGAGAACCATATGTGGGATTTGGTTGAGTTGCCAGCCGGAAAGAAAGCACTAAAAAATAAATGGATATACAGGTTAAAGGAAGGAGAGAATGGATAAATGGGACATAAGGCCAAGTTGGTAGTAAAGGGATTTGCACAAAAACCTGGTATTGATTTTGGTGAAATTTTTTCTCCTGTAGTAAAGATGACTTCTGTTCAGACTGTATTGTCTTTAGTTGCTATTGAGGATTTGCACCTTAAGTAGCATGATGTTAAAACAACATTTCTTCATGGAGATTTGGATGAATAGATATATATGGATCAGCTAGAAGGTTTTGAGGTCAAAGGTAAGGAGAAACTTGCATGCAGGTTAAAGAAAAGTTTATATGGTCTTAAGCAAGCTCCAAGACAATGGTATTTGAGGTTTGATAGGTTTATGACAGAGCATGGCTTTAGTAAATGTCAATCTGACCATTGTATCTATTTTAATAGATTGGATAATGGTAGTTATATTATCATGTTACTGTATGTAGATGATATGCTTGTTGCAAGTTCACACATGCAGGAAATTACTGAGCTTAAGGTAAAATTAGCTCACACATTTGCCATGAAGGATTTAGGAGCAGCAAAGAAAATATTTGGCATGAGTATTAAGAGAGATAGGAAAAATCACAATTTGATTTTGTCTTAGGAGGATTATGTGAATAAGGTGTTGGAGAGGTTTAATATGCAAGATGCAAAATCGGTAAGCACACCTATGGCTGGACACTTCAAGTTGAGTAAAGAATAGTGTCCTAAATCACATGATGAGGTTGACTACATGAGTAGAGTTCCATATGCTTCAGCAGTTGGGAGCTTGATGTATGCAATGGTATGTACTAGACCTGATATTGCCCAAGCAGTGGGAGTTGTCAGTAAGTTTATGGCCAATCTAGGAAAGAAACACTGGAAAGCAGTTCAGTGGATTCTCAGATATCTGAGAGGGACCAACAGTAGGCATTTATGCTATGGAGGGTTAAACACTTCTCTACATGAGTATGTAGATTCGGATATGGCAGGTGACTTAGATGGCAGGAAAAGCACCACAGGATATGTGTTCACTGTTGGTGGAATGGTGGTTAGCTAGATTTTAAAGTTGCAGAAGGTTGTTGCCCTGTCTACTACAGAGACAGAATACATTGCAGTCACAGAGGCTAGCAAGGAAATGATTTGGATGACTCGGTTCATGGAAGAGTTGGGAAAGGAGCAAGAGAGTTTCAAATTGTACAGTGATAATCAAAGTGCAATTCATTTGGCAAAGAATTCAGCGTTTCATTCAAGAACCAAACATATACAACTTAGGTACCACTTCATTAGACAGGTATTGGAGGATGGTCAGTTGAAGCTAGAAAAGATCCATATGGATAAGAACCCTACTGATATATTAACAAAGCTGGTAACAAAGGAGAATTTGAATCTTCATTCAACTTTTGTTGGTCTTCAAGATTGAACTTGAAGAGAGAGAAACAAGCTAGAGGATGTTGTTGTATAGGTACAGGTGCATCTATTTATCTCCAAGTGGTAGATTGTTGAGTTGTGGAGCTAAAAGCTTCACTGATGAGCAAATGCAGAGGTTGTTGGGTTACATAGTAATCAATGTCGGTCAGAACCTGTCGACATCGGTCAGGGGTCAACCAAAATCTACTGACATCGGTTAGGCATCAACCGACATCGGTTAGGCATCGACCGACATCGGTCATCTCCAGATAGACACCGACCGACATCGATGATCTATGTGTTCCCAAAATTCTATTTTTAGGAGAACAGTTAGTTTGCATGTAAAGACTAATTTTAGTCTTGAGTCTGTTTTTCTATTTTTGGCAGAACAAATTTGAGTCTTTGATTAAGAGGTGGATCTAACGGTGGAGAATGCATGGCTCATGAAACCCTAGTGTTATAGTTTACTATATAATAGGGTTAGATCCTCATAGCATGTAGGGAATAACAATTCAGTGATTGAATTGATTGTAATTGTGAGAGAGAGAACTCTTGAGGGAGAATTATTATACATCTTCAAGGTGTGAGGAGAAAGAGATTTCTTCATTGTATTTCGTTCTGGAAGAGTTTAATATAAAATTGGTTATTTCTCGTATCTCCTATTCTTTGTTGTTTCTGATTTCTAGTTACTTATTACTTTTGGTTAAATTCTGTGTTTAGTTGCTTATACAAAAGTAATCAATTGTACTTCTAAGGTCCTAAAAATAAGAGGTCATATAAAATTTATAAGTGGTATTAACCTATATTAGTTATTTATGAATAGAATCATTGATCAATTATCCCTAATTGATGTATTGCTTATTCTGATGAATGATCCATATGTATATATACATCCACATTTGTAAATTCCTTGCAACTAGTTTCCCCACTACTATATTCAAGAGTGTGAGTGATCATATCATTAATTTCATTCATATATTAAAACCTATAAATATTCTTAGGAAACCTTTTTTATGTATGCTTTGGTTTTGTCAGCCATTGCCTATTGACCCATTTAGAGCAGAAGTATTATTGGAATCACAAAATTGTTGAATAAATGTGGGAGTCAAATTAAAAAACATTTTCATGTTAGGTAGATAAAATAGGTGATCAATATACTCTATACCTAAGCACAAGATTTATTATCCTTTTGGATTCTTGACTTCTCTTTTTTTTGCATCATAGTGCTTAGTCATTATTAGAACTAGTTCTAGGCGTACTTAAATAAGAAATGAAACTGCTTTAAGCTAATCCACTATCATTGATTTTTTTATCCATAATATGTCTTATGGACCTCACTAATTATATTCTAGAATTATTCCATGTATATGTGACCTAGATCAATATATTTTATTTATTCAATAGTTGAATCTAGGTGTGAGGGTGTAAAACCCCTTTAAACTAATACTTTATATTTGTGTCTTATTCTAATTGGAGACACTTTTTGAAATGGGTTTTATTTGAGGTGATTTTCTTAAGAGTCTATTTGATTAGGGTTTTGAATGTTGAGATCTAATGAATATCACTTATATTTTAGAGAAACTAGGACCTAAATTGGCCTTGTTCAAGAAAAGAGCATATTATGAAGTGTGTTTGAATAAGAGGTAGAATATGTAGTGTGCTTGAGTAGACTAAAGAATCTAAAGGTATGTATGACAAAGGGATAGAGTCTGAAGTGTGTTTGAATAGACTGTAGGTTCCAAGATGTGCTTAGAAAAGTCTCATAGTTTGATGTTGTGCCTAAAAAGTGATTAGAATCTGATGCTATGTTGAACAATGTATCGAAGTTTAATATTATGTTAAATAATCAATCAAGTTTTGATAGTGTTTGATAAAGGTTCGATATATGCTAAATTCTTTAGTAACTCTTATAATCTATTAAATTAATGAGATATTATTTAGAATATCCAATGTATTTATCATAGGGTTAGGATCCAGATGTTGTATAGACCAATAGTAAACCTTAACAAGCTAAACAACCAAAAACTGAGTTTTACAAAGTATTTTGGAGAATATCTAAAATAAATTCTCAATCAATTTTATCAAGCACTAAGGGAATTCTATGAATATCTATGTCAAGTCAATAAAATGTAAACCCTAGTCTTAGTTCATTGAAAATAGACCAAATCAAATAACCTTGCAATGTTAATGATCACGAGAATGATAAATTTACAAATGGAAACAAGGAGGAATGAAAGATGAAAGAGGTGAGGAGAAAATGATGGAATAAATGGAAGGTATGAATGGATATATTATAGGATGTAAAATATCCACAATGTGAAGATATCAAGCATAGTAATGGCATATGATTAAGGATGTAACTATAATTATTGAGATCTATAGGTGTGTTTAGCAGTGTGTCAAGTTTTAAGGTTTGTAAAGATAAAAAAGTAGAATCTGAAGGGTGTACCTATATAGGTATCATGATCCAACATGTGTCTAGACACATGTCAAGTTTTGAGGAGCTATTTAGCAATGAGGTAAATTTTAAAGTGTGTGTGAGCACACTGTAGACACCAAAATTATGTCACGCATGTGTGTAACTCCCTATGTTGAAACCCCCTTTGAGCCCCTTTTCAATAACAATAATTAGCCTCCCTAACCCATGCTTTTACCCCTCACACATTTAATTAATTTAAAATATTTAATTAAGTTAATTAAAAACCACTTATGCCACCTTACCTGGCCACCTCGTCGTAAGATTAATACTTACCCTCTGAGTCACCTCAAGACTTAGTCCCCTTATCCTAACTACCCATGACTTATTCTCACCCCAAAAATAAATTCCTAACCAACTACATTCTTCTTAACCTCCCATTTCTTCCATTTTATAATAGATACCACACTTCGCATGAAAAAGAATAAAAAATAGGCTAAAAATATCCCTTTTACCTATTCTCATGCCACCAATGTCAATCAACCCATGATCGATGTCAGTGGAATCACTGATGTCGATTACTGAAGTCAAACTCCAAACTAATGTTCAGGTTAGCAGAAATCAAGAAAACTCATTTTTATTCACACATAAGCTTTTGGCATCCAACTTTCCACATCTTGGCTTATTGTTACCTTGTAGAAGTCAGTCTAGATCAAGAACTAGGCTCTTGAGAACTAGAAACACATGCTTGTTTTCTCTATTCAAGGAATTGGTTTGGCAAGCCTTATAGGAGCCATCCGTTTGGCACTTATTGTCCAATCACCTCTTCAGCTAAGTACATCACTTATTTTTTAAGTCTTTAAGCAGTTACTTTATAATCACTTTATATCTACTATTTATTTTTTTACACATTCCTAATTGAACCCTTGTGAAGGAGTTATAAATCTTCCTCACTTATTTCCCCTTGTTCCAACACACCAAACCTCTGACTAGATCCATCCAAACAATACTCTCTCACACACAACTCTCCCCAACCTTCTAGACCTGACCAAAGCCATTTCCCAAACCCAAAAACATCTTCTACAAAATCTTAGGAAATGATTGCCCTTACCGACGTCAGTTTCCCAACCGATTCGGTCACACTTGCTTATCAACCTTGGTAGCTTAACCAACATCACCAACTGTATATTTTCAATAACCTTTCTAAAACCTACCCAAACAACTTCCAAAATACAAACTGAATATACCACTTGCACTCTATTACTCTCTATTGCACTCAGGTTGTGAATAATGGTAACATATCTCTTTTTTCCTCTTTTTTTCTATTTAATACTCTTTTGTTTCTCTAAGTGGATTGTCATCTCTAAGGAAGTTTGACACTTGCTAGAACAAGCGCATAGCTTGGCAGTCCACTCATATATCTACTAACAGATATTTTATGGTAGTGTTTTCTTGCTTGCAGGTAGTCCTCCCTAGCTAAAGAGGAGTGCTCACAACATCTAGATATGCATGTAAACCAATTTGATTTCATTATAATCATTTATCCCTATTCTTCTTACCTATTTTTCTTTAGACTTGAAATAGGCACAATTTTAGCAAAACATTTTTGGCATGCTTGGTGGGACCCTAGAGTTTTTTTTGGGTTCATTGCTTATTTCAAACATTCATATAGGTGCATCATAGTGAAAATTTCATTTCTTGCACCTTTTCCTTCTTTTCTCCCTCAAAGCAAAAAATTCAACATTTTATTTTTTGTTTAAGGGCAATAAATTAAAATTTCTTCTTCCTTGCCACTCTCCTTTTCTCTTTGCCTCTAAAAGTAATTTGTCATTTTTCTTACAAGTTAAAAGAATCTCTTCCTTATTTATTTCTTTCTTGCATATTAGGATAGTGAATTTCATTTTCTACTCCTATTTCATCATTGTTTTCATTCGAATCTAAACATTTCATATTTGGGTTTAAAACTTACTGCACTTCTTTGTTTGCTTTCTACAAATTATCTCACCTAGTTAATTACAAGCATTATAAATGAATTGTAATGCACCTATGTTACACAACCAAACTATACTCATAAAAATAAACATCTAAACTCACCTGAGACAAGGCCCATCAAGATTTTATCACCTAGTGGATTACCTTACCCTACCTGGGTATCCTACTTGGATTTCACCACTAAGGGGAGAACCCACTCCATTCTCTAGTAGAGTATAAACTCTAGGCAGAAGGTATATTTTTGCTAAGTGGCTTGGCTTGGCTTTAGGTCCATGAAGTGCAGAGAGCAAGCGCCTATAACAAGCCACGTACCTCGTCTAACATATATTTCCTCTTGAGCACTAAAACTAACCTGAAACTAGATATGGATTGCTTTCTATTACCTTCATTAACCAAATTCTCTTCTCACTATCTGATTAACACATAAGCCAACATGGGACTAAAATTAATCTCTAGGAGTTAATAATTAGTGGTTGTATGTTTTTTTTCTACTTGTCTATTACCTTCTATATTTTGGAACTGGTAAGGGCACTTTTCTATTGATTCACAAAATAAACACTATTTGTAATACTCAGGTTGTATAACTTATTATGTCAAGTTTTTTTAGTGTTCTTTCTTCTTACATAGACCTCTTGCATCCTTTATTTTACCTATATTCTACCTCTGAGTTTCTAAAATGTTAGATTTTCCATCTCCCAAGATATCACAGTGACTAACATCAATTAATTCTACTGACATTGGTAGACTTTAGCCTACTAACATCGGTAGACTTTAGCCTATTGACATCAGTTAATCCCATTGATGTCGGCAAACTTTGACTATCGACATCAGTCAAGTGATTAACATCAATGACTATGTAAATTTATTTTTCTCAAAATAACAGGCTAAAATAACCCACTTACCTACACCCAAACCTAGTTTTTCCTTATTATTTCACTAATATAGAGTATTAAGACTATTTATACTTACATGGTATTGACACGAGCCCAAGCAACAAAATTTGCTAATTACGTAAGCTGGTAACCACTTCCACCTTCCCCTTTTGTTACTGATTTTATCATGGAACATACTTCAGATATAGAGCATACTCCTAGCCCCAACCAAATTCCCATTGTACATGAAGGAGATTAATATTTTGCTAAATTTCTTGATCACAATGTGGTAGCCCTTCAGCATTACCTTGCCATGAGCCACACCCGTAATTCTTCAAGTGACCCACTATATGGTATGCCAACCTCTCTAATGGAGACAACTTCAATTTTAGTTGTCTCCACTATTTTCCCCATGGTTACTCAAACCATCACTTCGACAAGTAACCGAACCATAAATAATGTCCAAATTTTAGCATCACCAACTACCCAATCCCACCTAAACCCTAATGTGACTTCCCTACTTTCATAACCACATGCAGTTCCATCAAGTCTCATACCATTTCAGAATTTGGTGGTACGTATTCCATGTACTTTCACACCTATAATTACCTAAGTTATGACTCACCCTTCATCTAGTATAACCATGCCAATAACCCAACCTATAATAACAACATCCAACCAAAGCATAGTCTCTAACCCAATGGGACAAGCCCCTTTTCTTTCTGCCTCCCAGCCTATAACTCATTATCCTTATGTAGTGCCAACACAACCTCAACAAGCTATATCATACACTCCCTCTAATTCCTATCAGGTTCCCTATAACTTAGGAGGTATCTCCCAAACCAATCCCCCTTTAGACCTCATTAAGATGTTGATGGATAAGATGTCTAATCTAGAGACATCCATTTTGGGTTCAAAGAATGTGTTATCTTATGATCAGATATGTAATGAACCCATCCATTCTTTTGTGCCTATTCACCCTTATCCAAGCCAATGGGAACTCCCCAAATTTACTTGTTTCTAGAGTAAACAAAACCCATAACAACATTTGCGAGCATTTAGACATGCTTGTTATTTAATAAGGCACGATGATGTGTTATTACTTTACACTTTTCCTATGTCTTTTTTGGGTGTTGCTTTGGATTGGTATAGATCTATAACTCAACACTCCCTTTTTTCATTTACCCAACTCACAAAAATATTCTGAGACCATTTCTCTATTAACATTTCTAAAAAGGTTTCTATTACAAACCTTTATTCTATTAGACAATTTGATGATGAGTCTATCATAGATTTTATCGCTCGCTGGAGAGGCTTGATCAATCAACTCTCCTTCTCATTACCCCAACCTAAGCTTATTAATCTCTTCTCAAGGGCATGTGCTAAGCATATTTCATCCACACTCCAAGTATAAACTTTTTACACATTTGATGAGGCCTTTACAACGACATAAAAACTCAAGATTAGGGCTATAGACAAAGGTAGAGTCAAGTTGTGTAGTAAGAAAACTAATTCCAAATTAAATGACTCCTCTTCTTCTAAAACTTCTCCTTCTAACTAAGAATCTAAAGGCTCTACTAACAACTTCTTCCACAACCATAAACCAACATAATTCTTCGACTTCCCAAAATCTGACCAAGCAATTCCAACTATAGTATGAACAAAGACAATACACTCCCATTGGGGAGTCATATACTTCTATTTTGTAAAAACTATTGCAATAAGGTGTCATAACCCTTCCTCAAATCAAACCTCCTATATAGTTTGACCCCTCCCATCCTATTCCAACCTAGTACAAGGAGGATGAGTTTTGTGGTTACCATCAAATTAAAGGCCACAATTTTAATAACTATAAAATATTCAAGAACATTATTCAAGCCATGCTTGATAGGGGTGATCTCATTTTAGATAATCCTAATGTGCTCGCTAATCAAAATATGGATGTGTTCAAACAGCCTTTTCTTAACCATTCACCCAATCAAAATATTGTTCAAATCATGACTAACTCATATGATCATAATGTCCATACAATTAATATGGTTTTCCGTTTACCTCTAGTTCAACCTCTCCTACAATAGGAAGCATCATTTTTATTGACTCCTCCCCCACAGTCAGTGGCATTTTTTTTCCCCATTCTTCCTCCTCAAGTAGAAGAGCCTATTTCACCCATTCCACTCCTACATGAATAATAGCCTCCTTTACCACTCCTTTTGCCATCAGAGGAGCCTGTATTATCAGTTCCTTTTACACCAATGTTACCTATCCTCTTACCACTTGAAGACCACACCTTACCCATTCTATAACCACATGTTGAGGGGAACATCATTCATATGTTATACCCTCTTAAGGAACCCTCTTCACCTACCCCTTCTCCATTGATAGAGAGTAATACCCCATCCACTCCACCTTTTCACCTAGAAGAGTCAGTGTTATCTAATCCTACATTAGGTGAGAGACCTATTTTGCCTACTTCAATTCAACCACTTTTACCACTTATTTTACCTATGGAGGATCATACTTTACCTATTCCTCACCCACATGTTGAGGGAGAAATTATACTTATGCTCTACCCCCTCAAGGAACCCTCTTCGCCTACCTCTCCTCCACTCATGGAAGACCATGCCTCTTCTCTTGTCTCTATCGAAGAAGACCCTATTACAGCTCTTTCTCATCTTTGTCCCAAAGTATTAGAAACTAATAATTTCCCTCTCTCTCAATCACCTCATCCTTCTAAAGAAACAATCGTAAGGCCTACATCAACTTCATCTAAACCCTTCTTGTGATTGGTGAAAAGTCTAGAATTTATTAACTCCATGATGTTAGATCATGCAACATTTTAATACTGACTTAAAACTCCATATCCTACACAACAAGTGTCGACCTTTACTTCCAACCCTCTCACTACCCTTTACCCCAAGTTTTTTGACAAATTTAGAGCTTCTTCATAAAAATCACCAAAATCTCATCCATTTATGTCAAAACTCTCACCCTCACAGGCCACTTTAAAGTAGATTAGGTCTTTAGACGTATACCCCATCTCTATAGGTGAAATTAGATCTAACTCTCCAACCAAAAGTTGGAGTTTCATGGCCTAAACTACAAAAAAATGTTAAGCTTCCTATATCTCACCGATCCTTCCCTCTTCAACCTTCAACTTTACCATCAATTTTGGGACTGTACCCCTCTACTTTAGTTGAAGCATCATTGATCCAAGTGAAATTAAAGGCTAAGTTACCTCCACTACTACCTCTACCACATAGTATGCCTTTCACATCTGACACCATGATACCTAACACCAAGAAAGTATCAACAAAACATGTAACTCCACTACCACCAAACAAGGCACAATGCAAAATCACCCATGTGACTCCTAAACAAAAGAAGGTGCCCACTCCTATTGCCACAACAAGTGCTAGCCCACTCGTAGTCTCTCAAAGTTTTTTCTTACATTAGTTGTTTCAATCTTCCATAATAAATCTTCCTCACATCCTTATATCCCTCTTAGACTAAAGTCATCTTAGTTTAATGATACACAAGTGTGTCTATATCATCGTTCAGTTGGAAATGATACTGAGAGTTGTAAAGCTCTCATAGTATTCATTAGACAACACTTTGATGTCGACACTCTCTTTATTGATACTCTCGTTAACCTTCTTATTATTCCACCTCTGGTATCCATAATGTCTCATATTGTTTCACCTAAATTTGAACCCAAAGATGTTGTCATACCCCCTTTCCCACCTCCTTCACCTATGTTTCAGATCAACACAATTAATGTGGCCACATGGTCATAAAACCAAAAGGATAAAGGCAAGGAAAAATTCACTACTCCTTGGGCTCATCCCTTTTCCAAAGACACTCCTCTGAATCCCAAGATTTCCATCTTGGGTGTCTTGAAACCAACATCTTTAGACATTATTCAAAGCTTGATGGTGAAACAGCTTCACCAAACTCTTATGAAAATGTCCTTATATGAGTTAATCCAAAACTCACCCCAACATCATCAATATTTTATTAATTCCTTGAAAGATATTGAGGTACAACCTGATGATCCCCAACCTCTTGTAGCTTTGGTCGGCTCTCTTAATTCCATCTCCCTGATTTCCTTTAGTAATTCATAAATTCCACCTCAACACCCTAAAGATCAGGATTCTACCCTTTTTATTACTGCAAATATTGATTAAACTCATGTCAAAAGAGTCATGATCGATGGGGGATCTAGTATTAATATTATTTCCACCCATGCCTATAAACAACTAGCTCTTCCTGACAATTCGATGTCTCAAACTGACACAGTGCTCCACTCCTTTAATGATACCACAACTACTACTATGGGAAATATTGTCTTACATATCTGTGTAGGTCCCTACATAATTCTTGAGCTCTTATATGTATTAGAAGGAGATTTTCAATATAGTATACTACTTGGATGATCTTGGATACGTGATATGGCATGTGTACCCTCAACTTTGCACTGTTGTGTCAATTTTGAGTACAATGGGCAAGTACATGTTATATCCATTGACCCACCTCTGTTTAAAACATGTAACATGACTTAGAGTCCCAATGATGTTCTCATTCCATTAAATACGTCATCTTCTCCACATGATACTTTTAAAGCTTCAACAAGCTCCAATACCCCAATTACATAGATACAAACAACACAAATTCTTGACAAAGATCCCATGGAGTAAAATTTTAAACGTTTGTCACTCAAATAATATCATTTTTTGATGTTCAACATGTTCCATACTCCACAATAGTATGGAAAGCTTCTTATGCACCCAAATTATGGTCCCCATATTGGGATGGTCATCCCTTATGGGCCCCCTAACCTTCAAACTAATTTCACATATGGGGCAATTGATCAGGATCCCATTGTTGGCTATCCATCCTCTTCACCACAACCATTTACCTATGACTTATCTTTCCTAATAAAACCTAATGTTTCTCACACCCATCTTTATAGGTGTGCTTGGAAAGGATTTGGTTTAGGTCGTTACGAGCAGGGTGTTCATATGCCCATTGAATATCCCACTAGCAAAACCATTAAAAATGCCAAAAAGAGGCATGGAGTGGGTTATGACAAACCAACTAAACTCACAAAAACTTCCCATGTACCAATTATTGAAGAGCCAGTCTCTCCTTCTCCACCTTCTCCACCATCACCTATCAAATCAGAGGTATTTATACTTCCTATTTTTTTAATAAATGTCATCCATTTGGGGCCTCTCACCTATTACCAAGGTAAGGAAATAAGGTCCCTTGCTCTTGTTCATCCTAAAATGATTGATGAATACTCTCCCACTATTAACACTCTCCAATGTTAAGATGATGATGTTATTCTCACATACATGGGTGCAGATGACTAAATATCCAATGATCATTCCCATCTGAAACACAAGCTATGTTAAATAAATCAACCATTGACATCAATTTGCCTTCTCATGATAACCCCCACGTCCTTAAGATTGGCCAATCTTTAGATTCCTCTAAGTAAGATAATTATGCCACATTTCTTAATAACCATGGCAAAGCCTTCGCTTGGTCTTATAATGACATGTTTGGTATTGAACCCTATATCATCGCCCATAATATTATCACCAATGAAGATGCTAAACTTGTTAAGCAAAAGCTTCACAAAATGCATCCTCGTATTGGTCTCCTTGTCAAAGAAGAGCTCCAATACCTCCTTTTTTAAAACTTTATCCAACCCATCGACTACCTATAATGGGTTTCCAATATTATTCCTACCACAAAATCAACTAGAAGAACCTTCATTTGCATCAACTACCATAGCCTAAACTTCACTTGTCCAAAAGATGACTTCCCATTGCCAAGTATTGACCAACTTGTTGATCTAACAGTTGGCTATGAGATGATATCACTTATGGATGGGTTCTTAGGATATAATCAAATCATGATTTCTCTCGAGGATCAACACAAGACAACTTTCATTACCCCATGGGGGACTTTTGTTATCAGGTCATGCCTTTTGGTCTAAATAATGTTGGTGCCACCTACCAACGTGTTATGACTTACATCTTTCATGATATCCTACACAAAATTATGGAAGACTACGTGGATGACTTACTTAGAAATTCTAAACTTCACCAAGATCACTTGATGATTCTTAAAATCATATTTATTCATCTCCTCTGAAATAACTTTCAACTAAACCCAAAGAAATGTCTCTTTGGTGTCATTTTCAGTAAGCTCTTAGGCTTTATTTTTTCTCTTAGTGGTACTGAATTTGACCTTGCTAAGGTTCGAGAAACACTAGAGATACTTCCACCTAATAATATAAAGAAACTTTGTAGCCTGCAAGGCAAACTTCAGTCAATCCATCGCTTCATCTCCTAGTTGTCAGATTGTTGCCAACCCTTTCACCATCTCCTCAAAAAAGATGTCTCCTTCCATTGGAATATAGATTGCTAGGAAATTTTTGATGCACTCAAATAGTATCTCCTTTCCCCACTGGTTCTTATTCTACCTAAATAAAATCAGCCTTTCTACCTTTACATCTCTATAATAGACCATTCTCTGGGTGCTATGATTATACATCGAGATGATCAACATTGAGAATAGGTGGTTTACTACATAATCTGCACACTTATTGATTATGAGACTTGATATACCCATACCAAAAATCTTTTTCTCACATTGGTCTTTTCAACCTCCAAGTTCCACCATTATCTCTTAAATCACAAAACCTATGTGGTCACCCATACTGATCCCCTCAAATACATGCATTCCAAGCCATATCACAACTAATGTGTAGCTCAGTGGCTCATGCTCCTTGCTAAATTTGACTTAGAGTTTCTTCAAAAAAATACTATCAAGGGGAAAATGATCACTGACCAGTTAGATGTCACCCTTTTACCTGACAACCAACCTTCAAACCTTAAATTCCTTGATGAATCCTTCACAATTATCTCCACCAGTGACATTTCCTATCAAATGATGATGTTCTTTGATGGGTCTAAATGTCAATACGGTGGGCGTGTGGGGGTCATATATTCCTATAGATGTTGAGCTTATGCCTTTATCATTTAAACTAGATTTTGAATGTACTAACAATATCACCAAATATGAGGTTTTAATCTTAGGGCTTCAAACAACTATCTTCTTGGGTATCAAATCAATAACTATTTTTGGTGATTCTCAGCTAGTGGTTAATCAGGTTAATGGTTCCTGCTTATGTAAAAACCAAATTCTACAATGGTATAAATATCATGTAGATATGCTATTGGGATCATTTGACTCCTATTTCTTACAAATTATTCCTCGATATACAAACAAGTATGCCGACATAATGGCTTCACTTACTTCACACATACCCTCTTCACCCTCTTCCTCAAAAATCTATGTCACTGTGCATTGCTTAACATTACCCTCTTATGTATCAACTAACATCTTTTTTATCAGAAATGTAACATACAACCTACATGACTTATGGTACAAGCAACTCATGGATTATCTTTCCTTTTCTATTTCCCCTTTTGATCTCTTCAATAATGAGAGACGTGCCTTCATAAAGCATGATGCTCATTACACAATGCTTCTCTACAAGAAAGGTTTTGATGGCCTCCTCCTTAGATGCCTCACTAGTAATAAGACTCCCTTCACTATTAAGGACATCCATGATCAGATATTTGGTGGATATTTCAATGGTCATGTAGTTGCCAAGTGTATCCTTCGACTCGACTATTATTGGGCAACACTCCATCAAGACTGTAGTGATTACATTCAGCACTGCATCGAATGTCAACAACACACTAACCTCCTTCATGTTCCAAGTCATGCATTACAAGTTTCCAAAGACTTGTGTCTTTTCTCCCAATGGGGCTTGGATCTAATCAGGGAGATTAACCCTTATTCATTCCTCCATCATTATTATATCATTACTGCCATTGAATACTTCACCAAGTGGGTCGAGGCCATCCCTTTCATGTCCACTAAGGCTGACGAAATTATTGACTTTATCAATCATCACATCATCTATCATTTTGGTGTCCCACATAAAATTATAATAGATAATGACAAATCTTTCAAAAATAAGACTGTCCAAAGTCTTTGTGATACCTTAGGAATAAAATTAAGCCTCTCATCTCCATACTATGCATAAGTGAATGGACAGGCAGAAGCCTCTAATAAAACATTAACCAAAATTCTCATGAAGGTAGTCAACGATAAGGGCAAGGATTAACACACACACATTCCCTTTACTTTATGGGCTTATCGCACTAGTATTCGAACCCCTACAGGTGCTACACCTTTTTCTTTGGTCTATAGAATGAAGGTTGTTTTGCCTCTTGAGTTTCATATTCCTTCTCTTCACATTTCTCTAAAAAGCATACTAATGATGACTTTCACCAAGAAAATTTGGCTCAACTTGAGTTACTTGATGAGCATCATCTCATATCCCTCAACCACCTCCAAATCTATCAAGAGCGTATCAAACATGCTTACAATAAAAACCTCAATGAGCGAGATTTCAATATTGGAGATCTCATCTTAAAAAAAATCAACATGTGATGAACATGGAGAAAAGCAAATGAGGTAAGTTTGCTCCTAATTGGCTTCGACCCTACATCATAACTCATAATTATGGCTCAAAAACTTATCCCTTGTCTTCTCTTGAAGGAAAGCTAGAACCTGATCCTTTAAATGCCTTACACCTATGACCATTCTTTTGTTAATCAAATGATGCTTCACCTCGTGTTTAACTTGAGCTCATCCCTTAAGCCCCCTATTACATTCATCTCCCTTCCTCTTAACCCTTGCTCCTACACACTTAGTTAACCTACGAAGTGTTATGGTTTTATCCTCAAAGTGGAAAACTCCTAAGCCTCTATAGTCTTGTCTGTGACTAAAATTTATAAAAAAATGGGATATGTAGACAAGTTATAATCTCTCAGGTCATGATTCTCGATGGAGACTGCTCCCTTGAAGGATAGCTACGTAACTTCTCTTTGATACTATAAATAGACTGCTCCCTTGAAGGACAACTATTAAAACTTAAAAACAAATGCTTAGACCATCCCTTAAAGGATGGCTAGGCTAAGCTTTGTTATCAAGAGAAATAAAAACAAAAAGCTTCTCATATTGATCAGCTTCATATAGCCTCAACACAAACAAAATCCCATTATAGGCTTCTTGCATTGATTAGCTTATAATAATAAAAAAATATTTAAGTCATGGACTTGCCTACAGTAGCTCTCGAGTCACCTACAACAGGGGCATATCATTGCCACTTTGAAGGTTACACTACCCAAACACTTTCACTCATTTTACCCTTCTCCCCTCATACTCTTTCAAGAGACTTTGAACTCACTTAACACAAGGTGAACATGACACTAGTCTAACAAACAAAATGGTCAAATGATGCAAAGCATGAAAGAGGCTCATATTCTTGAGCCTATTTATGTTTGATTATGGTCTTTGCCAGTACATGAGCATTCTACCTCTTTATTTCTCATCCCAATCACATGTCAATCTCTTTGCTGAGATGAAAACTTCATACAAACAATAACATAAATAGCCTATCCATTTTAAGCATACACCATCACAAATATGGAAAAATGTTAAGATGAAGCTAACAAATCAACTATGCATATACCATCACACATATGGGAAATGCTATTCTAACTCAACTAACATGCTCAACATTAACATAACATTAAATAACCATCCACATCAACATCATCATCACTATCACAATAAACACATCTCAAAATCACAATAAACGCATTTCAAAATCACAATAACACATATCACACACACACACACACACACACACACACACACACACACACACACACACACACACACACACACGCTCAACATGAATGTACATCAATAGATCATAGCAATATCATCTCTCCCTCAAAATATACATCTCTCATCTTTAGCTCATAGGCCGATGTGTATACAACATATATAACAATAAAAAAATTTGGTGCTCAGAATCCTCGAGGCTATACACATGGTTATGAAGAAGTAGTGTCGTCACCACTCTTTGCCTATCTACATTTGCATGAACTAGAAGCTATGACACATGTCATTGATCTCTCCTACTCTCTAAACTCAGAATACCTCTAAATCTATGGGAACTCCCTAATGTCCCTCTCATAATAAGCAATCTCATCAAGGGTAATGTTATACCTCACTAGAGATATAGTCTATGATGGTCCTATCATACCTACTAAAGGCCCAACCTGTACTAGTCATTGTTGTGGAGAAGGAGTAGCCTAACCTATTGCTCTCAAACTATCCCTCTCTACTTTTAGTGTAGTAACTTGACCCTATAATATCCTGACTTGGCCCTGTAATTCCCTAACTTAGCCCTGCAACGTCACCACATATCCCTATAAAACCAATACATGTGCCTAAGTTATATCTTGAGCCTGCACTACCACATCTCAAGATTGTACTACTACATCTTAGGCCTATATATTTACATCTCTCTCTCTTATCACTTCCTATAAATTTGTTGGTGGCTCCCTGACCTAAACCATAAGATGCAAGCCTTTCCACCACATAAGATACACCATTGTGCATCCAAGATCTACTACACCTAGCCCTACTAGTAGCTCCTCAAAATCTAGCCCATATATCTCTTGGGGTAAGGGTAGGGGTGCCTCTATATTATCTCTCTTATATCGAGGGAAGGTAGGAGGTACATCCTATATCAAGTTGAACTATCTTCTAACCCGTGCCATGGGTATCATCTCTAGCTCATCATCTCATCTCCCTCAAACCCATAATGTGCTTTATAAGCCAACAAGCTGCTCTGTCTATCATCTAAATGTAAGGTATGTCAAGTAAGGTCTCCACACAATATCTATAGGGATCAATACCTCTATCATGGACCTATAATGATCAATATCTCACACTATGTCATCTACTCATCTTTGGGCCATACCATCTCTCCATCATCTAAAACCAACTTTAAAATTGGCTATAATCATGGTAGGTAACCCTAATGGTCATGTCACAATGATATGCTCATATGCCCAACAATAGAGTAAATGTTTGACAAACAAATTATATCATCATCACAGTCTCAACCCCCACATCTCTCTATATAACTGTGATAAGAAAGTTGGTCCCCATGCAAATACGATCCACTGCTCAACCATCTATGCTAGAACACCTATCAATGTAATAGGAAATCTCCCACCATCTATGTTTGGTAGTGCATATACTATAAGCCCTATCATCATCAGGATGTTTAATTGATGTTGTTCTTCATCATCAATATACATTGGCTTGTATGCAAAGCTCATTAAATGATAAGTCACCTTGCTAACATGCTCTCTAAATAATGTCACAATATGGATATCATGCTCCTCTCAAACATGAGAAGAGCTCCTCACCTTGGAGTGGAAACCATAAAATCCTATACACATCCACCTAGGTCACTGTCAACTCTTTGATCAACAAATGGAAGGTGTAGGTGGTGTGATCCCACCTCTTGATCAATGCTATCATCAAAATCATATCCCATGTGACTCTATAATATCATCATACTCCCCCTAAACCTATATCTACCATGTGATCCCACTCATCTAGGGTGACATCCCTCCTCATCTACATCAATAGTGTAGGTAAGTGATCCTATAGCATCAACTCCTACCTAGTCTGCATCCATACACACACACACACACACCTCAAGTCATATACTTTATAATATAACCTATCACTACTTTTTTTCCCTTTTCTCTGGGAGAACTACATTGGTCAGAGGCCCTCAACTAGGATATGTAATCAACACTCAATTGATATGAGGTCTTTTAAGGTAAGCTCAGCCATATACCCACCTAAATATCTAACCTACTCTCTCATCTCCACCCTAGGCCTCACTGCCTCTCTCTCCACCGTAGGCCCAATTGCCTATCACAACTCTAGGCCTCGTGGCTTATATCCCTAACCTTTGACCCTATGACTTATCTTTTAAGCCTTAGGTCCCCTAAACTATTTCAACCTATCCTTTCTTAACCATTTCCCCTAACACACTTTTAACCATACCTTATATTTTTTTCCCCTATACACTGGGAGAACTACACTGGCCTGAGGCCCTCAACTAGGCTATATAGGTAGCACTCAATCAACATGGGGTCTTGTAAGGCTAGATTGACCATTAGATTCATTGACTACTTCAATTAGGGATCCAAAATTAACCTTTTCTCTTATTTTGGGTGTTGAGTTATGGAGCTAAAAGCTTCACCAAATGAGTAAATTGTAGGTTGCTAGAGTTACACAGTCGTCAACGTCGGTTAGGAGCGACCGACATCGGTCAGGGGTCGACTGGGAGCTATCGAGGTCAGTTATGGATCGGCTGACATCGGTCATGTGTAGATAGGCAGGGACCGACGTCGGTTACCTGTGCATCTAGAAAGCCTATTTTTGTGGATGAACAGATTGTTTGCATGATAAGTTTAACTGTTGGTATTGATTCTGCATTTCTATTTTTGGTAGGACTGATTTGAACCCTTGATTAAGAGGTATATCTAATGGTGGAGAATGCATGCTCATGATTCCTAATATTATATAATAGGATTAGATCTTCATAGCTTATTGAATAACAGTACAAGACATTTATTGTATATGTGAATCAATTCAGGTTGTTGGAATTGATTGTAATTGAGAGAGAAAACTCTTGACAAAAAGAGATCTGTACATCCGAGAGGTGTGAGAAAAAAGTGTGATTTTCTTCATTGTATTTTCTTCTAGAAGAGTTTAATACAAGTTTTCAGGGTGGTTTCTTGTATCTCTTATTATTTGCTATTTCTGATTCTAGTTACTTATTATTCTGGTTTAATTTCATGTTTAGTTGCTTACATAAAAGTAATCAAGTTTGTTGTACGATCCCAACAAGTGGTATCAGAGCTTGGGTTCACTAACAGGTGGTTCAGATCTGTTTAGTGTGTGTTGATTACAGGTCACTCACAGGAGTTTCTGTTTGAGTGGGAGTAAGTAATGGCAGAAGAAAGTAAACTAAGAATGGAGAAGTTTAATGGCAAGAATTATCAATTATGGAGAATGCAGATAGAAGATTATTTGTATCAGAAAGATCTATACTTACCATTAGGTGGGGTTTCAAAGAAGCCCACAGATATGGAAGATGAAGAATGGAATGTTCTTGATAGAAAGGCTCTAGGATCTATAAGATTGAGTCTGGCATCTTCTGTGATATCTAACTTATCACAGGGAAAGTCAACGGTAGAGTTAATGGACACTTTAACAAATTTATATGAAAAACCCTCAGCTTTAAATAAGGTATATCTTATGAAGCAATTATTTAATTTACAAATGCAGGAAGGTGGATCTGTATCTAATCATCTAAATGATTTCCATGGAATTGTAAATCAATTAAATTCATTCAAAATGGTTTTTGATGATGAAATTAAGGCTCTATTAATCTTATGCTCATTACCTAAAATTTGGCATAGTTTGGTAATGGCAGCTAGTAATACTGCATCTACTTCAAATATCTTGAAAGTAGATGATGTTGTTAGTGTAATCTTGAATGAATAAATTCACAGGAAAAGCACAGAGGAAACATCAAGGAATGCTTTAAGTTTTGAAAGCAGGGGAAGGAAAAAAGAGAAGAGCAAGCATGGGAGATCAAGGTCTAAGTCAAAGATGAGAGGTAGATCCAAATCCAGAAATAGCAGGAAGATAACCTGCTGGAATTGTGGAAAGATAGGGCATGCAAGGAAAGATTGCTGGTCAAAATTTAAAGAAAAAAATCAGCATGAAGGTAAAGAAGAAGTAAAAGTTGTAGGTATTGTTGCACAAGATGCTCTTATATTCTCTTTGCATAATAATATAGAATCTTGGGTTTTAGATTCTGGTGCCTCTTTCCATGCAACCCCAAATAGAGAATATTTCAGTGACTATGTCCATGGAGATTTTGGAATAGTTTATTTAGGGGATGATGAGCCTTGTAAAATAGTTGGCAAAGGAAAAGTGTAGCTGAAATTGCAAAATGGCAACACCTGGGTGTTGAAAGATGTCATGCATGTACCCATCCTGAAGAGGAATCTGATTTCTACAGAAAAGTTAGGGAATGAGGGTTGTACAATAACTCTCACAGTTGAATCTTGGAAGGTTTCCAAAGGTGCACTTGTATTAGCCAGAGGTAAGAGAGTAGGTACTCTCTATTTATGTAATTGTATTACTGATTATTCTCCTTCTGTATTATCTACTTTAGATGTAGATGCAAAGTTGTGGCACCAGAGGCTTGGCCACATGAGTGAGAAGGGAATGTCTATTCTTAAGTCAAAAGGTAAGCTTTCAGATTTGAAAAGCATAGATCTAGATTTTTGTGAGCACTGTATTTTTGGGAAACAGAAGAGAGTGAGATTTCTCAAGACTGGGTCAACAAAGAAAAGGCACAAGTTGGAGCTTGTTCACACAGACGTGTGGGGACCAGCTCAGGTAGCTTCCATTGGAGGATCATAGTATTATGTTTCTTTCATTGATGATGCTACAATAAAGGTATAGGTTTACTGCATAAGGAAGAAATTTGATGTTTTTGACACTTTTAAGAATTAGAAAGCTTGAGTTGAGAATGAAACAGGCATGAGATTGAAGTGCCTTAGATCTGACAATGGTGGTGAGTATTGTAGCTATAATTTCAACAGTAACTGTTCAATGAATGGAATACGTAGGCAAAGGATGGTTCCAAGGACACCTCAGCAAAATGGAGTTGCTGAAAGGATGAACAGAACAATATTGGAGTGTGCACGGAGTATGAGGTTGCATGCTAGTTTACCCTTACAGTTTTGGGCAGAAGCTGTAGACATTGTGGTTTACCTGATTAACAGAGGACCCTATACTACTCTAGATGGTGGAATTCTAGAAGAGGCTTGGACAGGTAAAAAGGTAGATCTTTCATTTCTCAGAGTTTTTGGTTCTGAAGCTTTTGTGCACGTTGATAAGGAAAATAGAAAGAAGCTAGATGCTAAATCTATGAGGTGCACTTTTATTGGTTATGGCTCTGGAGATTTCAGATTCTGGTTTTGGAATTTAAGAACTAACAAATTTATTAGAAGCCATGATGTTGTTTTTAATGAGAAGGTGATGTACAGTGATTAGCTCAAGAAGCTGAAGAATTCTGAGCAGAGCAATGTTGATTTGGACAAGGTGATGATCCAAAATGAGCTCATGGGTAGAAGTAATCATAGATAGGAAAACATAGACACCGATGTTGGTCAAGTAGGAACTGACGTTGGCAATACAAAAATTGACGTCGGTCAGATAGTGACTAACATCAGTCAAACAGGAACCGACGTTGGTCAGAAGGAACTGACGTCGGTCAGGTACAGACCTAGAGATGATCGAGATCGGTCACTGACAGAGAATTTGGGTAGACAGCAAGCTGTGTTTGAGTCTCAAATGCCCATCAGGAGGTCAGAAAGGGTAAGTAAACCTCCAATTTGATATTCCCCTTCATTATTCTAGTTATTGCTCACTGATAGTGGAGAACCAGAGAGTTTTGATGAGGCAATACAGGTAGAATCTTGAAAATAGTGGGAGCTTGGCATGGATGAGGAAATTGATTCCTTGAAAGAGAACCAAATGTGGGATTTGGTTGAGTTTCCATCGGAAAAGAAGACACTGAAAAATAGATGGGTTTACAGGCTAAAGGAAGGTGAGAATGGACAAATGAGACATAAGTCCAGGTTGGTAGTAAAGGGATTTGCACAAACACCAAGTATTGACTTTGGTGAATTTTTTTCTCTTGTAGTTAAGATGACTTCTATTCAGACTATATTGTCTTATTTTCTATTGAGGATTTGCATCTTGAGCAGCTTGATGTTAAGACAGCGTTTCTTCATGGAGATTTGGATGAAGAAATATATATGGAATAGCTAAAAAGATTTGAGGTCAAAGGTAAAGAGAAACTTATGTGCAAGTTGAAGAAAAGCTTGTATGGTCTTAAACAAGCTCCAAGACAATGGTATTTGAGATTTGACAGGTTTATGACTGAGCATGGCTTTAGCAAATGTCAATCTGACCATTGTGTTTATTTTAAGAGATTGGATAGTGGTAGATATATTATCCTGTTGCTATATGTAGATGATATGCTTGTTGCAGGTTCACACATGCAGGATATTTTTGAGCTTAAGGTGAAATTAGCTCACACATTTGCCATGAAGGATTTGGGAGCAGCAAAGAAAATCCTTGGCATGAGTATTAAGAGAGATAGGAAAAATCACAGTTTGATTTTGTCTCAAGAGGATTATGTGAACAAGGTGTTGGAGAGGTTTAATATGCATGATGCAAAACCAGTATGTACACCTATGGTTGGACACTTCAAGTTGAGTAAAGAACAGTGTCCTAATTCACATGATGAGGAAGAGTACATGAGTAGATTTCCATATGCTTCCGCAGTTGGGAGCTTAATGTATGCAATGGTATGTACTAGGCCTGATATTGCCTAAGCAGTGGGAGTTGTCAGTAAGTTTATGGCCAATCCAGGGAAGGAACACTAGAAAGCAATTCAATGGATTCTCAGATATCTGAGAGGGACCAGTAGTAAGCATTTATGCTATGGAGGTTCAAACACTTCTCTACATGGTTATGTAGATTCGAATATGGCAGGTGACTTGGATGGCAGGAGGAGCACCACAGGATATGTGTTCACTATTGGTGGAACAGCGGTTAGTTGGATTTCAAAGTTACAGAAGGTTGTTGCCTTGTCTACTACAGAGGCAAAATACATTACAGTCACATAGGCTAGTAAAGAGATGATATGGATGACACAGTTTATGGAAGAGTTGGGAAAGGAGCAAGAGAGTTGCAGATTATACAGTGATAGTCAAAGTGCAATTAATTTGGCAAAGAATTCAGCCTTTCATTCAAGAACCAAACATATACAGCTTAGGTACCACTTCATTAGATAGGTATTGGAGGATGGTGAGTTGAAGCTAGAAAAGATCCATACAGATAGAAACCCTGCTGATATGTTAACCAAGCTGGTAACAAAGGAGAAGTTAAATCTTCATTCAACTTTTGTAGGTCTTCAAGATTGAGTTTGAAGATGGAGAAGCTAGAAGATGTTGTTGTACAGGTACTGGTGCAGTTGTTTATCTCTAAGTGGGAGATTGTTGAGTTGTGGAGCTAAAAGCTTCACCAAATGAGTAAATTACAGGTTGCTAGAGTTACACAGTCACCAGCGTCGGTCAGGAGCGACCGGCGTCAGTCAGGGGTCGACTGGGAACTACCAGCGTCGGTTATGGATCGACCGACGTCGGTCATGTGCAAATAGGTAGGGACCGATGTCGGTTACCTGTGCATCCAAAAAGTCTATTTTCATGGATGAACATATTGTTTGCATGATAAGTTTAACTGTTGGTATTGAGTCCACGTTTCTATTTTTGGCAGACTAATTTGAACCCTTGATTAAGAGGTATATCTAACAGTGGAGAATGCATGCTCATGATTCCTAATATTATATAATAGGATTAGATCTTGATAGCTTATTGAAGAACAGTACAAGACATTTATTGTATATGTGAATCAATCCAAGTTGTTGGAATTGATTGTAATTGAGAGAGAAAACTCTTGAGGGAAAGAGATCTATACATCTGAGAGGTGTGAGAAGAAAGTATGATTTTTTTCATTGTATTTCCTTCTGGAAGAGTTTAATACAAGTTTTCAGGGTGGTTTCTTGTATCTCTTATTCTTTGCTATTTCTGATTCTAGTTACTTATTATTCTGGTTTAATTTCGTGTTTAGTTGCTTACATAAAAGTAATCAAGTTTGTTGTACGATCGCAACATTGGGTTCTTCAAAGTCATTGACATCAGTTTTGTATGCTAACATCAGTGTTTTGTGTCAACCAATGTCAGTAGACCCTTGCCAACATTGACACTATGTCGATCGATGTTGGTGGACCCCATCGACATCGATGACTGGTTCGACCCTAGGGATGAATGACCCATCTCCTAACTTTAAATTTTAACCTCAAAACTACACCAAAACCCTCCCAAATTCATTTACACCTACCTTTACCTCATTTACTACCCCTCTAATAGACTTCTTTCCCCTGAAACTTCAAATTTAGCCTAAAATATCAAATTAATAAATTTAACCTCAAAATCAAGTCAAAAGGGATCTTACCTCATCTCTCCATCTCCTCTAGGCTAGAATAGCTGGCACTTGTGGTGGCACACCTCCAACTAAGTCCCTTCCTAGCTCTACGATCTCACCAACACTCAGATCTTTTTTTCTCTCCAATCAAATGTTGCAAATGAGTTTTGGTGGGCTATCAAACCCATTTTTATCAAGTTTGGTCACCCATTGACATCAACAACCTTTACCTAAACCACCAACATCGCCACTATTTCATACTAACATCAGTGACATAACCAATGTTGTCACCCTTGAATTAGAGTTTCTACCAATAACCATAACCCTTTGGACTCCACCCCTAATCTGGGGCAACTTAGAGATCACGTATATCTCCCTGACCATAGCAACCAACCTAGAGATCACATATATCTCTCCAACCATGACAAGCACCTTTGGAGATCACTTAAATCTCCACTCATGATGCCTTTGACTAGAGATCATGAATATCTCCTTGATCATCAACCCTTTTAAACCAACCTTGCATTTCTTGTCTTAACCACTTATGTTATCCTGCTGTAGTTGGCTATTATACACAGGCATGTATATTTGGTGTTTTGGATGGAGACCAAGCTATTCATGTCACCTATAAGATTTTGTATTTCCTTGGGGCACTTCCTACCTCAGATACCTGGCACACATGGACCATTGGAGCTACAACTTTGATTGTTTTGACCTTATCAACTATCACTTACAAACTATGATTTAGTTATTTCTATCCAAGTCCTCCTCCACCTTACCTATTCTTGATTTTATTGACTATATCTCATATTAGTATACAGACACGTAGCAATACCATGTTCACATCCACTCACCCAATTCACTTCTTATCAAACCGGTACCTTATTCTAGTTTCTCCTCCCTCGATTCTCATTTTGAGGGGGGTTAGCTCATCTAATACCTAGAGCATCTAACTCCTATTTTTGTCTTGTAACTTGTCAGTATAAATTATAAGATAAAAAGGGGAAAATGTAAACACCAAAATTATATCACACGTGCGTAACTCCCTATGTCAAAACCCCCCTTGAGGCCCTTTTCAACAATAATAATTAGCCTCCCTAACCCATACTTTTACCCCTCACACATTTACTTAATTTAAAATATTTAATTAAGTTAATTAATAACCACTTATGCCACCTTACCTGGCCACCTCATCCTAAGACTAATTTTTACCCTCTGAGTCACCTCAAGACTTAATACCCTTATCCTAACTACCCATGACTTGTTCTCACCCCAAAAATAAATTCCTAACCTACTACATCCTTCTTAAGCTCCCATTTCTACCATTTCCTAATATATACCACACTTGGCACAAGAAAGAATAGAAAATATCATAAAAATAGCCCTTTTACCTATTCTCATGCCACTAACATTTGTCAACCCATGGCCAACATCGATGGGATCCCCGATGTCAGTTACTTAAGCCAAACTCTAAACTAATGTTCAGGTCAGTAGAAATTAAAAAAACTCATTTTTATTCACATATAGGCTTTTGGCATCCAACTTTCCACATCTTGGCTTATTGTTACCTTAAAAAATTCAATCTAGATTAGGAACCAAGCTCTTTAGAACTAGCAACACATGCTTTTTTTCTCTATTCAAGGCATTGGTTCAGCAAGATTTATAGGAGCCATCCATTCATCACTTATCATCCAATCACCTCTTTAGCTAAGTACATCACTTATTCTATAAGTCTTTAAGTATTTAATTTATAGTCACTTTATATCTGCTATTTATTGTTTTACACATTCCTAACTGAACCCTCATAAAGGAGTTATAAAGCTTCCCCACTTATTTCCCCTTGTTCTAACACACTAAACCTCTAACCAGATCCATCCAAACAATACTCTCTCTCACAACTCTCCCCAACCTTCCAGACCTGACCAAAGCCATTTCCCAGACCCATAAAAGTCTTCTACAAAATCCTAAGAAATTATTTCCCTTACCGACACCAATTGCCCAACTGATATCGGTCACACTTACTTATCAACCTCGATAGCCTAACCAACATCGACAACTATGGATTTTTAGTAACCTTTCTAAAACTTGTCCAAACAACTTCCAAAATACAAATTGAATATACCACTTGCACTCTATTACTCTCTACTACACTCAGGTTGTGAATAACAGTTACATATCTCTCTTTTACTCTCTCTTTTCCTCTCTTTTTACTATTTATTACTCTTCTATTTCTCAAAAGTGGACTGTCATCTCTAAGGAAGTTTGACACTTCTTAGAACAAGCGCATAGCTTTGCATCCCACTCATATATCTACTAATAGATATTTTGTGGTAGTGTTTTCTTACTTATAAGTAGTCCTCCCTAGCCAAAGAGGAGTGCTCATAACATCTAGATATGGTGTGTAAACCAATATGGGTTCAATCTAATCACTTATCCCTATCCTTCTTACCTATTTTTCTTTAGACTTGAAATAGGCACAATTTTAGAGAAACACACACATCAGATTCTGGTATGTGTTTAAGATTATGTCAAAATCTGATAACCTATAAAATAAGTCTTGAAAATCTCCTATATGTTTGGAATTTGATGAAATTCCAACAAGTCAAGCACTTAACAATATTTCTTATTTTATTCACTAACCACCTTAGCTTGTAAAAAATAACTTTGACCAATTTTTGACTTATTTTGACTTTTTGAATTTCATTCAAAAATTGATACAAGAGGATTTCAAACACAACTTCTCATCCATATCTAAGTTAAAATCAATCTCTTCTCCTTAAATTTATTTCATGACCTTTTTATTTTTATTTTTATTATTTTTTATGAATACAATTATGGATGTAGCTTCAAACATTTCTCCTCAAAATGAATATCAACATCACAATGTCCACAATGTTGTTTAGTATCCTTCTTGGAAAAGTAGTGTTAACCCTACCTTTCTTCTTTGGAACATTGGAATACTTGAAGAGGAAGATGGACCCTTATTCTCATCCATCCCAAGATAGTGAGCTTGAGAACAAGCCTCATTTATGTCCTTTGGCTTTGCAAGTAAAATGAGTCTCTGTAAGTGACTATGTATCCATTCAACATTATTTATGAGGATATCATGATCAAATGTATCTTTTCCCACTTACCACCTTATTTTTAAATTCACTTGTATAGACATACACACTTTATCCTTCTTGTTTCCTAAAAAAAAATCCATTCAATAGACCTTTTCTCTTCATAACAAATAAGATAAAATTGATTTTTAATCAATTTTTTAAAATGCATCCCATTTATTAATTGGTGGTATCTTTTTAACAACCAAATAATTAAGATAACTCTTAAACCAAGTTAGAGCATGACTAGATAGCTTCAATCTTCTAAATTAAATTTGTTTCTCTTCACTAATTAGATAGAAATTAAAGTATACTTCTAATTGGAATAACCAATGATCAAGCTAATATACATTTACATCACCTTCATATGGATAAATGTTATTTTTTTACTATTATTTGAATAGAGGTAGAGCTTGGTTAGATTGGAGCTTCTCTTTCTCATGGTCATAAGTATTAAGCTCCTCACTTCAGAATATCCATAAAAACCGCTAGCTTTTCCATGACAACCTTATATGAGTGGACCATAATCTAGGATCAACTGGATAGGGTCAAATACATGAGGTTGAATCTATATGGAGTATTTAAATATGAAGAATAACTCACAAGAGGAAAAGCTTGTCTTCACAATAAAACATTATATTAATGAACATTAACCAAAGGTACATAGGAAGGTACATTATATAGTGAGAAATTAGGTAACTCAAAAATTTAATTAATTCAACTCACAATTATAAAAGACTTAAATTACATTTATCCTAATGATCTATTATTAACTTAAGCAATCTAACTAGATCATGTAGGTAAAACCACATAGTGTAAAAAAGCCTACACTAACACCCCCTTAAACATAGCTTACATGGTAGAAGAATTAGGCTCCAACGCAGAAGCCAGATGAGCTAAGAAAGTACATAGAGATGATCCCCCATAGGAGGAAGAATATAGAGCTACTCAAACCCCAAGAAGACCTTGTAAATGAAGATACTCTTAGTGAAGGGTTTGGTGAATATATGAACAATTTATTCTATTATCTAGAGGTAGTAGAGATCAATGACTTATTTGTGGATGAGTTCCCAAATGAAATATATGTGATTCTCGATATTATTATGCCATTGATGGAGGAGCATATTCCTATAGATTTTAATTATGCTTTGGTTGTCATAAAAGATGATTGTTGGTTGTTGAAAGTAGATGCCAAACTTAGTGAGAATCCCCTAAATCTAAATAGCCTCAGTGGTAGAATTAACATCACCTATGTATTATACCTTATTAGAACATAAAGTGATAACATTATACTTCTTCTAACTAATCAGACATGAACTGAGGAAAAAATGGTAACCTGAAGTAGACTTGTGATCCTAAATATTACCAACCCGATCTGAATCTATATAACCAATCAAGTCGATGTTGATGCATGTTCCATAGTGAATCTCAAAAATATGAGTACCTTAAATATAATGGAGAATCTATTTAGATTATTTATAGTGTATATCATGTGGTTCTTGCATAAATATGGATACCATGACCACTTCATATGAAATATCATGTCTAGTTTGCATAAGGTAGATGAGACTACCAATAATTTGTCAATACAAGGTAGCATCAACCAAAGGAGATGGATAATTAGCCTCAAGATTCACACCATATAGAAAAGGAGTCGGATTTGGATTATAGTTAACCATGTTAAACCATGAAAGTAAATCAAGAGTATACTTGGATTGTGTAATAGAGATCTTGGAGTCAGATTGAGAATTTTTAATCCTGAGGAATTAATGAAATAAACCCAAGTCAGTCATCGATAACCTATCAAACAAAGCATTTTTCATTTCTATGATGGTGGATGAAGAGATACCTATGATCAATATGTCATCCACATATATATCCATAATTAATAATGAATCATCCTATTATAAAATTTAGACATTTGGATTAGAATGGCATCTGGTGAACCCAACTAAAAAATGAAAGGAGTCCATCTTGGCATACCAAGCTTGAAGAGATTGTTTGAGGCCATAGATAGTTTTTTGATGTTTTTAAACTAAAGAGGAATGTTTCACATATCCTATTGGTTACTTCATGTATATTTTCTCTCTGAGGTCACCATGAATAAAGTCACTTTTCATATCTATCTAATGAACATTCCAATGATGTGTTGTGGCAATGATGAGAGTGTGTTGGATTGAGTTCATTTTGGTAATTAGGGTGAACATCTTAATATAGTCAATGTCAAGTACATAAGAAAAACACTTTTCTACCAAATTTTCTTTGAACTTGTATATGGATCCATCTACTATAGATTTTGTTCGATAGATCCACCTACATTGAACAAGTTTTCTTCCCTTAAGAAGAGGGACTAAATGACAAGTGTTGTTGATCATCAAAGAACCACATTCCTCTTTCATAGTAGTATCCAACTAACTACAAATCATAATCAGATGTAATGAAATCATTGGGCCATTCTGTAATTATGAATAGGTTTGTCTAGTGTCTAATGGATATCCAACCCATTGGCCAGTACTTTGTCGTATCTATCTAGCACAAATAAAACTAGTGTTCAGAGAGTTAGGAGTGGATTCCTCATCTTCTAAAGATATTATGGGAGAAGGAGTAGGGAAATCCTCACCACTATTCTCATCATCAAAACTAGAAGAAGAATCTAGATCATCAAGAAACTACTTAGGTGGATAGTAGTCATCATAATTATCATCAAATACCAATGCATCTAAGGAAGAGGGATGAGTGTCATGTGCATAGTCTTAAGGACCCTCTTAAAATTTAACACTTCTCTTAACGAACAACTCATAAGTGATGAAATTGAGAATCTTATATCTTTTTAATGCCCTCAGGATACCCAATGAAGATGCAAGGTTGACTTTGAGGTTTCATTGTCTTACATTTATTCTTTTGAATGTGGCCATAGTAGGAGATCAAAACACTTGGAATGACTCCCTTTAATTATTTATTAGGAACATCGTTTTGGATATAACACACATATTTAATAACCTTAACCCAATACTAAGGTGCAAAATACTTGGAGTGTATCATATAGTTGGTCATTTCTTTCAAGGACTTGTTCTTGTAATACAACACCATTATATTGAGGAGTATATTGAACTATACATTGTAGTTCAATCCCCTCTAATCTACATAATACATCAAAATAGTTAATGACATACTCACCACCATTTTTTATCTACAAAATTTTTATGGCTTTATCTGACTATTTTTATACAAGTACCTTGAAGTCCTGAAAATGATCAAACACTTCTAATTTTTGCTTAACAAAATACACCCAAGTATGCCTCAAAAATTCATCGATGAAAGTAAGCATGCACTTTTTTCCTATTCAATGAAGATTTTGGAAATGGGTCAGCTATGTCATTTTTTACAATCTCTAATATTTATTTATCTCCTCATTATTTTCCCTTATCATACTTCTCAAGATGCTTCCTAAGTATGTGATCCTAAAAAACTCTATCAGAAAACTTGACTCATGGAAACCATGAAACCATGTCTTAACAATTGAGTTGATTTAGGTAGCAATAATTGAGATGGTCAAATCACTCATGCCATAATTTACTCACCCCATTTGAATGAGTGAGTAGTGTATTAAAGGGTTGATCAAGAGCAGAATGTGAGAAAGTATACAATCATGACTAGTGATCTACTTTCTAAATTTTAATAATGGAGTCACTATTTACTTCCCTAATAATCATAAAATTGGATGTGAACTCAAATTTCTTACCCTAACCAATGTGATTGATTTGATAAATAGATAGGGGATTGGTGGATAAAGAGGGAACACATAGAACATCATGAAATGTCTTATCATTTACTTCAATAGATCCACTCCTACTAAATTTTGTAGAATAATTGTCACCCAAAAATATGGAAGGCATAGAATAAGAGTCCAAAGATGAGAACATGTCATGTGATGAAGCCATGTGGTGTGATTCACCATAATCAATAACCCATGTGGGAAGCTATAATGAAAATATAATAAGTGATTTTCGTTTATCTTTGTCTTTTTAACTGTATTTGGCCTTAGAAGACTCACGCGATAATAAACTCTGATTAGAATAATTAGGGACATTGATGTTGTGTTTCTTGAGCATTTTAATCAGTTGGTCAATCTGCTTCTTCTTATCAAGCATAGATTCACAAGATAAAATCACATCTTAATGACCTTATTAGATAATTTGACAAATATTTCACACAAAAAGGGATAATAAATGTTTCACAATTGTATTTTACACATGGATAAGGTTCCTCTGACTTATAAATATCTTTTATTATGGGAACAAAAACTCACAACTCATATTTCAAGATTTACACCAATTCCTCCTTTGAAACAATCATCTAGTCCTTCAAATGACTTACAAGACTAATGGGCCTTCAACATGACATTTATTGATACAATGCTCATGCAAAGGTTCTTAGGTTTCCTCACACCATTTTTAGACTTCAAATAAAATGATTCAAATCTTACTTGAAGATAAAAATCACTTTAATAGAAAATTTTCTCTTTTTGTCAAGCATTGCTTAAGGGGTTTCTAGGTCAAACAAGGCCACTTGACACATTTTTCACTTAGAGATTGGGAAAAACACATTAATGGATTCAAAAACACTTTCTTAAACATTAATATGCATTCCATCCTTTCTTTGTAATTGAAACCATAAGAATGACCAAAATTGTCTTTTAGGCTTAGTAGGCCTTATAAGGCTCCGAAACTGAGATTAGGATAAATATAATTATTTTTTTTAAAGTGTATATATTCAATGAGATAAAGAGGGAGAGAAAGAGGTTGGAAGGCACATTCCCCCAACTTTGGATAAAATTTGAGTTGCTACCTAGTAGTTAAGATTAGCTCGATCGTGTTATCCAATGATACTTATAACCTAGTAAGTTTGGATGATCAAGTCCAAACTAAAAACTTGGAAAGATTGAGTGATTTATTCACCCCAACCATACCAAAAGGTGAACCAACTACTGCAGTAGATAGGCTCACTAAAGTCTATAAAAGTCTTTTGGGTATCAATACATGCAATAGTTTTGGAATCTAAATTTGATTTGGATTTTGTAATATTAGACACATGTTGCATAGCATATGCACCTTATATTTGTCTCATGATGAAAATATGTGTAACAATGGTACCATGTATATAATTTTGCCACAAATGTGTATCAAAATAATATAATTGTGTGCTTTGTCCAATTTAAAAAAAATTGTAAGTATGGAGGACATGCTTCCAAATCATGCCCCCACTATATATGGAGAAATTTGAAACCGATATAAGTACTAATGTAGAGAACATGTTTTCAAAACATACCCCCACTATAAATTAGATATGCTTAAAACTGAGAAGGTATGGATAACATGCTTCCAAGGCATGCCCCCACTGTAATCTAAATATTTTGAATGTGTGGAAGCCATGTCACCATGACATGATCCCATTGAATCTCTAAATTAGTGTAAGTACCATACACTATGTGAGTGTGGAGAACATGCTTCCAAAACATGCCCCCACTACAATATATAAATGGTGAAAAATGTGGAATCCATGTCACCATGGCATGCCCCCACTAATATGACCCCCCTTTGAGGTGAGGTAAATATAGTACCTGGTAATTATCTCATGTCAAAAGAGTAAGACAACTATAAATATACAAATGTAACCATGTAACATATAGAAGGAAATATGTTTAGATAGAGGTAACATTGAAGCAGATAGAACCAATGTGTTTTTATTTAGGCTTAATATGCATGATACATATCATGACAACATATAGATAGTAACAGTATAATCTCAAAATGCAAACAAGCACACACACACAAGAGCACTCAAAAGCAAGTCAAAAGGCAATGGTCCAAAGAGACTGCAAACAAGGGGCATGTTCAAATGCCATGAAATCAAATAGACATGACTTAGTCAACTATCCATAAAATTAAAGAATGGCATGTTTAAATCTCTATTGAATGCAATGACATATTTAAGTGTTCAATATGGCAATCATAGGCACAAGGGTTGCATACAATGGAACATACTCAAATTCTCAAAAAATCAAGGTGATAGCAAGGCAAAACACTCAAGTGTGAAAAAACATGAGCAACCAACATAAACATGTCATAGTGGTCCATGGATCGAATGTGTTAGCAAAAAATGTTTAGTAAATAGTATATATAGTACCCTATGAAATGTATAATCATGGGTAATAGGCATGTGTAAGTACATATGTAAGCTCAAACACAATAATTTAGAGTGATCATCAAATCATATAACATGTGTGTAGGAAGATCAAATAATATGGATGCCCCCAACATCCTGATGATGTGAGTAGAGGGAAGGCCCAACACCCATAAGTGTGTCATGTATCTGTGTATTCCTATGTATGTGTATGTGGGATTAAAATTATTTATTATTCCTCAACATGGAACTAACACATAGATTTCAAGGGGACAATATAACATATAGGTGCCACAAGTGTTTTTTGATTTTTGATTTTTATTTTTAAATGTTTTGATATTTTTGGTAGAGAATTTGGAAAATGAAAAAAAACTTTCCATTTTCCCAATTTGAATGTAAAGAACTAACCATTTTCCCAATCTAAATGCAATGGACTATCTAGTAATTTGATTTTGTTATTTTTACGACACTTTGTCTTATGACTTATCATGATACATGTTACAATGCATTTTGGTAAATGTATTCCATCTACTGTTATAATAGATGTATCATTGTACCCATCAAGTAGAACACATGTTTTGCTATCTTGAAATTTAAATCTAATACACATGTTTTTCATATCATGTTTTTCTTTTGTATTGGCCAACCAAGACTGACCTAAATGCAAGGTGAAAATTAGTTTTGGATTTGTTACCCATATCATAGAATATACAATCTTTGGTCTGCATGCTATAGGTAAAAGTATATATCCTATGGAGTTTAAATTTAATGGATATTCTTGATTTCATCTGTATGATATCCCATTTGTTTAAAAAATATCTTTCTACAAAGTGAGTCCCATTTTGTGTCAATTATAATATGGGTACAACATAACCCATCAATATTTACAGACATTGTTATATTTCCACCTATAATGTGCCTAAAGGTTGGGTTTCTTTAGGAAAATGTAAATTATTGGACCTGTTTTGTTGTGGGGACAAAAAAATTATATGTCATGTACTCTTGTATTATTGAATTTTGGCCTTCAAATCCCCACATTAACTTGCATTATGACCTGTGATCCGATGGTAATTACAATATGGTAATCTTTCTTGAGTAAGAAGGTAACTACCTAATTTATGTTGAATAGAAGGTAAATAATTCATGTTATACTCAAGTAACATGGATAGAATATTATCATTGTTATCATGTTGTGTTGTGGTTTGTAAAATTTGTTGTGAAGTCGTTTGATAAGACTTTGCATAATGGATGTGACTTAATGAAATTGGGTTCTCATGTGGTTGATCCAATGTGTTCAAAGAGGAGGAAGGTATAGAAGGATGAGCATTGCTCATCAATTTTAGTTATGGTACCTTTTCCTTTATCTAATTTTGTATCCAATTTTTTCATGCCATGAGGATGGATCACCAAAGGGAGGTTGAGTGTTTGCTTCTCTTGTAATTTTTGTAACATTTGTTCCCCTTATGATGATTCCTAATTTTTATGTGCATTGATGTGTACCTCAATGTTTAATTAATCGATAGGTTGTTGGTTATCCATGACTATTTTTTAATACCCCAATCCTTGTCGATTTGGATTATGCTTGAGATTTAGTGTTTAATAAATTGTACTTAAACATAACGAGAAAATAAAATAGCTAATGCCATGAGGATGGATCACCAAAGGAAGGTTGAGTGTTTGATTCTCTTGTAATTTTTGTAACATTTGTTCCCCTTATGAATATTCCTAATATTTATGTGCATCGATGTGTACCTCAATGTTTCATTTATTGATAGGTTGTTGGTTATCCATGAATATTTTGTAATACCCCAAGCCTTATCGATTTATATTATGCTTGAGAATTAGTGTTTAACAAATTGTAGTTAAATATAACAAGAAAATAAAACATCTAAAATACAAATTATTATCAACATAGAATCGAGATATAAAATATCAATACATAAGTGTAATACAAAATGTACTAGACACAAACAATCAATAAAAAAGAAAAAAAATAAACAAACAAACAAATAAAATAAATAAATAATAGACAACATAAGCACAAATTGTAAACCACTTAAAAACAAGATATGGATAATCGAGACTCAAGTGCCAACAAGATGTGCCCGACACAAATAAGCAAAAATAATCTAAATACAAAATCAAATAATTAAAGCCCAAGTTGAGGCAATACTCAAGCATAAACTATTTATACTTAAACACACAACACTTAAAACAAACAAGTAATAAACTCAATAAGTGAAACACACAGAACATAATGAAAGTAATTAAGATAAAGAACTCAATGTAATCAATCAATAATTGTGTGTGTAACAAATGAGGTGTTATGCTTTGGATATTATGCCCCTAGGTTAAGGGGACAATGCATTGGTTGTAGTAATAGGGGGAATAGAAGAAGAAGAAATGGGTGGTTGAGCTGACTCCAAATACCCAAATGTAAGTAGATGCTTCCTACATAGCTCTATGGACTTTAGGTCAAATGTAGTTCTCCTAGGGATATAGGATAGAAGAAAAGTGATGACAAGCAGGCATATGATAATAGAAAATAAATAATAAAGGCTACACTCACAAAATGATGAGAGAATTCAAGCAATGGAAATGGAAATTGGAGTGCACCAAATGCACAATTCCCACTAGTCAAGAAATGATAACTCATAAAATGAAGAGAGCATAAGGGAATGGAAATAGAAAGTGGAGTGCACCAATTTCAAATGCACAATCTTCACTGGTCAAGCAATGATTACTCATAAAATGAGGAGATTTTAAGAGAATATGAGTGTTCATTATTGCATCAATTTTAAACTCACAATCCCCACAAATGTGTCTCATAAAATGATGAGATCATAATGGAATGGAAATGAAGAATAATATTAGTTGAGCTGATTTGAGATGCCCCATGCATCCAAGCACTACCTACATAGTTTATGTGGACCTAACATCGATGTAGTTCTCCCAGGGATGGGAGGATAATGGTATGGTAATGGTAATTTAGATTAGAAATTAAACGGGCTATATAATAGGTTCTATCCTATAAAAGTTTTGTGGCTTTATATCTTGCATGGAAATTCTAAGCCAATTTTCATGATTTTGTGATTTTTAGGGTTTTTCCTTGGTCTTTTCAATGTTTTTGGGTTTTTTAGGATAAATAAAGGAATGTAGTGTTTAAATATAAAATGAATTGCTTATAAAAGGACACTTGTCCTTAGGTAAAGGTTCAAACAATAATTAAACCAATTATAGTGTGTTTATCACAAACTAACAACAGAATTCAAGGCATATGAAATGATCATGCAACAGTAAGATAGGAATAGAAATGACACACAAAGGAGAAATAAATGTTAGTAGAAATAATTAGAGGAAGTTTGTTATAAACTCTCAAACAAGTAACACCCTTGTTTATATACCCTAAAACACTTGTCTGTAAAGAAACTGATGATGTTAATCATGGTTAAAGTGCCTTTAGAACAATAGTCATTGAATATGCCTATAACATCTATTTGTAATCAACATCATGATCAATAGTAGGAATGGAAAGGAAAATTAATAAATAATGGTCTAGGGAATGGTACAGTAGGAGATATAGAAATGGTCTAGGGAATGGTATGGTAGGAGGAATAAGAATGGTCTAGGGAACAATACGGTAAAATAACAAAGGTGAAGATGGTGCCCCAAAATGAGGGATCCTATAGACAATGGTTCATTCTCAGTTAAGCATAGTATCATTTCATGTGCATTATGTTCATGGGTTCCTTGAGCTCTTGCCCATTTGGTGTAGCCAGTATATATGCTCCAAAACCATAATTTGTAATCACAACAAAGGGCCCAAGCTAATTGGCTTTAAAATTACCATGCTTCTTGCATTTGGAATTGATATTGTTTAATTCTCTTTTAGCACTGAATCACCAATTTTGAATTCTCAAGGGAGAATATGCTTGTTATAACTACAACGAAGCCAATTTTGGTACGATCTCAAATTTTCTAATGCATCTTCTTATTTCTCATCCAAGAGCTCCAGCTCTTATAATCTAACCACTCTATACTCTTCATCATCAATGATATGATGTAGATAAATACACAGAGAAGGCAAATCAATCTCAATAAGAATAATAGCCGTAGAGCCCAAAAATAGGGAATACAAAGTATCACCTATGGGTGTGTGGGTAATGGTACGATAATCCCATCAAGATGGGAATAATTGTAGATTCCAATCATGGCCAACATTATTGATAATATTTTTCAAGATTTTGACAATGGTCTTGTTGGATGCATCAACTTGGTTATTATCTTAAGGGTAAAAGGTCATGGAATTTTTTTGTATGATTTATAATTTGGAATAGAGGGACTGAACATCTTTATTTTTGAATGGGCCATCATTATCAGTGATAATGGTGAAGGGAATACCATAATGGTAAATGAGATGGTAATAAATGAACTTGGCAATCTATTTTTTGATTATATATGTGAGGGGAATTTATTTTATTCACTTGGTGAAGTAACATTTGGCATTAGGATGTGATTGTGTCCATCTGAGGAAGTAGGGTTCACTTTTCCTATGAGATCAAGTCCTCAAGTAGAAAACAACTATGGTGTTATGATCCATTGGAGTGGAAAGGAAGGAGTGTGTATTAAATCATTATGTCATTGACAAGCATCACACTTATCCACATGTCTAAAATCATCTATTTCTATTGTGGGCTAGTAATACTTGATTTGAAGGAGTTTATTATCAAGGACTAAACCATTGGCATCACCCCCACAAGTTCCTTCATACATGTCCTTCAATGCTAATTAGGATTTCCCTAAAGATAAACAACAAAGTAGTATTCCATCATAGCCCCTATAATAGATCATATATCCAAGTAATGTACATCAAGTGATCTTATGGATGGAGGCTTTATGTTGGTTCCATGATAGGTCTATGGGAAGAATGTGGTCATGAAGATAGTTATAAAGATCTTGGTACTAAGGGACATTAGGACTAGTAATATCGCATACCATTTCTGAATCCATTTGTTCATGAGTCACTTGAAAAAGGTTCTTGATGATAAATTGATACTCCTTAACACTATTATCCATTGATAGCATGGATCCAATAGTTTCCATTGTGTTGGCTAATCATTTATTGGCCCTTGGTATTTGCTCGAACTAAAGAGATTCAAAATGTAACTCGAGCTTGTCTACCATATTCTTTTAAGGTACAAGCTTCTCATCCTTTTTTTGTTGCTCATATGTAGCCTAGTTAATTATTAATTAGGAATCTTTATATACTAATAACTATTAGATTTTCCATTGTATGGTGAGACAAAGTCTTACAATGAGAGCTTCATACTCAGTCAAGTTGTTAGTGCAATGAAAAACAATGTAGAATGCCCTAAGAATGAGATTCCCTTGTGGTGTAATGAATAATATACCATCCCCAAGCCCATGGGATGTGTATGAGCCATAAAAATACAATGTCCACTATTTAGACTCAATGGTTGTTTCCCCCAAAGTTAGAATTATCTCATCTTGGAAATCAAAGCTAAGTGGTTGCAGATCTAATAGAGGAGCTTAGATAATTTGGTCTGTAATAACTTGTCCCTTGATGGCCTTTTGATTTTGATATTCAATCTCAAACTCGATCATCATCATTACCCACTTGTCCATGTGGCATGTTAAGTTGCCTTGGATAATAGTATTTGAGCGGATCAAACTTGGCAATAAAAATAGTCATATTGTTCAATATATAGTGACGTAAATTTTGTGAAGTGAACACCATAACTAAATAAGCATTCTTAATTCACAATTAATTATTCTCATAAGAAACAAGTGTTCAGCTTAGATAGTAGATGGCATGATCTTTACCCTAACTATCATGTTGGGCCAAGAGAGCCCCTAGTGCATGTTTTTTCATTGATAAGTAAAGAAGCGAAGGTTGGACTAGTTTAGGTAACATCTAAAATGATGGGTTAGCCAAGTAAATATTTAATTCTTCAAAGTCTTGACAACAAATTTATCCCACTAAAATTTAACACCTTACTTCAAAAGGTTAGTGAAAGGATAGAATTTGTCAACCAGCTAAGAAATGAACCATCGAATAGACTAAATCTTGCCCTGCAAGATATGAAGTTGTTTTAGATTTGAGGGTAGAGGCATCTCAACAATGGTTTTGACTTTAGTAGGATCAACTTTGATGCCCCTACATGAAATAATGAATCCTAGTAGTTTTTTTGAAGTGACACATGAGACACACTTCTTTGGATTTAGATGCACCTTGTATTCATGATGTCTCTCAAAGATTCTCCATAGAATGTCAGGATGTCTTGCTCATGTTTTATATTTAGATGAGATATCATCAATGTAGTCCTCAACAATGTCATGCATCATGTCATGGGATATGGTAGTCATGGCATGTTGATAGGTTGCATCGATGTTTTTCAATCCAAATGGCATGAATTGATAAGAAAATGTCTTCCACAGAGTGGTGAATGATGTTTTATGCTGGTCCTCATATGCAATCTTGATCTGATTATATCTTGAGAAGTCATCTATGAGGGACAACATCACATATCATGTTTTTAAATATATGATCATGTCAATGTTTGGTAGAGGGAAGTCATCTTCCAGGTATGCTTTGTTGATGTCTCTAAAATTAGTACATAAGTGAATGACTTGTGGTTATTTGTTGACTGGTATAATGTTTGATATCCATTCAGAATAATCTAGTGGTCTGATGAATCTGGCTCCCAATAACTTTTATATCTCTTTATTGACCAATATATCAATGCATGGATGCATTATCTATATTTTTTTCTTAATTGGCTTGGCATCTAGATGTACCACAAGTCGATACACCACTAAAGAAGGGTTTAGGCCTAGCATATTAGAATAGAACCCTGAAAATATATTGATGAAGTCCTTCAATATAGTAATGATGAAATCATGTTCCTTAATAGTGAGGGAAGTGCTTAGGTAAACTATGTTTGGGTCATCATAGTTACCAATATTCACTTCTATGGTATCCTCCATAGGGAGTGGAGATCCATCCTATAGAATAGTTGTAAGTGAAGGGAATTGATCTTATTTGTCACTTTAAGAGTTGTAAGACCTACCCATGTAAGAGAATCTAAATCTGCCATTTTTGACAGTGGCCAATAGATAAATTATTCAAGAAAATTTTGAATCAATTGTCTAAATATTCAATGCTCTTATGAATTAATACTAGAACCAAGGGTAATGCTTGGACAAAAAGGATTATGAGCTTCCTTAAGAGATGAATAAACTTCTCCGTCCAAAGGTGCTTGAAACATATTTTCACCTATGGACTTGTCTTTATTTTTTAATTTTTCCCTAACCTAAATGTACCTTAGAAATATTTTCACCTGAAGATCTCAATGTTTCAATTTGTTCATGACCAAGGAAGTTTGCTTGCTCTTCAAAGTAGGTAGCAGGATCCAAGTGGAAGGCAAACCCTTGTTTGTGGTCACCATCTAGCAACCCATCTCAAAGACCCATGAATTTGGTAATATATTCTTCATTTTGAAACTCATCCAATGGTATGATAGATTTTTTATGGTCTCAATCGATGAGACTTGATGATGAAAGGAAAGTGAATAACAAGACATAATGGTAAGAATGGCATTGGTTTCAAACAAGTTTGTGTTTACAATTTCATTATAGGTGCTATAGTGGGAAGCTACATCATTGTTAGGAATCTCTTCATCAGTCGGTGAAGTAGTATCACTATCAAACTTGATGGGGTCACCCCCAAGCAGTGTAAATCCAAGGCCTCAACTTTTTAAATGCAATATCGCTAGTACTGTCTCAAGAATACCTTGGGATCTTGACCCCAACCCTTTTCTTTAATAGTCTAGATAGTTCATGATTCTATTTAGTATGGGGTATTTAGCATTTTGAAAGCAATTAGTAAATCCATCACCATACAACAAACCTCCTTCAGTATTTATGGCTTGATCCTGATTGGGTGATGTATTTAGTACAAATATGAGTGGCTCTTGTAGAATAAATTTGTATTTATTTTACCAAATCATGTTGGGCCTACTAAGAATAGGTTTGGGTCATCCATATGACTTAGGATATTTGGGTATATTACCAACATGGAAATCATACTATATGTGGTACATCATCTTCAACATTAAAATGAGCAGAAATGTTCACAGAAGGTGGATTGGAAGAAGTGGAGGCAGGGTCACTAGGATCAATATAGTTGGATTTTGGAGATTCAAGAACTTTAGTTTTTTTATTCTTGTCTACAAACTCAATGCTTGGACAATATTTTTAGTTCCCATACTCAACCTCTATGTGTTTGTAATACAGATAAAGTTGAAGATTGCCATGGATAGTGACTTCCAACCCAAAATGAGGGAACTCAAAACACTAATGCAAGGTAGAAGGTACAACTCATACTTCATGGATCCAAGGATGACACAAAATAATATTATAGGGAAGTTCTATGTCAAAAACATGACATAGAGTATCATGGGTGACATGCCAAATAATGATAGGCAAATAGTGTTAGGGTGTGGAGCTAAAAGCTTCACCTAAGGCAAACAAGGAGGTTTTCAGAGTATGCAGTCGCCGGCGTCGGCAGGCCACAACCGACGTCAGTCAGTGGACGTGCAGAAGAAAACTGACATCGGCAGGGATCAGTCGACGTCGGTCGCCTCCAGTTAGACAAGGACTAACGTCGATCGCCTGTGGCAGTTCCAAAACTGTTGTTGACGAATAGTCAGTTAAGTGAACGCGTTGTTTGCATGATGAAGACCAGTTAGAGTCTTGAGCTGCAAGTCTAATCAGTGTATGCATGAGATCTATATAATAGACTCATGGGCTGTATTGTTAAGTGTTAAACTTGCAGAATTCAAGTGTGGAGCTTGGAGAGTTCTTCCCATGGTGGAATCAAGTAGGATTCCCCATGTAAGTAAGACCAGGTTGGTCTGCAGGGATGTGTGTATGTGAGGGTCAGAACAGGATCGGTGGGGGAGCAAGATCAAGGTGACAGCAATACATCGGGAGCAGGATCATGGTGAGATCTACTTGGAGTACCGGTTCATACTCGATTATATAGACGTACAATGAGGTGAACAATAGCTTGTGTTAGCTGTGTGTTGTGACCTATGAGAGAAGATTACTCAGGTGGGAAGATTACTTGGAGCCCTTGAGGAGGAAGCCTCACAGAGGTGGAAGAAGAGTGTGATCTCTTTATTGTAATATTTCTTTGTAATGAGTTGAATACAATTGTGTGTTGCCTCTCATGTTCTGTGTGCTTTCTCATTGATAGTTATTTGTTCTTCTGGTTATTTCTGCATGTAAGTTGCTTATACAATGGTAATCATGTGTGCTCTTAATTCTGACAAGTTGTGTCAGAGCTTTGGGGAGCTTCGGTCCTATCAAATAGATTATTTCTAAAGACTCTCTTTGCATTATCATAAGCCTTAATCATAATGGTGTCTAGTTGATGCATCTTTATAGCCCAAAATTCATATTAACTTTAATTAGGCTATATTTAACCCTGAACCATTGTCTATAAGAACCTATTTGACCTTGTGATGGGTAATGAAAGATTCAATATATAAAGGGTTATTGTATAGGGGACTAAGGGCTAACATTTCTCGTTAGTCAATTGTGAGTTGTTTTCTCAGAGACAAATATCCCATAAGCACTTGGAATTGAGTTGGATCAATGTTTTTAGCACCTTGGATTATTAAATAAAGTCATTTAATATGGTTCTATGAACTTTAGACGTATGCAAGAGGTCCAAGATGGATATTTGCACAGGTTTTTTACTTAGTTGTTCACTAATATTAAATGGCTTCTTGGTAGAATGATAAGATGGCTTAGCTTTTGGCAAGGTAAAATATGGCACAGGGTTGGGAGTGGTATTGGCATTGGAAGAAGGAAAAGGGCCTTGGATAGTAACTCTTGGTCATCTAGTTTCAACTACATAATTTTGAGTCAAGAAAGGGTTACTTGAACTAGAGGAAGTTGGTGGAGGTCTAGGAATGGTAATTTATGATGGTTGTGATGTAATCATATTGCTATGACCCACACTAAAATTACTAATGGTCAAAGGTGGTGGTCTAAAAATAGAAGAATTAACTCTCTGATGAGTGTCAGTTGGCCTACGAGGAGTGACTTTGATAGTGGTGACATAATTACTGGTAATATGTCCCATAATATTATTTTAATCATAAGGAACACTCATATATCTGACTTAGTTGGCTTGGGTATCATGATCCTAATTATGATTATTATGGTTCTAGTTCTAGCCTTGTCCTTGTTGCTGATGTTAGTCTTGTCTTGGTTTTGATTGGCGTGTTGATGTTGATTGTTATGCTTGGGAAAGGGATTATTGTAAATTTTCATCTCCTAATTGGTGTTGGGTGTTCATTTCTCTAATTCAATTTCTCTAATCTCAAGAAAATTTTCAATTAGGTATCTTAACTGCACACACCTATAGATGGAATGACTGACCATGTAATGGTACTCATAATACTCATTATTATGATACCATTCTGGTTTGGGTTGGCCCTATTGAAATGGTTTTAGAATGGTCCAGATGATCATGTTAGTGGTTACTAAATTTTGGAATACTGCTTCATTAGGTTACCTGATGTCACTAAAAAGTATGTCTTTATAGTATCCTCATCATGGGGGAGCTCTTTGTAATGTAAACTGAGGGTTAGGTAAGGCATTCTAAATAGGGGGTGGTTGTATCATTTGTACATGCCTTGCCTATGTAACCCCATTACCAACCATGTTTTTTTTTTTTAACAAAGGCCTTCGATTTTTTAGCTATGGTGGTCTGAATTGGCACTTGATTTGGCATTTGGTATTGGATTTGGCTTTGGTATCTTATTTGGATCTAATAATATATCTTGATAAGACCCTTGATGATAAGCATTTTTTCTATCTTCACCCCTTTATTAATGATTTCCTTAAACATGTTGGCATAATTGATTTTGAGATTATGAGTGAGCTTAGCATTTAGATTTTGTGCAAAGATATCAGCTAATTGCATATCAGGTAAGTTAGGTGAGAAATAACTAGCCTAATCTCTCCACCATTGTAAATATGCTAAGAAGCTCTCTCATCTTTGCTTGGCATTGCACAAATCAATGATTTTTAATTCATGTTCTATGTTGTAAGAGAAATAGTTGACAAATTTTTCTAAGAGATTGTTAAAAGTAGTGACTAATCCCTTAGGCAATTTGAGAATCCATTCTAATGTTTGTCCACCTAAAATATGTGGAAATAGGTGTAACAAATAAAAACTGATGTATGCTACCTCTTGGCATGATACAAAAAATGCTTTTAGGTGTTCATTTGGATCTCCCTTCCCTTTCTATTTGTTGAATTTTGGCATCTCAAAGTGAGGTGGGAAAGGCACATGAATAAAGTTGACATCTAATGAGTAAAGGCATATGGCATCAAACTTGTACTTTTTGGGTGCTTGATTACCTGCTTGTAGGTCTGAAACTATCCCCTTTATTATGTTCCATTCTTGGACTTTGGGAATGGTTTGCGATGAAAGGAGGGCACTTTGCTGAGTATTAGTGAATTTTTGGCCCTAATTGGCATTAGCATAAGTGGAAGTGGATCCCCCTTATGTATTTTGGTTTGGAATATGCACCCTTTGTCCTAAATTTTTTATTTGATGTGGGATATACTATTGGTTTATATTAGAATTATAATAGGTGGGGTGTTGTTTCCAAGGAAGTCATTATTGTGAATGATAGGTAATATTTTGTTGGTCTGGATAAATTTGTTATTGGTTTTGTGAAATGTGTTAGTGATTTAGAATAAGTCATTGTTGTTGTTTTTAGTTCACAAAAATAACTTGAAGTCATTGTTGGTTTAAAAGATGAACTTGTTATTGTTGTTATGAACTAGAAGAAGTTGGTAATGTGTTTTATGAATTATCCAATACCTATTGAGGTGGTGGATTATTTACAAATTGTTTTGAATGGTTTGACACCTATTGTGAATCATTAGGTACTTGTCTTGCCTTGACAAGGATCTCCTAATGGTTGAAAAATATATGTTGTTTATCAAGCAGAACTTATTATGAAGCATTCGTTGGTACGGGTTGTTCATTAGGAGTCAAAGGATCTACATCAAATGTAGGATTGACTATGTCTTGTTGCATCTATTAAAGTGGCTGATTTTGTTCTATAGATGCGACATTTTTTAATGATGTTACAATCAAATAAGTCATTAAGTCAATGGCAAAATGATATGTGTAATGTTGGCTAATTTTTTAAATGGTGTATGCTATAAAGTGACCAGTTTGGGAAGGATCAATCAATGGACCTTTCCCTTTGCTAAATGATGTGATGGTCGATTTTGGAATTTGAATATGAGGTTGCTCTTGAAATTGCTCCTCTACTCGGACTAGGGTGTGCACTTGTTCTATTGGAAAGTTAGGTGGGAGCCTAGTTCCAAATTCTATTAGCCTTAAGAGATCTTTGTTGTGAACTTTTATGAGTTGATTGTTAAATTGACTTTTACTTGATCCCATGATTGGATGGCTATCATCAAGCACAACCATGTGTTCATCTTCATCCTTACTATATTCATAACCTCCTATATGTCCCAAGGGATCATAAAAATGTTCTTATTTAAAGTTAGGGATGTAAGAGATCTCACTACGAGTGTATATAGGTATGATTGGTATGGTTTTTGGTCTTTGAAAGTGTTACAAATGTGATCTTGGTTTGGAATTGGTATTTTAATTTTGACTTAGAAAGTGTTTGACCTAAGAAGTGTAAGTCTACAATAAGAATAAATGCTCTAGGTCTTCATAAAAGGTTTGGCTCAAGAAAATCAATGTCTAAAACGAAACATGGAATAAGGAAAAATGGTCTTGGTTTGTCTAGAATTGGAATTTTTCAAAGAAGATCTTGACCTTGGTTGGTCTTTGACTGTAATTTGGAATGAGACTGGAATAGATTTATGGTTTGGAATTTGGGAATTGGTTTGGCACAAGGAAAACACAAGTCTAAATTAGAAATGGAATGGACAGCATAACCTTACCAATTGAGACAAAGGCTGTTGTTTTAAGTGGTAAGCAAAGACTACAAAAATAACCAAGGTTGGTTCAAAAATGTTGAAAATGTAATGGTATCAAATAGAACTTAGGGTGTAGGTTAACACAAGAAAACATAAGTACAAATTTAGAATAGAAATGGGCAATGTAACACCTCAATGTGTAAATAGATGACAATGTGTTTGAACTTGTCTGGTTTAATAACTTGGTGTACTTATTTTCAAAATGAGGTTGTGAACACAACATGGGTTTAACAAAAAACACTCCAAGCAATCATGTGAAAATTGATACGGGTTACAAGATAATCATTGAATCCTTTCAATATACTTATTTTCAAAAGGATAAAATTTCATTAAAATAAATAAATTATTGCATGTTATTGGTAGGGTTTTTAAGCCCCCCTTCTCTCAAAATTTTGTAAGTAAAAGGTAATCTTTGGGGGTTGTTAACCTTTTCACCCTTGTATCAATGATTTATCCATGAAATATTGGCTTTCTACTCTAAATTTTTGATGGTAAACTAAATGGTCTCGATATACCTTATGGTATGTGGGTGATTTAGAATAATCTATCAGTTGGATGTGAGGTCTTGCAGGCCATTTGTCAAAGGTCCTAGTCCCTTCACGACCACTTCAACCGTCGGAGTCTCAGTGAAGTGCTACTAACGCAACTAGGGCCTAAAGTTCATACCAACTAAGATATTGTTGGCGCTACTCTAATTTATATACCCTATCAGATAATGGAATTAGTAAGATGTTAGTATATCACTTCTTAGGTCAATGTACCCCTAAATACTAGTAGAAAGATGATGAAATCCACTCCACGAAGTCAAATTAAAATGCAAGAAAAATGTGTTTTTGTTTCTGATTCTCAAGACCCCACGAATGGGCAAGAGAAGAGCATACAACAAAAATGTAATTTTTAGATAAGGCACACAAACAAGTAAACTAATGTGTTTTTATTCACCTAGGGTATCTAAAGGGGGCAAGGGAAGAGCATAGACACAATGATTTACAAACAAAAAATTGAAATACAAACAACTCTAAGTAAATGCTCTTAAGAGCATAAAGGTAATGGTGATTTTTTCTTTTTCAGCACTAAATACCAAATGTGGATGAAATTTTCCTTTGTGGGTTAGTTGTAAAAGTAAAAAATGACTTAAATAGATAACAAAACCTGTAAAACAAAAGATTAGATTGTCAAACAAAAATTTTACTTAGCCAAAAAAAATTAAGACTTTTAAACTCTCAATAATTTTTTCACATGGTGACTTTGTCATTTACCAGAGCGACCTCACCATTCTTTCGGAAACCAGAAACATAATTTTAGTGACTTTTTCATTTAGCTAGTTTACCTCATTGATTACTAGATGACTTCACCGATTTCAATAAAACAAGGAAAACATGAATTTTACCTTGTGTGATTTCATTGTTTTCTTTTCAAGTTCATTGAAGCATAGGGTTACTTTGTTGTTTCTAAATCAAGTTCATTGTTGTCATGGAAATTTGTGAATGCAAATTCACTAATTAGGTTTCCTTGCTGATATGTAGGTCGACTTCGTTGTTTTCTTCACAAATTTGTTGTTTCCTATAAAACACACAAAGATCGCATAATAGTATAAAATGATATTGTTGATATGCAGGGCAACCTCACCAATTACATAGATGACCTCGATGGTCTACAAGGTGACTTTGTTGTTTCACAAGGTGACTTCATCGTTTTGAAAGAGACCTTGCCAATTATCAAAAAATACAAACATGGAAAAAAATAGAGGAAAAAGAAGCAAATGAACACCAAAAATGATTAGATTTTTTAACTAGAAGTCTTAAAGAGGACCAAAGGAAGTTTGTGAGATGCATGGTTTCACCAAGCATGCCATGATGTCGAACAAGATTACAAAAGAGGTTAGTTTCTATGTTAGTATTCAAATACAAATAAAATAACGAAACATAATACTTCAAGCTTGCTCCCTAGGGTGAGCTATAATCACTAAATCAAAGAAATCAATACATGGTGACGAAAAATACATTCACCTTCCTTGAACACTCCATGTAGCAATTATTTGGCAAATGTTCATGCTTGGTTTGTGGATATAAAAGACTTTGTCAATGTGTGTATTCAATTTGATGGCATCTCCCCTTGTCCACTATGGCTTTGTTCATTTCGGATGAAGAATGGTGAAGCTTCTTAGCAATATTTTGGCATTAATTATTTGCACATAAAAGCTTAATAAAAAATGGTCATGGCCCTTGTATTTATAACTTGATCGAAATGACACGGACCATCCTTCTCAAAAGATGTGTGGTCCAAAATCAATTCAATTTTGGAGATCAATTACAAATAATGTAGCAATTAATATTTGGAAGAATTGAGCACTTAAAAGGTATGGCTTGCACAAATTATATATTTGTTGCATTGATTAGGCATGACTTGCATTTTGACCTTTGTGACCACTTATGTCATGATGATGTCACTTTTTGTTGAATTTTGATTTTCTAAAATTAGATATTAACTAATTTGATATGGATTTTTTACTTAAACATTTAATTGGATTTAATTAGTTAAGTGAATCTGATTAGGCTTTTGTAATTCTTAGAATTCAATTAATTACCATATACTATTAGTCAAAAATGTCAATTTATTAGGTCACAATTTAATTGGAGATAAATTAGAAGAAGATAATGATTGTGTACATGATAATGCCTCAATTAAAGACAATTGATGTGAATCAGGAATTGCACGTGATGTGTGTAGATAAATTAGACTGTTTTGGTAGTTTTGGTCTAATTTGTACATTATAGCCGGAAGTCATTTAGACTTACAATTTTGACATGGTAGTGGTGAGAATTGGATGTCTACATCAAGATCTTCATTTTTATATACAGTCAAACTGATATACTAAACCTTTATATATATGCGCTCTTCCTATATATATGTCGATACGTGGAGGAAGCTTGCCCTTTCTATATACGTGGTGGTACATGAAAGAAACATTAACGTACGTGAAATAAATTAGTATGTGGTACCTAGATAGTACTGAAAAGGGTTTATCTAATCATTAGCATCTACTTAGATGAAATTCCACATACATGAATGTAACTTTCCTATATACTTGAAATTTATACCTTAAAGATTTATGCTTTTCAATTGAAACAAATGGGTAATGGAGTGATAGCTATGAGTAAAAGTGTCCTTATTTCTCCCAGTTGGTTTATAAAGATGATACTCATATGTTTTTGTTGTAACTCTATTAGGCTATGTATGTTATAGCTCAAAGGACGACAACATTACTCGTAAACATGAGCTAGAGGCACCACTTACATCAAATACTGTGAAGTGTCAAAAATACATTGTTTTGTGTTTTTGCTTGTTTCAATATTCTTATTTGCCAAAAATAGAAATTTTACAATGCTTTGCAAATTATAATGTGCAATTAATAGAAAATAATTGCATTTAGAAGAAAACATTTACCCTTCCTTTCTATTTTGGAAAAAAAAAAAATCCTATTTGTTTCTAAGAACAATATGTTTCATCTAGCCCTTTTTGTTTTTTTCCTATATTTTCTTTTTGCTAAAGTACAAAATTGAACTAAAAATATGTGTTTCGTTATTTGAATTCTTGACCACTTGATTTGGTAAGGTTTTCATGAAATATGCTATCCAACTTTCCTATGTAGCAATTCTTGAATGTAAAAGGATAACATTGTATATGAAGGTTAAAAACCCTAACTTAATGAAAACCATACCTCTTTCCAAATACCATGGGTTTGCATGAAGGTGGTTTGAGTAAAATTTCCAATGAAGAAAACTTAGAAGGTAGTTTTTGACTCTTGATTTGATCTCCACGCTTATTTTTTCAAACTCCATGCCACAAAGTATATGATTATTTTTGATTTGTTGAATCTAAAAAATGCCACAAGTTTGAAAAAAAAAGGTTTTCAATGAAATTGCAACAAACGAAAACCTTGGAGGGTGGTTTTGAGAGACTGAAAAGTGGTATTTACACCTTTTGCTAATCTAGAGAGCCAAAAGTGCCTTGCAAAGTTTCAAAACACCCTGACAAAGCTTCACAAATGCCTTTTCTGCTCTTTAATACATGAACACCTTTGTTATATGTTGAAATGTCCTTTTTTATTATTTTATTTTCTTCTAGCTAACATTCAAGTATGCAATTGTTGCTTTAAAAAAAATTAGATTGTCATTTGCATGTTGCAAGTGCTCAGAATATCATAATACGTGATAATACAGGGTAGTAATTTTCCAGAGAGGGTGTGGATGCAAAGGCAAGGGTTGTGAAGAGGCAAGGAGCAACTATGGATCCTCTTCTTGCTCAGGGTTCACCTAAAACCTCAAAACACTCCTATGTTTTTCCTACACTCTTCACAGGGACAAAGATCTTCCTGCTCTAATACTAGACATTAAAAACAAACCAAAATATAATATTATTAATATATTTTTTAACATTATATTGTTTAACAATAGCATCGATTCTTATATGAATTGGACTACCTTATCATTTCCATAACCAGAGGATGTAGATTACATGATAAAATTAAATCATGCAAATAGAGCAAATTATCCATATTCTACCATTATGAGAAACACTAAGACATAAAAACCCACAAATGATGGGATAGAGCCAACTAGACAAGAACAACTAAGCAAGTAATAATAAAAAATTACAATTTTATTGTTAATTCACTTATTGTGAATTAAGTTAACATAGGCTAGTCCTAAAACACCTTTCATTCTTTACTTTTTTTAGTATTATTTTTTACCCATGTTCAAGTTTCACTCATATTTTTCTTATATATTTTTTAAGGATCTAGGGTAGTGGGGTTACCTTCCATTTGCTTCTTTTACGCCTCATCTTTTTCTTTCCTTTATTCTGTTAAAACTATCCTCTACCACAAGTTTTCCCTTAAACTATCAAAACTTCTCCAAATCCTTGATTTGTCGAACAAGATCCCATACCCACAATACGAGGCCTCCAAGAAACTAACCAAAGTTTGCACTTCTTTATGTTAGCAGGGGAATTGAAGATATTGTTGTCAATCTTGTGTGAGATCATTTTTTATGGTGTGGGATTCTTTTAAAATTTTGCTAGCCTTTATGCACAAGTTTTATGACAACTTGGTCACACATATTTGAGACTTACTTCATAAGTTTAACAATTGTTGGTCAACTGGGCTGGTTTGACTGTTGAGACTGACCCTTGCTAGGCAAGAGACCCAAGTTTAAACCTTTACAGGTTGAGAGCTCCAAAAATGTCACTCCCATCATAAGCTAACTAGCCAAACAATCAAGTAGAACAATAATTTGCACAAATGTGGTTTCAAACCTTTTGGGAGTTCTTCTGAGTAGGTGGAGGGGACATAAATTCAATTGTTGGGCCATAGTGTCAAAAAGAAACCTCGCCATGAACATCAAATTGTTGGTGGTAATATAATGTTCTACATTGTTCCCTTCACATTTATTCACATAGTCAACTTTTAGAAAAATTGAAAATATTTCCTCCAAATCTATCTAGTATGGCCAACAAATATTTCAATCAACAACCTATTATTCTTCTATTATTATGTTGAATTACAAATAGCAGTTGTATTTTTAGTTGTGTCCCCAATCTTTAGTGATGTTTTGTGCTAACATTCAAACCATAAGCCATTATGATTGGTCGCTTGTAACGTCTTCAAATTTCCAAGCTTGAGTATTGCCTCAAGGTTTATGGTTAATAGAAATTAAATAAATCCAAAAGAATTTCTAAGTTTTATTTGCCTTCTCATAACCCTCCAAACTTGTTTTTCTGGTGCTCTCTTATGTGAGGGGCATCAAATTGAAGTTCAGAGATACTTTATTTATTTTTAAAGAATGGATCACACGATAGGACATAAGAAGTTTTTTTGGGTGCTCTCTTATGTTAGGGACATCACATTTTAGTTCGGGTATTCTTTATTTATTTTTAAATAATAGATTACATAGTAAGTTATAAGAAGTTTAACATAGGTTCAATGGAAAATAATATATTGTTTTGTTTTAATTAAAGAATATATAAAAATAAAATAAAATGTCAAAAAAGACTCCAAGAATATATAAAAGTAAAAATAAAATATCAAAAAAACTCTCTTGCTAAGGAAACATGAAAGAATCCCCTCCAATTTATGAAATTATTTTGTATATGTTACTTCTAAAATTATTCTGAATAAGCTACTTGTATATAAAGAAATGTTGTAGAATTATTTAATTTTAAATTATTTATTAGGTAGTTGTCTTGATTTTATTTCTAAATATAGTATTTTAGCCATGTTGATTAATTGATTTCACTCTTCTCATCTATATAACAAATGTTTGTAAAACACTTCTTGAAGACAATTCATGTAAAAGTCTTTATCGGAAAAGGCACACGAGGGGTTTGCAGACTTACGAGTTTAGGTTAAAGTGATCAAGACATTATAAGAGTAGCTCTCTATTTTGACATAAATCTCATGTCGCAGCTTTTCAGAAAAACTCATGGTGGGGTCATGATTTATCAGAGAAACTCAAGAATCGTTTGTCAAAGAATCGTGCACCCTAAGTCATTTGAATAACGGTTGCAAACGTGCCTCAATTTTGGAATTCCCTAGCAATCAAATCTTCTCTTTGGGAATTTCATGTAACTTATTAAGTTTTTGTATAAATACAGAGCCTTGAGATAGTTAAGAGGCAATTGGATGTAAAAGAATTCATTTGGGTTCGGTGGTGCAACTCAAATGTGGAGTCCATTCATCAATGAGGCAAAGTTTCTCATTGTTTTACTAGCTGGTTTTGATTGTTAAGCCTTGTTATAATTATCTAAGAGGTGTTTAGATGAAGGCATATCAATGTGTAAGTTTTGAGTAGTTGTTAAATTGTATCCATGTCCATGAAAGTCACTTGATGGCAGGTACTTGAGAATTATATAGCAGAAAGTAGAGGAGTAATCACTTCACTCTATTAGAGTTTTTCCCACATTGGATTTATCTAGGCTAAACCATTGTGTCTTGTGTTTTATTATGTTTTAATTACTTGCATTGTATTTATAGTCTTTTTTATTGTAGTAATCTGAAATTTCATTTGCAGCACCTTAAATATTTGTTTAAGTAGCAGTAATGCATAACAGCAAAGAAATAATCATGTATCTATTAGGAGTGTAAAGGATCTGAGTTGGTGTTTCTGGGTATGGAATATCCATGCAAATTACGGATCAAAGCTAGTGGTTGGGACAAGGGGTTTCCATGAAAGGCACCTAGGTTGAAACTCTAGCAAGTTTAGAGCCCCACATGTATGTGTGCTTGCATGTTTGTTGATAAGTCTGCTTTCCTCCTTTTTACATATTCTTCGAATTTTATCCAGAAAAAAACTCTAGCAAGTTTAGAGCCCCACAGGTATGTGTGCTTGTGTGTTTGCTGATGAGTCTGCTTTCCTCCTCTTTACATATTCTTCGAATTTTATCCAAAAAAATGGTACAATTTTTTCTAATCATCTTCAATGTTTGATGCATATAGAACCCTGAATTGCCACATTCAAGAATTCCTACCTTCATAGAAAGAAAAAATCCTCGATAAAGGACATGAGATTTTCATAGTCCATGACATTAAATTTTTGGATAAAACTGTTTCAAAATTTGAATATCGGAGCACGAAGAAGGAAAGTGAATATCTCCATCCTAATGATGAATCACAGAGCGTGATCCGTAACATTGTTATCTTCATCTTGATGATGGATCACGAAATGTGATCTGAAATGTTGATTCAAAATCTGCAACATAATTTTATCTGAAAGCTTATTCTATAAAACCTCAATAACTAAGTTTTCCTCACACTACAAGAAATATTTAAAATCCGAAAGAGAACATGCTACATATCCAAATTATAAAGTCGTCTACTCTCGAATACATAAAACTAAACAGACCATACCATATATCCAAACAAGCTAAATTACAAAGTTGTCTACTCTCAAATACATAAAATTAACAGACCATACCATATATCCGGACCAGTTAAATTACAAAGCTATCTACTCTCCAACACATAAATTCCTAACCAGGTGTCAGTTATATGTTATTCACACTCAACGTATCCTATCTTATAACTTGAGACTATTGTAAGAGCAGCATGCGGAACCAAATAACACCACTTGTAGGTATTCTGGGAAGTTTATTCAAGACGCTTCAAAATATCCTCCAAAGTAAGCATTATTTCCAATAGTAGGAAATATTTGAAGTCCTAAGAAGTATTAGTGACGTGTAGAATGTGGCAAAAATCCCGATGTATAACTTTCTGCCATTGTCCTCGGTTGCAAAACCATCATGCAAATTTCCCCTTGTATACAGACCTTGTATTGAGTGGCTGAATTGGACGAGAATTTTCACGCTGCAACAGCCAACATATCTTCAACTTCCATACTAAAAATGATAATTCACTCAGAGGTCCACTCCAATCTATTACATATTTTTTTCTAAAACTTAAATCCATTCCAATGAATAAAGAAAAACTAGATAAAATGGAAATTAAGTTCTACTATACCTCAAGAGCAGCATACAACAGATCTACTTGCATAGGAGAGACCTTGTATATCTGTATCAATTAAAATATAACCATTAAAGATATCTTTGCTCGCAATCTATTTCCAAACAGTCGCTCTCAGTTACATTTTAAAAATATTTTTGTCTTACAATTATACAAAACATTAACCTACATTTAGTATTTTTTTAAATAGAATCTAGACCTTCCAGTATTTTTGAATTTGCTCACAGAACAATATGCAAACCATCGATTGTTTTCAACTTCCACCATAATGCATGTACTCCTTAATTTAAAAACTTAAAAGGTTCGCCCATAACACTGGACTTATAAGTGTCTGTTCTGTCTGCACAATTTCCTCTGCACACCATAGTCCAAAGATAACTTCTGGCATCAAGGCCTAAATTTTACATTGAAATCATCTGAAGCTTAATAATTTATATGTTTTCTTCAACCAAGAAAGGCAGTCGATTATATATCTATAGCTTCAAGGAATCAATATTATATCTCTAGACACCATAATTCTTTTGAAGAAATTAATTTTTAGACAACATACAAATGTAAAATTAGCATTAAGGCTTTTATGATTTCTAATTTCATGCTTAAAAACTCAAAACAAGTAAGCAATAGATATGGATGGAAAACAATAAATCTCTCATCGAGAAGAATTTGACTAAAGGTGACCTTAAACATCTTTTGGGCCAGAATGGTCTGTAGGGCCTATCAGAGCATATTTACTTGTTTAGAGGATTGTTTCTGTGCTAGTTTAGTTTAAGAATAAATTCCCTGGGCTTTGTTTGGTTTACTTGTTTTAAAACTTTTTGTATTTTTATTTAAAACAATATTCCATCATAAACTCAGTCGGTTTAATTTAGATGGAGGTTTTTTTACATAAATCTGGGATATTTAGTTCCCATGAAGCACACTATCCATAAAGTAGGAAACTACATATCATACAGAAAGGAAAAGGGAAAAAACTCGGGAGATTAGGTCATGCACCTTCTTCATCACTGCCCACGTCACTCCCTCTGTGCATGGTGGGGTAGTTAGAGAACCCCTATACCAATAGAAATGCTTTCGATTCAAATCCAGCTCACTTGGGTTTACATCTCCGGATATATTCACTGCTTGATTCCCTTGAAAAGTGGGAATGTATGGCCAAAACTGTCCATTTTGCAAAACATGACAGGAAAGAACATTATCAACCAGAAACGAAAGAGGATTAGCAGTTGAGTTTTCAAACCAAAAAAACCATTAGTAAAAAGTGCACATAACAGGTAATATAAAATTTGCGGGTGGAACTTGTAGCCTAAACTGTTCCAAACTACATTAATTTCACCTAGACAGAGCTAGTTAAATGAGGTAACTATCCTATGTAACAATGCTCTCTAATCAAATAATTTTGAGAGCGTATATTTTAAACAAGCTGCATATACATATATGAGAGCTCTCTAATATGAGAGAGAATTGTACAGTGTGCATGTCTGTAAGAAACCAAAACCGAGAGAGCATCGAAATGTCTTTGCCACTGGTAACGATGTGTTTCCTTTATATTCTATTTTGATTCTATGAAACAGAAGAGGGGGCTTTGGTATTGTCCCAAAAAGAAAAACTATGTGCAACCATTAGTCCCAATATTTGTTCTCCTATTATTGGCTGAGCGATCCTTTGTATTTCAATCCTTGTAATTCATACCTTTTTTTGGATTGAAGATCATTTTCTATTAATTTAATACAAGAGTATAAATTGCTGGTCATAAAAAAAAGGGGTGAAATGGAATCACAAACCAAAAGAAAACATCATGTATTGAGAGGGCGCTAAAAACTTCAATTGACTAATTGTATTTTATCCATTTCAGTTTCCTTTTCTTTTTATAAGTGGAGTTGCACCCTTTTTGGGTGTTTCTATGGTTTATGTGTTTTTTCCCTTGTTTCTTATTTAGATCTGGTAAGGCTCAGGTTTCAAAGAGTAATTGATCCAAAATATGAATCTAGTTTACTAGACATGTTGTCTAGTTCATTTCCACTATGTTCAATTATGTAATTCATGTATGTGAAACACTATGTAAGACACTTTCTCAAGCTTGTACATGTAAAATGAACTATTCTGTTAAGTTGCAGCAGCAAAATCAATGTTGGGATGGTCCGGGCATTTTTGTACTAATGAAGTCAGTAGCCTACAACCTTTGAAAGGAAGAGTTTCATCAAAGATGACAAAACTGCTAGTAAGTGTAGGCGGTGGTTGCGAAACCACCTGGCAATTTCGAAATTGCTGGTCTGCTTAAATCGACGGTTTCGCCACCAACCAAAACACGGGTAGAGGAGCAGTTGTAAATACTTCTTCTTGGCAGCGGTTCATTTTAAGTCTTCGGCGGGTTCCAAGGTGGAAGGGCATAAAAAAAGTCTCTGTTGAAGGCAGAGATCATAGAGAAGTCAGTGAAAAGTCTTAAAGTTGGATTCACATTGTAGTTTGCAAGTTTGGGTCCTTGTTCATGTTGCCTCATTGTTTCCTAGTTGTAGGTGGTTGTTTCAATTGTGTTGAAGCACTGTGATGTGTCTAAGAAATGCAACGCAATCCTGTGTGCAAGCTTTGGATGGTGTAGTAGTAAAAGCTCTGTCCATAAAGATCATGTTTGGCAATAACTTGTACAATTGTTGAATTGCATAGCGGAAGGGGAGAGAAATTGCCTCAGCTACTGGAGTTTTCCCCACTGGAATTTTCCAGGTTATATAGTTTGTTTATGTTATGCTTCCTTCTTATGTTCAGTATGCTGTACATTTTATTTCCAACACTTTCTTATCTCTATCTTAACATTGAAAGTAATTTAGAACAGGCATCTATCAATTATACATGGAGCTAGGAGTATAGGATCCGTGTTGGTAAAGCTTAGTGTGGAACATCCACCTATTTTACAGATCAGTAACCCACACTTATTAAGACACCTAAGTTCAAATCTCGGCTATGGAGAAATTCTCCAGCACGGGCTATCTATAATAAACCAAGAATTATGCCTAATTGCAAGAGGATTCAATCTAGCAAGGATCAAAGATAAATAGTCTCAACCCGGCATACATAACAAGAGGGTTTCAAGGTTTCCCTACCTGATTGAGCATTAATCCTGAATGTTGAATCCAGTCCCATTAACCTTCTTTGGTCATCTTTGGGGGTTAACATAATTTGAATTTTTCTTGAGTTGAAAGAAATCCCTAAGCAATTTGCAACAATTTGCAACAAACAAGAATTGCATATACATGGCATCCTTAAAGTTTAGGAGGCAACCTGATCTAGATACTTGTTTATCTTTTCATGAAGTTTGAACAGGATTGCCAAGATAGCCACGCCGCCATTATTTAAATCCCTATGCATCATCTGCATTTCCAATGGATAGCTGCATTTGAAGATATGTAATTAAAAGTACTGTCTTATATCCATATTTCAAACCAAACAGAAACCAAATACTGCGAAAATCCTAGTCTTACATTTTTCCATCAATGGTATGCTCAGATGGTGTATGGAACCTCGTCTCATAAAGTTCATGAAGAGTACCATCAATGTACAGAAAGCCACCCTTCCACTTCAACTGTAAAGAATCAGAAACATGATCCTAGGAATCTCACAATGAAAACTTTCTGGATATGACTTTCAAATATTCACACAGATATATTCATATGCATCAGTAATAATCAAATCAATGCACATGCTAAATAATCCCATATGGTATTCTCTGGTATGTACATTGATTCTTTCAGGTGGATTGTATTTTCAGCTTGTTTTTCTCATATGCACTTCCATACTATAGGTGAAGGTTTTGTTTTCAAACTTTTTTCTTTTTAGCTCTTTGAAGAGGAATAGATCGTTCCTGTCTTTTCCTTTTCAGTGCTATTCTCTTCCTGATGATTGATCACGGAGTATGATTGGAAACATTGATTACAAAAATCCTACTTAATTTTTTCCAGAATTTTTTTCTCTAATCATATGGACTGTGTAAACATTATATCTCTTCTAGTTGTACTTTTCCAGTTTCATTGACCTACTCTAGTGATTTGTGGACATCAATATATTTCTTTCTTTCTTTCGCATACATCCACACATGAATATTGAAAAAGGGTATACTGACCTTAACAAGATTGCCGTCATTGATAAGGGTAGTTGGTGCGGGATGATACATTGTTTGCAGAAAACTCATCTTTTGATCCTTTGTGACATCAAAGGAGAGGACTCTGATGGGGGACTGTTCTGTTCCACAGCTACAGAGAGACCACTCTGGGGATAGTTTACCCCATTCACTAGGTCCAGTACCACTGCCACATCCATAGCTCCACTCTGTTTCTGAAAAATCCATGTGGGTGCATTCTCAATTATTTAACAAATTATCAGAAGCCAAATACAAGGGGTTTTCTACTGTTGTTGACCTATTAAGAAAAACCATCTACAATATCAATAAATAGTAACATGCCTGGTTACCTGTTTGATTGTGGTCTTCAGGGTTTACACTTGTTCTGAGATAGTTGAAATTGTTCTCCTACAATACAGCATGTAAGGAATCTATTGACAACAGAAGCAATACAATCTAAAAAACAAATTGAAAACAACAAAAGAAGGGACTATTGCACCTGTATGGAGGAGGCAGTGATGAATAATGCAATGCATAGTAGAAACAGCAAGGGTAGAAGGTCCATTGTCGAATTGAGGGCTTGATTAGTTGTTTCCTTCACAGAATTGCAGACCAAGAGGGGAGAGAGGAGAGGAAGTTATACCCGCAATAGTATATGTTGTCACTAACATCTACGACACACGTTTCAACTTTAGTGTCTGTCTTTGTCCAGCAGGTGTGGTCTGATTGGAAAATAATGGCGCACAGGTACACAAATGTTTTTCAGAGATGGTAATATGGTTTGGCACCAACGTGATTCATGATTCGTGATAATTTTTTTAATTGAGAACATGATTCATGATTCATGATTGCTGATTCATGATTCATCCTTTTTCTTTTTTGGATTTTTTTATATTATTGGAATACTTTACATTATATTAATCAAATAAATATAATTATAAAAGGTTATCAAATAAATTAATTGGATAAATTACGGTTCAAAATTTATATCGGAGAACAATTCCAATTTAAAACAACAAAATTAGTCAATTGAGGTACAATGAAAGCAACTACAAATAATCATAAGGCAGAACATTAAGTACAGGGCACCACCCTAAGAGGCAGAGGTGGAGAATCATCCTTGGGAAGTACCGACCAAGTAGGCGATTCCAGATTAATTTTTTTTGGAGCATTCCAGCCATCCAGGGGTCATCATGAATAGTGATAGGCCAACCATCAGTGTGTTGCATAGGAACAACAATGCTCGTTAAAGACCGTTGTGAAGGACCAACATCAGATTTGCCATGAGAACTCCAGCGACCACCTGGGGGGGAGCGAGGAGAAAAGTGGCCCCTGTTTCAAAACTAACTTCTATTTCTACGCCTCCTGGGAGGAGGTGGCAGTGGGCTGCAAGGTGGGTCGTCTGGTGAGACTCTGCTCATGGTGCAAGGGGCGCTCTCCTAGTGGTCGAGGATCTCTTGCAGGTTGCAAAGGTCCAACACCATCTTCTCAACTTTGGCTTGAATCTGTAAATAAATCAATGAAATAACATCAACCTTTTCATTAATAGAAAATAAAATTCCACAGGCCTCATGATTAAAAATAACATTATTCCTAGCTTTTCAAAGCTGAAAGAGGATGATAACACAAAAGAATTGCCTAAAAAAGGCAATAGAAGTTAGCCAATTAGAAAAATCCCCAAAAAGCCCCTGACACCAAGAGAAAGGCTCAAGGGGATAACGCTGAAATAACGAGTGAATCCAACGCTAGGTAGACTGAGCTTTAAGACAAAACCAAAACAGATGTTTAAAATATTTTGGCCGCTTGTAAGCCAAAGAAAAGCATTGGGGAATGTAGAGGTGGAGCAACGTCTCACCGAGGGGGAGTCCATGGTAAATTAAACACCATAAGAAATGAGCCAACTTGGGCTCCAGACCAGGGTGCCATACACGATCCAGATAGGCAAGCCAAGTCCTAGGAGAGGACTTGAGACCCCAGTGCCTGTTGAGCTTGTCAAGAGCCAGAGAGAACGGACTCATCATCTGATAAAGAACCCTGGGAGAGTAGTTATTAAAGTGTGTGTCACGATTTCACCTCCAGTGTTTCCACCAAGGCCTAAGAGGTTGCAAGGCAAGCTTATGCAGCATAACATCAGGGAGCAATTTTTGAATGCGAAGAATGGAAGGTAAGTCAACATTATTTAATTGAAACTTGCTTTTTAAAGCAGGTTAGGGAATCCAGCCTCTAGAGGTAACCAAATCATGGATAGTGTGAATCCCTTTTCAGAACAATCACAAAGTTTTAATACCAGGGAATTCAGCGAAGGGAATGGAAGTAGTGAGTATAGGGGACCACCATAAGCTATGGTCATTAAAAGATAACCATGTGCAAAAACCATCCCCTACCTACTTCAAGTGGGGTTTGATTGCTTCAAAATCCTTCCATATACTTTTGACCACAAAGGAGCCAGTAATCTTGGCAAGCACAGTAGTGATGAGGAGGGATTGAAAGCCAATATTCTGCCAACTAGTTTTCCCATAGGAAGAGCTCAAAGAAATACAATGTCATAGAAGAATTTTTCAAGATCCATTACCCTTAATAGCCTAAACAACCCACTTTGTGCACAAGGCCATACTTTGTCAATAGGTGTCAATGATGCCCATGCCACCTTTATCACAAGGGAGGCAGCTAATGTCCCAGGTCACCCAATGAAAACTCTGAGCCCGATTAGAATTGGCCTAGAGGAAATATCTAAGAAGCTTGGCCAGACTATCATAAGAGGCTTTGGAGGGAGCCCATGTGTGGCAGCCAGGATCTTGGTGCAAATTTGGAACTTGCCCACTAGAGATAATGGCTTAGTTATCCAATATGCAATCTTCCTTTCAATCCTATTGAGGACATATTGCCAAAGTTTGACCGGTGAGCTATCAAAAGCAAAGGGGAAACCCAAGAACTTGAATTGTTCCCCCCAAGTAATCCACTACCAATTATAATTCCTATGACACTCAGGCATAGGCATCATGTTTTGCCGAAAACACTAAGTTTTCCTCCATTGAAGGTTGGATTTGAAAGTCGGACAAAAAATGTATAGGCATTAGATAACTTCATTAAAAGTGGCCTCTTATTCTTCAAGTGTGAGAAAGGTGTCATCTGCAAAATGGCCATTGATGAGCTGAGAGGTGCGGTAAAAAAAAACAATGCCATGAACAAACCATTGAGAAGCTCTAAAAGCCAAAAGGTAATTTACGGCTTCAACAGATAACACATAAAGTGTTGGAGTAAGGGGACAACCTTGGCAAATAGACTATTGAAGCTCTACCCCCACGGTTTTATACCCATTAATAGTGAGGCAGGCTGATGCATCTTGAAGCAAAGTTTGCACTACATAAATGATACAGAGGCCAAAGCCAAGATCCTTGAGCATGACAAGAATAAATTGCCACGCAATCTTGTCATAAGCTATTTCAAAATCCAATTTTTTTAAAAAAAAATCTCTGAAGAGAGGAGCGGATCCAAGCCATGCCCTCCTAGACCGCAATAAGGTTGTCCAAAATATATTGCCTTGGACCTTTTTTTGGTGGATGGAACCCAAAAAAAAATTGGGATTTCTATTTTGGGATGAAACAACTATTCTTCTAATTTGTTATTAAATTATATTCATTAATTGAAAGGGTTGTAGTTTAATTGGTGAAGATGATGGTTGTTTATATCCATCCACCAAGGTAGTATAGAGAGTCAAGCAGTTAAAGATAAGGTCGTGTCCTGGGTGATTTTGACGATGTGGATGTCCCTTAGTCATTATTGTTTAGCCAAGGAACTCACTGATTTAGATGTATGTTTACTTAACATTGTAATATGCTACTATATGTTTACTCTTGAAATATGGGTAGAGTTTAAATCACAAATAAATCAGTGATTCCCTTTAATACTTAGGTATTCAATCAAAAATATATGTATTCATTAAATATATGTAGATAAAAAATATAAATGTAAAAAACTAAATTAAATCACAAATTAATCAAGCTTATTAATGGAATAGGAATGTCAAACTTGTCACGCCACTCTCTCCCAACAACCAAATATATTGTATCAAGTATGGGTCCCAACATCTTTGTTCATCTTCTTTTGCTTTTCTATTCTCCTCTTCAACTTGTTAGGTATGCAAAGAGATAGTCAAACCCAAACTCAACAACTTTCCCTACTTGGTCTCTATGCACTTTAAGGGAAGGCCATCCTCCATGATTAACCACTAGTTAGAATGTCTACAAGGGAGGCTAATTTTAAAAAGTATACTTGTAGGAATAATATCAAGCCCTATCAAAATGTTCTCTTTGGTCATTCCCTTAGCTATAGGCGTTGTGTTGAGGGTAGGTAGGAAACACTCTATTAACTATACAAGGAACATTGTCCTAATAGCCAATCAAAGTGTGGAGGTGTTCTAACTCCAAAGCAACCTTCTCTACTTGGACTTATATATTAACATAGAGTTTCATAGTACATAAATTATGTTAGTCACGGTAAATGTTTATTTCTAAATTTTAATGGTTGAATACTATATAATTTTATTTTAGATTTTATCCTCCAACTAAAACAAAATTTCAATGTAAAATATTTTCCAATTTTGCTTAAATTTTGTATAAAGTAAAGCAATATCCCCTTATAAGAGTATGTTCCACGTGAAAATCATCTTCTGTGGGTCTATTCAAAGTTTGAATGAAAATTGAATCCAATTCCAAACTTGTTGAGCATGAACCTAAAACCAAAAGATGCATTTGATAAACTAGTGTTGCCCACATGCATGGCATTTATAGTTGCATAAACCCATGTGTAGAAATCTATCACCTACAAGATCCCTTAGTGAAGAATGCACCAAGAAAATGAGTGATGCAACGAATGTTGAGTGGACCATTCATACTCATGAGAGATGGGTTCTTGTGAACAACTACTTGTGAAATATGGGTCAATCTAGGTAGACTCAAAACTACACAGTTGAATCCCAAAATCATGTCACATAATTTGATGCACTACATTAAACCACTTGTATAAATTTAAATAGAATAGGAACTCCATATTGAATGGTTCATAAGGAAAAACACTTGTTGAAGGTTTTACAAATGGGGCACAAGCTAACTGAGATTGATTGAGGGGAAAAATCAATGGCTAAGTGTGCTTGAACTTGAGTAATACTAGGATAAGTGACCTCCTTATAACTTTTACGCTTCATCCCCATGAATATCACCTAGATACAATGAGTGATAAGTTTACCATTCACACTCAGGGCATTGGATTATTGTGAACCACTACTCATGAAATATGGGTTAGCATAGGTTCACTCAAAACTACGCAATCGAATCCTGAAATCATATCACATAAATTGTGTTTTCTTAGGTTTAATAATAATCGAACAAACAATGAGCTTTTGGTCCAAGAAAAGGGGGTAGAATTAAAATTATAATGTTTATTGAGCATCTCATAATGCACCAACTTGAGGGAGAGCCATTGGTAACTAATTTGGGTTATTTAACCTTTTAGGGTTTTGCTATGTAAATCCTAAGTTAGATTAAAGAGCTAAGTTGTCTAAATCAGTGAAATAATATGTATTAAATAACCACTAATTTTTTCTAGAATTTGACTTACTTTGAATTTCTAAAAATAATAATAGATATGTGAAAATAGAGACTTATTTGGAAAACACTTGTGGAAAATCTAGGTGCTAAAAACTGGGTTATAAATAGATCTAAGTGTCATCAACAGAGTCCCTAAGTCAGATTCTTCCCTGGATAACAGCGCCCCACCTAGATAGTAACACCATGTGGCTCTAGTGTCCTAAAAATGGTGCTAGTGTCCTCTTTGTAGGATTATTCCTAATTTCTAGGATCACCTGTACCTATGTTTCTGGGTTTTGTTCATGTGCGCATGAAATCTAGATCTATGTATTGTGCTTGGAATAATTGATTTAATATGCAAACCCTAATCCTCCTTGCAAGTATGGCATAAGTTGAAAATGTGTGTTCATTAGTGAGATAAGTTGGACATCCTCAACACCCCGTTGTAAAGAGAGTTGCCTACATATCAATACTCCAATGAGGGATCAAGCCTGATGTACTTCTCTCACCTAATGCTTAGTGCAAGTGCAAGTGAATGTTAGAATGATAGTGGTCGTGAATGCCTTGAGTGTTCTTGAGATTGAATATCTTTGAAATATGGGCTTAGGAAATTTTTAGATGGTAGTATGCAAAAGTAGGGAAGAATAGGGATTAATAACCTTGATTTTGCTCAACTTATTTCTTATTTGAATGGGCCTATTGCATCTATTTTCCATATAGTGGATATAAGTCTAATAGTCTTGTATTTATAGTGTTTTATAGCTTGTACGGATAATAAAATTTGCTTAGGCTGACCCAAGGAGGGGTACACATTTGAAAATATATATGTTCAGAAGAGTTAGGGCAAGGGACACTAGCACCATATTGGGGACACTAGCACCATGTGGCTCTAGTGTCCTTAATGTGGCACTAGTGTCCAACTGGTAGGCTAATAGGCATGAAGGGTTGAGATTTGGGAATACAGGTTTGAGACTATGTTTTGGTTAACTGGAGATGTCTCTGGTCTACACAATGGCTAAAAAAGTGTGATAGAGTTTTAGGATAGGTCTAGGGCTAAGCTAGGAATAAGTTGTCTCAAGCAACACTCTTAGCATCCAAATACCACTTTTAGGTGATAACATGTGCCCTCCCTTTATTCTAGAAATGTAGCAGAGAAAAATGACTCGCATAAATGGAAAAAAAAGTGTACTTGGACTTACCTAGGAAGTAAGCCTATATAGTTGAGTTTGAGTATGCGAAATTAGGTCTGCATATGTGAAGCATGATACAAAGCATGACTTGCAATGAAATATGCATAAATTAGTCCTTACTTAAGAGAGATCAAAATCAAAATACTATGTTGAATAACTAAATAAAGTTGAGTAAAGAGATAGGAAAAAGGAAAATAATGAATATACCTCATTGGATATGCGAACCAATGCATGAACCTGGTGATAACTTGTGTGTGTGCATGTATATGGTAATCAAATTGTTGAATAACTTGGATTGAGTTGATAGCTTTCTCAATCCTCATATGTGTGTGGTTCAAGAACTCAATCTGGTTTTGACTCCATCATTGCCCACCCTTGCTTGGTGGATCATGACCTGTGAATAGCTTGGATCAAACTATAAGTGTGTCTAACTGTCTCATGTGGGTGGCTCAAGAACTCAAGTAGGCTATGACTCCATCATTTCCCACTGGTGTTTATTAGATGCACCTAAAATTGAACTATGCAAATCGATGAAAATATCTAATTGGGTATATCTAACTATGTATATTGACTCTACAACAACTCATGTACATTAGGCAATTATGGGCCACTTGGGAATGCCAACCAATGTAGATGGAGTAAGGCATGAAACTGGTTACAAAATAGAATATTATAGTAAGTGTATACATTGTAGATAATGACATGGAGTTTTCCATTCCATCGGATCAACATGTGTGTAACTAAGTATATGAAAACTATGTGTTGTGCACATGCCCTTAATCTAAATCTGAGTATATTGACTCTGGACTAGGTTATAATAATTATATCTATGTATCTAAACTAAATGTGGGGATGATCATGTTGTGCATGACACCCCCAATTTGAACAATTGGTATGAATATGAGCTAAAATGAGTTTAACTGAGTAAAATTTGAACATAATATCAAACTTGTAGATATATCTATGCAAATTTGTATTGTACCTGGTGTACTATTATGGTTAATCTAAACTTCCCTAAAGTTGGAGTTACTAGATAGTAGTGCCATGTAGTGGACAATAGCACCATGTGGTGCTAGTGTCCCATTCTAGGTGTTAATGTATGTTTGGTCTAAAATCTGGGTGACTAAACTGCTTTTTGAGTCCCTATTTTTCATGTGTCTTACTTGTGTTTGATTTCCTAAAACTGAGCCTATGTGCTAAAAATGATCTGTGAATAATAATGTAGAACCTTGATCTATTTGGCAAACCCATGTTAATGCCCCCTCTTTTGAGGGTAGTTGTTGACCTATGTAAAAACTATCCTCAAAATAAACTAACTCGTGTTAGCCAGAGCATATATGATAGCTGCATGATATTCTAATATAATGTGCAAACATAACATCAAAATGTAAGAGAATCTGAGCATAAATATGTAGTGTAAGATGTATGTTGTATCTAGCATTGCACAAGGGTGTCAATATAGATGTAATCAATATGTATAACATGAAATCTGAGTAGCTACCTAGGGGGATGGGGCATGATGTCCATCACAACACCTAAGTAGGAAGGCTAGATGTATGAGGTCCCTCATGGCATCGAGAACTGGTGTGTGTAATAAGAAACGACAAGTGTCATAGTGATGATGCATACAATAAAGCATACATAAAAAACACTTGAGGTATGCAAAATACGCCAAGAGGCCACAATACAAGGGACATGGGCACATGTCACTAAATATGAGAAAGAAGACATACAAAGACATGTTCAAATGTCCACATACACAAGCAATAAGCAAGTTGGATTAGAGACACATAGAAGGACATGTTCAAATGTCCGCATACATAATCAAGAAATCACACACAAGGGACATGGGCACATGTCCAAAGCATACATGAATAGAAGTGGCGTAGAGCCAAAAAATAATGGCATATTCAAATGCCCTCGAATAGAAGAAACATAAGAAACACAATCAAGAATAAACTAGGAAAGCTACAAATGAAAGTATGTCTGAATGCAATACAAATCTATGTAAATGCTAGAATGTACATAAGCTGAGTCTAAATAGTGATAGATGACAAAAAATATGAGTATGAGTAGTAATTATCAATATCAAGATATATCAATGCATAAAATGGAATGTAAAGAATGTAAGGATAAAACCTGGTAATAAAAGTTATGTATAATATGCCCTTAAGTGGGTGGATGTATCAAATGAATAAAATTGGATCAGTGTATATTCCCTCAGTGGGTAGATGATATCAAGTTTGGATCAATGTAATGGACCTGAGTCCTATATGTAATTTACAAGCACTCGACAACAACAAGTGAAGCATTTATGTATGATAAAATTGACTATACTAAGATAGCTAGCATATGCAATGTCTGGGAGATATAATAAATGTAAACATAGTGATGCATATAATCTATAAATTTTGTGTTTTTTGAGTAATAGTTGAATGTTTTTGTGTTTTGACATGTTATATTATTTTTGTGTTTTCTGGATATAAGCAAATGAAAATAAACTATGTACAAGGAGCAAGTGAGAATAAATTATGTACAAGGAGTATTAACCATACTAACCAATAAGTCTCATGGGAGACTCACTATCACCATGACCTATCTCAAATAAGGGAATTGTGATCGTGCACACTATGTAAAAGGGTAACTATGAACCCATAATCTATTGTGCAGAGTAATCTATGTCTATATCTTCATGTATAGTGATGCTATGAATCTGTGGCACTGACTGTGATGCCCTATGAACTATAAGGGTCTTGGTAACCCATCTGATAGAATAAGAAGTTGTAAGTGACATAGGTGCCTTGTGCTAAGAACCTTGAGAACCCAATGATACTGATCTCGACATAAACTGAGTGGAGTAATGTCCTCTAGAATTTGTGACATATCTCTGATGCAGGGGTCTCTCTAATAATGGTCTCCATGGGGGATTATGTGTACATGTTGATATAGTAGGAGTAGACCTCTCCTAGACTGGTGGCTTTATTGAACTCTATGATGTATGCATAATAACTAGACTCTGAGATGTAATTGATAAATGTGTCATATCAGGTAATGTTGTTGGAACTATAACTGGTGACTGTGCTAGAATTGTTTGTAGGATGGGTAGAGGATACTCATATGAGAGACCCTCAACCTTGACCACTTGATTTGTATGTATGTACTTCAGGGATTGGTGTATTTTAGATGGGATGGATCAGAGTTTCTATAACCATGGCCTACCCAATAACATATCAAACATTCATGCACTAGGTACTACTAGGAACTGAGTAGCCATATGTGTTAGTCCAACCTGTAATAGAAGTAAAATCTCCTTGATGGAACTCTGAACATGACCACTGAAAACACTGGTGGTTGTGTCTATGGGGAATATATCCTGCTCTAAGTACCCCAAATACTATAAAAAGTGTCATAGTGCACATGCTTATGCTTAAACTATTATCAACCATAACACTCTGGATAAGATGGTGATTTATGTATGCTCGTATAAAGAGTGCATGTAAATATATCTTGCTCTGAGAATGTGTTGAGTGGTCTAGGTGGCACTATAATATGGTACATGCCAATGATGTTGTGTAATAGATGTGCCTCCTCTATAACTAATGATATGAAACTGGTGTAGACATCCAATTCCTAACACCATTTGTGTTGAAATTGTCAATCTTATTTGAATTGCACTCAAATGCACATTTTAGGTCAAAATCATCAAAACACCCTAAATGGTTTGAACTTGTCATGTACAAGTGTCAATTTAGGTCAAAGTATCCCTAAATGGGGCAATGCAATTTATGAAGAAACTAACTTGGATCAGATCATTTCGAGCCAAAATGCCAATTTTGTACCTGGGTGCCCTGGATTGCTTGTTTATGTCAAATATTTTGCACGAGACATGTGCCTTTATTATTTGGTGTTGACAACATCTTAAATGGGATAATGGATCCAATAAATCTAACATTGACTTCCAATTATATTCCAATCAAATTTTGAGCCAATAACAGGACATTCTGACCATTTTGATTAATTGAGGGCCAATTTCCAAAAAATTGTACAAATGTTGATTAACCTTGTTTAAGGCTAATTGATCCAAATCAAGAGCTGAAGTGGACTTTTCATGAGAATTTTTGAATATTTCTTTTAGGAAATTGAATTTTATTAACTGCATCACTTAATGACATCATTTCTTGGGAAGACATCCCTAGGCCATAAATACATAAAATATCAAGATTATGGGTCTCCCATGCCTCATTAAGACCCTCCATGCCTCTTAAATGCCCCTCTATCCCAAATATTGATGAGCGTATTTATAAAGTTTAATTAAATAATTGAATTAATCCTTAGCCACACATCTCAATCTTGAGATGGATGGTTTAGGTTGATTCTAATCAATCTCAAAAATCTATAAATAGAGAGGCTATGAACATCATTTTTAAGCTTGATTTGTGCAAAGCTATAATGCTAAATTGTCTCCACAATCCTTTGCATTTGACCATTGATTTTATTAGCAAGCTTCATTGATAGGCTATTTTAGTGATTCTAAATCATAAGCCTAAGTTTTACAAAGAGTTCTTGAGACATTGGAGGAGTTGGCCACCATTGTTGTTGAAGACAAGAGCTCTTAATCAAGGGAGAACATGCTTTTGAGCTGCATTTGTATGGTGAATCCACTTGGGAAGGTAAAATAACATTGCTTTTTTTCAATTGTTTCTTACTATTACTTATAATTCTTACATGACTAGATAGGCTTAATTCAGTTTACTCTAATAGATTTTTCTTTTGATTTATTAGATTAATGTTTGACTAATCATTTTATGTAATCGTCTCTATATTTTGGCATGCCCGGTGGGACCGCACCCCACAAATTTGGTCACAAAGCTCTTTCAAGCAACTCACTAATATTTTCCATGTAGGATCTTGGAGTGAGAGGGCCAAAAGAGTGAAATTTTAAGTTAATTTTCCATTTTTTTAACAACATTTTTGTTTCTAGAAACCTTGATTTTGCTCTCTGTTACGATATTGCTACTCACACAATAGTGATTTTGTGTAACAAAATTATTGTTTGCTAAACAATGATTTTGTAGACCTAAGCAATGATATTGTCATCTTGAGCAGTGATATCATTATCTTGAGTAGTGATATCATCATTTTGGGCAGCGATATCATCATTTTGGCCAACAATTTCATTTAAAATAACAATTTCATTGTAAAATAATGATATCATCATTTTGGTCAGTGATATTGTTAATGTGGCCAGTGATTTTGTCATCTAAATAGTGATATTGTGTTTTTATCAGATCTAACCCATAACAATGATATTATTGTCTAATAATTATGATTTTGTAGAGAAATAATGGGATTGATTGTGTAACAATGATTTTGAAATGGAGAGCTTATTTTGAGAAGTTGCTTCACTCATTTGCAAATTAGCTTCAAAGTTAAGGGACATACTAAATTTTTTATTGCAGGATCAAGCTTTGAATTTGTTAAAACATGCTTTTTAGACCTTTTTGAAAGTTTAAAATGGATTAGGAACCTTGTTTTGGTGTTTAACAAAAAATTTAGATGCTTAGGTGAATGTTTTGACAAATTGTGCTTTCAAAGTTACAACTTAAGACAAAGGGGTCAGAAGAACACCACCTCATCTTTCATTTGGGGCTTAAAATTGATTTCACTTGTCAAATTTTGTCTTCAATAGTTGTTAATTAGAACTTGATTGACAAAAAGAAGGGTGTTGCATGTATGCTCTTCCATCCATCCCTTTTAGAGAACTTTTGGAATCAAAAGTTTCATCCTTATTGCAAACATGCCTAGTCCAAGGCAGAGAAAGAATGTCATCTAAATCACTCCCCAAAAACTCGCAATAGTTTAGGTGATCTTGAAATGACCCTAAAGTCTTTCTCTTATGTCCTTTATTTCATTACATCTTGGCTTGTGAGGGGGGCTTCATTACCTCCCACAAGTTCTATAAGAAAGCTTTGACTTGGGGTTTCATCTCCCAACATTGACTTCAACCACTCCCACTAAGATCAAAGGTTTGAGTGGTTAAACCATCTTCTAGTGTTGGAGTTGCACACAAGACATATATGTACTTTGGATATCACACTACACTAAGCAAGCGATGGATGTTGTGGTTGCAAAAAGGGCAAGACCTTTTTGCAATAATCCAAGTGCCACAAACACCCAATTACATGCTTTTCTTTTGCATCGTGACATGAAAGTCATTGTGTAATTGATGCCCCTAGAAATGTTTGAAAACTTGCTAGTTTAGTTAACCCCACTTTGCCATACCTTGTTAGTTTAGACTTAAGATTATTGTTTTTTGTCATTAGCTTACTTGGTCTTGATTTATGTCTAAAACTTCTTTTTAACTCAACAAACTTAACCAAAGCACATTGTCCTCAAAAATTTTGAGCAAGGGAGGTGTTACGCTGTCCAATTGGAAAATTTATCTTTTCCTTGTTCAAATTGTTATCAAAATTTTTGTGTCACATCAGCCCCTTTGGTGTAGTCATGCTACCCAATTGAGTCTAGATCAGTTATCCAATTTTTTTAAGTCCCTCATTTATAGTTCACATTTGAAATTGAATCTTTCTAAGTTTTAAGGGTTGGTGTGTCAAATTGAGTTTGCCATTTTCACACTAAACTTGTTCTAACTTGGGTTCAATTTTCCATTTGGATTGAGGGCCATTTATTAGTCTCAAAATTGCATTATAATCTTGGTGGACTCAATTCATTTTGTGTATTCCTTACGCTTTAAGTCCTGGAACATATTTTATCCTACTAGAACCATGTGGCGATGTTGTGCTACCCATTTGGTCCTAGATTTGTACTTAGTGATTCATGTATGTTTTTACATCTTGAGTTGCTTAGTTCGTATTGTCTTCTTCATAATTAGGAGAGCTTTCCTCTAATTTTCTAGGATCAACTCGTCGAAGTTGAAACTAGCTTTTACGGTATAGGCATATCATAAATATCTAGGCTCTGGTGTACTAGTTTTCACCTTGGATCTTTGAGTTACCTTACCCTCTTCCAATCTATATGATTTCAACTTTACCAAAAGTTGAGTAAATTCATGAACCAAGTCTTCTATCTATGTGTGGTTCCAAGCCACCCTCGTTTATAGTCTCTTTGGTACCTTAGTTATTTGTTTGAAGATACCCAAGCATACCGTGTTTGAACATTTGTAAAACATTGATCCAAATCTAGTCAAACACAGAGAATAACTCTTTTTAGACATGACTCAAATGTTCACTCATAATGGGGCCTCTTATGGCCTTAGCTATGAGGATGAGCAATTTTATGATGGTAAGAGCATACCCTAGTTAGAGAATGAGAACAATGATGGTAATAGCAAGCTTTAGCACAAATAGACATACCTTCTTCTAATAAAGGAAAAGAAATACAAATAGAGTCAAAACCCATAAATATGGATCTTCTAGCTAAGATCAAGATAATAAGTCAATGATATGTAGACCAACTTATCGTAGACTTAACTGACTCATTAGTTGCCACTTCAATTCATAATGATGCTTCGAAAGAACAGGGAAATGTGGTTGATAGTATGCAACAAACATTTGATGAGAACATAACCATAGTGGATCAAGGTAACCTAAATGAATAGTCAAAGTCACAAGAGATCTTAAAAAATACTCCATTTGACATAGAGCATACATTATTCAATCATCAAGAACCTCTTGTTGCTTTGCAAAATCAAAGACCCAAACATTCAGTTCAAATTGAGGAAATTCCTTAAGACAATTTGGCTAGTTCTTTCCAACCAATGCAAAAATTGGTAAACAAACATAAAACTTCCCAAAATCAACAAAGTACTAAACAACCAAATTCAAGGAATGTTTTACAATCCAAGAATCAATGGCCTATTTTCTCAACTCAAGGAGTGAATCAAAACCAAGGCAAGGATCAAAAGGTATACATTTCCTATAGATACACACAAAACTAGGGGCACATACCACCCCAACAACAACAAAACTAGGGGCACATTCCACCCCAATAGAAATAAAATCAGGGGCACATTCCACCCCAACAACATCTTATTCGATCGATAAATGCACCAAAGATGCAAGAGTGGAATTATATGAAGGAAATTATTTAGAGATTGGAGATGAATAATAGAGTTAAAAAGTACACATTTAATGAGATATGTCCATATCCATTTGATTTATCTATTCTCCAAAACCCTTTTTCACCTCACTTTGAGGCACCCAAATTTGATGAGTACAAAGGAAATGGAGATCCATATGAACATATACAAGCATTATTTATTTTATGTCAAGAGGTTGCTTATAGTAGTGAGTACTCACTTTGACTGTTTCTATGAAATTTAGCGGGATAGGATTTAGATTGGCCACTTAAACTACCCAAGGGATCAGTTGTGGATTGGAATGACTTATTAGAGAAGTTCATTAACCATTTATCATATAACATATAACATGAATTTACTGCTATTTACTTGTGCAAATACAAACGTGCTGGTGAAAGTTTTACCTTATATCTACAAAGGTGGAGAGGATTGGCAGGTCACTTTCAACATAACTTACCAAACAAATAGTTGGCCAATATATTTACACAAAACTTGCATCCTGAAGTCACACATAATTTATGGTTAGCTTGTGCTAACTCATTCAAAAAAATTATTTACAAAGGAGTGTAGATTGAGAAGGCTCTTATTACTAAAGGCCTTGTAAATATTTTTGCACAGGATCAGACATCTAATCAGACTCAATCACTGGTTCAAACAGTTACGCAGGATAAGCCCAAGGGCTTTAACAAAAATAAGAACATGGTTAAAAATGGGGTGAATGATATAAGGCACATAAAAATGGTGCAGGGTATGCCTCCCCCAAATGTACAAACAACCCCCCCAAATCCATCACTTACTTTGTAGAGATAGCCTCTATGAAGGACATTTCATAACAATTTCAGTCTTTAGCAAGTTACGAAAGCCAATTGAAATAGTGTTCCAAAAGCTAAACACTACTTATTTTATTGTATGGCCAATACCAAGGCCATTTCCTCAAGATCACCCAAAACTAGATTGGTACAAAGAGAATGAATGGTGTAACTTCCATTGTGTTGTTGGTCACAGTGCATATCATTGCATCCAATTACAATAAATTATTGAAGACTTTACTGAAAGTGATGAACTAGAAATTAAGTTGACCCCTAATCAAGACATAAATCAAGATATGGGAATCTACAAATACCCCTTTCCTTGACATAATCCACCACCACCAAGAAATAATCAAAACCAAGGTTAGACTCAAGGACAAAGGTAGACTTATAACCAACATTAGGGTCATAATCATAATGAACATAATTAGGATCATAATGCTCATAATGTGGCTTATAAAAATATGCCATATCATTATAAAAATAATGTGGAACACATCTTTGCTTCCCACATTACCACTATTACTATGAAACCATGTGGATAAGCTCATGTTCCTCACAACATGGGACCCATCATTATAGGGTTAACACCCTCTCCCCTAGTAATGCCATGTCGAGTTTACATAATCATGTTATGACTCTATTTGCACAAGTTACTAATTTTGAACAACAACACCCTTGTTCTAATTATAAAGGCTCCTTGTTGACTCAAAACTGTAGTAATACAACTAGATGCCTGTGAGTCACCATCCAAGGCCCTTTGCCTTCCTCTTCTAATAATAATGACTCCTTTCCACCTCTAGGTTATGCAGTCACAACTAGACACCCATGAGTCACCATTTAGGGCCCTTCACCCACTTCTTTCATTAAACCCAATGAGAACATTGTGATGATGTTTCTAAAGCCAAATATTGTGCCAAAAAAGACTAAAATAACTCAATCCACAATTGAAAAGCCTTATAGTTTAGCGAACCAATTAAACAAAAATCTTGCACAAATTTCCAGATTATAACTCTTACAAATATCTGATGTCCATAGAACTATTATGAACAACCTTTTGAAAGAATCTACTGTGACTAATGATATTAACCTTGATTAGTTCCAGAACCTAGTTGGACATTTGTCTTCATTTTAGTAAATCACATTTGACCAGACATGTCCACTCTTAGCCCAAACCACAATAACCCATTGTACATTGAGGTAATCATTATAGATCATAAGATTAAGTGGGTTCTTATAGATAATGGTTCAGGACTGAACATCATATCTCTTAAATCAGTGCAATGATTGGGTGACATGGATAAAGACATTCAACCAAAAACTATTACAATCAAGGCTTATGACAATGTTGAGAGGGAGTCTTCTAGTACAATTTGGTTACCAGTCATGGTTGGGTCTATTTCTCATCACACATTATTTCAAATTGTAGATATTAAACTTCCTTAAAGCATACTTCTTGGTCATCCCTGGATCTATGAAGTACTGGTAGTTTCATCCACTCTTCACTAGTGTCTTAAGTTTCTCCATGATGGGATCGAGGTTACTATTCTCACTAATCAGTAGCCATATCAATATTGAAAACATCTTGAAACTAAGTTTCATAATTATAACTATTGCTCAAGTTCCTGAATTCATTAATAAGAAGAAAAAATCCATCATTTCTCATCCATATCCATCTAATTATATTGACCCTGGTGATCTAGCTTCCACTTTAGCTGATCTATTTCCTACAACGCTTATAAATGGAAAGCCTAAACCATCCAAGACTCCTAATGGAATATAAAAAATTTGACAACCAAAGAAGAAACAAAAAAAATCACCTATGGTTTTTGTACCTACAATCACGCCAAAGAAATATCAAGAGGCTTTTATTGAGGGAGATTGGTTATATTCTGAAGGCCTTGTTGATTACTTTTAGAATCTAAAGTAATCTATCCCTAACTAGATAATAGATCATCTCGACTAAATAGGGAAAGGCCTTGGCGCACAAGCACAAGAAATCTTAAAACCCTTATTAGCTAGAGTTGTCAATTAGAATCATGGTCTCAGATTTAAACTACCAGAGGATGATCTCATGAATTTTGATAGTGACTCTTCTGAAGTGACTAGTAAAGAGACTCCTAATAGTGACACAACATCCCATTATAGCCTTTTTGATGAGCTTGTTGACTCAGATTTATTTGATTCAAATGCCATATTAACTATAATGCCTATTAGAGCTTCCCATCCTCAAGCAAGAACTCATCCTAATGGTGCTTCCATTCTTGAAGCAAGAAATTATATCTGTACCATTGGAGTATCCCATCTTGAAGCAAACCCTCATTGTTCCCTATGCTTTTGCCATCCTAAACTCACAGATTGGGATCAGAAAAATTTGGTCATATGCCTCGATGAGTTTCAAAATGAAGAGTCAATTGCAGAATACATGGGCCTACAAGATGGATTTCCCATTGGTGATCACAAATAGGGGTTTGATTTTTCATTGGATCCTTCTACCTACTTTAGAGAGCAGGCAAACTTTCTTTGTCATAATAAATAACAAACATCAAGATCTTCGAGTGAAAACCTCTTTGAGGTGCTCGTCAATTAGGGAAAAAGTAAAGAAAAAGACAAGCCTTTGAGTGAAAACTTGTTTCAGGTGCTCCTAGGTGAGAAAGTTTTCTCATCCCCTCAAGACACAAAAGGTCCATCTAGCCCAAGTTTCATAGCCAATACAAACATCTCTTCAGAACAACAACAAATGTTTGAGCATCTTGCTCTTGAGTTTCTAGAGGTTTTTGATAATTGGCCTTTACCTAAGATAGTAGATTCTAATTCTTCATACTATCTAGATCTTTGGGAGGAACTAAAAGAAGATGTGGTAGAAGAAGATAATAATGATCATAGCTTACCTATAATGCTGGAAGATGGATCCACACTCCTTGTGTAAAACATGACAGAAGTGAACCTGGGAACCTATGAGGATCCCAAAATTGTTTATCTTGAAGTTTCCTTTACTGAAGTAGAACATGAGCATATTATATCCATCCTTAAGGATTATATAGACATCTTTGCATGGGCATACTTTGACATGCCAGGCTTAAACCCTGATTTGGTTGTGCATCACCTTATTATTCATCCTGATGCCAAACCAATCAAGCAAAAACTAAGAAAGATGCATCTATGCATCACCCTATTAGTTAAGGCCGAACTAGAAAATTTGTTAGGAGCCAATTTTATTATACTACTAAATTACTCTAAATGGATTTCCAACATAGTCCCAGTGAGTAAAAATACCCCAGGTATACATTTTTGTACTGATTTTTGAGATATCAATAAAGCATGACCCAAAGATGATTTTCCTTTGCCCAACATCGACATGATCATTGACTCAACTACTAGGTATTATAAGTTGTCCTTAATAGAAGGATTTTTTGGTTACAATCAGATCAAGATCAAGGCATTCTTTATATATCAACCATAGAACATGCACTAGGGGCACTTTTGGCCCAACATAATGATCATGGTAATGAACACTTTGTTTATTATTTAAGCCACACATTGATGGTTTATGAATGTAATTATATGCTTATTAAGAAGGCATGTTCGCTATGGTGTTCACCCCTCAGAAATTATGTCATTATATGCTAAATAACAAAACTATTGTCATCACCAAGGTGGACCTTCTCAAGTTCCTCTTGTCTAAAGCAGTTCTTCAAGGACACATGTCTAAATGGGTTATATTCCTAAGTGAGTCTAACATTGAGTACCAAAATCAAAAGGCAATCAAAGGGAAAATAATTACTGACCAACTTGCAAAAGATCCTATTAAGGATGCTCAACCTCTCAAGTTTGACTTTTTGGATGATTCTATCATGATGATAGAATAAACACTGTAGGAACCTAAATAGTGGATGCACTATTTTGATAGATCCTTCACATCCCATGGATTTGGGTCTGGCGTATTATTAATCAAACCATAGGGGGATTTGATTCTCAAAGCATTTCATATACAATTTAATTGTATAAACAATATGGCTGAGTATGAGACATTGATTATAGGGCTCCGCCTTGCTATACAATGAGATATTCAAAGCTTAAAGGTCTATGGAGATTCATAATTAATCATCAATTAGACCATTGATTAGTATCAAACAAGAGATCCATAGTATCAATCAGACTTATAATCAGTATCAAACACATTTTAAATCTTTGTAGTTTGAACAAGTTCTGAGAGTAAACTATAGATCCATCGATGTAATGGCAATGATTGGTTCTATGATTCAAATGAATGGTAGTGCTAAAGAGTATCAGTTCTTGATTAAAAAATTTCTTCAACCTACATATATTATAATAGATTTAGAGAGGGTATGTGCCATTACTGGTCCTAATCCCCCACCTGAGCTACCATAGTACCAAGATTTTTATAACTATTTCCATAGTCATGTCTTCCTCGCCAACCATTCCAACAACCAACATAAACTATTCCTTCATCGCTTAACACGTTATACTCTCCTTGGAATCATGATTTATCATAAAGGCTATGATGGAATGCTTCTTCGTTGTTTATCTTTGGGAGAATCCAAGTTGACACTAAAGGAGTTTCATGAAGTAATGTGTGGGGCCCGCACCAACAATGTAGCCCTAGAAAAGAAGTTCCTCAGAACAAGCTATTATTGGCCTAAAATAGAGACCGATGCTTGAAACTATGTGAAAAAGTGTGTTCCTTGTCAGCAACATGGAAACTTGATACATGCACCTTCTTTACCACTATAGTTGATCACAACACCATGGTCATTCTCAACATAGGGTCTCGATCTCATCAAAAAAATTAACCCAACATCTTCGGATGGCCATAAGCACATTTTGACTGCAACCAAGTAATTTACCAAATGGATTGAGGCCATTCCTCTCACTTATGTTAATAGGATCCAAATAACCAAATTCATTCATTACCATATCATCTATCGATATGGCATCCCAGCCCGTATTATATTTGATAATGGTAGATCCTTTGTGAACCAAAATGTGAAATCTCTTTGTGTGAAATTCAAGATCAAGCACAAAAAATCAACTCCATATAACCTACAAAGAAATGAATAAGCTGAGACATCAAACAAAACCATTGTAACTATCTTAAAGAATATTATCAATGATGATGGCTGTAATTGGCACTTGTAACTCTTTCCTACCCTTTGGGCTTATAAAACTAATCATCGAACCCCAACTAGAGCCACTCCATACTCCCTTGTTTTTGGCATTGAATCTATTATCCCAATCGAGCTTAAGACACTATCATTACAAATATCACTAGAGCACATTGAAGATGATGAAGACTATAGTGCCTCATGACTGTAAGAACTAGAAATTCTTGATGGCAAACATTTGGCTGCCCTAGAAAACTTACAGGCCTATCATAACATATTGTGGACAAGCTACAATGAGCAAATTATACCTCAATCATTTGAGATTAGTGACTTGGTTTTGAAAGAGAACCAAAATAACATGAATGTTGAACATAAAAAGAAAGGTAAGTTTCAGCTTAATTGGTTGGGACCATATATTGTCATGACAAACTATAGATTAGGGGCATATCAGCTAGCTAAACCTAAAGGTGAAGAACTTCTAGATCCCATGAACATCATACACCTTAAGAGGTTCTACGCATGAACAACTTTGAACCATTATCTACAAGACCCCTGACTTGGGGGCAACTTGTGCTGAAGTACTTTTATCCCACCATTTTATCCTACTTTGAACACATTTTATAGTACCTTGGCTCACACTTCATGACTCTGGACATTGAAGGCTTTGAATCATTAGCAATCTGAACACATTTTATCCTATCCTAGACCATTCTTGAAATTGAACCATGTTCTTTATCTCACTTTGAACCATCCATGTGTTGGACCCTATTCTTTGGACCGTTCTCCTTGAGAATCATATTCTTTGTTATATCTTGGGCATGTTGTAAGCTTAAACACTTTTTACTCCTCATTTCGACCCATTATGATCCTAATTTCTTCTATAACATTAAACATAATGGTTTGATCATCATTTTTCTTCTATCTCATTTCTTGGGACAACTACATTTGGCCTGAAGTTTATGTTAGAACATGCATCCATGGAACTATGTAGGCAGTGTCCACTTGTCTTGTATATCTGGAGTCAGCTTGGCCAACCCCTTCCTTTTTTTTCTCTTCCCTCATTTCTTCTATCATTGTTCCTCTTTAATTAGGAAACAATTGTTGTGTCATTGTTATTTGTTATGTTGTGGTAGAAAGTAATGCCTCTACCACATGTGCATGAACATTTGTCTTTAAATCGCACTAACTTGGTTTTTATTTGTGTGTGTTTATTTGTGTTTTCTTGGTGTTTTTTTGTACTTTCTCACCTCTCTTTTTATTTATTTTTCTTTTCTCCTTTTATTCCTTCTTGTCTCATCTTGGTCTTGTGTTTTCATGTATGTTTTTGCTTATCTCTTTTGTGTTTCAAAACATCTTGATGATTTGCATGGATCTTGATTATTTATATATTAATCTTATGTTATTAAGTTTTTCTTGGAACATTTTGCTTATTTTATTGTTGCTGGTGTCTTGTTTTTCTGTTTGATTTTACTTTTCTCTTTTGTGTTCAAGAATGTCGTTAAGATGTTCTTGATTTTTATTTTTAAACATTTTTATTCCTACTTAAGTCTTGATTTATTATATCTTTATTTCAAGTTAGGTTCATTTATGTTTATCTTTTTCTTTGTATTTGCTTTTTTGTTTAAATGTCAATAGTTGTAACTCTAGTTTTGGTTATTATTTTACCATTATCCTTAGTTATAAGTATTCACATTTGAACCGGATCAATGCAATTGGAATATTATGTCATTATAAGTTATTCATACTTATGATGCCTAATTTTTTTTTTATATCAATCACTTTGTGCTCAGATGTCAATGTCTTAATGTCAACATAACTTCGATGAATAATTCTCAAGAACACTTTGCATCATCTAGGTTCATGACATGGAATTAGGCATCTAGGTATCATGCATTTTAGCACTCGACTCTATGTCTAGACATTCATCTCTTCAAATAAATCATGAGTCTAATCAATTCTAGGTTAATTTTCTTCATCTTCATTCTGTTCTCTCCCAAACTTGGGTGAGCTACATTAGCCTGAGGTTCATGTTGGAACATGAGTCTATGGAACTATGTAGGCAACTTCCAATTGTCTTGTACATCTAGAGTCAGCTTGGCCATCTCCATTATTCTTCTTGTCTCTCTCATCACTTTGTGTATTCTTGTATGATGGGTTTTATATGGATTTCTAAGCCATTACACCATCACATGTATATTTTCACCCGCTCACTTTAACCTATTTATTGGATTGTATCCAATTGCCCATGATGGGGCATAAAATTTGAATAATGTTAGAATCAAATCCACCCTATAGGGGCAAAACCATTATATAGTCTTTATCAAATGATCAAAATTTTCCCTACTGGGGCAAAATGGTTTTTATCACAATCACATTTTGCTCTACTGGGGTACCTATTATTATCTTCTCTTTGGAGATCCCATTTTAGTGGTGCTTCCCTTTCTAAAGCAAATTGTTCTTTCTTTTCCTCTAATTCTAGGCTTTCCACACTAATGCCTATGATGGTAATATTTGAGTGTGTAACCTGTCTCAGGATTGATCAATGTCATAAGCACGTAACTTGTACTCTCAAATTGGGTACATTTAAAGTGTGTCCCTTACATTTATGGATTATATCTTTTCCATTCCCCCCATCCACTAGGGCCTATTATACCTCTAATTATATTTTGATCATTGATGGTAACCACATGTGCAATATTTAGCTCATATAGATGTGATCTATTCCATGAGTTAATATCTCACTTTCTCTCTCTTTTTGAGAGTTCATCTTTCTATTTCATCCTAGTATGTCCTCTCAAGGGGGAATCATGGGTCTGTTCCAATTTCTTCTTGACAACTCTTTTTTTTAAAAATACATTGCTTCATTTGAATGTCTCAATACACCTTCTGAAATAGGGGCAAAATGTAGACATCTAATTCCTAACACCATTTGTGTTGAAATTGTCAATCTTACTTGAATTGCACTCAAATGCATATTTTAGGTCAAAATCATTAAAAAACCCTAAATGGTTTGAAATTATTATTTAAAAGTGCCAATTTAGGTCAAAGTAGCCCTAAATGGGGTAATATAATTTATGAAGTAGCAAACTTTGATCATATTATTTCAAGTCAAAATGCTAATTTTGCACTTAGGTGCCCTGGATTGCTTTTTTCTATCAAATTTATTGCATGAAACATGTGCCCTTGTTATTTGGTATTGACAACATCCTAAATGAGATAACGGATCTAATACATATAACATTGACTTCCAATTTCAATTCAGTCAAATTTTGAGTCAATAATAGGACATTTTGACCATTTTGATTAATTGAGGACCAATTTCCAAATAATTGCACAAATGTTGATTAACCTTGTTTAAGACTAATTGATCCAAATCAAGAGCTTAAGTGGATTTTCCATGAGAGTTGTTGAATATTTATTTTTGGAAATTGATTTCTATTAACTGCATCACTTAATGACATCATTTCTTGGGAAGACATCCTTAGGCCATAAATGCATAAAATATTAAGATTATGGGTCTCCCATGCCTCATTAAGACCCTCCATGCCTCTTAAATGACCCTCTATCCCAAATATTGATGAGCCTATTATGAATTTTAATTACATAATTGAATTAATCCTTAGCCACACATCTCAATCTGGAGATGGATGGTTCGGGTTGATTTTGATCAATCTCAAAAATCTATAAATAGAAAGGCCATGAACATAATTTTTAAGCTTGATTTGTGCAAAGTTATAATGCTAAATTGTCTCCATAATCCTTTGCATTTGACCATTGATTTTATTAGCAAGCTTCATTGATAGGCTAGTTTAGCGATTCCAGATCATAAGCCTAGGTTTTACAAGGAGTTGTTGAGACATTGGAGGAGTTGGCCACCATCGTTATTGAAGACAAGAGCTCTTGATTAAGGGAGAGCATGATTTTGAGCTACATTTGTATGGTGAATCCACTTGGGAAGGTAATATGACATTGCTTTCTTTCAATTATTTCTTACGATTACTTACAATTCCCACATGAATAGATAGGCTTAATTCAGTTTGCTCTTATGTATTTTTCCTTTAATTTATTGGACTAATATTTGACTAATCATTTTATGTAATCCTCTCTACAGCTGGTGGTGGATGTGCCTAATATGTATGGTGAACACCTGATGTTCCTCATGCCTCATTCATTATGTGTTTTGGGAATGGATCTAAAAATATCTTTAATGCCTTAGCTTATGTTTAATATGCTTTCATTGCCTCTGTGGGTGTGGAAGAACTAGCCACAAGAGGTGTAATTGTCACTAATGGTTATTGAAGTATAATCTTAGGTTATACTAGCTGAGTTGGTTGAATTGGCCCCATTGTAGGTGTAACAACATTATTAGCTAGGGGAGTTGAAGATTGACGATTATTTTTTTGAGTTCTTCCTAAATAATAGAGATGAAGTCATCTTGCATAGCCATATGTTTGGACACAAAATATTGTAATTGTTACTTATCTATTTCATCCAATCTGTTGGTAACTTCTACCATTGTAGTTTGGAAGGTAGGAAAACAAGTGTTTGTATATTTTGAACCTTTAAAGAATGTTTAATTTAAGAAATATCACAAAAGAGAAATATGGAAGCAAATCTGATATTTTGGAACTAAAATCTAAGTATAAATAGAAAAAAGATATAAATCCTAAGTGTTTTTAGGGTTAGGGTTTTTTGAATTAGGGTTACTTTGAAAAAAATTAAATTATGTTTAAATAAATGAAACCCTAATGTGAGATTGATTTAATGAGTTAGGTTATGCCAAAAAATCATAAAAATAGAAGTATAACACCCTAATTTAGTGCACAAAAATTTGGAAAATGCAAACTAGGGCTTTGAGCAATATTTAAAGTAAGTCGGATTCACCAAATGATTTAACCTTTTAGGGTTTTATTGTGTAAATCCTAAGTTAGATTAAAAGGTTGAGTTTTCTAAATCAATGAAATAATATGCAATAAATAATCACTGATTTGTTATGACTTTGACTTGTTTTGAATTTTTAAAAATAGTAATAAATATGTGCAAATAAAGACTTATTTGGAAAACACCTATCGTGAAAGATTTGGGTGCTAAAAATTGGGTTATAAATAGGTCTGCTTGTCATTAACATGGTCCCTAAGTCAAATTCTTCCCCAATAATTAGTGCCCCACCTAGATGCTAGCACCATGTGGCTCTAGTGTCCTAAAAATGGTGTTAGTGTCCTCTTTTCAGGACTATTTCTAATTTTTGGGAGCACCTATGCTTATGTTTCTTGGTTCTATTCCTACATGCATAAAATCTGTAACTTTGTATTGTTCCCAAAATAGCTGATTTAATATGCAAAACCTAATCTTATTTACAAGTATGGCATGAGCTAAAAATATAGGTTCATTAGTATGATAGGTTGGACATCCTCAACACCCCACTATGAAGAGAGTTTCATAAATACCAATACTCTAAGGAGGGATCAAACATGATGTAGTTCTCTTACCTAGTGCTTGGTGCGAGTGCAAGTGAATGCTAGAATGATAGTGGGCTTGAATGTCTTGAGTGTGCTTAAGATTGGAAAAATTTGAAATCTTGGTTTAAGGTAGCTATAGATGGTAGTATGTATAAGTAGGGCAGAATAGGGATTAATAACCTTAATTTTTCTCAACTTGTTTCTTATTTGAATATAATTTTTGCATCTATTTTCCATATAGTGGATAGAGGTCTAATAGTCTTATATTTATAGTGTTCTGTAGCTAGTGAAGATAATAAAATGTGCTTAGGCTGACCTTAGGAGGGTTACACATTTGAAAATATATCCATTTGGGAGAGTTAAGGCAAGGGACACTAGTACCATGTTGGGGACACTAGTGCCATATGCCTCTAGTATCCTTAATATGGTAATAGTGTCGAGTTGTTAAGTTACTAGGTACAAAGGGCCATGATCTAGGAATGCAGGTCTGGGATTGTGTTTTGGTTAATTGGAGATGTTTGTGGTCTGTACAATGGCTATAAAATTATGATAAAGGCTCTAAGATAGGTCTAACTAAGGCTAACCTAGGAATAAGTTGTCTCAAACAACACTCTTAGTATCCAAATACCACTTTTAGGTGATTACATTGGGATTTATGGTAGATAAGGGTAGCGTCCACATGTCATATTCAATATTGCCACCAGTGAGGTAGGGGTTTGAGGTAATTTTTGAGGTTTATAATATTTCAGTACCATGCTTAGGAAAAATTGAGCAACGTTCATTTTATCCAGTTTACCCTAAAAAGTATTTTTTCAAATAAAAATGATTTTATATAGATTAAAAAGAAGCAATAATAAACCAACATAAGAGATGAATAATGCAACATTTAAATCCACCCTATTGGATAGATAATTACATTGTTAAGGCATCTTATTATGAGAGCTTGAAAAATACTATTTTATTCATTTTTTAAAACCACCAAAATATTAGAATCGTATGGAATAAGATCATCGTGATAATAAACACTTGACATGTTATTTTGGACTTCAAAATATTACTTAGTTTAAATATAATGCTAATGTGTACTTTATAGAGTACACATTTTAGAGTGGGTCCATGTGTTGGTAATTGTAACATATAATTTTTATATCAATATTTTATGATGTCTTAGATCTCACTACTAGATTCATGTTTAGGGGATATAAGATTTTATATATATATATATATATATTTAAACTAAGTAATATTTTGAAGTCCAAAATAACATGTGTTGGTAATTGTAACATATAATTTTTATATCAATATTTTATGATGTCTTAGATCTCACTACTAGATTCATGTTTAGGGGATATAAGATTGATATATATATATATATATATATATATATATATATATATATATATATATATATATATATATATATATATATATATATATATATATATATATATAAAATCTCAAACACATTTTTGATTGGGTCCATTTGTTGGTTATTGCTAATGGATTTATGTGCTCCTTATCACAACATTCAAGCATAATTTTATAAATTAATTAAAAAATAATTTATAAAATTTAGTTTTAAAATCATTAATTTTAACAATGAGATATACAAAAGCTAAATAAAAAATTTGATAAGTTTTAAGGAAATTGTACCCTTTCCCAACACTAAGCTTTAAATAAAAATTAAAGATGAAAAGGATAGCCTAAAGTAGATATCCCTACAAGTAGATTGACACAAAACTTGAGAACACTATTATCACTCATGTATCAGTCATTAAGGCCACAAACAAAAATAAAACAACCATCATCATCAATCACCACATAAGATCCAATACCAAATATGATGAATTATATAGGATATTACTTAAGGTTAATATGAGATGATGATCATGTGAGAATGTACGGTATTACTCTTATAAACTCTCTTTACCTCCATGGTCTATCCATGGTTCTCATGATGTAAGAAAATAAAACTTTGTTTGCTTTCATTAAATAAAATAATAATTTATGATAGATATATAACTTAAAATATCCTTTACGTCGTATCCTTTTTAACATAGGGTGCAATTGCTAATTTTACACTACAATAATAATAGAAATTATATCTAAACAAATTATTATTCATAATGGGGATGAACATAAAATATGATAGGATGTGAAAGATTCACTTTTTTCATCCACCTTTTAAATATCAAAGTAGTAAGAACCCACAATATCATTAGCTTTGAAATCCACAAGGGTATTAAATTGTTGTGTAATATGAATGAAACAAATAGAGGTGAATTCTTGTCTTAAATATTATATATTTTCAATGATTTTATCCATTGAAGATTTAGACTTTCTTGACATGAGAGTAATTTGTTATTAATTTCTCAATTATCACCTTCGAATCTTAGAAGAAAGTAATAGCTTAATACTTATTACAAAGTCCTTGATATATTATAAGCGCTTATACCATATTGTTTGAAAAAAAACTCTCCAACTAGACCGAAAATAAATTAGAGTATCCTTTAAAATTGCAAGCGATGAAGAGAAAATGACTGATAAATCAATACAATAAAAATAATACTAACATAATCCTTATGCTAAAATTTGAACATGAGAAATTATGCGCATAAAATATTACACAATATACAAGATTTTACCTGGGAAACTCTTACAGGAAAAAATATAGCACAATAACCTCCTTTACTATTATATTAACTTAACCATCTTGCAATACAGTAATGTACTTTTACATTTTATTTTACTCCTACTGCATGTGAAAGTATATATAGACACATCAATAGGTAATTGCCTAAGAAATATTACAATATTATGAGTGCCAAAACTATGAGTCAATAATATAACTTATAATACTTCCCCATAAAACCATCCATATTATTACTATAGATAAAAATACCTACAAAATCACCAAAGTGTGAAATTATCTCCCCCTAAAAAAAAAAATAAAAAAAAATAAATAAAATTAACCCCGAACTTCTAATTGGGAGGGCATTGACCCCCCAAACACCCCATTTATCGTGATGGCTCAAACCCCAATTTCCATGCTTGACTATATAACACCTAATAAATGTAACACATGCAAATTATACAACAAATATCCATTAAGTAACTCGACCAAAACTAAATATTTTCGGGTCAACACAAGATAATCCATTGATAAAAATATTGACTTGACTTGTCTATCAAAATATACTCAAATTATTTAGGGGAGAACATTGATTTATCTAATATTAGAGAGAGCTTTTAAGAATTTAGGGAACTAGACTCAAAGATTGATTTTTTCATTTATAATCTTATATATTTCATTGTAGGAAGATGAGATTAGACACATAAGTCATCATTAACGATGGTAAGAATATTCCTTCATTTGGGTTACATAATTGTTATCTTTGACAAAATAATCTGCAATTCATTTTATTTCCTATTTTCTCATAAAAAGAAACAAGAATTATTAATCCATAATTCATTAAGAATGCTAGAGAATAAAGGTTACTTTGGTAAATAAGATAATGGTTCTTTTGTAAATAATATATGTCTAAAATCTAAAAATGGTAAACCAATTATTTTTGACTTATTAGTTGATTTCTGTGATGCAACTTTTGGGTATGTATTCACCCATTTTTTGTATTGCTTTTTTTCATTTTAAAGTAAAATATTAGTAGCTTCAATTTTTAAAAAAACAATAATAAATATATGCTCAGAATTTTCACAAACTACTTCCTACATCCATAGATAAATGTATTATTGTGGAAAAATTTGTGAAATTAATATTATTATAAATTTTCTCAAAAATTATAAATTGTGTTATGACTAGTAGTTTGTTAGAAATGTGTTGTATATTTCATTTGAGACTATAGGAAGTACTTGGCTCAAATACTAATAAATCTTGAAATAAATTCATAGAGGAAGAAATGGAGTCTTTGGATAAAAATATTACACGACTTCATAAAATTTTCTCTTAATAGGTAAACATGTTGGTTGTAAATGGGTGTTCCATAAAAAGTATAATGTAAAATGAAAAAGTGAGAAGTATAAAGTCCATTTGGTAGCAAATGGATTCTCTCAAGTAGGAGGAATTTATTTTGGTTAAGTTTTTTCTCATGTTGTTAAGTTAAATTCAATTAGATTTTTTTTTGCTTTTGTTGTTGCTTTCAATCTTGAAATAAAATAGATGGATGTAAGGACTTGATTTCTGCATAAGAAATTTGAGGAATAAATATATATGGTGCAACATGAAATTTATGAGGTGAAAAGAAAGGATGTTTTTGTGTAAAGGTTGAAGAAGTCTTTTTATGGATTGAATAAATTAACAAGGATATGGAATCAAAAGTTTGATAATTTGGTGTTGGAACTTGGTTTGTGTGAAGAAAATATGATCATTGTGTGTATTTCAAATAGGCAAGTGGTAGATTTTTGGGCAGAGGATGAGATTTGGTAGAACGGTGATTCCAGCTGCGATTATATGCAGAGTGTGCGATGGTCGATGCTCGCTATTCCAGGGTGCTGGGTGAGCTAGGGCAAGCGTGCCCTAGCCTGACCCTAGTGTTTGATCATGGCCACCCCAGGGGGGGAGTGAAAGCATGTGGGGGAGGGTTGGAGCTACGGTGTCAGTTGAAACAAACAAAAAAATTCCTGTTATTGGTGCATCCTTACCCGTGCATGCAGGGGGTTTCTCTGTGCTGATTGCAGGTCATAGGTGGAGTGTTATCCCTGGGTGTACTGGTTTGCAATTCAAAGGCAATGCTGGGTGTTAGGGTAACAAAACCCTAGTGGTGGTTCCTCCTCTTTGAGACCTGCTTGCTCGTGTTGGTTTGGTTGAATGGCAACACCGATTGGAGAGTCTTCAGGGGCTTGTTCCAAGATGGATTATCGCTCAGCAATGGTAGGTGTAAAGTCTACTTCGCATGCTTCAAAGGTTTTTGATAAAAAATTGTTTTCACTAGTGTCGATAATGGTTAGATCAGGATTGTCTGATGGTACTTGAATTACGAAGATCAATGGATGTCTTGAACGATGTGAGGTGAGGCCAAAACTAGTTATCCCTTTGGATATGATTGCAGAGGATATTGAATATTATTTGAAACATGCTTTATTATGCAAGTTTATGGGGATGTGGGTTTCATTACAATTTCTAGAATCGTGGGCCCAACGGACTTGGATGCCCAAGGGAGAAATGGAGGTAATGCTTTTAGCAAATAGCTTTTTCATGGTAACATTCAATTACTTGGCAGACTGCAACAAGGCTTTTGAAGGAGGACCCTATTTTCATAACTAGATTGGGATATTTATTAAACCTTGGCATGCGGGCTTCAATCCTACTGAAGAGCTTCTGAATTGAGTTCTGGTGTGGGTTCATCTTCCAAGATTACCTATGGAATGTTGGTGGGAGGATGTATTACATCTGTTGGCTTCGATGCTAGGAAAACTAGTGGGTACCTCACAACAGACTCAAGGTAAAAAAATGATGAATTTTGCTTGTATCTGTGTTGAGATTGATTTAAGTAAGCCTTTTCCAAATTTGATGGATATGTTTGCAGGTTCTTACTCTTAGGTGCAACAGTTGGATTATGAAACTCTTCCTTTTTGGTGTCGACTCTGTCATGAATATGGTCATTTGCAGAGAAGGTGCCCAAAAGATAGACCTATAGATTCCCAGCCTTCTCAACCACCCCACAACCCCCCTAGGGTTGAAAAGGGGAAGGAACCCATTCCTGGTGATGGGGATGGGGCTGATGGTTTCATTCTTGTTAAGGCTCAAAATAGGAATCAAGGTCAAAAGAGGACTTTGAAGGAAAGGCAGGAGGAAGACTCATTCAACATATTTGAAGTCTTAGATGATCTCAACCAACAGGAATTGAATCCAAGTTTGATGAATCTGGATCAAGATGCTTTGGATACAAGACAAGAGGGCCTTCTCTCTGAAGCGACTCAGGGTCTGCAGGATATTAGGGCTTTGCAAATGGACACTGATGTTTAAATGGAAGTCTAGGGGGAATCGGTTCCTATTGTAGTAAGGAAGAAGGGTGGGGAGGATGAATCTCCTCTTGTCTTAAACACAGGTACTGAGGGGGTGAAGATGGATAAGTCTTCTTCTTCTCATTTGGGTCTTCTTCAAAAGGAGCTAAAAAAAGGAGCAGGGGAGAAGTCTTCTAAGCTTGGTAGAAAAAAAGATTTGGAAAAGATTAAATTAATAGGGGAAACTTTGGTAGAGGCAGGGTCTGTTAAGACTCTTGATTCTCATTTTTTGATCCCCTTGAAATGATCATTTTATCCTGGAATGTAAGGGGCTTGAATAGTGGCCCTAGACAAAAATCTATTTAGGATCTGGTTAGAAGTCATTCTCTTGATGTTCTTTTCCTGCAGGATACTAAGGTATCAGTGGAGGGTATGTTTGGTTTAGTGCCTAAGCTTTGGGGGGGGGGGTGGAGAGTGCCAGTGTATTGGTGCTCAAGGGTTTGTAGGGGGAGTGGCTTGTTTATGGAATCCTTAGAGGATCTACCCTCTTTGGTGGTTATCCTCGCAGTCTTTTATCTCTATGATTGCATCATGTGTTGAGATAAGGGAGACAGTTCTCTTCTCCAATATCTATGCACCTACTGATCTTCAAGGTAAACAAATTTTGTGGTCCCATATTTGGTTTATTCAAAGCATGGCTCCTTTCCATTCGTGGATAATGGCTGGAGACTTCAATGTTATTTCTGAGCTGGCAGAGAAGAGTGGTGGTATTGTGAGGCTAGATCCTTTTTTGATACTACTACAGGATAATATCTCAACTTTAAATCTTGTGGATATCAAGCCCATTAATGGCCAGTTTACTTAGAACAATCAGAGGATTGGGAATAACTACATTACAGAATGACTTGACCACTTTCTGGTTTCTTGCTACTAGATTGGTGGGCTATGGTGTTCTAGATCCAAAATTTTGGATTGGAGGGGTTCAGATCATTGGCTTATCAAGCTAGCTATTTCTTTAGCTCGAGTACTTCAATCTCCTACTTTCAAGTTCCAGCTAATGTGGTTGCATGACTCCTCTCTCAATGAATATATTGTTGAGTGGTGGAGGTATGATAGACCTGCTTATGGTACAACAATGTATACTTTTGCTAAGTTACTTCAATTTGTCAAGTATCAGCTTAAAAGTTGGAATTGACAGTGCTTTGGAAACATTTTCTATGAGAAGACTGTTGCCCAAGCTAAGTTGGATGGTATTACGAGGTTGATCAAAGAGGATGGAATGAATGAGGACTTGCTGCAGGAAGAGACTAGGGCTCTGAAAGCACTAGAAGAGTGTGAGCTATGAGAGGAGGTATTTTGGAAACAAAAGTCTCAAATTGAGTGGCTTCAAGAAGGGAATAAAAATACTACTTTTTTCTTCAACTCGATGAAATCCAGGAGACAGTGTAATTCTATCTCTGCTCTGGTGAATGATAGGGGTGAAACTCTTTCTTCTTTCCATGAAATTACACGAGAAACTAAGTAATATTTTGCTTCATTATTTAGAGAGGACTCACAAGGGGGCTCTGATGAGGAAGCTCAGGTCTTTCTTGCATCCCTTCATTGGTTTATATGGAGATGAATGATCAGCTTATGAGTAATATCATGATTGAGGACCTAGAGGGGATTGTGTTTCAAATGAAGAGGGGGAAAGTTCCTGGCCCTGATGGATTCTCGATTGAGTTCTTTCAAGAATTTTGGGAGATTATCAAGTTGGACTTGTTGGCAGTTGTTCAAGAGTCTCATAGGAATAAATAGATGCTATAGGCCTTGAATTCTACCTTCCTTGCTCTCATCCCAAAGTGTGAGGGGGCAGATAGGTTAAGTCAAATTTGGCCTATCTCTCTTTGCAATGTGATTTATAAAATTATCTCTAGGTTGATTGCTGATAGGTTGAAAAAGTGGCTTAAAGTGTTGATTTCTTAAGAACAGAGTGGTTTTGTGGTGGGACCTCATATTCTAGATGGGATTGTTATTACAATTGAAACCATTCACTCTATGGCTAGCTCCAAAGATAAGGCAATGTTCATCAAGCTTGATATGGCTAAGGCTTATGATCGCATTCGATGGCCCTTCCTTCAGAAGGTCCTAGGTGCTTTTGGTTTTGGGGATGAGTGGATTTCTTGGGTTATGAGTTGTGTTACTTGGGTATTCTTCTCTGTGTTAATAAATGGTGAGCACTCTGAGCTTTATGGTGCCTCTTGGGGTCTGAGGCAGGGTGACCCCCTCTCTCCTTACTTATTTCTTCTTCTTGTTGAGGGTCTGGGATGCTTGATAAAAAGGAATGTGGAGTTAGGTTTCATACAAGGGTGGGGGTGGGGAGGTGGTCTACCTTCACAATCCCACTTGCAGTTTGTGGATGACACTGCTTTGATGGGTATGGATATAATTAGGGAAGCTTTGAATATATGCAAGGTGTTGGATGTGTACCTTGTAACATTGGGCCAATTGATTAATGAAGATAAGTCTTCTATCTTTTTCTTCAATACTCCAGGTTCTATTCAGAGGAGAATGGCTCACATCTTGAGATTCCAGATTGGGGTGCTCCCTTTGACCTATCTTGGTATTCCCATCTCTGTTGGAAGACTTCCCAGGGAGTCTTGGCAAAATATGTTGAATAAATTTCATGTGAAAGTTAATCATTGTACCCATCGCTGGTTATCCTTTGTGGGTCGTGTTCAACTACTCAAATCTATGGTGCAGGCTCTCCCCATCTATAGATGTATGATTTAGGTGGCTCTTATAGGCTTTGTTAAGGAATTGGATTCCTTAACAAGACAATTTTTATGGGCTAGTAGCTTATTGTCCTCTAAATGGAGCCTTGTCAGATGGGACATTGTTTGTAGACCAAAATAGCTTGGCGACCTTGGGTTAAGGCAGTCATCACTATCAGGGATAACATTGGTTGCTAAATTGTATTGGCAGTGGTGTGTGGAGCAGGATGGGATCTGGGCCAGGGTATTAACTTAGAAGTACTTCTCGGGGGTCCCTCAAATTGATATTCCTCATTATCCCCTAGTGGGGAAAGGCTCAGTGATTTGGAGTACACTCAAGAAAGGTGTTGCTTTAATCAAGGGGGGTTTATTTTGGATTTGTAAAAGAGGGACTAAAGCTCATTTTTGGTCTGATTCTTGGGATGGCTTTCCTCCCATTGTGTCTCAGTTCCCTAATTTCGTAAATTTGGCCCAGATGTTTTGTGAAGTAGGATGGTCAAGGGTGAGTGACTTCAAGTCCTTTTATTCTCATGGACAAATGGTGGTGGCGAGATGGAAGAACCCTGAGGAGTGGCCTATTGTTGGTATGGAGGAGGAGTGTGCGGAGCTTCATAACATCCTTTCTCATAGGCGGTGTAGTTCCCTCCAGAAAAGGGATGTCCTTTCTTGGTCTCCTAATCCTAAGGGTGTCTATATTGTTGCTTCTGGATATTAGGCTTTATTATTTCAATAGCTGGACGGGGTGGAGGTTCACTGGTGGAAGAAAGCATGGAATAAGATTTTTTGGCTGAAGTGTAATTGCTTTATATGGACTTTGGCTTGGAATAGATTTTTGATATGGGATAAACTTAGGAAGAGGGGTTTTTAGGGTCCTTTTATGTGTGTTTGGTGCGGATGTGGAGAGGAAGATTCCTCCCACTTGTTTTTCCTGTGTCCCATGACTCGACAGCTTTGGCATCTTTGGTGGGAGGTTTGGAAAAGACCTTGCGTTCATGCATCCTCCCTGGAGGATTTTTGGAATAGTATGGGGAGACCACCTTCAATGACCTCTTTCCTACAAGATGTGTGGTATGCTGGGCCTTCTTTCATACTTTGGCAGATTTGGATGGAACACAATCGAAGAATATTTTGAGGAGAGAAGTTGTTGATTCAACAAGTTTGGCACAAAATTATGGGGATGATTCAGGAGACAATGGAAGCTAAGTGTGATGTGGTGTTCCCTTTGGCGAAAGGGGATGCTGAGCTAGTGGATAGATTAGGTATTCAACAGTTGTCTCCAGCTTTTGCTTGTGTTAGGAGAGGAACGCAACTGCATCAGAAAGTTCAAAGGGGGGGAGTTGGCTACCCCCTCTGGCTAGCACTCTGAAGCTCAATATTGATGGTTCTTCAAGAGGAAATCCTAGCCCTGTTGGCATTGGTGGGGTTGGCAGGGACTTTTCTAGATTGGTGGTTTTTTTCTTTTCTATTCATGGAGTACAGATTAACAACCTTATGGAAGGTTTGGCGATTCTCTATGCTTTGGAGAGGGCTTTTGCTTTGGAATGGTGCAAGGTTATTTATGAGTCTAACTCACAGGTTTTGATTAACGTGTTGAATAAATAGAAGGTTTCAGACGTTAGTTGGCAGGTGGCAATGATAGTGCAACAAATTTTGTAGATGAGTTCTTTGATGGAAATGGTGTCCTTTGTCCATATCCCAAGGGAGTGGAATAAGGCAACTGACTGTTTGGCTAAGTGGACCTCTGAGTAGGTAGATGGATGGAAGATTGATGAGTGGGAACAGATTCCCCATGAGCTCCAACGTGACTTGGAGAGGATTCTGGTTGAGGATGAGAATGATATCGATGAAGAATAATGATGTTTCAAGATTGGTTTGACTAGTTATTTTGAGTTCTCGGGGCCCTGGCCCTTTGCTATTTTGTAATACTCTTTTTTGATTTTCAATAAAGTTTTTACCCTTTTATTAAAAAAAGTAAAAATAGGCAAGTGGTAGATTTGTTATCTTAATTTTATAAATAAATGATATATTTTTAATTGGTAAAGAAAAAGAAATGATTGAGCAGGTGAAAACTTAGTTTTCATCTCAATATGACATAAAATATTTAAGTGATGCAAAAATTCATTTTAGGCATGGATATAAAAAAAGATCAACCAAACTAGAAACTATGGCTAGATCAAAGGAAGTATGTTGATATGATATTTCAAAGGTTTATAATAAAATAATCTAAACCTGTAATGCACCATTTTTTGTCGATCAAAAATGATCTATTGAATATTTTCCCAAGACATAAGAAGAGATTGAGGAAATGCCTCAACTCCTTATGTGAGTGTCATTGGAATCATAATGCATGTAATGGCCTACATTAAACTAGACATTTCCCATGTAGTAGGAGTTATGAGAAAATATATGTCCAACCCAAGAAAGGAACATTGGACTGGATTGAAGAAGATATTCAAATATCTATGTGGAAATTTTGATTATGCAATTTATTACAAAGGAATCCCTAAGAAGAATAAAATAATAAATGTACAAGGTTTTAATAATGTTGACTTGGATAGAGGTCTTAACTATCAAAACTATAAAAGTGGTTATATATTTAAATTATTTAATGTAGTGATCATTTGGATGAGTGAGAGGAAGGCAATAGTTACATTGTCAATTATAGACATTAAATACATGAAAGCCACTCATACAAGTAACAAAGTTATTAGGTTATAAAGGTTGTGCTCAAATATTAGTATTGTGATATAGTCACATTGAATTTTTTTATCAAATAAACTCACTTATCATGTTTGATCAAATCATATTGAAGTAAAATACCATTTTATTAGAGACATGTTTGAATACAAGAAAGTAATGGGCAAGTGTAGGAAGTTGGGGGGCCAAAAGTGGATATTTTTTGTCCAAAACATGAAATAAGTGTAAATGTGTAGGCAATATTAAAATAATTCTTACATGTTATTTTATCCAATCTTGGTAAATACCAAGCCTATAACACATACACATTATAAATCATATGCATTTCTATCAACATAGTTAAAAAAATGTTAAAGTTATATCTCATTTCATTGTAAAAAAATGTGACTGACACCATCAAACTTGCACTCAAGTTCTATGAAATTACCTTGACAAACTTTGTTGAAATCTACTGAAAATATTTTTTACTGAGACAATAAACAATGTCACATAAGATGAGAGGTAATTAAACTAATTTCCTACCAATTAACACCAAATTTAGTATTTTGTTTGGATTTGCATTGTTTTTTGCTAAACCATTTATTTTTGCCTATCAAACTGTAGACATTATTTCTAAATCATATAACACTTTAGTCTTGTACACTTGGTAAATACATATCATGGATGTACCTTTAATTATATACCTTTCCCGCTGCCAAAAGGCTCACATACACTATCTCATTTTTCCTAATTGATTATCTCTTAGTCCAACTAATGTTATTATGATGATCCAAACCTTTTATTTATAAACTTGCTCATCTTCCATCTCTACAAATTTTAGACTTGCACCTATTTTCCAACTACCCAAACACTTATGTCCCTTTTAGGTGCTTACATCAACATAAGTGTCCTATCCTAATGCAAATGTCCAGTGCCCTAAAATCATCCAATTTGTAAATGAAATGTATCCTAAAGGTCATCCTAAGTATTTTAATGTGAGATATTATCCAAGGGTATTGGTATAAATATAAGATCAACCCTCCAAGGGGATTGGTATAAATATAACATCAACCCTCATTCATTTCACACCTAAAATTTTTTGACCTACTCACAAGGAAACTTACCAAAAATATTCTATCAAACACTATAATGATCAAAACTTCCCTATTTTATCATATTTCCATATCAATCACAGGGAAAACACATATACAAGTTTAAATTAATGAAGGATGCTCATCCCAAGAGTTATATTTGCCAAGTTATAAGATATGTTATTATTGTAATTACTTATCACACATTGCGTGATACACACACAAGACAACATGTAAGGGAGAAATACATAAGTTTGAGGCCCTCTTCAGAGTATTGGATATCTAGAAAACACTCATTCAAAGAGGGGTCTTTGGGCTAGCTTGAAACTATGTGCTCACTAACTCATTTTTTCCACAACCACTATGAAGGTTAAGCACTAGGGTTTTGTTATTTGACAAGGACCGACAACCCATGACTTAGATCTGAATGCACTAAAGCAAAGGCAACACAAAACCCAAAATTATCTAGGTGGTTGCATCCCATTTCATCAAGTATTATGTATTGGACACCTATGTCTAAGTTAGATAGTAGTGTCAATGTAATCATTCCAAAGAAACATAAATTTTTGAGGCTATAGAGGTCAAATTTACAGATTTAGGCAACTATTCTAAAATATAAATCCACTTCACTTGCTAAGTATTCTAGATCCAGATATATATTAACATCTAAACCAACTATCTTATTTTCATTGTTATATCTAGCATAGTTATAATTTTCATTTTTAGCATATCTTAGCATAATAAATTCAATATATGTTTAATTGAGTTGCGTAATTAATTGGTTTGCTTTAGTGATAGTCTACCATCCTTGTGCCCTAGGCTATCTCTTCCCCCTTTAACCCTAGATTACATAATCTATATTTTAGGGTTAAACATTTAGTAAACCTGACCTATGGTCCCCAAAACCCTAAATTTTGATCTAGGGTTTCCTGATTCTCAATTCTGATTTATGATTTAACAAAATTTTATAAGTTAAAAATGAGATTTCCTTTTCTATCAATATATTCAAATATGGATCTATGCATAGCTCATTTTATGATATAATTTGTAATTGTAGAAATAATTTGTTATTTTACTATGTTAATTCATGGTATCATCCACAAAAATAATCAGATCCATCAACATAATGAGAGAGTTTTAATATCTCTCAAAAATTCCTTTTGCAATACACTAGAGCAAATGCCTTCTAAACATAACCTCATAGGAGGTGGCCTTATTGATAAATTGGTCAACATGTATCTTAAAATTTTGATCTTTGAGATTCTAAATTAATCTAATATCTATAATGATATCTTATATGAAGCATTGCATGAAACTTAAGTTTTGAGTGATATTAAACCAACTTACTTTGTAAATATCATGCAAGATCTCAAAAATAATGCAAAATTAATCACCTTTGATCCAACAAAATTACCATCTAAAGATGTTATTGACCAAGAGTTACCTTTGTTTATATAAGTAACTATGAAAAATAAGGGTATCAAAAGGGTGCATGTTGATAATGGATCAGTTCTAAACATTTGTAGCTTGAATTTCGTAACCACCATGGGTATTAGCACCAACCTTCTACAAAAATCAGCGATACATATTAAGGGATTCAATAATTCACATAGCCCCCTGATTGGCTAAATAACTTTGGAGGTAATATTGGGGCCAAAATGATTCCAACCACCTTTTAGGTGATGTCACAATCATTAAATTATTATCTAATTTTGGGTAGACCTTAGATACACACAATGGAGTGTAATGTCCCATTTCTAATAAAATCTAAATAGTGGAAAGTTAGCTCATTTCCTATATTTTCGGTGAGCTAATGTAAGTATATAGGAAATATTTATTTAATATTGTTTCAGTCCCACCATAATTCATGTTCTTGAAGTTTGGGCTATCAAATATTATAATATTAATTTTATCCTCTAAGTGGGGCATGGAGTTTGTCTTGTATGATTTAAGGCACAAGTTGAGGAGGTTTTATGACAACATGCATGTGTGGGAGTTACAATGTGTTATTTTTAGTAAATACATGGCCACTCTATGAAAAGATCTATGACATTCATAAGAGAGAGAAAGAATGGTGCCTCTTTGTGGTTAAGCTTTGCATGTTAGTTGGTGGGCCTATTTTGGTGGGAACATATTGCATGCATGCATGCACTACCATTATGGGGCATGAAGAATCTTGGTGGAGTAATTTGGCATGACGTGCTATGACACACATTTAGTGGGCCTATTTTGGGGTGAGAGTTGCATACACATCATTATTGTTGGTTGTCTCTTAGTGGGGAATGGGATTTTTGCCCTAACCCTTATTTATATCCCGAAGCTTGATCGTTTGACATCTTTTTTCTAATTTAACTATTTTTTACATGTTTGATGCACTTATGCTTCAACTATAGGAATCGAGGATGAAACCCCTTAGGTTCTTGGAGATTAGAGGATAAAACCCCTTAGGTTTCTTGAGGGAAATCTCATCCAGAGGTTATATTTACATTTCAAAGCATTGTTCAAAATTCTAGTATTTGTTTTGGTATGTGTAGTGCATGTTTGTGAATAACGACATAATAGTTTTCCAAGTGTGTGTGTATGATTTCATATTTATATGTGTTATGAGCCTTTAGACATAAATTTTAGAATGTGGCACCATAGTTTCTAGAGTGTGAGTTTTGATTTAGTAGTTGCATGTGTGGCTATATGATAACATATTTATGTACTCTTCATAAAAATCATATCAAGTATTATTTACTTCCATGCATGTTCAATTTGAGAGGTTTCAAGATCTAGTAGTGGAAAACATACATTATGTACTTTATCAGAGTAATATAAAAAAGTGTGCATGTTATATAAATGTGTGTATGTGTCATGCATTTGTGTATTTGTTGGTAAAAATAGTTTGAATTTCCTATATTTTTAGATAAAAGTTTTATTATGGATATTATAGTGGTATCAGAGTTGTTATCTTTCCATCCTATAGGTTATTTTTTTATTTGATTCTTTCAAGTGATAGGGAAATCAAATATTAAAGAAGAGAGCAAAATAAATTACAACCATAAGAGATAATTGAAGATATATGAGACCCTAGATAAGGAAATGCAAAAAGGAAGTTTGATGATATGATTCACGGGAAAAAATACCTTGCAAGCATGTTTATCTAGATGTTATAGCTGATGTAGACCAATTCAAATAAGCCTATCAATAACTATAATAATGGAGAAGTTAGTGCTTCCAGAGCAAACAATAAGGGCAAGGGCAAAGAAGTGGAAACATAGAGTTCAAGAGTTGGGTTAATTAATAGACTTCTAAATCCCAGTTTCATTCTAAGAGAAGAAGTGATTCCAGAAGAATAAACCACATTTCAAGATGACATCTCTCATTTTTATGCAGAATATGGAGCACTCCCAACTAAGATCTGAGAGGCCATGACATTAACAAATTACATGACTATTGTTAGGATATATGCTAGCGGAATTATATACTCATGAATTAAAAAATGAGAGAAGATATAAAACATAAATTAAATCAATAAAAAACATATGCAAACCATTCAAAAAATGAAGACACCAATATATGTGGTTCACTAATTTGGCTACATCCATAAAAAAACTGTCTAGCCTTATAATTGTAGCAGTTACAAGATAATACACCTCTTCTAAAATCTCTCTCTATCTCATTTTCTTAAATTCAAGATTTAAACAAAGATTTCAACAAGTCTTCACTAAGTCTTCACACCTCTTCACCTCCTCCAAAGAATACAATAACACAATGCATCAACTTGCATTTCTTTCTTCTCTTACACTCTTACAAATTGAAAAGGAGGGAGTACACATATATAACATTTGAAGGAGAGAGATTAATACATAAAATAAATGGGATAGAGAATATGGGGTGTGGATTTTCACATGGGGATAATAGTGACCTATAGTCATAAACTTGGAAGCTTATGTAAGGGTCAAAAATGGATCTTCTACTTTTGACAAAAATTTCATTCTTTTCTATGTCCCTCCAAATTGGCATCTCACTCACATGTGTGAGGCCAATCAATTATAGTGAAGGTTGTGGTCACATGTGTGAAAGGAGACAACCTTCACTATGCTTTATTTTCCTCACACATGTGATTGAGCCAATTTAGAGGGACATGGAAAAGAAGGAGATTTTTGTCAAAAGTAGAAGATCCATTTTTGACCCTTACATAAGCTTCCAAGTTTGTGACTATTGGTCACTATTGTCCCCATGCAAAAATACATGCCCCATATTCTCTCTCCAATTTATTTTATGTATCAATATATCTCCTTGAAATGTTATATATGTATATTCCCTCCTTTGTAATTTATAAGAGTGTATGAGAAGAAAGAAATGCAAGTTGATGCATTATGTTGTTGCATTCTTTGGAGGAGCTGAAGAGGTGTGAGAAATTAGTGAAGAAATAAGCCTATCAATAAATATAACAATGGAGAAGTTAGTGATTCTAGATCAAACAATAAGGACAAGGGCAAAGAAGTGGAAACTTAGAGTTCAAGAGTTGGGTTTGTTAATAGACCTCTAAAGCCCAATTTCATTCAAAGAGAAGAAGTGATTCCAGAAGAAGAAACCAAATTTCAAGAGGACATCTCTTATTTTTATGTAGAATATAGAGCACTCTCAGTTGATATTCGAGAGACCATGACATTAAAAAATTACATGACTATAAGGAAAACCAAAGGTGCAATGAGGCAAGAGCCTAGATTTCAGTCAAAGCTAAAGGATTTGAAGCATACTCTGGGAAAGATAACTCTCTATACTTTTAAAGGAACTAAAAAATGTACTACAAGAGCATGGTTGTAAAAACTAGACACATGTTTATCTCTCAAACCAATGGTAGAAGAGGAATCTATTAAATTTTCCACCCTTCATCTACAAGGCATTGCACATGATTGGTGGTAACATAGTTTAATTATTCTGAGTCATGATCAAATCATATCATATGATGAGTTTTTTAATAGGTTGATTGAAATATTTAATAGAAAGGATCCTGAAGAACAATTCAGAGAGTTGGTTTGCCTCAACCAAAAAGGTAGTGTGGAGGAATATGTTGTTGATTTTAAGAAATTATCAGTCATGGTAACTAATATATCAAAGAGGAGGCTCATTGTTCTTTTCATAGAAGGATTATTTTAGTATCTCAAGGGTCTTGTGAAAGCATTCAACCCTTCTTCTTTATGATAAAATCAAGATGGCATTTGATCTGAAAATTACTATACCTCAACAAAAGTCTTATTCAAAGCCCTCATTTTGGAATAAGTCTAAAGGGAACTTTCAGAAGAAGTCTTTGGCTGCCCCAACATAAAAATATGTGTTGAAAGTAGCTACTAAGAGGTAGGGGGGTAAATCAGTATACAATAATGCAAAATCACTTTCAAAACCATTCCATCATTCACCAACTTGATCTAGAAACATAAACATGAAAGCACATACATCCAAAGCATGAACAAGAGCATGCATCACATCAACACAACATCTATGTGGGAAACCCTCTTGGGGGATAAAATACACTGAACCTTGTAAGATGGACTATAGTCCTATAATGATAAGATCTAATTTAGACCAGTTGTAACTGATCAAGGAACTACCATCCCTTATTTAGTGAGACTATGATCCCACAAGGTGGTACAACACCTATTTAGTTGAGCTACAACAACAACTAGACCTTTAACAAGTTTTACCTTGCAAGGAAGCTGTAACCCCCTAGATGTTGAGCTCCAAAAATAACATCTAAAACACATCCACCTTTGAATTGATGTCTTTAACACCTGATGATGGACCTATGATGATCACTCTTCACCTTCGCTCATACTCAATCTACAAGAGCACTATTTTTCCAACAAAATTATAACCTATAATTCATAAAAATAGTCCTCAATCTATTATATTCTTCAACTCATTCACTGGGCACACATATCCTTCACCTTGCCTTCACTCACCATACACACTCTCTCAAACAACTTCTTGAGCGTACTCACTCATTCTACCTTTTCTATAATTATTAGGTCTAATGACCTATGTGATCAACTTTATCACCTTGATCAAACAAGCATGTCTGATCCTCTTTGCTCTCTGTTGGTCCTCACTAACTTGTATATTCTCTTTCAAAGGTTCTCTCCTTCGCTTGGCTCAACACACACACCTATTCAAGTCTAGAAATCAACTTCTTTGATTTCACTATATATAGAGCAGTCATGAACAAAAATATCTTGGTCAGCCATTAGACATGCCTTATGATGTATAAATATTGAGGATAAGACTTCAAAACATCATAATCTATTTCATAATCCAGCTGGTCAATTGTTCTTGTTTGATTTGATCTTCAATGTTGAATTCCTAGTTCAAATCTTTCCCTAATCTTGATCACTTAGTTATTCTCCTTCTTGAATTCCTATTATTTGCACTTTAAAAGAGATTGTTAATTACTTTATACCTCTTTGAATCACATTCAATCATCCACTATCCCATTCCACTCCTTATGCCTACTAAACTTTCTTACTCTCTTTCACTAGCTTCTTACTAGGCTAGTCACATAGGTCTCAAATGCTCAAAATATATTTTAAGGTTCAATAGTTTAATAATTTTTCATAGAGTGTCACTTCACATCTACTATAGACCCACTCACATTCTTAAACATACTTCAACACCCATTCTCATCTTCCAAGCTCTTGAAGGCATCATAAGGCTTGTAGCCTTTTTCTTAGCAATTTTCCTTTGTTTGACCAATATAGATCCTCTTATCAAGATATAATTACATGTTTAGGAACCATATATTCCCAATGATGTGTTTAAATTTTTTTGGCTTAATTCATCCTCTGTCTAACTGTTCCTTTATTAAATAACACTCCTTTAGGCCTAATTAGGCCTATTCCACAACCACCACTATCAAATATATAACTGTACAGTTTGTACCAATATGAAACCTCTTTAATCAGTTATATCATGTCATTAAAATCAATATTACAAAAATTTATCCTTTTTATATGGTTGCATCTCTCAAAAACACTAAAACCCTAATTCTAGGGTTTCTTGCATCTTACACAAGCTGAGAGCTTGCATAATGCTATAACTTGAGTTGTATGATGATTAAAATGCTCAATAAAACTTTGTTAGGTATTTAATGATGTCTTATACTCTATTCAAGTGACTATAACTCATCCTCCCAATATTTCATGCTCTTAACAACTCAAATACAAGTTTTCTGGACAAGATAGGACACTGTGTAAAGCAAAATAGTTTCTCACTTGCATTATCTTTGTTTCTTGTTTACCTTACAAGGTTTAGAGACCTATATTAGGTATATATTAGCATCACTTAAATATTCAAGTTATCCATAGTCCATTTCTCTTTATTATCAAGGCTTAATCGCCAAAAATCACAGTGCTTGAGCAATTTTATAAAACTATGACAGAACTCATAAATTGCATATATAACTCACAGGTTATCAAATGACATAAATGGTTGAAGGTTGGTGGCTACATATATTTAAATGTGGAATTGAATTGTCTAATTAACTATCATCACTTACACTCCTCTCTCATCTTTCTATTCTCTTTAGCCTTTATCATACAAAATAGGGTTTCTTGAATGCAAAATGGGGTCTTACCTTATGTAAAATTTGTATATAGGTTTGTCTCTTTCCTTGTACTCACTCTCATTACACTCTACCCAATATGGATATGCTTCCAAGTATAAATCCTCACCTTATTATACTATACTTTGTACCTTAATGCATAATGATAAACATTCATTCTTTAGTCATGATAATTTGTGAACACCAATTCTCTCAAAACCTACAACCATCCACATTAGAACCCTACACATGGAATTTTTGGCTTCCTAAACATAATTCATGATCAATATTACAAAATAATTATTCAAATAGATAACAAAAAACTCAAGACAACTTTATTTATTCATTTTTGACAATCTTGATTTACAGAATTCAGTCCCTTAAAGGATTTGCTTATCTTTCCTTTGAGGGTTTCCTATCTTCTTACATTCATATACCCTCCTATACTTATTCCTAGATAACTCTCTCATCTCTAGTGATAACAAAACTCACTTATAATCTCTATTTACATCAACTCTAACATTGGTTATCAAAGTAGTTACAAAACTACTTCTTTGTCCTAGTCAACCCAATGTATGGGTAAGGGTTGTCACACCACAACATGGCTTCCAACATGATAACTTAGACTTTTATGATTTACATCACCCTTTACATGAATTATTTATCCTATTAAACCAATTTATTCCCTCATGACTCTTAGGACCCTTTTTTTCTTGTGCATACACTTTGAAAATTCAAATTACAATTTTGGAGGGAACACTTCCAATTCAAATTCTAAGCCATCTCGTGGATTCCTAAGAAATTTAGGACCTACATTAAACCTATTATCATGTAATTGAACATTTAAAACTAAAAATTTTCTAATGTGATTGATTCTCCTGCATCATACTCCCCAAGAGGGAGAAAAATCAAATACCATCTTATTCCTCTTTTTCTAATTATGTTTCACTTGTCTTGCTTTTCTATCTTCATCATGGATTTTTTTAGGTCCATATTTTCCAATTTGGTTATTTTTGATCTTATTCATGCTATCCCTTTCTTTCTTCTTCCATTTATTTCTTCTCAACTATTCTCTAATGTTATTATCCACATTCTACTTCATGTGCACTTAAATCAGAAGTCTCATACTCTTCTTCATCTTCATTTTCTGTTGCACTTGCGTATAAAAAATCATCTACATGTATTTCATGGATGTCATGAGGCCAAATTTCCTCTTCAATCATTTCTATAGCTTGTATGCTTTGTTTGTTCTTCATTCTAGTTGTATTTTGATTCATTTCAGCTTGTTTATCTTCCTCCATCAGTTTGTCTCTTAGATGTGCATCTTGGAAACTTGTTCCATCCTCTTTCTCATAGTTTTGTACTCCCATTTAAGCTTCTATATCATCATACAAACACATATTTTTCTTTCCTTACATTGATGTCAATTACTTCTCCTTTCCATGCTTGATCATGGGTGTTTGTAACTCATCTTCTTCCTTCTCCATTTAATTTTGATGTTCAACCTCTTCTTGTTGTCCCATACCTGAAATATTCATCTCATTATTGATTACCATCCCTTGTTCAAGAGTCTTGTTCACTACTTCATATATACCATTTTCTAAACCATCCAATCCTTCTTTATTTGATCCTTCTTTGAGCTCATTCTTGAGCCTCCCTTGTTTCTCCTCTATTGAGTGTTCTTGGAGTTTATCCATGACCTTTACCTACTATAAATCATCTTCTTTGAGCCCCTTGGATGGACTAAACATGTCTTCTATCATCTCCAACTCTTCTTGAAACTTGCATGAATCAATCTCTTCATATTCTTCATCAAACATTGGTTTATATTGTTCTTCATTGTATTGGACATTTGATTCTCTATTTGCTCCTTGGACTCACTCATTTGTGAGAGTCATATCAACCTCTCCATGTTGCATATCATGCTTCTCTGACTCTCTTTGAGGTGATTCTTTCTCATATTGCCATGCGACACACCCATTCATCAATGCAATGGTTTTTATATACAGAAGATCTTCCTCATTGAAATCAAATTCACACACATCATCATATACAAATTTTGAAAACATATATTTCAAACACTTATCTTCTCTTATGCATTCATTTTATTGTATACATGGCTATACCTTCACTTCTTGGACTTGATTTGTTTGCTCTACTTTTTTTGTTTGCTTTATAGGCTTGTCAACTTCTTCAACCTTGATGTTTTCTTGGAGTACACTTGCATTTTGTTCCTATTGTGTTCTTATCATTCCTTTCACCACTCATTTAATGCCTTGTACCTTCTTGGGCTGCCACTTTCTTCTTTTTACATCAATCTCATGCTTAATGTCTTTGTTCACTATCATGCCAACTTGGTGTTCCTTGCCATTTGTGCTTTGCTTCCACACTTGTGTCTTACTTTCTACCTATACTTTTGCCTTGTGTGACCTCTTGTTTGAGGTTATTCTCTTCCTTATCATCTCCTATTTGTTTCATCCATTTGGGCCACACATATCCATGCCCTTGTTGTCTTCTTGAGGTCTGTAATTTGTCAACCTTTCTCTCAACCTACATATCATTCTTTTCTTTATCATAGATACAATCAAAATCAACATTTAGGCATTCTTTTACTTACAATGAAAACTACTGTAAGCTTATGTCTTCCTTTATGTCATCATGGGTGACCTCTATGTCTTTTTTGCATGCTTCTTCTCTTATTTCAAGTTCTAGGTTTGGCAATGTATCATAATATTCCTCTTTCTCATCATCTTCTATTCAATATTTTTCACTTTGTATTCTTCAAGAGGTTCTTTCTCTTTGCCATCTTTTTTCCATTTGCTGGGTGATACTCTTGGCCCATTGTTCATCAACCTTGAGGCCTCATGCTTTGCCTTCACCAAATTATTCTTCATACTTGCAAACACAAACTTAAAAGCAATGTTAACATACAAAATAAGAGACCATATAGTCTCTTTGAATGTCCTTGACATAGACATTGTCCTTCTCTTCTTATCTTCATCTTCATGTGCTCTTTTTGGCACTTATATCTTATTTTTGTTCTCTTCAATGAGAACCCTTTTCTTAACCTCTCTTTTTTGTTGCTCTCTAGGAAAATTCTCTTCTTAGGCCACTTTGAATTTCTCTCTCTTTCTTCTTCTCATTCTTCAAGACACCTTTCTTGTGCCTTCTTCTCACAAGTGACTCTAGTGGCCACTTCACCTTTCTTCTCACATTCCAGCCTGTCCATTGGATTTTTAATTATCTTATGAGCTTCATCATGAGCTCTATGCTCTCTATACCTTACCCCAATTATTTTTTTATGTTCTCTATTTCTTTTTCCATATCCATCTCCTCCATTCTTCTTTGCTTTCTTAGCTTATTTAGACCTTTCTCTTAGCAAGTCTATCAATCTTGTCCCTTAGACCTCTATTATGCCTTTCTTCTTCTTTGAGTTCTCTATTGGGATATCTTCTTAACTCTCTTGAATTTAATTTGGAGTCTTCTATCTTGGAGCTTCAATGCTCTCTTTTCCTCTCTCTCTTTTCTAGCGTTCTCTTGATTATCTTCTTGTCCTTCTCAAAGGAATTTGGGGATATTATTTTCTCTCTCATCAATATGGTATTCTTCTACACTAACCTTAATGGATTAGACCTGAAATATACTCTTCTCCCTCAACACCCTACAAGGTTACTTCTCATTGATACCTCATGGCATTATGCATTCAACTCAAATCAATAAATTATAAAGAAATCAAAACACAATTTTTACCCAAGCATACCTTTCCTTACTCTAATACAAAATGATGTAGATCTATTGAGGAGAATACTTCAAAACATCATAATTTGGTTCACAATCCAACTGGTCAATTGTTCTTATTTGATTTGATCTTCAATGTTGAATTCCTAGTTCAAGTATTTCCCTAATCTTGATCACTTAGTTATTATCCTTCTTGAATTCCTATTATTTGAAATTTATAAGAGCTTATTGATGACTTTATACCTCTTTGAATCAAATTCAATCATCCACTATCCCATTCCACTCCTTATGCCTACTAAACTTTCTTATTCTCTTTCACTAACTTCTTACTAAGCTAGTCACATGGGTCTCAAATGATCAAAATCTTGTTTAAGATTCAATAATTCAATCCTTTATCATAGAATTCCACTTCAAATCTACTATAGACCCACTCACATGCTTAAACATACTTCAACACCCATTCTCATCTTCCAAGATCTTAAAGGCATTATAAGGCTTGTAGCCTTTTTCTTAGAAATTTTCCTTTATTTGACCAATACAAATCCTCTTATCAATATATAATTATACTTTTAGGCACCCTATATTCCAAATGAGGTGTGTGTAAAGTTTATTTTCTTAATTCATCCTTTGTATATCCCTTCCTTTATTAAACAACACTCCTTTAGGCCTATTCCACAAACACCACTGTCAAATACATACCTGTACAATCCATACCACTATAAAACATATTTAATCAGTTATATCATGTCATGAGAATCAATACTAAAATAATTCAGCCCTTTTGGATGGTTGCATCTCTCAGAAACATTAAAACCCTAATTCTAGGGTTTCTTGCATCCTGTACAAGCCTAGATCTTGCATAATACTATAAATTGAGTTGTATAATGATTAAAATTCTCAATAAAACTCTTTTAGGTCTGTAATGATGTCTTATACCTTATTAAATTGACTATAAATCACCCTCCCAACATTTCATGCTCTTAACAACTCAAATATAGGCTTTCTAGATAAGATAAGACACTATGCAAAGCAAAATAGTTTCTCAATTGCATTATCTTCATTTTTTGTTTAACTTAAAAGGTTTAGAGACCTATATTAGGTTTATAAAAACATAAATTAATTATTAAAGTGATCCATACTCCCTTTCTCTTTTTTATGAAGGCTTATTCACCACAAATCACAATATTTGAGTAGTTCTATAAGATTGTGAAAAAACTTAGAAATTACATATATAACTCATAGGTTATCAAATGACATCAATGGTTGGAGGTTGGTGTATACATATATTTAAACATGGAATTGAATTTTCTAAACAACTACCATCACTTACACTCCTCTCTCATCTTTTTATTCTCTTTATCCTTTGTCATACAAACAGGGTTTCTTGAATGCAAAATAGGGGTCTTACCTTATGTGAAATGCATATATAGGTTTATTTATTTCCTTGTACTCATGATCATTATAATATACCTAATATGGATATGATCCAAACTATAAATCCTCACCTTAATATACTAAAATATGTACCTTAATGCATAAGACAAATGTTCATTCTTTAGTTATGATAATCTATGAACATCATTCCTCTCTAAACTTACAACCATCCATATTAGAACCTTGCACATGGAATTTTGGGGTTCCTAAAAATAATGCATGATTAATATTGCATATTAATGATTCAAAAAGATTAAAAAAAAAACTCAAGACAAATTTATTTATTCAGTTTTGACAATCTTGACTTACAGAATTCAATTCCTTAGAGGATTTGTTCATCTTTCCTTTGAGGGTTTCCTATCTTCTTCCATTATCAAACCCTCCTACACTTTTTCCTGAAGAAATCTATCCTTTATAGCAAAAATAAAACTTACTTAAAATCTTTATTTACATCAACTCTAATGCTGGTTACCAAAATAGTTACAAAACTACTTCTTTGTCCTAGTCAACACAACACATGGGTAAGGGTTGTCACACCACAACATGGCTTCCAACATGATAACTTAGAATTTTAGGATTTCCATCACCCTTTACATGAATTATTTATCATATTGAACCAAGATCTTCCCTCATGAGACTCTTAGGACCCTTTTTTGCTTGTGCATATACTTTGAAAATTCAAATTACAATTTTGGAGGGAAAACCTCCAATTCACATTCTAAGCCATCTACTGGCTTCCAAAGACCTTTAGGACCTACATTAGGCCTCTTAACATGTACTTGAACCTTAAACACTAATAATTTGATAATGTACTTGATGCTCCTGCATCAACTTAGCCCTTAAGGAATATATCACATAGATACATAGCTCAATTCCATCCACATATGTCAGCCATAACATTTATGGGTTACCCTTAAGTAGCTACACCTCTCTAATAGGCACTTATAGCTATATAGGTCTCATGGAGACCTATTCACCCATTTAACACTTAATTGAGTAAAACAAGAACATATGACCACTTTCAATTACATAGTTCCATTCCACATGATCCCTTTGACATCTTCAAATGATCACATACATCTCAATCAATTTAAACAATGAACTTGTTCATAAGGACACCATGAATGAACACACAATCAGCTTCTTAAGATTTTTTCATACTCAAGATAGATTGATCACACCTAAAAAATGCACACAAATTATCCTCATGGAGTCTACAACACTCTCCAATATCTAAATCATCATGACACATCAAAATAGTATCAGCACAAGCTTAATTACCCTTCTCAGGTTACTTGCAGAACATGAAAGAACACATAATAAACTTTGAACCTTCATAAATTTGACTATACACACTTTAAAATCTTAAAATATATATTTCCATATGAACCTTCGATTCCTCTACAAGTTTTATTTTTAAACCATGAGCAAATTTTTCATATATCAAGAGATATGGCCAAAATACAGAGCATTAGTTTTTTCTTTTTTAAATTCAAATATTCAAATGCAAACGATCACAGTTAAACTTCAGACACTATGCTCGCATATCATGTCCTCACATCTTCAAATTGATCATGCATCATTGATCTTATTCAAGTTATAACTCATAGTACACCAATTCCCAAACGTTAAACCTCTAATATTTTTATGTAATTTGGCAACTTTGACCTCATATGCTCCATTGATCTCTTCGAGATTGTCCTTGTTTTAGCTATTCTAGACAACTATCACTTTGTCCTCTTGAATTTAATGCACACCATTCATATCTATATGTATGATCACCCACTCACCTTTGATCCTTTAAAGAAGCTTGATCTTTATCTCTGATCAACATTAAACATGAACACTTGGCACCATCTCACTAAATCTTAACATCTTGAAATAAACATGCTTCATTGATCCTTTTGTAAGGAGCTTGATCTTTAAATTTATTAACCAAAAAACACTTTGACCATTTTAACTCACTATGCATCATATATCTAGATGTACTAACTCCTATGAACCATTCGATTTCTATCTGGTCTTGATATTTAACATTGTGCAAAAATGACTAAGTATGGGGACCATTGCTTATCTGCCTGAAAGGCCAACTTTGCACAGTCATAAATTTTACCTCACTCACTCGCATGATCTAAAATTTGGACCATATGATTTCATCACATAGGAAAATCTAACCAAGTGTCAAAATTCTCCTGAAACCTTTGCACATGTGAGATATAACTCCATTTATCTTCTCACTTAGATTTTTTCTACCACAGAGCCAACTATGTCAAGAACTTTTGGAAGGCCAATTTTGCACATCCATATCTTTTTATGTGCTTCATTACATGATCTAAAATTTAGCGTAAATCAACTAAACACAAAATTGAAAAAACTTATATGATCATTTTTTCCTCTCACCTTCACACGTGTGAAATATAACACCATCAAAATGCTTACTTAGCTCTTCTTGCCACATTACAAATTTGGCTAAGTATAGGAAAACACTATTAAACTACCTGGGAGCCCAACTTTGAACATTCATATCTTTTTTTGTACTTAGTTACATGCCCTAATATTTAGTACATATTTTATAGGCACAAATTTTATCACAACCATATGACCAAGTCCCCTTGACTCATCCACACATAGCAATGGTGATGTCAACAAATTGCTTACTCAAATTTTCTATCACTAGACCCAAATGTCTAGATGAAAACAATGATCAACCAGATGAAATCCACTTATGTAAACAAGCACTCAAAACTTAGAAAACATCTTAGGGACCACTTACACATCCTCAAATCATCATATTCATCCTTAATCATCCATAACCATACAAACTATAAAGATCAACCAAGCCTTTTTCAAGCATACTAGGACAAACACATTGCATACTTTGTCATTATCACATAGACTATCAAGGCACTTCATCCACTCACTAGGACACCTCCATGACATCACCATGACATCATTGAAAACTCTCCAATAATATCCCACTTTGTCATTAATTTCAACAACCATCATATTGTAATATATAACTCACCTTCCTTCTCCCTCTTCAAGCACTCCCACATTAGGAACTTTCTCCCCCTTTGAAACAATGACAAAGTGGGAACCAACTGATCCTAAGGACCTAAAAATACCATCAATAAGAGAGTAACACCTTAGAAATATGATACAAACTCCCCCTTACCTTGAGCCTACCTCTTCTTTGCCTTAATAACTTCCTCTTGCTCCGTGCCAACACTCTCTTCAACCAAACACTGCAACCAATGAAGAAAGAACACACAAAAGCATTTAAATTTGATGGAAATCACCAAAAAACATTTGATAGAGACTCCCCCTAAGATATCTGAGCCATTTCACCTCTTGAGCATCTTCAGATCTCCATATACCATGAAGAATCACCATATAGGCTTACTAGCCTTCTCTCTTAAGCCACCTCAAGGATCATCAACAGAACTTCATGCCACTCATAAAATAGGAAACATGCAATAAACCAAATTTATAAATTGTCTTGAAATATACATGCCTTCCTCTTTTGGAGAAACTAAACAAAAATTACTTGTCTTCTTACTAGACCTGTCTAGTTTCCTTATAGCCCTACTTGGAACTTGTAGAGCCCACAACTTTCAGTAGGCAAACTATCAAGACCTAAAAATTCATATCTAATGCACTCTCATATGCCCCCTCAAGCATACCAATTTTAAATACCTAGATCAAACTCTGTAACATACTTCTTTCACAAACCAGGCCTCCATCTTGACAAAAACATGAATAATTTGAAAACCACAAACCTTCAAATCTCTATGAAACATGATTTGATAACCTATTTGGCCCATTCAACCTATTAAAAACCCTCAAACCTCAAATCATAAGGCATACCACTTTTCTAGCATAACCCAAAACCTTAGAAACTCAAAACAAACAAGGTCAACAAACCTCCTTTTGGTCAATGCACACCTCTAAAACTTCTTGCACACCTGGAGACAATCATCACATACTTCTAGACAAAAATTTGAGCCTCCATATCTTTGGGAAAATTGACTTATTATATCATGGATTTTAACCTGCAACAAGACATATAAACCTGAGAGCACACAAAAACCTCCATACCTTCTTTCTCAGATTTAACTACTTACTCCTCTAATCCTAGGACTTGACCAATTACAAAGCTCCCCCTAACTACATGCTTCCCCTGGAACATGACATCTTCAACAAGTCTTCAAATACTATCGAAACATAGTCAATACTTATATAAAGATACCTCATCTTTAGAACATTGTGAATTTTTATGGTATATACAACTATTCAACAAGCCTTTAACATGCTTAGCAAGATCTAGGATAAAAGCCTAGAAGAGAGGCCTTCAAATTATAGGATCACCTAGTATCTATCATAAACTGATATGCAGATAGATATTTGAAACTCACCTTTATACCAGAGCATCCAAATCATGATCAACAAGCTAACTCAAGATATGACCACTGAGATTCTTCACAAGCTTCTTTTATCCAACAAATAGATATATAAAAAGAATGCATAAATATAACTTATTTTCATACCTTATTATCTAACAATATCTGACAACCACCAAGCTTCCTTTGACTGACAAGTGTCTCCTTAAAGGCTAGATAGAGACACCCCCCCTTGACATGGAGAGACTAAAGGTTCTAAAATTTTGGAGATTCCCATATCTCTATACCCTTTTCTATCTTACAATCCTACCTCATTATTTGATTGATTTTGAATGGATGCTTTGCTTTAGATTTGTCAACAAATGTTGACAACATAAAATCTTCACTTTCCTTCATTTTTATCCTTTTTCCACCTTGGCAAACAATCCATCAAGACTCTTGGACTCAACAGGGTTAGTCTTCTTAGTCTTTACTATCTCAGGTCTCCATACTATAATTTTAATCTTCTTATCTTCTACGGACATCTTACGTATTTGATCCTTGAGCTTATCCTAATTTTCAACATAGCCTTCTAGAATAACTTTTTTATCATTTTTATGACTAGAAGAATTGGTAATGATTACCTTTAGTTTCCATACCTGAGTTTGTCCTTTCTCAGACCTTCTAAGAGCTCTATATCCTTTGACATACCTTGAAGACCTCTTAAAACTATTTGGATAAAGACTAAAAATATGTCCACTCTTATGACAACTGAAATAAAAAACATCATTCGTACTTTTTGACATATTTGAATTGTGATCAATGTTTGGCCAAAAACTCCTATCATAGCTCCATGAGTGTCCATGCTTGACTAACTTCCTTTTACAGTCCTTAGCTATATGACCATACTTATTACATGTATAACAATGAGTATATAATAAACTATCATACCTTGAAGCATTTGGTTGTCTAACAAACCTTCTTGTATTGCTTTTAGAGCTTGCATTCTCCTTGACTTGCTCAGACTTCTCATGCTCCTTTCTTAGTTTGTTCAAATTGTCTATGAGCTATGCATGCTCATTATTTAACAAATTTATCTCAATTTTTATCTCATCAAGCTCACCTTTCTTTGAACTAATTTTGACATTTGCTTCTTCTAATTGAGTCTTAAGATGTTTGCATTCTTATTCTCTTATCTTCAAATTTGCATTAGCTGGCCCTAACTGATCCTTGAGATTGTTGATATGTTTTTCATCTTCTTTGACTTGTTCTAATTCTATTTGTTATTTTTTAGGCTTGCCTATCTTCATTATGAATTTTCCATACTCATCTTTCAGGGAAACTAGATCAATCTTCATTTGAGCATATTCATCTCCTTTAGCTCTCATGCTTGAACATGTAGCCTCTAACTAAAATTTGAGAACTTAGATAGTCTCCTTATCCATCTTAACTTCCTTAACCAAGTCATCCTTCATTCTACATGCTTACTCTTTAATATGACTACTCTTTTCTTCAAGCCTTTTGGTGACTGATCTCAATTCAAGATTTTCCTTCTTCAACTGTTTATCCATCTTGTGCTACTTAGGATCTCCTTCAAGCTGTTAAGCTTCCTCCAAAGGACCCACTCTAATACATATTGTTGAAAGTAGCTACTAAGAGGTGGGTGAATCATTATACAAAAATGCACATTCACTTTCAAAACCATTCCATCATTCATCAACTTGATCTAGCAACATAAACATAAAAACACATATATCCAAAGCATGAACAAGAGCATGCATCACATAAACACAACATCTACGTGGGAAATCCTCTTGGGGGATAAAACCCACTGAACCCTATAAGATGAAATATAGTCCTATAATGGGAATATCCAATTTATACCAATTACAATTGATCAAGGAACTACCATCCCTTATTTAATAAGACTACAATCCCACAAGGTGTTACAACACATGTCTAGTTGAACTGCAACAACAACTAGACCTTTAGAAAGTTTTACCTTGCAAGAAGTCTAAAACCCCCTAGATTTTGAGCTACCACAAAAACACATATGAACACATCTACCTTTGAACTGATGTCTTCAACACCTGATGATGGACCTCTAATTATCACTCTTCACCTTCCCTCATACTCAATCTGTGAGAGCACTATTTTGCCAATAGAATTATGACCTATAGGTCATAAAAATAGTCCTCACTCCATTCTACTCTTCAACTCATCCATTGGGCCCACAAAAAATTCATCTTACCTTCGCTCACCATACACACTCTCTCAAATAGCCTCTTGAGCATACTCACTCATTTTGCCTTTTCTAGGCTTATTAGGTCCAATGACCTATGTGATCACCTTCATCACTTTGATCAAACAAGCATGTCTGATCATATTTCCCTACTGGTCCTCTCTGACCTATACCTTTTATTTTAAATGTTCTCTCCTTCGCTTGGCTCAACACACACACCTCTTCAAGTCTATAAATCAACTTCTTTGATTTCACTATATATAGAACATTCATGAACAATACTATTTTGGTCAGCCATTAGACATGATGTATTCCTTAAGGCATTTATCACATAGAGACACAACTCAATTCCATCCATAAGTTGGCCATAGAATCTATGGGTCACCCTCAAGCAACTACACCTCTCAAATAGGCACTTGTATCTCTTATGGGTCTTATGGAGACCTATTCACCCATTTAACACTTTATTGATCAAAACAAGAACATAGAACCACTTTCAATTGCATAGGTCCACTCCACATGACCCCTTTGACATCCTCAAATTATCACAGACATATCTACTCACCTTTGCATATGTTTAATCAATTTAAACAATGACCTTGTTCATAAGGACACCATGAATGAACACATAATCAACTTGTTAATATTTTTTCATAATCAAGATAGATTGATCATACCTTAGAAATGTGCACATATTATATTCATAGAGTCTAAAACACTTTCCAATAACTAAGTCATCATGAAACATCGAAACAACATCAACACAAGCTCAATTACCATTTTTGGGTTACTTGCAAAACATGCATGAACACACAATCAATTTTAAACCTTCATAACTTTTAATGCACACACTTTAAAATATTAATATATATATTTATAGATTCACCTTAGAGTCCTCTACAAGTTATATTTTTACACCATAAGCAAATTCTATAGGTATTAATAGATATGGCCAAAATATAGAGCATTGGTTTTGTCTTTATTAAATTCAAATATTCAAATGCAAACGGTCACAGTTAAATCTCAGACACTATGCTCATATCTCATGTCCTCATGTCTTCATATTGATCATGCATCATTGATATTATTCTAGCTTTAACTCATAGTACACCAATGCCCAAATATTAAACCTCTAACAGTTGACCTCATCTTGTGCAATCTAACAACTTTGACCTCATACTCTTCGTCGATCTCTTAGATATTGTCCTCGCTTTTACTATGCTAGACAACTATCACTTTGACCTCTTGAATTTAATACACACCATTGATCTCTATTTGTATGATTACCCACTCATCATTGATCCTTGGAATAATCTTGATCTTTATCTGTGCTCAATGTTGAATAATGAACACTTGGCACCATCTTGCTGCATCTTGACATCTTGGAATAAACATGCTCCATCGATCCTTTTGTAAGGAGCCCACTCTTTAACTTTGTTAACCAATGAACACTTTGACCATTTCAACTCATTACACACTATATATCTATATGTATGAAATCCTATGAACCATTTGATCTATATCTGGTCTTGATCTTTAACATCATGCAGAAATGACTAAGTATGGGGACCATTGCTTATTTGCCTAGAAGGCCAACTTTGCATAGTCATAACTTTTGCCTTGCTTAGTTGCATGATCTAAAATTTTGATCATATGATCTTATCACATAGGATAATCTAGCCATGTGTCAAAATTCTCTTTAAACCTTGCATTTGAGAGATATAACTCCATTAATCTGCTCACTTAGATTATTTTTACCACATAGCCAACTATGTCAAGAATTGTTTGGAAGGCCAACTTTACACGTCCATATCTTTTGATGGCTTCATTGAATGATATAAAATTTATCATAAATCAACTAGGCACAAAAATAAATAAACCCATATGATCATTTTATCCTCACACCTTCACACGTTTGGATTATAACACCATCAAAATGCTTACATGACTCTTCTTACCACATTGTAAATTTGGCTAAGTATGGGAAAACACTATCAAACTACCTGCGAGGCCAACTTTAAACATGCATATATTTTGTCCTACTTAGTTGCATGCCCTAAGATTTAAAACATAAGATCTAGGAATAAATGTGATCAAAACTAAATTACCAACTCCCCTTGACTCATCCACACATGGCAATGGTGATGGTAGTAAACTGCCTACTCATATTTTGTCACTAGACCCAAAATGTTTAGATGAAAACAATGATCAACCAGATGAAATCCACTCATGAACACAATCACTCAAAGCTTAGAAAACATCTTAGATACCAATTTCACATCCTAAAATCATAATATTCATCCCTAATCTTCCATAACCATGCAAACTCTAAAGATCAACCAAGCCTTCTTCAAGCATACTAGGACAAGCACATTACACACTTTGTCATTGTCACATAGACTATCAAAGAACTTGATACACTCACTAGGATACCTCCATGACATAATTGAAAACTCTCCAAAAATATGAAATCCAAATGTTCCTAATAAGGTGGATGATGAAACCAATAATGAGCTTAGGAGGAAGAAACTTAGTTTTTCTTACAAGGACCCATGGACTTCAGGACACAACTGCCTCAAAATAGGGCAAGTGAATTATATTGAGGTTTTATCAAATAAAGACAAAGATTCATATTCATCCAAAGAGTTTCATGATCTAAAATATATTCACCATAAAGAGGAATAAAAATAAGAAGATAATTATGGAAAACTTGCATCCCTCTCAGGAGCACATAGATACCATCTTTTCAGAGTTCATGGAGAGCTTGCTGGAAAAAGAGTGATTGTGTTAATTTATAGTGGGGATAACCAAAATTTTATTAATGAAGGATTGGTCAAAAGGAGACTTAAATCAGAGGATTTTGAAGGCTTTAATGTCATTGTAACTGATGGATATGAGATAACGTGCAAGACGAAGATTTAGAATCTTGACCTAGCCTTTAGAGACTCTAAGGTTTGTGATGATTTTTATGTTGTTGGTTTAGGTGATATTGATATGGTTTTTGGTGTGTAGTGGATAAATTATTTGGGGTTGTACTCAACAAATAATCAAACTATGGAAACCAATTTTAAATTTGATGGGAATAAGGTAGTCTAAAGGGGATAGTAAATGGAGCTCCATAAGTGGTTACAATAAGAACAATGGAAAGGATTATTTGTAAAAGCCAAGTTTCATGGGCTGCAAGTTGTTTGGTAATTTAAAAATAACCCTACATGGGTAAGAATTATTTAATTCATATTGATATGTATAATATTTTGAATAAACATAGTATGGTTTTTAATGATATACCTTTAGGATTACCTCCAGAAAGAGGATTTCAACATATCATAGAGTTGGAACCAGGGTTGAGGCCTATCATGACCAATCCATAACACCATACCATAATGTACAAAGAGGATATTGAAAAGGCAATAAAGGAGCTTTTGGATGTGGGGTACATCATACCAAGTTCTAGTCCTTTTGCATCTTCTTTGTTGTTGGTGAAGAATAAGGATGGTACTATGCAGATGTGCATAGATTACAAAACACTAAATAAGAAGACTATCAAGAATAGATACCCAATACCCATGATATATGAGTTTATTAATGAACTAAATGGTTTTTTGTATATTTCAAATATTGATTTGAGGTTTGGGTATCATCAGATACACATAAGAGAAGAAGATATTCATAAGACTACCTTATGGTGTCACTGCAGATAATCTGAGTTTTTGGTTATGCCATTTGGACTCAGCAATGCACCAACCACATTACAATCCTATATGAATAATGTGTCTGGTAAGAATTTAAGGAAGTTTTTTCTAGTTTTCTTTGATGATATTTTGATTTATAGCAAAAGTTGGGAATAACATGTTAAGCATTTGGATACAGTTATGGGTATTCTTGAAGAACAATCCTTCTTTGCTAAATTTTCCAAATGTGACTTTGGGTTGAATAAAATACTATAATTGGGTTATGTGATTAGTGATAAATGGGATCAAATGGATCAACTGAATATCCAAGCCATTTTAGATTGGCCACCTCCTACAAATCTAGTATAACTTAGAGGCTTATTTGGATTGTGCAGTTATTACAGGAGGTTTGTTAAGAATTTTTATTAGCTTGGAGCTCCTCTTACCAATTTGATAAAGAATTAAGCATTTGAGTGGACAAAATAAGCACAAGCCACTTTTGAAAAGTGAAAGGAGGTAATAAGTTCATGTCTAATTCGAGCTATTTTAGATTTTTCACTCCCTTTTGTTGTAGAGTGTGATGCTTCAGGTATTGGAGTTAGGGATAACATATCTCAAAGAGGACAACCCATATCTTTCTAAAGTATAAAGTTAAAAGGTTATGAGAGAGGAATGATGATCTATGATAAAGAAATGTTGGCTCTAATGTATGCTCTGGAGAAGTTCAGACAATATTTGGTATGTGGTAATTTTGTCATCAAAATAGATCATGATAGTTTGAAATTATTCCTAAGCTATCAAGGTTTAAATGATCGAAAATGAAAGTGGGTAAGTTTCAAGCATATGAATTTGAAATTAAATATGTTAAGTGTAAGAAGAATATATTAGCTTATGCCCTCTCTAGAATGCCCACTCTTTGCAACATTACACTATTTTTGTAGATTGGAAAAGTTCTATCTTGGCTGAGTATGCTAAGAATACATTTTTTTATAATATTATTTATGGATTAGATAAGGATGATAGGTACATAGTGGTATACGGGTTTATTTTATTCAAGAACAAAGTGTTCAGTATTCCTAAATCAAATATGAAGAATAAAATACTAGAAGCATTTCATGATGCACCATTAGAAGGATATCTAGGTTTGTTCAAAATGTATAGATAGATTAGAGAGATTCCCCTGGAAGAGTCTCATAGATGATGTTCTTGTGAATATCAAAGAGTGTGTAACATGACAACAAAATAAAGAAGAGTCAGATTTTCTTGCAAGGCTACTACTGTTGAGTTGTGGAGCTAAAAGCTTCACTAGATGAGCGAATGCAAGGTTGCTGGAGTTACAGAGTTGCCGACGCCGGTCAAGAGTCGACGAGAGGCTGCTAACATCAGTTATTGATCAGCTGACGTCGATCATATGCAGGCAGACAGGGACTGACATCGGTCACCTGTGCGTCCAAAAGTTTATTTTCATGGCAGAACAGATTGTTTGCATGAAAAGATTAACTGTTAGTATTGAGTCCGTGTTTCTATTTTTGGTAGGACAAATTTGAACCTTTGATTAAGAGGTGTATCCAATGGTGGAGAATGCATGCTCATGAATCCTAGTATTATATAATAGGGTTAGATCTTCATAGCTTATTAGACAATACATGTAAATGTAGAAGACAATTCAAGGATTGAATTGGTTGTAATTGAGAGAGAGAACTCTTGAGGGAAAGAGATCTGTACATCTGAGAGGTGTGAGAAGAAAGAGAGATTTCTTCATTGTATTTCTTTCTGGAAGAGTTTAATACAAGTTTTTTGAGTTGTTTCTTGTATCTCATATTCTTTGCTATTTCTAATTCTAGTTACTTATTATTTCTAGTTTAATTATGTGTTTAGTTGCTTACACAAAAGTAATTAATTGTGCTGATAGATCCTAACAAGTGGTATCAGAGCGTTGGGTTGACTAACAGGTTCTATCAGATATGGTTAGTGTTTGTTGATTACATGTCACTCACAGAGGTTTCTGATTGAGTGGGAGTAAAGCAATGGCAGAAGAAAGTAAACTAAGAATGGAGAAGTTTAATGGCAAGAATTATCAATTATGGAGGATGTAGATAGAAGATTATCTATATCAGAAAGATCTATACTTACCGTTAGGTGGGGTTTCAAAGAAGCCCATAGATATGGAAGATGAAGAATGGAATGTTCTTGATAGAAAGGCTCTTGGATCTATAAGATTGAGTCTGGCATTTTTTGTGATTTCCAATTTATCACAGGCAAAAACAACGATAGAGTTAATGGATACTTTAGAAAATTTATATGAAAAGCCCTCAACTTCAAATAAGGTATATCTTATGAAGCAATTATTTAATTTGCAAATGTAGGAAGGTGGATCTGTATCTAATCATCTTAATGATTTCCATGGAATTGTAAATCAATTAAATTCAGTCAAAATAGTTTTTAATGATGAAATTAAGGCTCTCTTAATCTTATGCTCTTTACCTAAAAGTTGGCATAGTTTGGTAATGGTAGTTAGTAATACTGCATCTGCTTCAAATATCTTGAAAGTAGATGATATTGTTAGTGTAATCTTGAATGAAGAAATTTGCAAGAAAAGCACAGAGGAAACATCAGGTAATGCTTTAAGTTTTGAAAGCAGGGGAAGGCAAAGAGAGAAGGAAAAACAAAGGAGATCAAAGTCTAAGTCAAAGATGAGTAATAGATCTAAATCTAGAAATGGCAAAAATATAATCTGTTGGAATTGTGGAAAGGAAGGGCATGTAAAGAAAGATTGCTGGTTGAAAGTTAAAGAAGAAAATCAGCATGAAGGTAAAGAAAAAGTAAAAGTTGTAGGTATTGTTGCACAAGATGCTCTTATATTTTCTTTGGATAATAAAATAGAATCTTGGGTTTTAGATTCTGGTGCCTCTTTCTATGTAACCCCAAATAGAGAATTTTTCAATGATTATGTCCATGGAGATTTTGGAATAGTCTATTTAGGGGATGATGAGCCTTGTAAAATTGTTGGCAAAAGAAAAGTGTAGCTGAAATTGCAGAATGACAACACATGGGTGTTGAAAGATGTCATGCATGTACCCACCCTAAAGAGGAATTTGATTTCTATAGAAAAGTTGGGGGATGAGGGTTGCACAGTAACTCTCACAGCTGAATCTTGGAAAGTTTCCAAGGGTGCACTTGTATTAGCCAGAGGTAAGAGAGTAGGCACTCTCTACTTATGTAATTATATTACTGATTATTCTCCTTCTGTATTATCTACTTCAGATATAGATGCAAAGTTGTGGCACTGTAGGCTTGGCCACATGAGCGAGAAGGGAATGACTGTTCTTAAGTCAAAAGGTAAGCTTTTAGATTTAAAATGCATAGATCTAGATTTTTGTGAGCACTGTATTTTTGGGAAACAGAAGAGAGTGAGATTTCTCAAAATTGGGTCAACAAAAAAGAAGCACAACTTGGAGCTTGTTCACACAGACATGTGGGGACCAGCTCAGGTAGCTTCTATTGGAGGATCACAATATTATATTTCTTTCATTGATGATGCTACAAGAAAGGTATGGGTTTATTGCATAAAGAAGAAATCTTATGTTTTTGACACTTTTAAGAATTGAAAAGCTTTAGTTGAGAGTGAAACAGGGTTGAGATTGAAGTGCCTTAGATCTGACAATGGTGGTGAGTACTACAGCAATAAGTTCAACAGTTACTATTCTATGTATGGAATACGTAGGGAAAGGACGGTTCCAAGGACACCTCAGCAAAATGGAGTTGCTAAAAGGATGAATAGAACAATAATGGAGCGTGCACAGAGTATGAAGTTGCATGTTGGTTTGCCCTTACAGTTTTGGGTAGAAGCTGTAGATACTGTGGTTTACCTGATTAACAAAGGACCCTCTACTACACTAGATGGTGGAATTCCAGAAGAGGCATGGACAGGTAAAAATGTAGATCTTTTATTTCTTAGAATTTTTGGTTTTGAAGCTTTTGTGCATATTGATAAAGAAAATAGAAAGAAGCTGGATGCTAAATCTATGTGATGCACTTTTATTGGTTATGGCTCTAGAGATTTCAGATTCCGGTTGTGGAATTTAGGAACTAACAAAATTATTAGAAGCCATGATGTTGTTTTCAATGAAAAGGTGATGTACAGTGATCAGCTCAAGAAGCTGAATAATTTTGAGCAGGGCAATGTTGATTTGGATGAGGTTATGATCCAAAATGAGCTCGCAGGTTATCACACACAAGAAAACACAGACACCGACATCAGTCAGGAAGGAACCGACGTCGGTCAATCATGAACCAACGTCGGTCAGTCTGTAACCAATGTCGATCAAAAAGGAACTGACGTCAGTCATGTGAAACTGACGTCGGTCAGATACATACCAAGAGATGATCGAGATCGGTCACTGACAGAGAGAAATTTGGGCAGACAGCAAGCTGTGAATGAGTCTCAAATGCCCATAAAGAGGTTAGAAAGGGTAAGTAAACCTCTGATTCAATATTCCCCTTCTTTATTCTACTTATTTCTCACTGATGGTGGAGAACCAGAAAGTTTTGATGAGGCAATGCAGGTGGAAACCAAGAAACAGTGGGAGCTTGACATGAATGAGGAAATTGATTCCTTGAAAGAGAACCAAATGTGGGATTTGGTTGAGTTGCCAGCTGGAAAGAAAGCACTAAAAACAAATAGGTTTACAGGGCAAAGGAAGGTGAGAATGGATAGATGAGACATAAGGCCAGGTTGGTAGTAAAGGGATTTGCATAGAAACTAGGTATTGATTTTGGTGAAATGTTTTCTCCTGTAGTAAAAATGACTTCTATTCAGACTGTATTGTCTTTAGTTGCTATTGAGGATTTGCATCTTGAGCAGCTTGATGTTAAGACAACATTTCTTCATGGAGATTTGGATGAAGAAATATATATGGATCAGCCGGAAGGATTTGAGGTCAAAGGAAAGGAGAAACTTGTGTGCAAGTTGAAGAAAAACTTATATGGTCTTAAGCAAGCTCCTAGACAATGGTATTTGAGATTTGACAGGTTTATGATAGAGCATGGCTTCTGTAGATGTCAATCTGACCATTGTGTTTATTTCAAAAGATTGAATAATGGTATTTATATTATCTTATTAATGTATGTAGATGATTTGCTTGTTGCAGGTTCACACATATAGGATATTAATGAGCTTAAGGTAAAATTAGCTCACACATTTGCCATGAACGATTTGGGAGCAACAAAGAAAATCCTTGACATGAGTATTAAGAGAGACAAGAAAAATCACACTTTGATTTTGTCTCAAGAGGATTATGTGAACAAGGTGTTGAAGAGGTTCAATATGCAGGATGCAAAATCGATAAGTACACCTATGGCTGGACACTTCAAGTTGAGCAAAGAACAGTGTTCTAAATCACATGATGAGGTAGACTACATGAGTAGAGTTCCATATGCTTCAATAGTTGGAAGCTTGATGTATGCAATGGTATGTACTAGACCTGATATAGCCCAAGCAATGGGAGTTGTCAGCAGGTTTATGGCCAATCCATGGAAGGAACACTAGAAAGTAGTTCAGTGGATTCTCAGATATCTGAGAGGGACTAGCAGTAGGCATTTATGCTATGGAGGGTCAAACACTTCTCTACATGGGTATGTAGATTCGAATATGGCAGGTGACTTGGATGGCAGGAGGAGCACCATAGGATATGTATTCACTGTTGGTGAAACAGCGGTTAGCTGGATTTTAAAGTTGCAGAAGGTTGTTGCCTTGTCTACTACAGAGGTAGAATACATTGTAGTCATAGAGGCTAGCAAAGAAATGATATGGATGACACGGTTCATGGAAGAGTTGGGAAAGGAGCAAGAGAGTTGCAGATTATACATTGATAGTCAAAGTGCAATTCATTTGGCAAAGAATTCAGCCTTTCATTCAAGAACCAAACATATACAACTTAGGTACCACTTCATTAGACAGGTATTAGAGGATGGTGAGTTGAAGCTGGAAAACATCCATATAGATAAGAACCCTACTGATATGTTAACAAAGCCGATAACAAAGGAGAAGTTGAATCTTTATTCAAATTTTGTTGGTCTTCAAGATTGAGTTTAAAGATGGAGAAGCTAGAAGATGTTGCTGTATAGGTACAGGTGTAGCTATTTATTTCCAAGTGGGAGATTATTGAGTTGTGGAGCTAAAAGCTTCACTAGATGAGTGAATGTAAGGTTGCTGGAGTTACATAGTCGCCGACGCCTGTCAGGAGTCAACCAGAGGTTGCTGATGTTAGTTATTGATCGGCTGACATTGGTCATATGCAGGCAGACAGAGACTGACATCAGTCACCTGTGCGTCCAGAAGTCTATTTTCGTGGCAGAATAGATTGTTTGCATGAAAATATTAACTGTTAGTATTGAGTTTGCATTTCTATTTTTGGTAGGATAGATTTGAACCTTTGATTAAGAGGTGTATCTAACGTTGGAGAATGCATGCTCATGAATCCTAGTATTATATAATAGGTTTAGATCTTCATAGCTTATTAGACAATACATGTAAATATAGAAGACAATTCAAGGATTGAATTGGTTGTAATTGAGAGAGAGAACTCTTGAGGGAAAGAGATCTGTACATCTGAGAGGTGTGAGAAGAAAGAGAGATTTCTTCATTGTATTTCCTTTTGGAAGAGTTTAATACAAGTTTTTGGGTTGTTTCTTGTATCTCATATTCTTTGCTGTTTCTGATTCTAGTTATTATTTCTAGTTTAATTCCGTGTTTAGTTGCTTACACAAAAGTAATCAATTGTGCTGATAGATCCTAACAACTACAACCACATCCCATTCTTGAACAAAAATGGGAGAGTATTTCCATGGATTTCATTTTGGGGTTTCCCAAGGTACAAGGAAAAGATTGCATTTGTGTCGTAGTAGATATATTGATAAAATATTCACATTTATTTGTTATCTCTACTGATTATAAAGCACTTCAAGTTGTTGATCCATTTTTCAAGGAAGTGTTCAGATTACATGGGTTACCAAAAATCATTATCAGTGATAGAGATAGAAGATTTATCAGTGTATTTTGGCAAGAGTTATTTCATTTGATAGGCACCAAACTCAATCCAAGAACTAGTTACCATACACAAACAAATGGACAAGTAGAAATTATAAACAAGTGGGTGGAAGGATATTTGAGAAATTATGTCTCAAGTCAACAAACAACTTGGATCAAGTATTTAGGAGAATATTGTTACAACACAAATCATAACATGTATATTGGTATACCTCCATTCAAAGCATTGTATGGTTATGATCCATTAACATTTGTCAATTTGATACTTTCACATAATAGAGTACTTTCAATAAGTTACTTGGTTAATCAAAGCCAAGATATCTTGAGATCTCTGAAGGAAAATTGTAGCAAGAACAAAACCAACATAAGATATATGTAGACAAGAAGATAATCGAAAGGACATTTGAAGTGGGTGATATGGTGTACTTAAGATTGCATCCATATAATAAATATTCTATCAAAATCAGTGAGAAGGAAAAATTGAAGCCCAAATTATATGGACCATACAATTATCAAGAAAAATTTGTGTTTGATATAAGTGTGAAGAAACTAAAAAATAAGAGCATAACAGAATATATCATTTGATGGAAAAATCTTCCAGTTGAATATCCTATTTGGAAGGTCCAATTTTTTTGGAGCATCCATATTTACATTGCTTGAAGGCAAGCAATTTTGGGAAGGGGCACTTGTAATGTCCCATTTCCAATAAAATCCAAGTGGTGGTAAGTTAGTTCATTTCCTATATTTCTGGTGAACTAATGTAAGTATTTAGGAACTATTTATTTTAATATTGTTTTGATCCCACCATAATTCATGTTCCTTAAGTTTAGGCAATTAAATATTAGAATATTAATTTTATTCTTTAAGTGTGGCATAAATTTTATCTTGCATGATTTGAGGCACAAGTTGACGAGGTTTTATGATGGCATCTATGTGTGGGAGTTATAATGGGCTATTTTTATTAAATGCATGACCACTCTATGATAGGATTTATGATGATCGTAAGAGAGAGAAAGAATGGCACCTATTTGTGGTTAAGCGTTGCATGTTAGTTAGTGGGCCTATTTTGGTGGGAGCATATTACATGCAGGAATGTATTCACTACCATTATGGGGCATGGAGAATATTGGTGGAGTAATTTTTCATGGTGTGCTATGACACACATTTAGTGGGCCTATTTTGGGGGGACATTTGTGTGCACATAATTATTATTGGCTGTGGCTTGGTGGGGCATAGGATTTGTACCCCACCCCTTATTTAATCGTGTAACTTGATTATTTTCCATCTTTTCCAATTCAACTACTTTCTATAGGTTTGATGCACTTATGTGATGCAGAGCAACCTTGGGATAAGTCATAACTTTGCCTTCCTTATCAACTTTCATAGGCCTTTATTCTACTCTAGTGGCCTTTTTTATGTATTTTGCATTGTACAAAAAAATTATAAGTGATCAAGAGAATATAAGGGTATATCTAGATACCCTGTATGGATTTATACATTCCTATCAATTTTTAGGGTTAGAATATGAGTTTAAGCCACCTTTATACCACTAAACCTTTTTAATTAGGTCTATTTGTGCCCAAACATAACATAGTCTGATATAAACCATACACCAATGACCATACAGGTTTGAAAGTTTATGATTAACTTAGAGTACCCAAAATCACACAAGACTACAAAATTTGGGATTATTTGGATTTTTATAACTCTAGTTATGACCAAAACCCTAGTTTAGGGCTTATTATCCCCTGTTTAGGCCCGAGAGCACTAATAATTATTTTTTGAGAGTTTCAAACACTTTATTAGCACTATGAAATGTTTCATTCCTTTTTACTAACCCCACACAACTTATCTAACCAATTATTTGTCACTTTCCTCTCTCTACTCCACTTTTATAACTCGATTTCTCTTGATTGTGTAGGTTTTGGTAGACTTCTACAGGTTTGTGTTCAATTTGAGACAACCAAACAGAATTCCAAGCAAGATAAACATTGAATGAACCTTTATAAACAAGATGAGAACTTACCACAACCTTCAGGCATGATTGAAATGTATTTCCAATGTCATTTTATTCACCAAAATTAAATACATAGTCTGCAAGTAATGTAATAACCTAAGAATAGGGGTATGTGTCAACAAAACTTTCAAAAATAGTTGTTCTTCCTTCATTTATCAAAACTTAGGACTTCACAACATTTATCAATAGACTCCTCTATGAAAATTACATCTTTTATATGGCATATAAATTTTTTAACTACCTAGAAGGACCTTGCCATAGGTCACAAGGTAAGTGTTGTCACTTGGATTTGTACCCCTTGAGGAGATGTCTTAGCTCTCCTCATCCAAGTGGCACAATTGAAACACCTCTAGGCTTTGGGTAGCCTAAGAATAAGGTGGATCTCTAGATAGGGCTAGCTCCCTTGATGCACCACTTTTAGATCACTATTACACCTATGCTTGCAAGGAAAAGTGAGAGAAAATTAAAAGTAAACTAGCCTAAAGGTGGTGATACACCAAATTAATTGATAACTACCAACCGGCTACATGTCACATATGAGACCAAGAGACTAACTAGGCATACACTTCTCTAATCTAAATATTATCACATCAATATTTCATTATGAGGTTGTGATGAATGTTTAGGCTAGGAGGACTAGACAAGGGGCCTAGAATGGCACTATTGAATAGACTAACTCATTCAACCTTGACACTTTATAGAACACTTCACATGACCTCCAAGAAGAAGCTTTCAAGTTGTAAATAGGTGAGAGAATGAGACAACAATGCTAAGGAAACACCAATCATCACTAAGCAAGATCAATCATTCAAGTGAGCACACTATGAATAGTCATAGAAGAGGTAAAATTAGTAGTCTTTATTGATCCATGGTACGCAAATGAGTAGGGTTTTTCCATACTCAGGTGGAGCATCCTTACAATAACCAAAATGGCTAGTTCTTATAGAACTTGAGAGAGAGAAGAGAATTAAAAAGTCTAAAGGTCACAAGGAAAAGTGTCAAGCTAATAAAAAGAGTTACATATGCATGAGAAGAGAATGTGAGACTGATCATGCAAAGTTAGAAGAGACAAGTGGCACCCCAAGTCATGAAACTCTTGAAATGTGGCATGAAGTCTCTTTTGCTAGTCCAAAAAACTGCCTTCATCATTTCCCCCTTTTTAAATGTCCCAAAACTAACTAGGGATAGATATAATGATTAAAATAAGAGGGAGGAGATATGGACATTCTTTTTTTATGCATTGGTTGCAATCCTAATCATTTTGATCCCTTTGAAAGTGAGCCATCATTTCCTGCAGTCAAATAAACTCCTTTTTCAGTCACCCCTCACACTTGGCCTAAAAAATGGCTTTAATTTTCATGAAAATCCTTACAAGGGGGTGAATGACATGTGTCAAGGCCATCCATGGCCTTAGAGGCATCAACTACATCTTAAAGGCAACTTACTTGAAGTTTTCACCTTTCTCACTATCATGTTCACTATGCTAGTTATGACTGACTAAGATGAGGCTACTTTTAAAAACACTTAGAATTTTTTATAAAGCATGAAATGGACATGGGGAGTTATCTTAAGTCTCAAGATTCCTTCCCATGTGATTTTCATCTTTAGACTCCTTCTAGAACTTGTAAAACACATAAAACTGTTAAGAAAGTCATGTTTTATACTCCATCCATATAATTTTGTATAGTCCAAAAGGATGGGGAGTAGCTTGAGAGAGTACCCTACATCATCCAATCATTTTTCTAGGAAAATTGGTCCATTAGGGCAGCTCTCCATCTCCATTTTCCCATTTGGGTCATTTTCAAGGGTTTAGTAGGGTATTAGGTCTTTTCAACTCTTAAGCTTTGTTCATAAAGATGTAATGTTGGAGTTGAAAAAACATTACACAAGATAAATGTATAAGACCCATGTTAACTTATCCAAACTTCTTGGATCTCTATGCACCACATCCAAGAAGATGTAAGCATTTCAAATTAGCCTATCTTGCTTTAACCTTCATTCTACATACTCCTGAGTTATCTCTAAGCCCAAAAATAGATTCCCTGTGCTTTATCTACAATTTGGAGGATTTTACACATCTGAAATGACCCTATAAACATGTCTAAATCAATTATAATTCCCTCATATAGTTGGAAGTGAAAGTGACTTCTCATTTGGGCTTTAGGCCAAAACCCTGCCTAATAGAACTGACTGCAACTTTGGGGCTCTAGACCACCTTGTTGAGGTTATCCCTTATGTGATATGTTTCTCATGTTTTCCTAGGTGTCATAAAAATTCTCACACATTCTTGAAGGTCTCATTATCCCCTTAGCTCATCCTTCTATCCCTACTTTCTAAAACTATAGAGTTTGCATACAAAGGGAAGTACCCTCTGTCTGAGACAAAATAGAGGGTACTTCCCCTATTCCCTCAGATAAGTTACTTGTCTTAGAAGATTATCCAAGTTATAATTATGTCCTATAAAATTTTCCAACCTCTAGTAACATCATTTGAACCTTTAATTCCTTAAAGACCTAAGACAAACCCCTGGGAAGGTAGACTGTATGCAAGGTCTTACCATATGGACTAAGTGATGCATCTTTAGGGTCCTCTCTACTTATTTCCAAATGTGAGAGTGTCATGGGAGTATTATGATTATGATGAATGTGTTCCAAATTTCATTCATCCCTCCAACCTCTCACATATTCTTCATAATCCTTGCTTAGTCAAAACTGAGTGCCATTTCTTGATTGTGTTTTGTTCCTAGGCACCATACCTATAGGTGATCTTACATGTTTGAGCTTGAGTGAAATGTATAAAAACATCCTTAGAGTCCCTTAGGGTCATTATAATTTTTTGGGCCCATATGTCTCATCTTTGTACACTACCAACACTTACAACCTCAAACTTACTCACTGTCTGTCACAGTTAAACACAATCAACTATGTTGGGATAAATAGGATCTTATAGGTGATTTTATCCTTGAAACATGTATCATGTAATCCATAGGAACCATATGAGGTATTAGTAATCAATGTGATCTAACAATTTTATCTATGTTTTTAGGTCTCCATAATTAAGATCACACTATGGACTATGAGACTTTGCAACCAGTTGTAGGTCAACTTCTTAGGCAAGAGAAGCTTGTAGGTGAGTATAGGACCCAGAACATAGTATATCATCTCATTTTGATGATATTTTAAATCATAGATGCTAATTTAAAATATTTTGAACCACTAAATCATGGTGGCATGGTCTAAACTACCAACTTTGAAAATAAGGTCATTCAAAGATTCAAATCATGTAAATGAAAATGAAAGATTTCAGTGTTCAAATGACAACTTTGAGGCCCCCAACAATCAATTTCCACTAATCATCTGATTTATAAATTTTTTATATTCCTTATCTTATGTAGAGAATATAATACATAGTCACTTAGATGCACCAAGAGTCTTGATAACCTAGTCATATGATATTCACAAAATGGTGAAGTGCTCTATTTTTGTGTCCTAGGGATTTGGTCCCTAAACACAATCTTCTCATCTTTTAAGGTGATTTACACTTCCATTTGCAAACCCAACACTTAAAATGGGTATTTAATAATCAACACTACATACTAATACTCCAAGAAAGGTTCCATCACTATTAAATGTTTCAAAATGACTCCTCAACTATCTGTTAACACCACCTAAAACTGGACATTGTCATGTACAACAGTGATGATGAATGTGGACAATGTGCATTGTTTTTGACCTCTCACGAGTTCTAGGATTATCTCAATACCTATAAATGCACTATTCACACCCAAAGGGTTTGAACCTCCACTAAGGTTCTCATTCCAGCATGATGTCATCTTGAGAGACTCATGTAGGTGCATTTGAGTTGCATGTAGGTAGTGAGCAAAATTGGAGCAATGTGCATAGTTTTTGACCTCTCATGAGTTATAAGCTTATCTCAATACCTATAAATTCATTATTTCACATCTTAAAGGGTTTTAAACCACCATTAAGGCTCTTATTCCATCATGACATCATCTTGAGAGACTCCTGTAGGTGCATTTGAGTTGCATGTAGATGGTGAGCAAAATTGGATCAATGTGCATAATTTTTGATCTCATGAACATACTTAAACTCCTTACCAAGTTTTCAAATGTATGTTATTAACTGTGGGGATATTTAGACAAACTTCAAAAACTCTTTTCCAATGTGATATCCTCTTTCAAGCACCTACTATAGAGCAATCAGTGGTAGCTAGTGACTGGTTTGTGTGGTGCATGAATTTGCAACCAATATTGCATCTTATTTAAACATTCAAATGGACTCTCTTCAGCTCCTAATGACTTGGACAATGGTATACCTTCATTATAACTCCATTAACATGCTAGGTAAGCTTCACACATGTGGCTACAATTGAAATTGGGTAAAGAGTTGACTATGAGTATGATAAATTGAAAGTTTGATCAAAGCATGATGTTATGAGACCAAACATGAAGAGAGGTGATAATTATGGCATTAAGACATGGGAAATATCATATCCCATTCATATGAGTCCCTTACAGAGAACCAAGCATTCTAAAAACAAGGAAACTTGACTAAGATCTTGTTGGGAATACGAAACACCGGAAGCACACAATTGATTACCAAATACCAAGCAACTTAATATGCGGAAATAACCAGAATCAATAAGTAACTAGAATCCAGAAATAACACAAGATATGAGAGACAATACACAACTTGTATTAATACTCATACAGAAAAGAATAAAATAAAGAAGATGCCACTTCTTCTCCACCACCTCTTCAGAGGCTTCCCACACCTCAAGTGAACAGTAATTCTCTCCTCAAAGCTCTCTCTCTTAGGTCCCAACACCCAACTCAAACACTGAGTTGGTGTTCACCTTATACTTGTGCTCCACGCACTCCACAAGTGCTCTACGCACTCCACAAGTACTCAAACGTACTTCAAGTAGATCTCCCTTGAACTTGCATCAACCTGCACCTTAATAGACTTTACTTATGGAAGGATCTTCCTTGCCTTCCTCTATGCTCTGAGTACACACCTGTACTCCAAGTAGATCTCTCCTGATACTACTCCCTGTTGTGTTACTGTCCTATCTGATCTTCAACCTATAGATCAAGCTGGTTCTGCACACCTATGAACCTTGACCTTGCACACACACACACCTACATATCAATGATATTACTTACCATGTAGATCTCCTATCGTAGCCATGCTCACCTGATGACCAAGATCATACATACCTAAAGAATCCAGCTGACTCTCCAATCTAGCACCCACACTTGGTATTGTGGCACTAGGAGGAACGCACTGTTGCTCTACCTCTCTCTGAAGGAGCTATTTGCTCTCTTACTCCCTAGCATGAGTTTACAATACAACCATGAGTCTATTATATAGATCTCATCCAAACAATAATTAGACACCTAGTACAATAATTAGATCCACAACTCTCAGTCTATAATTAGCCCTAAGCATGCAAACACTTGGTTCATCAACCAACTGCCTGTAATATACTCGCAGTCAAACCACATAGGCGACCGACATCGGTCCTTGTCCGCCTAGGGTCGCCAATGCCAACCGATCTCTGACCGACGCTGATTGCTTCCTGTCTCCTTCCTGCCAATGTCGGTTGGCCTGATCGACGCCGGTGTTCGTGGCACTCAGCAACCCTTCTGCACCCTCCTCCATGTCTGCATCAGTGAAGCTTTTAGCTCCACAATCTAACAATCTCCCACTTGGAGATAAATAGTTGCACTGTACCTGTACCTGTACCTCATCTAATCTATTTCTTGGTTTGTATCCCTCTCTAAGCTCAATCCTGAAGACAACCCACCACACAACTTGTGATGTACCTCTTGTCATCCGAGTACCCTACCGCATCTGATCCTACAATCCCATGTAGTGAAGTCCTGACCCTAAATAGCATGAATCCCTGCTGCTGGTCTCTCTCAAATACCTGAGAATCCACTTCTCTGAATTGGCTCCTAACTCTCTGACAGCTCCCACTGCTTGGGAAAACTTAGGTCTATACTAGACCTCATGTGATTTCGGACACTGAACTGTCTAGCCCTTGGTGCGCTCTGATTCTGCATCTTGCATCTCGCCAACACCTGATTCATATCAGCTCCCACTGGAAACAAAATCACCCTGTGATCTCCCATGTCTCCCATGCCGAAGAATTTTGCTGCTCTAAATTCTTCATAGCAAACCACTAAACTAATCTTACCCTTAGCTCAACAAAACCTTGTATGTACACCCCTGCTAGCTAGCATACTATCCACATACATCAACAGAATGATGTTGCAATCATCATCCCCCTGGTAAGTCAAACCACAGTAGTTACCCTGACATTGACTGAAGCCATGCTTCATCCTCCACCTGTCAAAACCTGTACCACTATGCTGCAGCGTCCTCAAGACCATATGCCTGGTCTTCCATCTCATGTGTCCGTTCACTCTATTCTTTAACTAAGGAATCCATTCATCTCTGTGCTTTCGCACCGATTGGCAACCCTACCAAAACTCTCATTTGGTTCTACATCATATCCCTGCCATGCTCCCCCCTGTTTCCTGGATCCTTCCTGCTCTACACAGCAACGAGTATAAAGAAGAGGAACAATGAATTTGAGGGCTTACTTACATCTTCAGTCCTCCGTATGGGTGTTTGAGACTCCTTGATAGCATGCTATCCACCCAAAATCTGTTACAGTGACCGACCTCGATCACTCCACAGTCTGCATCTGACCGACATTGGTTCCCATGCGTCTGTCCTTGACTACCGACCCTGCCGATGTCAGTGTCCCTGATGCCGATGTCGGTCCTCCTGACCGACGTCAGTCTTACCCTGCCTGACATCACCAGCTTCGATCTGCACATGACCGACATCGGCACCTGTTTGTTTGACACCAGTTCCTCCTGACCGACGTCAGTATCTGTGTTCACCTGTGAGTGATGACTTTTTACCTGCAAGCTCCTTTGAATCAAAACCCATGTCCAAACTGCTCTACTCAGAAGTATCCAGCACCATCCAATGGTCTCTATCTGCCATCTCCTCTAAGAACACCAAGGCTTTCCAGTTCTTAAGCCTGTCAAATATATCTGTCTTCCGCTTAAGAACATGCATCTCCTTCCAGCTCATGTGACCAAGCCTACAAAGCCACGTGTCCACAACAAAAGAAGAATCAGTAATATAAACAAGTAGATAAAGAGTACCTATTTTCTTACCACCAGCTAATTCAAGTGCATCCACTGTGAGAGTTCTCGTACATCCCTCATCACCCAACTCTTCTGAATAAATTAGCCACATCTCCAAACTTGGGACCTGCATGACCTCCTTCAACACCCATGTGTTGGCCGCCTGCAATTTTAGCTTCACTTCCCCTTTGCCTATTATTTGGCAAGGCTCACCAGCTCCTCTATCTGGGGCTGCATGGAAAGAGGCAACCGAATTTGTTATCCAATATTCAACTTTATCCAAGAAACCTCCCAGAGCATCCTGTGCCACATCCCCTGCAACATCTGCATCTTTAGTTTCTCCATGCTGATCTTCCACAAACCAATAATGTTCTTTTACCTGCTCTTTCTTTCCATCGGACCATAAGTGACCATCTGTGCTTTTCAACTCCTCCATCCTTAGCTTACTTTGTTCTGCCATTGCTCTGCTCCCACTCAATCAGAAACCCCTGAGAGTGACATGTAACCAAAACACAAAACCGCTTCCTGCAACCTTAGCTCTGATACCACTTGTTGGAAATACAAAACACTGAAAGCACATAATTGATTACCAAATACCAAGCAACTTAATATGCGGAAATAACCAGAATCAACATGTAACTAGAATCCAAAAATAACACAAGATATGAGAGACAATACACAACTTGTATTAATACTCATACAGAAAAGAATAAAATAAAGAAGATGCCACTTCTTCTCCACCACCTCTTCAGAGGCTTCCCACACCTCAAGTGAACAGTAATTCTCTCCTCAAAGCTCTCTCTCTTAGGTCCCAACACCCAACTCAAACACTGAGTTGGTGTTCACCTTATACCTGTGCTCCACGCACTCCACAAGTTCTCTACGCACTCCACAAGTACTCAAACGTACTTCAAGTATATCTCCACTGAACCTGCATCAACCTGCACCTTAATAGACCTTACTTATGGAAGGATATTCCTTGCCTTCCTCTATGCTCTGAGTACACACCTGTACTCCAAGTAGATCTCTCCTGATACTGCTCCTTGTTGTGTTGCTATCCTATCTGATCTTCAACCTACAGATCAAGCTGGTTCTGCACACCTGTGAACCTTGACCTTGCACACACACACACACCTGCATATCAATGATCTTACTTACCATGTAGATCTCCTATCGTCACCATGCTCACTTGATGACCAAGATCATACATACCTGAAGAATCCAGCTGACTCTCCAATCCAGCACCCACACTTGGTACTGTGGCACTAGGAGGAACACACCATTGCTCTACCTCTCTCTGAAGGAGCTATTTGCTCTCTTACTCCCTAGCACGAGTTTACAATACAACCATGAGTCTATTATATAGATCTCATCCAAACAATAATTAGACACCTAGTACAATAATTAGATCCATAGCTCTCAGTCTATAATTAGCCCTAAGCATGCAAACACTTGGTTTGTCAACCAACTGCCCATAATATACTCACAATCGAACCACACAGGCGACCGACATCGGTCCCTATCCGCTTAGAGTCACCGACGCCAGTTTCTTCCTGTCTCCTTCTTGCTGACGTCGATTGGCCTGATTGACGCCGGTGTCCGTGGCACTCAGCAACCCTTCTGCACCCTCCTCCATGTCTGCATCAGTGAAGCTTTTAGCTCCACAATCTAACAGATCTCACATGGTGGCACCTTCCTACAATATGAGATGATTTGCCTATCAAAACACCTTGAAACACTAAACCAAGCATGGAGAGAATTTGAGGAGAGAGCCAAGATCATCTGGAATCAACATCACCAACTGGATTATACAGACTTGTCAAAATTAGAGCAAAAACTTTAGGGTGCATAAATTGACAAGCAAATTAGGTAGGCCAAATTCTTAAGAATGGTTCATAAAGTACATGCCATTATTCTTATACAACCAAACATCAAATGGAAACTAAGTGTGGAAAACACCCCCAAGAAATTTTTTCTTGAAACCTCTCCTTTTGGTCATACCATTTAAAAACCTAAGGGCCATTATTGCTTGCCAAGCATAGTGAAATAAGAGAGAAGAGGTTTTCTTAGTTTCTTGGAGCTTCTGATCAAAATGATCACTTTAAAAATTGTGTGGAAGATCAAAGGACACTCCTGAAGTGTCATCAGTTGTAGGAGGTCGTACAAGTCTGTACACCTCAAGAAAAGTCCCCTTTTTTTAAGAAAATGACTCTTTCTTTTAAATACCCTACCACTTTTCATTTATAAATAGTTTATTAAGGCAAAATAGGACACATGGCACATGACATCACCTTTTGACACCTTCACTTTACTGAAAGAGCTGTTAATTCATTAAATGCTCTTTTTATGACCTTTAAATAGCTCAAAAACACATAAGGATTAAAATGACTAGGACCAAGGATAATATGATATGAAATGACATAAAAATACTTATAATACACCCTATGACATAATAATAGACATATAAAAACACTTAAAGATCAAGTTTTTACTTATAGGGATCCCAATTTGACGTACAAAGTCAAATTTGGTCAACAATAAGTTTAGAAGCAAGTAACTTGAACCAAATTTGGATTACGTACATGTGAAGACCTTAGACCCTTGAGATGGATTAAAGGGATCACTATGGGTGTTCACAAAATTATTACAATCTATACTAATCCATTTAATTACCCATGCAATACTGAACATATGCAAACTATTCAAATTTTTGAATAACAAGTTTTGGCAGGAAAACTAATAATTTGAAATTATAACTATCGAGGAGCAAATCTAAACTACAAAATTTAAATATAAGGATGGTGGAGGAATTTCAAGGCCCTCCAAACCATCTCCAAACCAAAATTCATGTAAACAAACCAAAATTGAAACAAAACTCATCCTAAGAGTGATGCCTCTACATAATACTCCCATGGAAAGAGAAAAGAACTCAGGGACTATTGTCCATGAGTGCTTCCAAAGTACTTCCATGTTTTTTATGTCATGTTAAGTCATCCACATAGAATCTTCTACTAGTTGGTATTTTCACTTGACCATGTACTTGAAGTACTACTTGTCCCTAGTCCTTTTGATCACCTGCTTATCCATTATGCACTCCAAATCTTCTATCTTGGACTTAGGCAATTGTGTTGCCTAATATGGGCATGTTGTAGGTGTGTCCTCTACTATGTTTCCTCCTTCTACTCCTTCTTTGTAAGAGTATAGGTCTTAAACATTGAATATAGGTGACATACCTACCCCACTAGGCAACTCCAATTCATAAGAATTGTTTTCAAATTTTTAGAGAATCATATAAGGACCAATCTTATTCATCTTCATCTTGTTGTATTCATCCCTTGGGTACCTCTCTTTCTTGAGACGACCCAAAACTAAGTCTCCAATATAAAAACTCACCTACCTTCTACTCACATCTGCTTGTTTCTTATATCTTTCCACATTAGACTCTAGGTGCTTCTTTACTTGTTCATGTACCTTCTTCATTGACATTACAAACTCTTCACCTTCATCACTCCTCTTATCCATCTGATTTATGTTTCTAACCTCAAATACTCCTCTATAATGCATACCATAGATTACTTGGAATGGGCTCATACCAATGCTCTTGTTGGTAGAGTCATTATAGGCAAACTTTGCTTGAGGCAACATAAGATCCCACTACTTGGGATGGTCCTTAGATAAGCACCTCAATAGGTTATCTAATATTTTATTAACCACCTCAGTTTTCCCATATGTCTAAGGGTGGTAAGCTAAACTAAAACTCAATTTTATGCCTATCTTCCTCCACAATGTTCTCTAGAAATGACCAAGAAACTTGGTGTCTCTATAAGATATAATGTTCATGGGCAGTCCATGAAGCCTTACTACCTCCTTTAAAAACAAATTTTCCACATGGGTGGCATCATTAGAAGTTTTACATAGAATGAAATATGCCATTTTAGAAAATATATCCACAACTACATAGATTGAGTTAAAACCCTTTGTGTCATAGGTAATTCCATCACAAAGTCCATACTCATGAATTTACAATGCCTATTTTGGACTGGTAGGGGTTGATATAAATTTGCATTAATGGTCTTAAATTTTTCCAATTGATAAATCTTGCACCTTTCCACATACCTCTTTACTTTTGCTTGCATTCTAGGTTAATAGTAGTGCCTAGTGAGCAATTCCAATGTCTTGTCAAGCCCAAAATGGCCTGCCATACTTCCACTATGCTTATCTTAGATTATATTTCCTCTTATGGAAATTCTTGGTACACATAACTATACTCCTTTGAACAATAGTCCATATTTTAGAACAAAATCCAACCATGGCTCCTTGTTGAGTGTGCTTGGGTGTTTGTAAGCATTGTATGCTTTCTTGAAGTCTTCATCATCCTCATACATGTCTTCGAATGAATCAATCCCAATAATCTATAACTAAATATCATGAAATAATAACACTGATGTATAGCTATGGGGAGAAGTTTTCATAAACATCACCATTTGATGTTAATCCCAATTGGTCATAGTGTACTTGATGATTTGATCTTCAAGATTTGGTCTCTATTTCAAATCGTTATCTTCTTTGATGAGGTCTAAATAATCCCTTTGCATATGTACCTATGTTTTTTAATCTCCAAATCACTTTAACGATGCCCATAACCTCTCTCAATTTATTTACAACTCATATTCTATCTTAATTAATTCATGTTCTTCTCAAACTGCTCTTCAAACTCTTGCTAGCTTTCACTAGATAACCTCCCATTAGCTTTCAAGGGTAAAATATTATTTTATTCTTAAAGGAATTTAAAAAAATTCTCTATATAATATTTAGTGATCTTATCACACTTTTCTTGATCCATATCAAGGCTCAGTCACACTGTTCCCCTCCCTTTGATCCACAAGATCACAATGCTCTACCTATGCTTGTAGCCCTATTTTTAGGTTTTTTCTTTGGTTTGTTAAATCCATGAACTATTTGAGGATGTGAGACAATATATAGCTGACCCTTATCCATATACCCCTTATTACAAGTTTTTTTGGACTAACTCTACTTGTAGATCCCCTTTTGTAATACTAGACCTCATCCTTTAGGCCTAATTTAGCCCTGTTTCAACTTAGCTATAGAGATCTATACATTTCTTTACTCTTTCACTCAAAAACCACTTCAATATTCTCAATAATTATTAGGTGAGAAAAACTAAAAAAATTAGTAATTTTCTAATGGTAGAACCTCTTTTTATAGGCAAAATCCTAATTATAGGGTTTCTACAACCTGCACAGGGCTGAGAGGCTTATAAATTCTTTATCTCAAGGTATACAAGGTTTAAAAGGACAATACTACCTTAATTAATATTTTTGTAATCTCATGTAACCCTTAAAATAGGTTTCATAACTTGTCTCATTCCCTAAAGGATTAGAAATCACAAAATACAGTTGATTGAGTCCTCTTTTTGTTAACTGTGTACCATTTGACCCATCTTTACTACTTCTAATGCCTTTTATAACCTATCTTGACCAACCTTGATATCCTAAAACATACATTCAAGTTATTCCTTAACTATTTAAATATCATTCCTCTTCCCAATGACCATTTCCACTTCCCTTGACTGTAGACTGTGAAAATAGGGACAAAACTAGCTAGACTATGTCTAAGTTTGTAGGGGTCTATGTTCAATTAACAAATCTTAAGATTGTCTCAAGGGTTAGGATTGATGTCTACCATCATCCACATACCAATGCCTTGAATATAAAACTATAACCAATACACCTTCTAATATTATTATGTTTCTTGACACTAAGCATACAAAATAGGGGTCTAAATTGTCTCTCCTATACAGGGTATACAGAGCATGTTATTGTCTAAAAGTTGATTGAATTTTCAAGGTGATATCTTCACTCTCTTACTATATATTTCCCTTATACTAATTGTAGCAAGAATTCATTAATCCCATGGTCTCCCTTATCCAAATTGATGATCTTTCATAATCTGTTAACACAGGGTTTGGTGAATATGCACACAGGCTTGTGCTTGTAGTTTCTTTTGGAGGGTCTGTATACCAAATTCTATCTTTAATCATGTAAGTAACCAAATAAAATATTATTATTATAAATTATCCCTACTTAAAGGTCATCACTTATGTTTCAACCAACACTAATCATACAACTTTATGCCTTACTTTCATGAGCAAGTGTAAGGTTCTTTGAACAACAATGTCCTTGCCTGAGATGTCAATATTTAGAAATATGAGATCAATCCTCCTAATATACATATAGCTTAGGACCCTTAAAAAATAAATAAAAAATGCTAACTCCTCCTGGGTACATTGAATCAGTCACCCCAAAACTTCTTATCAACTATAACATGTAGTTCTCACTCAAACCTGCATTTTAATACAAGTATTAAACTGTTCATAACCCCAAGAGCCAATCAAAGGAAACATAGAATTCAAAAACAAACCACAACCATTTCAAGGAACATAAATAATTTCTTTATTGTTTAATCTTAATCTTTCTTGATTACAAAATAGTCTACTTAAGCTCCATCAACTTCATGAGAGGTTCATCAAATTTTGTGACATTATTTCTCGTTCCCCCTTATTGGAGATTCTCCAAACTCATTCTCCTATTCTCTATGCCATATCCCTTCCAAATGACTCTTCCTTTTCATTTTAAAATTAGGATTCCAATTTGTTACAATAATTTACTTTTTCATGACTAACCCTCAACATACAAGGGTGACTTACATTTGTTCATATGACTTGATTTAGGCCCTATATATGAAATACATCAAAACCTCTTCCTTATGACTTAAATAAACCTCATAAACCAACTTTTCTCAACCAAGCACTTCAACATAAAAAATGACCCTCTTAGACTCTATTACAATATTTGAATTTTCAAATTCTTATTTTTGGAGGGAAAACTCCTAGAAGTCCTATAGCATATCCTAAGAGACCCTAATGGATTCTAAAACCACAAATGGACCTAATAAGGTCCCTCAAACACCTTTACATCAAATTTTGAACAAAATCGACCTCCTATAGACTAAAACACAAAAATGATGTTTTATTGCCTTGATGCTCCTGCATCATACTCCCCAAGAGGGAGAAAACTTGTGCCACCAAATTTCTTTCTCACCTTCCAATTGGTTCTTTGAGGGTCCTTCACATTCAATTAGATGTTATTCTTCATTCCTTGCTCTTTATTTCTTGTCAAACTCTTGTTTTTATTCCTTGTGGCTTTATCTAGTCTTTGTCTCCATGCATTTTCCACCTCTATGAGGTATTCCAATTGCTGTAGCTCTTTGTTTGTTACATCTTCTACCTATTCTAAATCATCTTGAACCTATTCATACTCAACTACAATCAACTTGTATGCATTTGTATTCCTCATGCTTGCTTCATGGTTTGTTTTCTCAAAAATCTCACTTGATTCTTGCCTCTTGAGTGAGGTTTGCTCCTCAACCTTTCTATCATCTTCTTCCTTGGGATATAATGGCCTCTCATGCATCTCATACTTTATAATTGCTTCATCATATTCTCTTTTTCTGCCTCTTCTTCTAATTTCTTCACATTTTGAGGTTTTTCCCTATCATCTTGCTCACTATACAAGAGCAACTTCTTGTTCTTTTCATTCTCATCATAGTATATTGTTATTTGACTGATTTTTGGCCTCCCTTATGTAGTTTTAGAAAATGTAAACTTAATTTGTGCTTGACCCATGAAATATCTCACTTTTTTTAATTCTTCAAGAGGTTCTTTTCTTTTATCATCTTCTTGCCACTTATTGGGTGTCATTCTTGGCCCATTTTTCATCAACTTTGAGGCCTCATGCTTGGCCTTCATTAACCTTGTCTTCATACCTACAAAGACAAACTCAAAATCAATGTTAGCATACAACATGAGAGATTGCATAGTCTCTTTGAATGTCCTTGGCATAGACATCTTCCATCTTTTCTTGTTTTTACCCTTATTGCTCTTCTTGGCACTTCTATCTTCTTCTTGTTCTCTTCAATGAGAACTCTCTTCTCAACCTCTCTTTTTTGTTGCTCATTGGGAAACATCTCTCTTCTCATACCTCTTTGGGATGCCTTCTCTCTCTTATTCTTATTCTTCAAGACACTTTTCTTCTCACAAGTGACTCTAGTGGCCACTTTACCTTTCTTCTCACATTCGAGCCTATCCACTGGGTTTCTTGTTCTCTTATGAGCTTCATCATGAGATTGATCCTCTCTACACCTTGCCCCAATTCTCTTTTTATGTCTACCACTTCTCTTTCTATATCTATCTCATCCATTTTTCTTATTTTCTTGGCCTATTTAGACCTTCTTCTTAGCAAGTTTATCAACCTTGCCTCTTAGACCAATTTTGGGCCTTTACTCTTCTTTGATTCCTATATTAGGATTGTTGAACACACTATCCACTAAGAGGTGGGGTGAATCAGTAGATGAGTTAAAACCTGGTTCTTAAACCTTTTAAACAAGATACTTAAAGTATATGCAAAGTAAAGAACAAAATATAGATCACACACACACACAAGAATGCTTAACACCAAATTTTTATGTGGAAACCCAAAGGGAAAAATCATGATGAGAAAAGCTACTAGAAGCTATTGTTCTAATCCAGCCTAAAAAAAAAAGTCTCACAGACAAACCTCACTAGTTACATTCAAGAGCACCCACTTTAAGGAAGCGTCAAATTCCTAACTAAGCACCAACTTAGTTTTTTTGATGGCACCAACCTATCAGAGAAATGAAGCTACAACTTCAAAATATAGAAGAGATTCAAAATGAATCTTGTTCACTTTTTTCTTACAAGTCTAGTCTATAACTGCACCTTCATTGTGTGTCTTCTTAGCTTCTCTGCCTTTATCTCTTTATGTCTAGATATCTTCTACTTTGACACACCTTTTTTTTTCCCTTTTCACATTGTCTGCATATGTCCTCATTTGAAAATTTTGAGTTAACACTCTAATTATTATCATAGCAGCAGTAGAAAGACAACACTTGTCAAATGATCTATTCATAGCATATATAGTCAGATGCATCTTAGGGTTATCTATCATAAAGTGTTCACACTTTAACTGTACTCAACCGGTTCAAGCTTTTGAACTACATTCAATGCAACTTTGAATTTGTGTCTCGATTCATGCTTTACTCGGTAACATTCAAATTTTCTTTACTCTCTTTGGCATCTAAACTTCTAGCTCACTTAACTGTACCACTTCCTTGATCACTTCTTATCTGTATTCAATGTGACTCTAACTTCATGTCTCGATTCATGCTTCAAATGACAATGTTCAAATTTTTTTTACTGTCTTTGGCATCTACACTTCTACTGCACTTAACTGCATCACTTCCTTAATCACTTATGATTTGCATTCAATGTGGCTCTGACTTCATGTCTCAATTCATGCTTCAAATGGCAACATTCAAATGCCTTTACTATCTTTGGCATCTGCACTTCTACTTAACTGCACTACTTCCTTGATCACTTTGATTGAATTATCTTGAGCTCCATGAAGATTGTATCAAGTTCATCACTAGTTCCAATTGTTCCTTTAAAAATAGTTGGAAGACATTGATTACGATATTTTTCAAATTCTTTTGTCCAACCAAGTTCATGTTCTTTTATTTGTTGCATCTTTCCTTATGATCTTTTGACACTTGTCAAATGCACATGCTCTTAGAGGATCATTTGAGTTTGATTTGAACCATTGGATATAACGCATCGATTAGACATGAGTTGTTGATCTTTTAATGCATCATTAGTTTTAATACATGATTTGCCATTAACCATCAAGCTCCTTTTCTTCCATTTTTACATCTCACTTCTTTCTATATCATGGGTTCGATTCTGCTCCTTTAGATTATCCTCGATATGTTAGGATGTGGAGCTAAAAGATTCAACTGGTGCAAACAGGGAGGAGGTTGCTGAGTTCTAGGGAGACCGGCGTCGGCAGAGTGCAATGCACAAGGCAACCGATGACGACAGGGTGGACAGGAAGGCAACCGACATCGGCAAGAGGTTGGCCGACGTCGGTCACCTCCAGGCAGACAGGGACCGACGTCGGTCGCCTGTGGCAGTTCCAAAACTGCTTGTTCCACGAATAGTTAGTTCGTTGAACTAAGTGTTTGCATGCAAAGGCTATTTTTGGTCTTGAGTTACATGTCTAATTATTGTAATTAGGATAGTCTAATTATTGTATGCATGAGATCTATATAATAGACTCATAGGCTGTAGTGTAAACTTGTGCTAGAGAGTAAGAGAGCAATAAGCTCCTTTTGAGAGAAGAGAGCAATGGTGTGTTCCTCCTAGTGACACAGTACCAAGGTGGGTACTGGTTTGGAGAATCAGTAGGGTTCTTCATATGTGTATGATCTTGGTCAGCAAGGTGTGCATGACTTTCTATAGGAGATCTACAATGGTGAGTAAGGTCTAGTGATTTGCAGGTAGCAGCAGAGAGCAGGAGATCTACTTAAAGTACAATTGTGTGCTTGGTGTACTGGCAGCGTGTTACTGACTGGTTGGAGAGGTGAACATCAATTCTGTATTAGAGTTGATTATTGTGATCGAGAGAGAGAGGGAAGAAGGTCTTGAGGTGTGGCAAGCCTTTGAGGTGGAAGAAGAAGTGGCATCTTCTTTATTGTATAATCTTCTGAGTGATTATTAATACAATTGTGTATTGTCTCTCATATTCCTGTGTTGTTTCATATTTCTAGTTACTTATTGATTCTGGTTAAATTCCGTGTTTAGTTGTTAATACAAGAAGTAGTCATATGTGCTCTTTTGGTGAGCAAGATCCTGACAAGTGGTATCAGAGCATGTTTACTGTTCTAGGTTCCTAACAAGCGGTATCAGAGCCTTGGTTGTAGGTTCAAGAGCTGATACCATAAAGTGGTATAAGAGCTTTTAGTTGGGTTGACTAACAGGTGAATTCAGATCTGGTAGTGTTTGTTGATTACAGGTCACTCACAGGGGTTTTAGATTGAGTGGGAGTATAGCAATGGCAGAAGAAAGTAAGCTATAAATGGAGAAACTGAATAGCATGAATGGTCTGATTGATGGAAAGAAAGAGTAGGGAAATAAAGATTGTTGGTTGGTAGCAGATCAGTAGGGAGGAGCAGATGTTGTAGGAGATGTTGCACAGGGTGTTTTGGATAAAGTAGAATCTTGGTTTACAGATTCTGTTGCCTCTTTCCATGCAGCCCAAAATAGAGCATCTTTTCATAGGTATGTCTTTGGAGACTTTAGAGAGATTTATTTAGGGGTTGGAGAGCCTTGTCAGATTATTGACGAAGGGGAAGTGAAGATGAAATTGTAGACAGATGACACACAGTGGTTGAAGGAAGTCATGCAGGTACCAGTCTTGGAGATGAGTCTAATTTCTTCAAGAAATTTGGGTGATGGGAGATGCACTGTAACTCTCACAGTGGATACACTTGAATTAGATGGTGGTAAGAAAGTAGGTATCCTTTATCTATCTACTTATATTACTGATTCAACTTTTGTTATAGAGATGTGGCTTTGTAGGCTTGGCCACATATGTAGGAGGGGAATGCATGTTCTTAAGCAGAAGACAGATGTTTTTGACAAGCTAAAGAACTGGAAAGCCTTGGTGTTCATGGAGGAGATGACGGATAGAGATTAGGTGAGGAGACTGAATTATTTTGAGTAGAGTTGTGTTTATTTAAATAGGATTTTGATCCATGGAGAGCTCGCGGGTAAAAAGTTATCACTCACAGGCAAACACAGGTACCGACGTCGGTCAGATAGTAATTGATGTCGGCAGTAGGAAGATCGATGTCGATCATGAAGGAACTGATGTTGGTAGAAGGGACACCGGTGTCAGCCATGGAAATTGACATTAGCAGTCAGGGTCAGTGCAGGGAACTGACATCGATCGGGAGCAGACTGGGAGATAGCTGAGATCGGTCACTAGAACGGATAGTGGGTGGACAGCAAGTCTCATATGCTCATATGGAGGTCAGAAAGGGTAAGTGAACCTCATATTCATTGTTCACCTTCTTTATATTGCTTACTAATGGTCAAGAACTAGGAAGATGGAAGAAGCAATGCAGGTAGAATCCAAAAACAGTGGGAGCTTGGCATGGATAAGGAGTGTGAGTCTTTAGAGAAGAACCAAACATGTATTTGTTGGTAGAGTTATCAGCTGGAAGAAAGCACTGGATGAAGGATGGATTCCCAATGTTAAAGAAGAGAGTGGATGGACACAAGAGATAGAAGGCTATGGCATATGGTCTTGAAGAAGCTGCAAGATAGTGGTACAGGTTTGACAGGTGGATGACTAAGCATGGCTTCAGTCAATGTCAGTGTAACTATTGTGGTTTTGACTTACCAGGTGGATGATGGTCGCAAAATTATCTTGTTACTGTATGTGGGTGATTTGCTAGCAGATTTGTACATATAGGGATTTGGTGAGCTAAAGGTAAGGTTAGTTCAGAGGTGTGTCATGAAGAATTTGGAGTAGCGAAATTCTTTGGCATAAGAGACATGAAGATTTTATCTCCAGTGGGAGCTAATGTGAATACGGTGTTGGTAGGGTTCATGATGCAGGATGTAGAATCAAAAAGCACACCAAGGGCTGAACAGTTCAAGCTTAGCTTGAAACAGGGTTTGAAATCACATGAGGTTTAGTGTAGACCTGAGTTTTCCCAAGCAGTGAGAGTTGTCAAAAAGTATGGAGCCAATTCAAGGAAGAGGTACTGAAGGGCAGTTCAGTGGATTCTTACAGGGATCAGCAGTAGGTCGACATGCTATGCAGGGTCAACTTATTTTCTACATAGGTTTGTAGATGTGAATGCGGCAGGTTACTTGGATGACAAAGGCACAAAGGTTAGAGCATCACAGGGTGTGGTGGTTAGTCTTCAGGATTGATCTTGAAGAGGGATACAAGCCAGGGTACAAATTAGATAGTGTACAAATATAGGTACAGTTACAGCTGTTTATCTCCAAGTGGGAGATTGTTAGGATGTGGAGCTAAAAGCTTCAACTAGTACAAACAGGGAGGAAGTTGTTGAGTTCTAGGGAGACCGACGTCGACAGAGTGCAGTGCACAAGGCAACCGACGACGGCAGGGTGGACAGGAAGGCAACCGACATCGGTAAGAGGTCAGCCGACATCGGTCACCTCTAGGCAGACAGGGACCGATGTTGGTCGCCTGTGGCAGTTTCAGAACTGCTTGTTCCACGGATAGTTAGTTTGTTGAACTGAGTGTTTGCATGCAAAGGTTATTTTTGGTCTTGAGTTACGTGTCTAATTATTGTAATTAGGATAGTTTAATTATTGTATGTATGAGATATATATAATAGACTCATAGGCTGTAGTGTAAACTTGTGCTAGAGAGTAAGAGAGCAATAAGCTCCTTCTGAGAGAAGAGAGCAATGGTGTGTTCCTCCTAGTGACACAAAACCAAGGTGGGTACTGGTTTGGAGAATCAACAGGGTTCTTCGTATGTGTATGATCTTGGTCAGCAAGGTGTGCATGACTTTCTATAGGAGATCTACAATGGTGAGTAAGGTCTAGTGATTTATAGGTAGCAGCAAAGAGCAGGAGATCTACTTGGAGTACGGTTGTGTGCTTGGTGTACTGGCAGCGTGTTACTGACTGGTTGGAGAGGTGAACATCAATTCTGTATTGGAGTTGATTATTGTGACCGAGAGAGAGGGGGAAGAAGGTATTGAGGTGTGGCAAGCCTTTGAGGTAGAAGAAGAAGTGGCATCTTCTTTATTGTATATTCTTTTGAGTGATTATTAATACAATTGTGTATTGTCTCTCATATTCCTGTGTTGTTTCATATTTCTAGTTACTTATTGATTCTGGTTAAATTCCGTGTTTAGTTGTTAATACAAGAAGTAGTCATATGTGCTCTTTTGGTGAGCAAGATCCTGACAAGTGGTATCAGAGCATGTTTACTGTTCTAGGTTCCTGACACGATATGCTTGATCTTTATCTTTTGTATTTAGCGTTAAACTTTAGCATGTTGGTGTGATCTCATTTTATTCATCATTCTTATAATGCTTTTACACCATTGATCTTTGTAGAATTACTTGATATTTAACATGCCTTGTCCCTTTGATAATGCCTTAAAAGACTTCCACACTTTCTCTTTGGCAAAGATACAAGTGACCTTTATCTTTAGACAATTTATTGCAGGCTTTTTGTCAAGGGCATTTCAAGACAATTTCTATAGACTTTTTGTCTAGGTTTCTTTCATCCTGAAGTGTCCTCCAATTTCTTTGAAAGAATTCATCATTGGCTTCTAATAGGAGATGTCCTTCAAAAATCTTTTCTTCAGACTTTTTATCCATGTCATTTCTTCATAATTTTTTTCAATGAGGTATTTCTTTGGAATTTTTGTCCGCAAGGCTTTTCTTCAGGCTTTTTGTCTATATGCCATTACTTCAGACTTTTTGTTTGCGTCATTTATTTATACTTTTTGTCTATGAGGTAGTACTTCAAAAATTTTGTCTGCAAGGCTTTTCTTTAGGATTTTTGTTTGTAGGCCATTACTTTGGAATTTTTGTCTGCGTCATTTATTCAAACTTTTTGTCTATGAAGCATTTCTTCAAAAAAATTATCCGTAAGGCATTTCTTTAGACTTTTTGTCTGCAAGACATTACTTTAGACTTTTTATCCATGTCATTTCTTTGGCTTTTCTATAAGTGTCCACATGCCCTTTGCAACGTTTAAAAGATACCCTTCAGACTTTTTACAATCTACCCTTTGGCTTTTTTGCAAGTGTTTGCATGCCCTTTGCAATGTTTATAAGATACCCTTTAGACTTTTTGTAATCTACCCTTCAAATTTTTTGCAAGTGTCAACATGCCCTTTACAACATTCAAAAGATATCCTTTAGACTTTTTGAAAAGGTTTACTTGCCCTTTGAAACATTCAAAAGATACCCTCCAGACTTTTTGCAATGGTCCACTTGTCCTTTGGACTGTTTGAAAAGGTCCACTTGCCTTTGAGGGACTTGAAATTTTTTTCAAAAGAGTTGTCCTTGGCATTCTTTCTGAAAGAATTCCTCTGAAGGAATTCTTCAAGACTATTTCGGGTTTTCCATTCTTCTTAACTTATCTTGATTGCCTCTTCTAAGTAAGAGAACTTCAAAAACGTGATTTACTCCACAAGTCTACTCAACTCAACCTTTGGCATTAATGCATGATCAGTTTCAATCTAAATGACATCAAGGACATTGACCTTTGACATCAATGAAAATTCCATGCTACCCTAGATGGAAATGATAATTGTTCAGTCCTTAGACTGATTTTTGTATCATGATATCAAAGCTGGCAACTATCTCCTTGCTCAAATTTCCAGCAATCTCTTCTTAACCTCCTTGAATCTCTTTTGGAGCCTTCTTTCTTCCTCTTTTCTCTTGGAGCTTTAATGCTCTCCTTTTCTCTCTCTCTTTTCTAGTCTTTTTCTTGACTAGATTATTCTCCTTCTCAAAAGAATTTGGGGATTTCTCTCTTCTATTTATCACTTTTATCCTTCTATATGATGACCTCAAAGGATTAGACCTGCAACTCCTCTTCTCCTTCAATACCCTACAAGGTTACTTCTCATGCATAGCTCATGGCACTATGCATTTATCTCACATCAATAATTTATAAAAAAATCAAAATAAAATATTACCCAAGATTACTTTGCCTTGCTATGATACTAATTGATGCAGAGGTATGTGTTGACCAAATTTTGGTCCTACAGGCCAAAAATTGGCCTTCTTTTTCTTTCCTTGCTGTCTTGATTAGTTAGTCTCTAATGTCTTCACCTTATTGCAATTGTCATTTTTTCCCTTTATAATAGGCATGTTCTATGAAAGAGTTGAGTGATTTGAGTTGTGTAGGTTTTTGGGTTGATCTGGGGATTATTTCACTTTAGAAAATTACCTTGGACAAGCCTTTTTTGGCAAAAGAATGGGCCAATTTCAAAGGAATGCAAGTCTTCTACAAAAAAATCTGAAGGTCAAGTGCCCTTACGAAGGGTAGGAAAGTGACAAATGGGACCATTCAAGCAAGCTTTGAAGGACAACTTTGGACCCAAGACACCCTTGCAGAGGGTAGAGAACACATTTGGAAGAGAACAAGGTCGAAAGCCAAAATGGAAGTTCTTTCAGAAAAGTGACAAGGCAAAACCAAGGATTTCTTTGGACTTTTTTCTGAAGAAAATCCATGTAGAAGACAAAGGTAAATTCCTTTAGACAAAATGCTTGAAGGAATTCCTTTGAACAAAATGCCCAAAGGAATTCCTTCAAACTTTTGTTTGAATAAATTTACAAAGAGAAGGCCGAGACATTGAAGGCACATTTCCTTTGGGAAAAATGTCTGAAGGAATTCCTTCAGACATTTTGTCTGAGGAAATTTGAAAGACAACAGGACCTGAAGGAACTCAAAATGGTAGGTGCCCTTGTAGAGGGCTCTCGGCTATCGAAAGGACCTTCTCCTCTTCTCTGAAGGGTCACCTTCCCATCAAGAAGGTTTATTTTGTAAAAAGCTGAAAGAATTACTAAAGATGATGACGGGCCTGAGAACGTCAACTTTATCATGGTGAACTAGTAATTGGAGGTTCAAATGTCTGGTGACATGCCCACAAACATCAAATTCAAGATAGTGAAATAGACAGTTTTCAACTAGTGACAGGCTCACAGACGTTAATTTTGATGGGATGCTTTAGCCATTGAAGAGAAGCCAAAGAATAAGTTCTTTCGAACAAGCATATAAAAGATTTCTTTTGGACATTTTACTTGAAAGAACTCATAAGTGCAGGTCTGAAGGAATTCAGAGGCATAAAGCCAAAAGAATAGACTCAATGACCCACTAGGAAAGGAGCTAGGAGGAGACGAAAGATAGCCCTGAGAGCCAAATTGCTAGAAAAAGACAAGAAGTAGCGCAGGAATGAATAGAGCAATCCAAGTGGCATAGGAGGCATTAGCAAGAGAAGTTATTGCTGTAGATGAAATAGTCTCCACCAAGTAGTCATAAAAAAGAATGTAAGCATTCAATAGAGTAGTCTATTTTTATTCATTTAGCATTAATGAGTAGACAGTTGCATAAGTTTCGTAGAGAGGCAACATTGTCATTTAGAAAACAAAGTGACCCATGCTTTAGCAGGAACATTTAAGACAATTTGAGTAGCAAAGTCAATACCTGTGACATCTACAACATGGTTCTTTCAGGCCATTTATGGAAGGATGATACCAGCATGAGTGGATTCCTCTTTCCTAGGTGTTTAATATAGTATGGTCTGCCTATTCTTTGGGGGACCAATAGTCTTTCTCTTAATGCTATATATTGTAACCTCTCAGCTTGAAAAGGATATCTCTCACTTGTGTAAGGTAAACCCCTGCCAAAATTTTACCTTGTTAATCAAAAGAACATGTTTTACCTCTATCTGATATGTTATACTTTTAAATATGTATGTGTATCAACTCTGTGTTTAGTCATTTCATCTTGATGTTTTCATAGATCAACACCAACGTATCTAGTATATCCAAGACCATTTCTACAGGTTAATAGGAAGTGCCCAAGTTGGAGCATAGAGATAGAAGAGCAATTATCTGACAGGTTGCTTCTGGAGCACCTATGGTAAGCTCTTTTTCGTTGTATCTCCATTAAGCCCCTTGTTAAAGTACCCATGTAGTGTAGTCTTTTGCTCAGATGAAGTGTCTATTTCACTCTTTTGGTGTAAAGTGTTGATATAAGCTGAGTAGATCATATCATTTAGTGCATCACCATTTTAGATAGGTTCTGCTTTTGTTATATCTTTTTCTCTTTTCACCCCCCCCCCATTATTAATATAAGTAGTTAAGGACCTCAAAGATGCATCATGGGGAGCTAGCCCATATCTAGAGATTCATTCCTTAAATTTTCCAAACAGACAACAAGAGGAATATCTCCATTGTGCCGCGTGGAAGAGAGAAGCTGAGCCTTCTTTCTAAGGGTGCAATCCACAACATCAATAGTTTTTAGCACACCTAGTGGGACCATTTTTTCGTGCTCTGAGAAGTTTCAATATTAGTGCTGGTCTTGTTACTACAGGAGTGAGCAAACAAACCTAGCATCTGGTGACTCCATTTTTAAGAACTCATTCTCTGGTCAGCGATCATCCTGGCATCCCATGCCTAAGGTCACCATAAGATCTTCTACCAAGGGTGTCTGTTTTGAATTCATTGAGTTGCCCTTAAACTCAACAATGTGGCTAAGGTTTGCAAGGACTCATCCCTATACAACAAATCATTTTCCTAGACCTGCCATAAAATATACTTACATAAGAAGACCCTGATTAAACCTTGTCATTGCCATGGCTTTACCTTTTGTAGCCTTCCATGGTCAAAGCCCTTCAAACCTCCTGTAGTATGACCCAATCCTAGGGACAAACCTTAATAATGTTCCTCCTTTTAATGGAGGGGGCCTATTACTTCTATTGAGCATATCAAAAATATCACCAACCTTAGTAACATTCATAATGTTACTGAAGAGAACATAGCCATCAGGTTACTAGCATTGTCTTTTAAGGGTAAAGTTTTGAACTGGTATGGGAACTTGCCTATGAATTCAATTGGCTCATGGAATGAATTAGGCACCCTCTTAACAAATATATTCAGGGAGAAGAGTGACCATATCTCTCTTGTTAAGTAATTGACCATGATGAAAAGAGCTCCACATGAATTTATGCAAGATTTTAATATCAAGTTCCAAAAAACATGGGATAAAATTCCCATTTTAGTGAGGTTGACTCCAAGCTATGCTTTCTTTTACTACTTAAAGGCTTTGAATAGTGACATTGTTGTCATGATTTAGTCCATGGGAGGACAAGTGTTAACTGCTACCTATGAAATAGCCATAGCCACCACAAATTGTTTAGTGCAAGCAGGAAAGATAGCCCCTAGACCTCATATGCTACTCTTTCTTGAATTACCACCCCTAATTTAGACAGTTGCACCCAGCTTGGCTCTTTTGCCTGGTGTAGAAAAGTTGACTGCTACATCACCAAATGACCTCCATGAAGTTAAGAGCTTATTACAAAGTGTTACCAATGAATTAGTGGTTCTTAAGAGGTAACAAGCTCAAAGTTATCAGCCAAACTAAGGATACCAATAGTTCAGACAAATGAATAGACCTCCTTTCTAAAATTATAACCAAGGATAGGGTCAGATTACCCAAGCTATACCATCTCAAGGTTATAATCTAGGTGCCCTTTCATCATCTAAAGCTCTTGTTCCCACTCAAAATAATTTGGTACAGGAACAACCTAATTGCCTACCCTGGGGTATGGTCAAGAATAGGTTGCTTATACTAATGAGTTGCCAAATCAATATATGAACATACAAGACAATCAAACAACCCAATTCCTAGATTCTAAGGTGTTAGTACAACCTGGGATGGATAATAGGTAGGTTCAGTCTGATTCCACTCTTATGAACCACCTAGAAGGAGAATTCTATGCAGTCAATTATGTGGGGAGTACAAATAACTAGGGTGATTATGTTGTAGCCAATATTAGATCTAAAGAAAGAGCTATGGAGGAAGCTCAGATAGCTACTCAAGCATCTGTAACATCTTTTTCATCACCAGTGAACTAAAAGTTTCCAGATTATAAGCTGCTAGTTGTAACCTCAACTCCTCAACTTGCACCTCAGGATATAAATGCCCCCAAAGAAAATTCAAAAGGGAGTAACCCGGTGGACCAAATGAAGAAGCTGCACATGAATATCTCATTATGGGATTATTTAGCAATGTTGAGACAAAAGGATATACTCCAGAAGGAATTGCATGGGTTGAATGAACAAGCTATCCCAAAAAAGGCTGACAATGTGTTGATTATGAATGGGCACCCTTCCATGGTAGGTCAAACAAATAAGCATGAAAAGGTTCCTCCTTTCTATCTATCCTTAGTCATCATAGATTTCTTGGGTCACAATTGCATTATTGACAGTGGGGCAAGCACCTCAGTAATGCCCAAATGCATAGCAGATAAGCTATGACTCAAATATGAGGAAATGACCAAGGGAGTCTTGTAGTTAGATGGATTACCATCTAAAAACATTAGGAGTGGTAAGAGGCTTGAATCTAATGCTTCACACCTGTCCAACCTTCTCCATTATCCATGACATGGTAGTGGTAGATGTTCCTCCCTACTTTGCTCTCTACTTATCCAAGGATTTCACATCTAAAATAGGTGGGTACTTAGAAGCAAACTAGTCTTACATGGTTTTTAGAACCAAATATGAAACTAAAGTGAATATTGAGTCAGAGCCCATCCATAAAGATCATTTAGAGCCATACTCACTCAAGGTGGCAAATGTCATCTACGCCATCATTGATGAAGAAGAATTCTTAATAGACCAATCTCCACCCTCTTCCCTTGAAGGAGTTGCTGACCTGCTCTTAGATGAATGGGGAAGTGAAAATTTTGAATATGACCCATATAAGTTCATTGAAGAGGCAGGTCTTGAATTTTATTGCATGTATGAATAAGGTACTTTCGTGCTAAATTTGATGAAAGCAAACCAAGAGAGGTCAGGTTTATGGCAACTCTTCTTTGATGGCTCAAAAAGCAAATTGGGAGCTGGTGATGGAGTAATGTTAATTTCACCCTCAAAGGAGAAATAATTCTCAACTTTCAAGTTCAAATTCTCCTGTACTTGAAATGTTGCATAATATGAGTCTCTCATTCATGGTTTAGAGTGGGCAAGGAAAAGAGGAATAAAAGAATTGCAAGTTTTTGGAGATAGTGAGTTAATTGTAAACTGGGTAAGAGCTTGAAACTTGACCAAGAATTCCTTGCTTAAGTCTTACAATCACAGCGTGTGGGACCTAGTAGAGAGTTTTCTTGCTTTCAACATTATTTCCATTCCAAGAGAGCAAAATAAGCAAGTAGACAGACTAGTAGTAGTTGCTGCTCAGTGTGACATTCCCAAAAAAATAGGTCAGGATAGTAGTCCACATCATTTAAAAGTGGTAATAAGACCTTCTGTACCTGATAACATCACCAATTGGTAGGTGTTTGATAGTGATCAGTAGATAGCACTCTTATTGCAAGATGAGGCTGAGTTTACTTCTAACAATCAATCCAAGCTATAACAGCAATATGATGGCCAGATTGTTCAGTTGAAGAACAACAAACTTCCTAAAGGTTTGGTCACTCTCAAAAGCATCTTCAATGAGGATGACCAACTAAAAATTAACAAAGCAAGCATCATAACCAAGAAATAAAATTATGAAAGAGTCAGAATATTCAAGAACAGGTTGCTTTCACTTGGGAAGGTATGTACAAATGATGAAAGGCATTCTTTCATTTTGTTATGCCAAGAATTTGTTAATGTTTTTGCTTTGGAATATAGCAACTTGAAGGGTTTTGACCCAGGATTGGCCCAACACACCATTTAATTTGAGGAAGGTGCTATACCCATCAAACAAAAACAAAGGCCTATCAATCTAAAGATTGAGCCTCTCATGCAGAAGGAACTCACCATGCTGATTGAGTCCATAATTATTTTTCCTATAAAACACTTTTCTTGGCTGGCTAATGTAGTCCCTGTTAGAAAAAAGAATGGGGAGATCAAACTATGTGTAGATTTTAGAGACTTTAATAGAGTCTCATTAAAAGATCACTATCCCCTCCCAAGTATGGAGCAGATCCTTCAAATGGTGACAGGTAGTGAACGTTTCTTCCACCTGGATGGGTATTCAGGGTACAATCAGATTTTAGTGTAAGATTGTGATCAGTACAAGACAACCTTCACTACCAAGTGGGGATATTTTGCCTACAAGAAGACGCCCATCAGACTATCAAATGTTGGAGCCATGTTTTAGTGAGCCATGGACATGGCTTTCTAGGGTCTGATAAATAATATTATACTGGTCTATCTTGATGATGTGACAATTTTCTATAAGGATTCAAGACAACATCTGAAACACCTAAGGCAAATCTTTGAGAGGTGTAGAGAGTTTGTTATCTCTCTCAACCCAAAGAAATGTGTGTTCATTGTCCATGAAGGCAAACTCCTTGGTCATGTTGTTTCGAAAAGGGACTTGACCATTGATCCAAAAAGAGTACGTGCCATCCTACCACTGTCCTTACCTAAGCACAAGAAAGGTCTGCAAAGCTTCTTTGGCAGAATAAATTTTATTAGGAGATTTATCCCTAATTTTACTGAGATAGTCAAGCCACTAACTTCCATGTTAAAGAAGGATGAGAAGCATGCATGGACAACACAAAGGAAAGATAGTTTTGAAGGGATTAAACAAGTTATTTCCCAAGCTCCCACCTTGATCAGTCCTAACTTCTCTAAGGACTTCAACCTTTACACCTTTAGAAATGAAGAGGTAATCTCTGCCATGCTCACTCAAGCAAACGATGAAAACCTTGAATAGCCTCTCACATTCTTTAGCCAAGGTCTAAAAGGTTTTGAAATTAGGTACACATATTTTGAAAAGCAAGCACTTGTAGTTATATGAAGCCTGAAGAAATTTAGATATATGTTGTCAAACAACAAGGTTCATATCATGGTACCACATCCTAGTGTCAAAGATTTCTTGATTAGTTGCGATTTAAATGAAAAGAGAGCAGGATGGATCACCAAAGTAATGGAATATGATGTGGATATCAAAACCACTAAGTTGTTAAGGGGAAGAGGGATGTGTGAACACCTCACTATAGACCTTAAACAATAGAAAGAGGGCATTTTGCTACTCTATGATGAAGCTGTAGCAAAGGAACCTACAGTCATAAAGGATTGGGCACAAGACATGACTCATTTCCTTCTCACTGGTGAGAGCCCACAGGGCCTTGATAGGACTAAGAGGACGTATTTCAGACTCCAATCACTTCCTTATGTCCTAGTTGATGGGGTTCTATTTAGAAAGGTTTTTTTAAGGGTATTCTTGAGATCCATAGACTCAAATTAAGTCAATAGGGTACTATCTAAATTTCATGATGGGCCAATTGGTGGCCACTTCACTCCTAAACCTTAAGTTGTAAGGATTATGAGGGCTAGTTAATTTTTTCCCACTTTATTTAGAGATACTCATGCCTAGATACGTAAGTGCCAGAAATGTGCACTATTTGATGGAAAGTAATGGTTGGTTGTAATTCCTCTGCAACCTATTCAAGTAGATCAGTCGTTCATGCAATGGGGCATAGACTTCATAATAATGATCAACCCTCCTTCTAGTGCTAGCCACAAGTGGGTCTTGACTGCTACAGATTACTTCATGAGATGGGTATAAGCTATTTCTCTAAAGGAAGCCAATGAAAGTGCAGTTCTAGACTTTTATGAAGGCTTAGTGATAAGATTTAGAGTCCTAACTACTATCATCTTAGATAATGTGTTGGCTTTCTTGGGAACTAAAAAAATAAAGTGGGCATTAAGATACGACATCTACCTTAGTACTTCTTCCAATTACTATCCATAAGGAAATGGACTAGCTGAGTCTATCAATAAGAATCTGATTAGGATCATTAGAAGGACAATGGAGGAAAATCAGAGAACTTGGCATGCCAAGCTAAAAATAGCCCTATGGGCAGATAGGGTTACTTCAAAAAGCATAATTGGTAATTCACCACACACTTGTGTATGGAAGGGAAGCTAGACTTCCTATTTCTCTTAAATTTCTAGCCTTGGATCTTGCCCACTAGCTACAATTGGAAGAAAACAACAGCATCAAGGTCAAATTTTATGAATTAATGGAGCTTCAGGAGACAAGAGACCAAGCCATGGTTTCCATGACCAACCGTCAATATCAAATGAATAATTATTTTGATAAGAAATCCTCATCAAAAGGCTTTTTAGAAGGTGACATTGTCTTGAAATGGGATTAAGACCGAGATAAACCTGGAAAGCACACGAAGCTCGATGCCTTATGGAGTGGTCCATATGTCATCACTCAATGCAAGCAATATAATGCATTCCAACTCTCTAAGTTGGATGGTGGAGAAATGCATATCCCAGTTAATGGGATATATCTTAAGCATTGTCACTGAGCCTTCTCTTGTTGTGTACATATTTTCTCTATTTTTTCCCTATTTTCCTAAGTGATTTTATGCATGTTTGTAGTTTTTTATCCTTATGTGTGTTTTGTTTACCGTTTGGGGTGAAAGCTTCATGTTGATTCTTAAGTTTTTCAAGGTTATTGTCAGCCTTTGAGACTGTATTCTGACTTCATGCCCAATGGACTTGTAAGCCACTAGTTCTCTTAAGGATAACAAGCATGCTTCCCCTGTGAATCACCAAATATGTTGACCAAATTTTGGTCCTATAGGCCAAAAATTAACCTTCCTTTTCTTTCCTTGTCCTAATTAGTCAGTCTCTAATGTCTTCACCTTATTGTAATTATCATTTTTTCCCTTTAAAATAGGCTTTTTCTATGAAAGAGCTAAGTGATTTGAGTCGTGTAGATTTTCAGGTTGATCTAGGGCCTATTTCACTTCAACAAATTACCTTGGACAAGCCTTTTTTGACAAAGGAATGGGCCAGTTTCAAAGGAATGCAAGTCTTCTACAAAAAACTCTGAAGGTCAAGTACCCTTGCGGAGGGCAAGAAAGTGACAAATGGGACCATTCAAGCAAGCTCTGAAGGACAACTTTGGACCCAACCCAAGACGCCTTTGAAGAGGGCATAGAACACATTTGAAAGAGATCAAGGCCAAAATCCAAAAGTAAAGTTCCTTAAAAAAAGTGACAAGGCAAAACCAAGGATTTCTTTGGACTTTTTGTCCGAAGAAAATCCATGTAGAAGACAAAGGTCAAAAACCAAAGGTAAATTCCTTCGGACAAAATGCCCGAAGGAATTCCTTCAGACTTTTGTCTAAATAAATTTACAAAAAAGAAGGCCGAGACATTGAAGGCACATTTCCTTTGGGAAAAATGTCTGAAGGAATTCCTTTGAACATTTTTTTTAAGGAAATTTGAAAGACAATGGGACCCGAAGGAACCCCAAATGGCAGGTGCCCTTGCGGAGGGCTCTTAGTGATCAAAAGGACCTTCTCCTCTTTTTTGAAGGGTCACCTTCCTTTCAAGAAGGTTTATTTTGCAAAAAATTGAAGGAATTACTAAAGATGATGATGGGCCCAAGAACGTCAACTGTAGCATGGTGAACTAGCTGTTGGAGGTTCAAATGTCTAGTGACGTGCCTGTGAATGTCAAATTCAAGATAGTGAAATAGCCATTGGTTTCCAAATGGTGACAGGCCTGTAGACATCAATTTTGATGGGATGCATTAGCCATTGAAGAGAAGCCAAAGAAAAAGTTCTTTCAGACAAGTGGCCAAAATATTTCTTTCAGATATTTTTCCCAAAAGAACTCATAAGCACATGTTTGAAGGAATTCTAATGCATAAGGCTAAAAGAATAGACTCAGTGACCCATTAGGAAAGGAGCCAGGAGGAGATGAGATAGCCCTGAGAGCCAAGTTGCCAGAAAAAGATAAGAAGTAGCGTAGGAATGAATTGTTAAGTTGTGGAGCTAAAAGCTTCACTGATGCAAATGGAGGAGGTTGTTGAGTGTCAGAGAAACTAACGTCGGTCTGATCAACTGACATCGGTCATATTCAGCGATGTAGTAATTGACACCGGTTATGGGTTAGACGCCATCAGTCAAATAGAAACCGATGTCAGCAACTTGTGTGTGTGTGTTTGCATGCGTTTCCAGAACTGGTCTAATTTTAGATGAACAGTCAGTTTGCATGTAAAAGACTAATTTTAGTCTTGAGTCTGTGTTTCTAATTATTGTAATTAGGAATTCTAATTATTGTTTGTATGGGATCTATTTAAGAGACCCATGGGGCTGTATTGTAATCAAGGACTAAGGACAAGGAGGAGATCCTTCCAATTGTAAGATCAGTTGATCTGCAAGTAGCAAGATCAGGGGAGATCTACATGGTAAGTAAGATCAGTTGATTTGTAGGTGTGCAAGATCAAAGGAGATCTACTTGGAGTACTTTGAGTACTTGGTGGACTAGAAGTAGGCAACAACGGTTGAGTTGATTGTCACTTACTGGTGGAGGGAACAACTCAGTTATTGAGTTGTGGTTGTAATTGGTTGAGAGAGAGAACTCTTGAGGGAGAATTAATGTACACCCAAGAGGTGTGGGAAGAGTGTGATTTTTTCATTGTATTTCCTTCTAGTAGAGTGTTAATACAAGATTGTATTGTCTCTCATATTCTGTGTTGTTTCTAAATTCTAGTTACATATTACTTCTGGTTTAATTCCATGTTCAGTTGCTTAATACAAAGGTAATCAATTGTGCTCTTAATCCTAACAATTGGTATCAGAGCTTGGTTAGGTACACTAACAGGTGGTCAGAGCGTGTTAAGTGTTTTTTGATTATAGGTCACTCACAGGGGTTTCTGTTTGAGTGGGAGTAAAGCAATGGCAGAAGAAAGTATGCTGAGAATGGAAAAATTCAATGGCAAGAATTATCAATTATGGAGGATGCAGATAGAGGATTATCTATATCAGAAAGATCTATACTTACCGTTGGGTGGGAGTAAGTCCACATGTATGCTAGATGAAGAATGGAAGGTTCTTGACAGAAAGGCTCTAGGAGCTATAAGGCTGACATTGGAAGCTTCTATGGTTTCCAACTTATCTCAGGCAAGGATAATGGTAGAGTTAATGGAATCTTTGGCAAATTTATATGAAAAGCCCTTAGCTTTGAATAAGGTATTTCTTATGAAGTAATTATTTAATTTGCAAATGCTGGAAGGTGGATCGGTATATAGTCATCTTAGTGATTTCCATGGTTTGGTAAACCAGTTAAATTCAGTCAAAATAGTTTTTGATGATGAAATTAAGGCTCTCTTAATCTTATGCTCTTTACCTAAAAGTTGGGATAGCTTGGTAATGGCAGTTAGTAATACTGCATCTGCTTCAAATATCTTGAAAGTTGATGATGTTGTTAGTGTAACCTTGAATGAAGAAATTCACAGGAAAAGCACAAGTGAGACATCAGGTAATGCTTTAAGTGTTGAAAGTAGGGGATGGCAAAGAGAGAAGAGCAAGTAAGAGAAATCAAGGTCAAAGATAGGCAGTGGATCCAAATCTAGGTATGGCAGTATAATCTACTGGAATTGTGGAAAGAAAGGACATGCAAAGAAAGATTATTGGTTGAAAGAAGATCAACATGAAGGTAATGAAGAAGCAAAAGATGCAGGTATTGTTGCACAAGATGCTCTCATATTTTCTTTGGATAGTCAGGTAGAATCATGGGTTTTAGATTCTGGTGCTTCTTTCCATGCAACCCCAAATAGGAAATTTTTTCATGATTATGTCCATGGAGACTTGGAAAAGTTCATTTAGGGGATGGTAAGCCTTGTCAAATTATTGGCAAAGGGAAAGTGCAGCTGAAATTGCAGACAGGCAACATATGGGTGTTGAAGGATGTCATGCATGTTCCCATCCTGAAGAGGAGTCTAATTTTTGTAGGAAAGTTGGGTGATGAGGGTTGCACAGTAACTCTCATAGCAGAATCTTAGAAAGTTTCCAAGGGTGCACTTGTTTTAGCAAGAGGTAAGAAAGTAGGTACGCTTTATCTATCTACTTGTATTACTGATTCTCCTTCTGTTTTATCTACTTCAGATGTAGATGCAAAGATGTGGCTCTATAGGCTTGGTCACATGAGTGAGAAGGGAATGCATGTTCATAAGTCAAATGATAAGAACTAGAAAGCCTTGGTTTTAAAGGAGAAGATGATGAATAGAGATCAACTCAAGAGGCTAAATAATTCTGAGCAGGGCAGTTTGGACAAGGTTATGATCTAAAGTGAGCTTGTAGGTAAAAATCATCACTCACAGGAAAACACAGTTACCGACATTGGTCAGGTGAGAACTGACATCGAACAAGCAGGAATCGACATCGATCATGTGCAGACTAGAGTCGATGATGTTGGGCAGGTGGACACCAATGTCGGTTAGGGAACCGACATCGGCGATCAGGAGGAATTGACATTGGTTGGGTGTAGACTGAGGTCAGCCAGGGGTGACCGAGATCGGTCACTATCAGAATGAATTTTGGGCAGATAGCAAGCTGTCAAGGAGTCTCAAACGCCCATGAGGAGGATTGAAAGGGTAAGTAAGCCTCAAATTCATTATTCCCCTTTTTTACACTACTTATTGCTCACTGATGGTCAAGAACTAAGAAGTTTTAAAGAGGCAATGCAGGTAGAATCTAGAAAATAGTGGGAGCATGGCATGAATTAGGAAATTGATTCCTTGGAAAAGAATCAAATGGAAAATTTGGTAGAGTTTTCAGCTAGGAAGAAAGCACTGATAGATGAATGGATTCCCAGGTTAAAGAAAGGAGAGAATGGATAGGTGAGACAGAAGGCCAGGTTATATGGTCTTGAGTAGGCTGCAAGACAATGGTGTTTAAGGTTTGACAGGTGTATGACAAAGCATGGCTTTAGTCAATGTCAATGTGACCATTGTGTTTATTTTACCAGGTTGGATAATATTAGCTACATTATCCTGTTATTGTATGTAGTGTATATGCTTGTTGCAGGGTCACACATGCAAGAGATTGCTGAGCTAAAGGTAAAGTTAGTTCAGAGGTTTGCCATGAAGGATTTGGAAGTAGCAAAGAAATTCTTTGGCATGAGTATTTCTAGAGACAGGGAAAGTCATAGGTTGATTTTGTCTCTAGAGGATTATGTGAATAAGGTAGTGGAGAGGTTCAATATGCAGGATACAGAACTAGTTAGCACACCTATGGTTGGACAGTTCACAGAATAGTGTCTTGAATCACATGATGAGGTTGAGTACATGTGTACTAGACCTGATATTACCCAAGTAGTGGGAGTTGTCAGCAAGTTTATGGCCAATCCGAGAAAGGAGCACTAGAAATTAGTTCAGTGGATTCTCAGGTATCTGAGAGGGACCAGTAGCAGGTATACATGCTATGCAGGGTCAAACACTTCTCTACATGGGTATGTAGATTCGGATATGGCAGGTTACTTAGATGATAGGAGAAGCACCACAAGATGTGTGGTGGTTGGTCTTCGAGACTAAACTTGAAGAGGGATAAAAGCCAGGAAACAAAATTAGATGATGTACAGGTACAGGTACAGGTGCAGTTATTTATCTCCAAGTGGGAGATTGTTAAGTTGTGGAGCTAAAAGATTCATTGTTGAAAATGGAGGAGGTAGCTGAGTGTCAGAGCAATCGACGTCAGTCTAATCAACTTACGTCAGTAATATTTAGCTATGCAATAACTGACATCGGTTATGGGTCAGTCGACATCGATCAGACAGGAACTGACGTCGACAACTTGTGTGTGTGTGCATTTGCATGCGTTTCCAAAACTGGTCTAACTTTAGATGAACAGTCAGTTTGCATGTAAAAGACTAATTTTAGTCTTGAGTCTGCGTTTCTAATTATTTTAATTAGGAAGTCTAATTATTGTTTGTATGGGATCTATTTAAGAGACCCATGGGGATGTATTGTAATCAAGGACTAAGGACAAGGAAGAGATCCTTCCAATTGTAAGATCAGTTGATCTGCATGTAGCAAGATCAGGGGAGATCTACATGGTAAGTAAGATTAGTTGATTTGCAGGTGTGCAAGATCAAAGGAAATCTACTTGGAGTACTTTGAGTACTTGGTGGACTGGAAGTAGGCAACAATGATTGAGTTGATTGTCACTTACTGGTGGAGGGAACAACTCGGTTATTGAGTTGTGGTTGTAATTGGTTGAGAGAGAGAACTCTTGAGGGAGAATTACTGTACGCCTAAGAGGTGTGGGAAGAGTGTGATTTCTTCATTGTATTTCCTTCTGGTAGAGTGTTAATACAAGATTGTATTGTCTCTCATATTCTGTGCTATTTCTAAATTTTAGTTACATATTACTTCTGGTTTGATTCCGTGTTTAGTTGTTTAATACAAAGGCAATCAATTGTGCTCTTAATCCTAACATGAATATAGCAGTCCAGGTGGCACTGGAGGCATCAGCAAGAGAAGTTATTGCTACAGATGAAATAGTTTCCACCAAGCAGTCATCAAAGGGAATCCAAGCATTCAATATAGTGGCCCATTTTTCTTCATTTAGCATTAATGAGTAGACATTTGTGTAAGTTTCATAGAGAGGTGGCCTTGTCATTCAGAAAACAAAGTGACCCATGCTTTAGTAGGAATATTTAAGATAGTTTGAGTAGTAAAGTCAATACCTGTGACATCTATAACATGGTTCTTTCAGGCCATTTATGGAAGGATGATACCGGCATGAGCATATTCCTCTTTCCTAGGTGTTTAATACAATATGGGCTGCCTATTCTTCGGGGGACCAATAGTCTTTCTCTTAATGCTATATATTATAATCTCTCAGCTTGAAAAGGATATCTCTCACTTGTGTAAGGTGAAACCCTGCCAAAATTTTACCTTGTTAATCAAAAGAACATGTTTTACCTCTATTTGATATGTTATACTTTTGAATATGTCTATGTATCAAATCTATATTTAGTCATTTCATCTTGATATTTTCATAGATCGACACCAGCATATCTAGTATATCCAAGACCATTTTTGCAAGTTAATATGAAGTGCCCAAGTTGGAGCATAGAGATAGAAGAGAAATTATTTGACAGTGTGCTTCTAGTGCACCTATGATAGGTTCTTTTTCCTTGTATCTCCATTAAGCCCCTTGTTAAAGCACCCATGTAGTCTAGTCTTTTGCTTAGATGAAGTGTTTGTTTCACTCTTTTGGTGTAAAGTGTTGATATAAGCTGAGTAGATCAGATCATTTTGTGCATCACCATTTTAGATAGGTTCTACTTTTGTTATATATTTCTCTCTTTTCACCCCCCCATTATTAATAGTAGTAGTTAAGGACCTCAAAGATGCATCATGGGGAGCTAGCCCATATCTAGAGATTCATTCCTCAAATTTGCCAAACCCACAGCAAGAGGAATGTCTCCATTGTGCCACGTGGAAGAGAGAAGTTGAGCCTTCTTTTTAATGGTGTAATCCACAATGCCAATAGTATGGGGATAAGTCTTCATAAACATCACCATTTGATGCTAAACCCAACTAGTCACAATGTACTTGATGATTTGATCTTTAAAATTTTGTCTCTATTTCAAATCTTTATCTTCTTTGATGAGGTCTAAATAGTCCCTTTGCATATGTACCTATGTCTTTTAATCTTCAAATCACTTCAATGATGCCCATAACCTATCTCAAATGATTTACAACTCATATTTTATCTTAGTCAATTCATGTTCTTCTCAAACTACTCTTCAAACTCTTAGTAGCTTTCACTAGATAACCTCCCATTAGTTTTCAAGGGTCAAATCTTGTTTTATGCTTAAATGACTTTAATTTTTTTAATCTAGATAGTCTTTAGTGGTCTTATCACAATTGTATTGATCCTTATTAAGGCTTAGTCACATTGTTCCACCTCCTTTGTTCCACAAGATCACAATGCTCTACTTATGCTTATAGCCTTATTTTTAGGTTTTTCCTTTGGTTTGTCAAATACATGAACTATTTGAGGATGTGAGACCATATATATCTACCCCTTATCCATATACCCCTTCTTACAATTTTTTTTGGATTAACTTTGCCTGTAGATCCCCTTTTTTAATACTAGACCTCATCCTTTAGGCCTAATTTAGCCCTATTTCAACTCAGTTGTAGAAATCCATACATTTACATACTCTTTCACTCCAAAACGACTTCAATCTTCTCAGGCATGCTTAGGTGAACAAAATGACAAGGTTTAGTAAATTTTTAATTGTGGAATATCTTTTTATAGGCAAAACCCTAATTCTAGGGTTTCCACAACTTGCACAGGGTTTCCAAGGACCAAAATACCTTCATTGGGATTGTTTTAATCTCATGTAACCCTTCCAATAGGTTTTATAACTTGTCTCATTCCTTAAAGGCTTAGAAATCACAAAATATAGTTGATTGAGTCTTCTTTTTGTTAACTGTGTACCATTTGACCCATCTTTAATACTTTCGATGCCTTTTATAACTTATCCTGACCAACATTGAGATCTTACAAAATACCTTCAAGTTATTCCTTCACTATTTCAATGTCATTATTCTTCCCAATGACCATTTCCATTTTCCTTGACTATAGACTGTGAAAATAGGGACAAAACTATCTAGACTATGTCCAAATTTAAAGGGGTCTGTGTTCAATTAATAAATCTTAAGATTGTCTCAAGGGTGAAGATTGATGTCTACCATATTAAACATACCAATGCCTTGAATATACAATTATAACCAGTTAACCTTACAATATTCTTGTGTTTCTTGACACTAAGCATACAAAATAAGGGTCTAAATTATCTCTCACACATAGGGTATACAGAGCGTGTTATTGTCTAAAAATTGATTGACTTTGCAAGGTGATATCTTCACTCTCTTACCGGATCTTTCCCTTATATTTCTTGTAACAATAATTCATTAATCCCATGGTCTTCCTTATCCAAATGAATGATCTTTCATAATATGCTAACATAGGGTTTGGTGACTATGCACATAGGGTCATGCTTGTAATTTCTTGTGGAGGGTTTGTATAACAACTTCTATTTTTAGTCATGTAAACAACCAAATATAATATTCTTCCTATCAATTATCCCTACATATAGGTCATCACTTATGTTTCAACCAAAACTATTTATACAACTGTATACCTTACTATCATGATCATGTGTAAGGTTCTTTAAACAATAATGTCCTTACTTGAGATGTCAATATTCAAGAATATGAGATCAATCCTCATAATATACATATAGCCTAGGACTCTTCAAAAAGTCATAACAAATGTTGACTCCTCTTGGGTACTTTGAATCAATTACCCCAAAACTCCTTATCAATTGTAACATGTAGTTCTCACTCAAACCTACAATTTAATACAAGTATTAAACTATTCATAACCCCAAGGGCCTATCAAAGGAAACATAGAATTAAAAAAAAACCACAACCATTTCAAGGAACATAAATCATTTCTTTATTGTTCAATCTTTATTTTTCTTGATTACAAAATAGTCTACTCAAGCTCCATCAACTTCATGAGAGGTTCATCAAATTTTGTGACATTGTTTCCTATTCCCCCTTCTTGGAGCTTCTCCAACCTCTCTCTCTCTCTCTCTCATATTATCTATGCCATCTCCCTTCCAAATGACTTCCTTGTCATTTTCAACATAGTATTCCAAGTTGTTACAATAACTTACTTTTTCATAACTAACCCTCAACGTAGAAGGGTAACATACATTTGTTCATATGACTTGATTTAGGCCCTGTACATGAAATACATCAAAAACTCTTCCTTATGACTTAAATGAACCTCCTAAACCAAATTTTCTCAATCAAAAACTTCAACATACAAAATGACCATCTTAGACTCTATTACAATATTTGAATTTTCAAATTCTTATTTTTGGAGGGAAAATTCCTAGAAGTCCTATAACACATCCTAAGGGACCCCAATGGATTCTAAGACCACAAATGGACCTAATAAGGTCCCTAAAACACATTTACATCAATTTTTGACCAAAACTGACCTCCTATAGACTAAAACACAAAAATGACGTTTGCTTGCCTTGATGCTCCTGCATCAAAGACCCTCCTACTCAATGCATATACAACCTTGTTGCTTTGCCCTTGTTTATGCTTGATGGTGAAGGTGACATTTTGCATGTACTCCACCCATTTCATATGTTTTTGGTTTAGTTTGGGATGATTAGAGATGAAATAAAGTGTATGATTATCTGTGTACATAATGAACTCCTTTGGCATGAGATAATGCCTCCACTTCTTTAATGTTTGCACCATTACATAAAACTCCAAGTTATAGGATGAGTATTTCTTCTTTGCATCATTCAAATTCTCATTGAAATAAGATGTAAGTTTACCCTCTTGGCTTAGTACATCCCCTATTTCCACTCCACTTGCATCACATTCTATTTAAAATAACTAACTGAAGTTTAGGAATGCTAGTATTGGCTGCTCCATGATCCTTTGCTTCAAGTATTGGAAGCTTTTCTCTACTTTCTCATTCCACACAAACTTTTTCTTGTCTCCATTGGTGGTGTCTATGATAGTATCACATATTCCACTAAAATTACTAATAAACTTCCTATAAAAGCTTGTAAGACCATGAAAAATTCTCACCTCTCCTATTGTACTTATATTGAATGTTGGCCACTCCATGATTGCCTTCACCTTGTTCTTATCCATCTTCAGCATGCCTTGTGATATGACAAAGCCAAGTTACAATAGCTCTAACTTCATGAAATCACACTTCTTGAGGTTGATCAACAACCTTTCTTCTTGCAGCTTCTTCATGGCTAACTCCAAATGGTGAAGATGTTCCTCTTTGATATGGTTGTAGATTAGTATGCCTTCTAAATACACCAATAAAAACTTGCCTATGAAAGACTTGAGAACTTCATTCATTAATTTCATAAAATTACTTAGTGCATTGGTCAAACCAAATGGCATGACCAACCACTCATACAAACCTTAATTTTTCTTGAAAGCAGTCTTCCACTCATCACCTTACCTAATTCTAAAATGTATTACCAATTCTTGAGATCAATATTTGAAAAATAGTTTTCTCCACTCAATAAATCCATCAAATCTTCTATCCTAGGAAATGAAAATCTATATCTTATTGTGATCTTGTTTGTGGCCCTGAAATCAATACATATCCTCCACTCACCCTCCTTCTTTGGCACCAACACTATAGGCATTGCACAAAGAATAAGGCTTTATTTGATCAAACCTTTGTCAAGCAACTCTTGCACTTGTCTTTTGCTCTCAACATTTTATTTATGAGTCATTTTATAGGCTGCCTTGTTAGGTAGACTTTCTCTAGTTACAAAGTCTATATGATGTGTTATGTTCCTTATAGGTGGTAGTGTGTTGGGAAGCTCATCAAAAACTATCTATGCATATTTATTAAAAATATATTGGATATCTATGGGCAGATCATTTATTTTTATGGATGTTATAATAGTCCTAGGTTTGAGTACTAATGCAAATCCTAACTCTTCTTCATTCATGGCACTCAAAAATTCTTTATCACTTACCAACATCATGTGTGAGCCAACTTGTTGATCACTCTCCTTATCCTTCATGGGAATCAAGGTATGATTGATTTCATCTTTGACCAAGGTGTACATATTCCTTCTTCCATCATGAGTGGTTTTCTTATCATATTTCCAAGGCCTCCCAAGAAGTACATGACAAACATCTATTGGGATGACATCATAAAGCACCTTGTCCTTATACCTTCCAACTTGGAACTCTACCCAAATTTACTCACTTACCAAGACTTGTTGACCCTTATTCAACCATGAGACCTTGTATAGTGTGGGGTGAAGTAGTTTCTTCAATCCAATATTATTAACCATTTCCACATAAACTAGATTATTTGTGTTTCCTAAATCTATGATAATTTTGCAACACTTACCTTGGCATTTGCAGGAAGTTCTAAAAAGAGTCTTCCTTTGTGGTGGCTCCTTCTCCTTATCTGGCTTGATAAAAACCCTTCTCATAAGAAATGATTCTCCAACTTTATAGGCTCTTCCATAAGTGATGGAGACCAAACACTCTCTTCCTCAACTTCTTATGCAATCTAGTTTTTCCCTTCAGTTATTGGGCTCCCTACTAGTTGCTCATCTGGGAACTCCCATGATGTATGGCCAAAATATTTATTGCACTTGAAACATATCCATATAAATACACTTGATCCTCTACCCCTTGATGCATATCCACCTTTGTTATAAGGTCTCTTGCCTCTAAAACCACCTCTTGAACTAGAGGGCTGCTCTTGTGAAATACTGGACTCTCCTTGATTTTTTATTTGTGAGTATCCTCTACCCCCTTGTTGTCCTCTACCTATGAAAATTCTGCCCCTTCCTATATTATTTTGATTTTTCTTTCTATTCAATTTGTCTTCAACCTTCAATACCAACTAGTGACATTCTTCAAGAGTTTTAGGACCAGCTAGACTCAACTTATCATATAAGTTGTACCTCATTCCATTGAGATACCTTGAAACATTTTCATTTTCATCTTCCATATGACCTGATATAATACTCAATTTATAAAAATATTTAGTGTACTCTCTCACTCCCATCTCATTTTGCTTCAAGTTTTGGAACCTCTTGTATAAATTAGTGATGTAGTCACTAGGCAAGAATTTACTCTTCAACTTTACCACCATCCTATTCCAAAAACTTATCTTGGCCTTCCATTTATTCCTTCTCTCATCTTGAACATAATCCCACCATAGGGATGCATGACCCTTCAACTTAGTTCTAATAAACTTCACCTGTTACTCTTCTAGGACATCTTCAAAATCAAAGTATTTGTCTAACTCCCCTATCTAGTCAAGGAGTTATTCCCTATTAAGGCTACCTACATATATTAGAAGATAAAATTTGGGCTTAGATCCCTACCCTTTCACCACCTTCATTAGTATCTCAAATTTCTTCTCCTTAATCTCTCTTTCTCCTTCATCTTCCAATTCTAGTGCCTGGGGTTCATCTTCCTCTTGGTCAATCAAATCACCTATGACCACTCCTATTCTTTGGTTAGACTCCACTGCTATGATCCTAGCATCAAAATTAACCCTAAGGTTCCTCAACTCTTGCAAGATTACATCCCTCATATGTAAGGCTTGTTATCTCTCACCTGATGTATTCCTTCTTGGTGGCATATTGACTCTTGCTTAGGGAATTTATCAAAAAAGTATTGGCTTCTCTCTCTTCCAATGAATCTCCTCTCTCCCACTTGATTCTAGGTGTCCTAACCTATCTCTAATACTAAAAATTATGTGGAGCAACCTTAGGATAAGTCTTAACTCTGCCTTACCAACTTTCCTAGGCCTTTAGACCACTCTAGTAGCCTTTTTATATATTTTTCCTTTTAGGGAAAATTAAAAGTGATCAAGAGAATATAAGGGTATATATAGATACCATCTATTGAGTTATACTTTATTATCAATTTTTAGGGTCAAACTCTGATTTTAAACCACCTTTATACCACTAGACCTTCCCAATTAGGCTTATTTTTGCCCAAACACAACACAGTCTAGTATAAACTATACACTAATGACCGTATAGGTATAAAAGTTTTTTATTCACTTAAAACATCCAAAATCACAAAATAGTACAAAATTTGGGATCATTTGGATGGTTATAACTCTAGTTATGACCAAAACACTAGTTTAGGGCTTTGTATCCCTTGTTCAGGCCTGAGATCACTAATAATTGTTTTGTGAGAGTTTCAAACACTTTATTATCACTTTTAAAGGTTTCAAACCTCTATCCTAACCAAAAAAAACTTATCCAACCAATTTTTTGTCATTTTCCTCTCTCTGCTCCACTTTTCTAACTCAATTTCTCTTGACTGTGTAGGTTTTGGTAGGCTTCTATAGGTCTATGTTCAATTTGAGACAACCAAACATAATTCCAAGAAATATAAACATTAAATTAACCTTTAGAAACAAGATGAGAACTTTAAAAAACCTTCAATCATTATTGAAATGTATTTATAATGTCATTTTATTCACCAAAATAAAATACACAATCTGTAAGTAATGCAATAACACAAGAACAGGGGTCTATGTGAATAAAATTAGTGGTTCTTACTTCATTTATCGAAACCTAGGCCTTCACAACATTCATCAATATACTTATCTAAAAAATCACATATTTTATATGGCATATAACTTTTGCAACTACTTAGAGGGACCTTACTAATGATCACAAGGTAAGTTAGAAGCAAGTAACTTGAACCAAAGTTGGATTCTGTACATGTGAATCCCCTATACCCTTGATATGGATTCAAAGGGTCACTATAGGTGTTAAAAACATGTTTACAATCTATAATAATCCATTTAATTACCCTTGAAACATTAAACATATGCAAACTATTCAATTTTTTGAATAAGAAGTTTTGGTGGGAAAACCAATAATTTGAAATTCTAACTATCTAGGAGCAATTCTAAACTACCAAATTTAAATCTAAGGATGGTGGAGGAATTTCAAGGCCATATAAACCATATCTAAACCAAAATTCATGTAAACAAACCAAAATTGAAACAAAAATCATCCTATGAGTGATGGCCCTACATCATTATGCTTCAACTACACCCCTTGGGTTCTTGGATATCAGAGGATTAAATCCCTTTGGTTTCTTAAGGGAAATCTCATCCATAGGTTTTATTTGCATGTTAGAGAATTGTTTAGAATTCTAGTATTTATTTTGGTATGTGTAGTGCATGTTTGTGAAGAATGGAATAGTAATTTGTCAAGTGTGTGTTTTTGATTTCATAGTTATGTGTTGTGAGCCTTTAAACATAGATTTCAGAGTGTGGTGCCATAGTTTTCAAAGTATGATATTTGATTTACTAATTTCATGTGTGGTTTTATGACAATATATGTAAGTACTCTTCATAAAAATCATATCAAGTATTGTTTCCTTCCATGCATGTTCATTTTGAGAGGTTTCAAGATCTTATAGTGAAAAATCTACATTATTTACTGTGTAGAGTAATATAAAAAAAGTGTACATGTTATATAAAGTGTGTGAATGTGCCATGCATGTGTGTGTTCATTGGTTAAAAAATTTCAAATTTCCCATATTTTTAGAGAAAATTTTTACTGGGGATATTACATGGAGTTCATCCCATCCACTTTACATCGATGTGTAAAATTCATACATGATGGGACTTTATTGATGATGTTTTTTGATGATAAACCCTTCAAAATCTACAAAATGATATATTATGATAAAGTGAGCATTCCTAATATAGTACCACCTACATAATTTATTCTTCTTAATAATATCCAAACTTATGAGGTGGGCGAATCAAGTACAATGGATCCATTATCTCCAAAAATAAATAAGGCACAAAACATTGAATTTCACATATAAGCACCTCAAAAAAAACCCAATACCAAAACTGCCAATGATACAAAAATCATAAGCACATCCAATATTTGAGCTTCTTTTATTGGTCAACATTGAGCATAAGATGACCATGTTATAAATTATTATGATAGTGATGATGATATGGCCCATGATATGACAAATGAGACATTGTGAAATCTTACTTTTGATCAACTTAAGAAAATATTTCATAACCTATTTGAACCTAAAAGTCTCGATACATATAATCTAAACTCACCTATAGAGGATACAAAACCAAATCAAGATAATGGAAAATAAAATTGGTAGATGAACATGTAAACACTTATTATTCCATACACCCCTCTTAGATTTACACATTAAGCCAACCAAACAAGGGTCAAATGTAGATACATCATTGAAATAATGTGGAGGTTTCTCATAAGATTCCATAACAAATTTTATAGATCATAATAAATCAAAATACTATAGATACAATACTTTCCATGTTACATGAACATAACATGATATATTTACCTTCTAACAGACACAGATCGAGTAGTAGAATTATTCCTAAGCAAGGGTTACCATATTTTAAATATCATCGGATAAATGGACATAATATAAGTCACTATCAAACATTGTAAAACCAAATTTGGAAATATATAAAATTAGGGTCACACACAAATTGTGCCCAAGAAGAGAAAAAGACAAGCCACTTTCAAAGATTCACATGAAAGCCATCCTACAAAGTGACAAAGGCACAAAGATCTAAATATTACTACTAATAATTATGGAGTATATTATAAAATCTCAAATTTGATAGGAACCATTGAAATACAATGTGTAACACTACATTCCTTCAACAGTTGGGACACAATATAACTGCTTTAACATACTCTCTACTAATGCTAAAATATTTGGGGTACATCAATTTACTAGTAGCATGTGGACCACATGTGATCTCCATGATCATATGGATATTAGATCAAGATCCACATTTGACATTTAAATTTGGACAACATTGGTTCAATGATTAGAATGTAACAATAAATAATTTAGATATGTGTATCACCTTTACTTTTAGGGATAAGGAGATTTTATTACACCATGATGGATATGACGATCCTTCCCCACCGATGGATACTAGAATAACATTACACAAAAACATTGAAGAGGTATCCATGCATCGATAGAAACCAAGAATCAAACATGACTCAGGCGATCCTACATCTTTTGATGATGAAGACTTCCTTGATTAGTCCTCTCAAATATTTAAAAAATACACCAATTTTTTTTTATGAAACTAAAAATATTTTTAGAATTTACATATGCTATTATGCCCTCATCATGTATGTTGTTGGTTTCATGTTGGTAGATGGCATATCAATATTTACTAGATACACATGTTTCACACATATTTTAAGTGTGATTCAAGCATACACAGATACATGATCTATGCACTTTTAGATGTTGTGCCTTCCCTCTAGTCATGTCACAAAGGCATTAGGGACATCCACCTTTATGATCATGATTCATCTAGATTATATCTAACTATGGTCACTTTATATTATCATGTTTAAGCTTATCTATGTAATTACACATGCCTTTATCCATGATTATATCTTTTGCAATGTAATTGATATACTATGTACTTAAAATTATTTGCTGCCATATATATTATTTGCTAACACATATATCTAGGGACTAGTATGATATCTTATGTTGGTTGCTTATGCTTTCATTTATGCACTTCTTTGAGTGTCTTACCTTGTTATTATCTTGATTGTTTGAGCATTTGAATATGATCCATTGTTTATAGCCCCTATGCCTTTGTTTTCCTCTTTGACATTTGAATATGTCACTGCTTGTTGTATATTGGCATTTGAATGTGTCATTTATTGCTTTGTGGACATTTGAATAAGTCATGTCCCTTCGATTGTGTAGCATTTGAACACACCCCTTGTTTTAGGTCTCCTTTGACCATTGTATTTTGACTCAATTTTGAGTGTTCTTTTGTGTGTAATTGAATACTTTTTGAGCTTATATTGTTACTATCTAGATGTTACCATGATCTACATCATGAATTTTAGGACTTGGTATGATCACATTATTCATGCTTCAATGATATATCTACCTAGACATGTTACTTCTATATGCTCCATGGTACTTTCATAGATTACATGGTTATCTTATCCTTTTAAGGTAATGTAACTACCAATTTTTAATTCACTCACCTTAAAGGGGGCATATCAGTGAAAGCATGCCATAGACACATGACTTTTACATTACTTCACAAATTTATTTTATAATGGGGGCATGTTTTGAAAACATGTTCTCCACACTTATTTAGTATTTAGCATACCTAGATTACAGTGGGGGCATGTTGTGGAAACATGTCCTCCACATTGGTACTTATATTAGTTTTTATATTTCTCCCTATATAGTGGGAACATGGTTTGGAAGCATGTTCTCCACACTTACATAGTTTTGAATTGGATAGATTGCACAATTATATGATTCAAATACATATTTATGGTAGAATTTTATACATTATTACCATTGTTATACACAATTTCAGCATGAGACATATATAAGATGCATATGTTATGAAATGTGTACTTAATATTATAAAATCAAATAAATTTCAGATTTCAAACACTTTCAAGGACTATTGCCACCTACTAGGTTGGACTTTTATGGATTGTATTGAGTCAATCTACTGCAGTAGTTGGTTCACTTTTTAGTATGGTTGAGGTGATTAAATCACTCAAATTTTCCAAGTTTATAGGTTGGAATTGATTACATCATTCAACCTCATCAATTTCATAATGTGAGTTGACTTGGTTCACAGACACATCACCAGGTTATAAATATGATTGGTTGCATAGTTGACCTAATCTCAATTATCAAGTGGAAACTCATCTTTTCTTCAAGGTTTGGGACATGCACCCTCTGATCTCTCTATTTATTTAGATATATGCACTTTTTATATTTATATTTTTACTAATCTCAGTTTTAGTGATTCATAATGATATATCTTTCAAATGAAATTTACAAAAGGCAAGATGGTTACATCGATACATAGGTGTACCCCTCCAAAACCTTCCTCTCTTTCAATTTCAATCATTTCAAAGCTTTTAATTTCATATTATATGCAATGATTATATAATGTAACATGCTCTTGGGCCAGTCACTAGTAAAACACTCAAGTTGAACTTAAAAAAAGATAAGGTATGTTATACACACCCAAGTACGCATTCTATTTCCTTTAAACTAGCAATTTTATTTCTAGATTAAAGGAAAGAAAATGTAAACAGTAATTATAAATTATATATCACCTCAATCTTGTACACTTGATAAATACATATCATGGATGTATCTTAGCTTCTAGACTTTTCTTGATGCCAAAAAGCTTTCATACACTATTTTTTTGTGCCTAATTGCCTATCCCTTAGTCTGACCAATGTTATTCTAATGACTCAAACCTTTTATCTTGCCCAAAATGTTATAAACTTGCTCATCTTCCATCTTTGCAAGTTTTGGACCTGCACCTATTTTGCAAATACCTGGATGCTTGCATCCTAGTCAGATGTGTATGTCAATGCAAGTGTCATACCCTAATGCAAGTGTCTAGTACCTTAAAATCATCCAAGTTTTAAATGAAACATATACTTAAGGTTAGCCTAAGTGCTTTAATGTGAGATATTTTTCAATAGGATTGGTATAAATATAAGATTAACCCTTATTCATTTCTCACCCAGAAACTTCTTACCTACTCACAAGGTAACTTACCAAAAACAATCTATCAAACACTCAAGTGAGCAAAGCTTCTTTAGTTTCTATTATTTCCATATCAGTCATAGGGATTTTTAAGCATAAAATATACTGAGGGGAGGGGGTGAATTAGTATATTAAATATCATTTACTTAATCTAATTTCTTTTCTTTAACCACTTAATCACACATTCAAGTTATGCAATAAAACTAAAACAATAATATGCACCACACAAGAGAGAGAGAGAGAGACACCAAATTTTTATGTGAAAATCCAAAGTGGAAAAAGCCACAAAGAACAATCTCAAGTATATGAATGAGTACCAACTCAAATTACATAGTTCGCAAGCACCAACTTGCAGGAGCACCAACCTCTTTACTGAGCACCAACATAATAACTATTTGTGAGCACCAACCCACAGGAGCACCAACCCCTCTTATGTATAAAACACAACTATCTCTCAATGTTGCTTACTCAACAAATGATAGAACTCTACAATATCTCTTATTTTTCTCTCCTCTTAAACAAATACAAAGCATGCACTCTCTTACATATTACAAATGGCTTCTCAAGCCTTTATTTATAGCTTTTCAAATGACCTTTGGCATTCACCCTTTATGACCCTTCAATCCTCATGGAAAATATCATCAAACTTGCATGACCTTTCGTATCCTTGCATTCAAAAAGTCACATGGTGTCTCTTCATAAACAAATGTGTCAATTTCTCTTTTGTCTTTATCTTGGTGACTTTTTGTATTCCTCAGTGTCCTTTCATAGAAAAATGTGTCATACCCTCTTTTGTCTTCATGCTGACTCTTGAAATTCTTCAAGATGACTCTTCATGAGAAAATGCATCCCATTCCTCTTTTGTCTTTACCCCATGACTCTTTGACTTCTCCATGGGCCCTCTTTTGACTTATATGCAACCAAAAATATATTTGTTAATATTAAATAAATATTAACACACATTAGCCAAGATATGAATATTAAAAACACCATTAAATGCAATGGAGCCTTTATCATCAATACTATACTTTTGACATCAATGACAATATTTCCAACAATCTCCCCCTTTGTCATTGATGGTAACTTCAAACTGAAACTACTACATCCTGAAACCTATACATATTACCATCTAAAAAATATACATTAACTCCCCCTTATTGTAACAACCTGTACCTATTCTTCATACCTATTTTGGACCTATACCTATTTCTTTTCTTCTTCCCCTTTGACATCAATGACAAAGGGCCTATCTTGAAGCTAACACTTATCTCCCCCTCAACTTATGTTGATCATCGATGGTAGGAAGTAAAAAAAATTACTCCTAATTTCTCCCATAGATACTCAAATGTGTCTTTTGATAGTGCCTTTATGAAAATATTTACAATCTGCTCTGTAGTACTGATATATTCTATCTTAACCTATTGATCTACAACTTGTTCTCTCAAGAAGTGATATCTGATGGGAATGTGTTTTATTCTTGAATGCATCACTGGATTCTTTGAAATATTAATAACACTTATGTTGTCACAAAAAATAGAAATAGGTTAATCATATTTTACCTTGATATCTTCCAAAGTTTGCTTCATCCAAAGCACTTGAGTACAGCACAATACTGCTACAATATATTCTACTTCAGCTGTAGAAAGTGATATTGAATTCTACTTTTTGCTTAGCCATGATACTAAGCTATCATCGAGAAAGAAAGCTCCTCTACTTGTACTCTTTCTATCATCCAAGCAATCTGCCCAATATAAATCTATATAAGCAACCAAAATAAAATCTTTATCTATGGAATACCATAATCCAATATCCCCTTGATATATCTAAATATTCTCTTCACCAACTGAACATCACTATATTTTAGCGTTGATTTATATTTTACAACCATACCTACTACATGCATGATGTCTAGCCTCAACGCTGTCAAATATAAAAGACTACTAATCATAGATCTATATAAAGATTGATCTGCAACAGGGAAATATTCATCCTTGCTCACCTTATTTCCTATACACATTGGTGTGCCAACTAGTGCACAATCCTCAAAACTAATTTTTTTCAACATTTTTTTAGCATATTATATTTGAAATATGAAAATTCCTTTATCTGATTAGAATATTTTCAATCTTAAGAAAAATGACAATTCTCCAAGCATAGGCATCTTAAATTCTTTTTGCATATTATTAGATAATTCTTTTGTCATTTTTTTCAATGTTTCCTCCAAAAATGATGTCATCAACATATACCACAACAATCAATGGATGCTCACCTTCTATTTTGATGTAGAGATTATTGTCAGTGAATTCTCTCTTGAAACCTTGATCCTGTAGGTACCTATCAAGTCTTGCATACCAAGCTCTGGGAGCTTCTTTCAATCTATACAATGCTTTCTTCAATCTACATACATGGCTACTAATATTTAAAAAAATAAATCTCTCAAGCTACTCAATGTAGACCTCTTCTTCTAGATTCTCATTTATGAAGGTAGATTAGACATCCATCTGAAACACTTTAAAATTTTTAAACATTGTATATGCAAGAAACATTCTAATAGCTTCTAGCCTTGTCACTGATGCAAAAGTTTCTTCAAAATCTATTCCCTCAATCTGAGCATATCTTTTATATACTAATATTTCTTTATTCCTGGTCACTTCTCTATTTTCATTCAACTTATTTCTATAAACCCATTTTGTTTCTATCACATTGTAATTTTTGGGTCTAGACACTAATTTCCAAGTATCATTCTTTTCTATCTGGTTTAATTCTTCATCCATTGTCTTAACCCAATGCTTATCATGTCTAGCTTCTGAAAAAGTTAGGCTGAATTCTAGATAACAAAGAGAAATTAACTTGCTTATATTCACTTACCATCATTCTTCAGGTGTGAATTCCTTCATTTATGTCCTTGATGATGTCACTTTAATTATGATTTCTTTGAACATATTTAGATAGGGTTTTGGTGTCTTTTTTCTCCTCATCTTCATCTGATTCTTCAAAATCTTTCTCTTCAATGATTTCAAGAATATCTATTGGATCACTAATTCTTTGTGTTCCTTCTTTTATCCTGACACTTGCACTTTCAACTATTTTTTTTAGTTTTTTGTTATAACATTTATAAGCTTTAATTTTACAAGAATAACCAAGAAATATACCTTCATTTGCTCTAGATTCAAACTTACCTAGTTTTTCATTAGTTCTCTTTATGAAGCATCTATTGCCAAAAACTCTAAAATAATTAACTGTTGTTGGTTTGTATTTTCATATCTCATACGGAGTCTTATCACTGTTGACTCTTAATAATGTTCTATTCTGAATATGCATTGCTGTAGAAACTACTTCTCTCCAATATTTATCTGGTATCTTGGATTCATTTAACATTATCCTTGACATCTTCTGAACTATTTTATTTCTCCATTCAACTACTTAATTTTATTGTAGAGTTCTGACTATTGAATAATATCTCTTTATTTCATGGTCTTTATAAAATTCAATAAACTGATTTGACATGAATTCTCTTCCTCGATCTGATCTTAAGCACTTAATCTTCAAACCAGTTTCATTCTCTACTAATGAATTGAATACTTTGAAATATCTGAAAGCTTCTAATTTTTTTTAAAAAACATTACCCAAGTCATAAATGAAAAATCATCAATAAGCAACATTCACTTTGAGTTCTCATAGGTCCACATAAATCAATGTGAATAAACTCTATCATCTGAGTGGTCGAGTACTCTTTTGTTTTGAACCACCTTCTGGCATGCTTCCCATACTGACAAGGTTCACAAAGTGTGTTGGATGGCTTTGTAATCTTTGAAATATTTTTGACTGCTTGCTTCTTGCTGATGTTGACAAGATTACCAAAATTTATGTGTCCCATTTTTTTGTACCATAGCCAACTTTCTTCAATCTGACTCAAACAACATCTTTAACCTTCGATGTCTAATAACATATATAAATTATTGCATGTTCTCTGAGTATCTGTAACCAACACATCTAATTTTTTTTCTTAATTTCACAACCTTCTGCATAAATTTTTAGTGTGTATCCCTAATCACATATTTGACTTACACTCAAAAGATTATGCTTAAGACCACCTACATACAAATTATTTTCAATTTTAGTTCTACCATTATCCAAACTTAGTGTACCTTTTTTGATAATTTTAGCAGTAGTATTATCTCTAAATTTCATTGTACCACCATTGATCTTCTTCAAGGTTATGAACTTACTCTTGTCTCTTGTCATGTGCCTCGAATATCCATTATCAATGAACCATGGCTTTTATTCATTTCTTTAATGCAAAGCTATATGTACCAACATATATTTTTCAAGTTGTTTCTTCTACCATGAACCTATCTGAACTTTTTTTTTGATGAATGGAGCCTTCAAAATCTAGTCTTTTTTTACTGACTCAAACATGCTTCATAGTACTAAGATGTCTCTAAATTTGTTGCACTTGTAACATATTATGGCCTCTTCATCAAACCCTGATAGAGGAGCAAAAGAGTTGTGGCTTCTACTTGACTCTACATGACTTTTCTTCTCTTTATTTTTGAAATTGTTATCCCTTATTTGATATTCTATTTTTTTATGACTATATCTATTACAATAAAAATAGTAACCATAAAAATAAAACTTATTTGTGTATCTCTGACTTGATTGCCTTTTGTAGCTCTGTTCCTTTCAACCTTCTTTCTTTGAGATATCCTCTATATTCTTAACTTCTTCCCTTTTTATTTCTTCTTTTGTAAGATCCTCAACATAACTCTTTCTTTTTTTTGTGTTAACCTTGTTTGTGAAAGTAGTGACCTCTCCTTTATTTTTTTCAAATCTGATACCTATCTTTTCTGACATTGATTTTTGATTTTCTAATATCTTATTCAACATATTAGTTTTATTCTCAAATTTTGAATCATTGGCTGCTCTATCATTGATTGCTTTATTTGTTTTCTCAAGATTTGATTTTAAAGAAGCAATTTTAATAACACATCTTTCACATTTTCACTTACTTTTTACAACTATACTGTTAGATATTTTTCATTCTTCTTGGTTTCTTCAAAGTGTGCTTATAGATCTTCAATTATTTCTTTCGACTCTTTTTTATTTTTCTTGATCTAGAGCTTTAATTTTCAATTCTTCTTCACAAGAGCTTTTAACTCTTCTAAGGCACAAATGAGTTCTCTTTCTAGATTCACTTTGGCTTCATCATGTTCTTTTTCTTGATCATCTATACTTTTACTTGTGGAGGCATCTTCATGTATGGCCATGAATCGAATCTCTTCTTCTTCTGAATCACTGACTCCAGTAACTTTGACTGAGCTAAGATCTTTAGAATACAAACTCTTCTTCTCAAATCCTTTCTTAAATTTTCTTTTAAAATTCTTCTTATATGTAGACTTTCCTTCTTCATTATCACCATTACCCTTATCTAGGCACTTAGTTGCAAAATATCCAAACTTTCCACAATTAAAATATTTAAAAAATAATTATCTTTGATATTTAATTTTGCCTTTTTTTGATTTACGAATGAATAGAGCTCTGTTGTCATCTTCATCATCGCTAGAACTGTCACTTGATTCTTGAATCTTAGCCTTCTCTTTCTTTGATGTCTTGAAAGCAAATTCTCTCTTTGAGGGTTTCTCTTATTCGGTATGCATCTCATATGTCGTAAGAATATCATGTAGCTCATCCATCTTTAGCTTGGCTAAATTCTTCATCTCTTAAATTGTTAAATTTTTGCATCATATCTCAATGGTAGAGATCTCAAAACTTTTTGTACCACAATTGATTCTTCTAAATTTTTTTCAAGACCTTGAATCTAATTAACTATTTGATCAACCTGCAAAAGATAACTTGCTATATTTTCTTTCTCTTCTATCTTTAAACTCTCAAACTATCTTCTAAAAGTCTGAAGCTTAATTTGTTGAACCTTTATATCACCTTTGTAAATATTCTCAAATTTTACCCAAGTTTCATGAGCAAATTTACATTACATAACTTTAACAAATTCTGATTCACTTAAACTATATAAAATAATATTTAAAAATTTAACATTATTTTCACTTGATTTATTTTATGTCAGAGTAGTTACAAGTGTTTGTGGCTCTTCATATTCCTCCACCAATGCTTGCCAAATGTCAAATCCAAGGGCCATCAAATAAGTTCTCATTCTTATGCTCTAAAAAGTATAATTTGTCCCATCAAACAAAGGTGCCTTATTTATAGAAAAACTTTCATGTGATCCAGCCATCATGCTTTCTCCGATCTACCTTCAAATTATAAAATGTTTTCAAAAAATAACTTGCTTTGATACCACTTTTTAAGCATGAAATATACTGAGAGGGGGGTGAATCAGTATATTATATATCTTTTACTTAATCTGATTTCTTTTTTTTAACCACTTAATCACACATTCAAGATATGTAATAAAAATGAAACAATAATATGCACCACACAAGAGAGAGAGAGAGAGAGAGAGAGAGAGAGACCAGATTTTTACGTGAAAACCTAAAGTAAAAAAAACTACAGAGAATAATCTCAAGTATATGTATGAGCACCAACTCAAATTATGAAGTTTGCAAGCACCAACTTGCAAGAGCACCAACCTCTTTGCCAAGCACCAACACAATAACTATTTTTGAGCACCAACCTACAAGAGCACCAATTCCTTGCAAATATTTGTGAGCACCAACCCCTCTTGTGTATAAAACACAACTATCTCTCAATGTTACTTACTCAACAAATGATAGATGTCTACAATATCTTTTATTTTTATCTCTTCTAAAATAAATACAAAGCATGCACTCTCTTGCATATTACAAATGGCTTCTCAAGCCTTTATTTATAGTTTTCCAAATGACCTTTGACATTTACCCTTTATGACCCTTCAATCCTCATGGAAAATGGTGCCAAACTTGTTTGACCCTTTATATCCTTGCATTTAAAAAGTCACATGGTGACTCTTCATAAGAAAATATGTTCTTTCCTCTTTATATTGATGAATTTTTGTATTCTTCAAAGTATCCCGTCATAGAAAAATGCATCATACCCTCTTTTATCTTCACATAGTACCTCTTGATATTCCTCAAGATGACTTTTCATGAGAAAATATGTCTCATTCCTCTTTTCTCTTTACCCTGTGACTCTTTGACTTCTCCATGGGCCCTCTTTTGACTTATATGCAACCAAAAATATATTCATTAATATTAAATAAATATTAAAAAAAATTAGCCTAGATATGAATATAAAAAACACCATTAAATGTAATGGGGCCTTTATCACTAATACTTGACCTTTGACATATGTGACAATATTTCCAACATGGATAACACATATACAAGTCTGAAGTATTGGAGGAACAACCTAAGGGATATATTTCAAAATAAGAATCTAGGTCATTGTTGTACTTAATTATCAAACATTGAATGATTCACACATAAACTAACACATAGGAGAGAACTACATAAGTTTGAGGCCCTCTTTTGAGTATTGGCTGTGTAGGCAATGTTTATTGACACATAGGTCTTTGGGATAGCTCGATACCATGTGCCCACTAAACCATTTTTTCCATAGCCACTATGAATATGAAGAACTAGGGTTTTACTCTTTGACAAGGAGCCACAATCCATGACCCATATTTGAATGCACCAAAGTGAAGGTGACACAGAACATAAAAATATCTATGTGGTCTCAATCCATTTCAAAATATATACATACTAAACACATGCACCCAAGTCAGATAGTAATGTTGATGCAATTGTCCCAAGTTGATGTAAGTATCTGAGGTTATAGAGGTCAAATGTTCATAATCAAGTGACTATTCTGGAATCTACATCTAGTCTGTTTTATGCCCATTCTAGATCTAGAATTGTATCATCATAAGAATAAGCTAAGTATCTTATTTTTATTATTATATCTAACATATTTTTACTTTCTATTTTTAGCATATCTCAACATAATAAATTTAGTATAAGTTTATCTAAGTTTTGTAATTAATTGACCTACTTTAGATATAGTCTACCATCCTTGTGCCCTGGGTTATTTCTTCCCCCTTTAACCCTAGATTCTTTGATCTATATTTTAGACTTAAACACAAACCCATTTATGTGCAAACAAAATTTAGGAATATAAGATGAATACAAAAATCAACAATACCCTCCTAAGCCTCCTAACCCTCCTATAATTTCACAAGACCCTCAAGTAGTCAGGAGTATTTCACCACACATATAGTAGAATATAAAATTAAGATTGAAAAGATAAATAAGACAATGAGGGGGCCCCATCCAACCAACACACACCATAATTCTTTAACAAATACATTAGAGTAATTAATAGGTGAAGTTAACTCGCTAACATGTCAATTTAATAGATGGGTATCTTATAGAGAGATGCATAGGTCATACTATGCTAAGAAATTTTCAATAGCTGGTGTGAGAGACAAAAAAATAACAAAAGATAAAATTTGAGAAATATTCATTGAGCCAATAACCAATGCATCACTTTTATTATCATGCAAACACTTCCCAATCCAATGGTGCCAACATGATTTAATAAGAAGCAAAATTTGAGACTAATGGTGGATGGTATTTGATTAGCCATTGTGATCACATAATTACAAAGGAGGTTAGTTTCTTGTTAACATAAAAATTAAACCAAAAAATACAAAACTAACATCCTAGGTGCATGTCCTTGTTTAACCCTAAAATGAAATATGTGTTATTTTTACTTTATAGTTTAAGGTTAAGAATATATAAATAAAATGACACAAGGGTGATAAGTAGATATATATTAGGCCAATTAAATGTTAAACTCAAACATAAACATACACTTAATTTATTATGTTGAGATAGTCTAAATATAGAAAGTACAACTAAGCTAGATATAAACATAATAAAGAATATAAGTACTTAGCTTGTTCTGATACTAATGCAATTCTAGATCTAGAACAAGTTAAAATTAGGTGAGAATATAGTTTTGAAATAGTTATTATATTCTAGATGTAGTATCTTTAGTTATCTAGAAAGTTGTGTCATCCCTAGATGGTTGTGTTGATGTTACTGTTTGAGTCTAATGATAGTGTCTTATATAAAATATATGGTAAAATAGGATGTGACCACCTGGATGCTTTTGGGTTTGGCTTCACTTTCACTTTGGTGCATTTAAATATGGGTCATGAATAGCCATTCTTTATGAAATAGTAAAACCCTAACTTTTTATCTTCAATATGACCTTGGGAAAAAATGGGTTAGTAGGCACATGATGTCGAACTGACCCCAATGACTTTGTTGTCAAAGGGCATTGCCTACATAGCCAATACTCCATAAGAGGGCCTTGAAATCATTAGCTATCCCCCATGTGTTGGTTTATGTGTGAATCATGAAATGTGTGTAAAGTATTTACAATAGTGACCTACCTTGTAACTTGTAAAATTAGGCTCTTAGATTGATACTTTAGTACTTCAAACCTATTATTATATAGTCGTTATGACTGGTTTGGAAATAACAATAAATAGATAAGATTTTCTCAATTTAAAGCTCTTTGAGTGATCTTAGATTTGAATATTAGGTGTAGGTTGTTAATGAATGAGGGTTGATATTGTATTTATACCAATATTATTGAGAGATAACTCACATTAAAGAACTTAAGTTGACCATTTGAATATATTTTATTCGCAAATTAAATGATTTTAAAGAAATGGACACTTACATTAGGGTAGGATAGTAACGTCAATGCTACTATCTATCCTGGATGTTATTGTCTAGGGAGTAGCAAAATAGGTACAAGATCATAACTTGCAGAGGTGTAAGATAAGTACATATTAATCATTCTAGGTAAGATTGAATGTTTGTGTCATCAATATAAGATTAGTCAGACTAAGAGATAGGCCAAGGGGCACAAGATAGAGCAGATACAAGGCTTACAAAAAAAAAGAGTGTAGAACTAAGAGGAATAGCCATGGTCTAATTTTTTTAAGTGTACAAGACTGAGGTGCTACATAATCACAAAATATTGTCTATATTTGACCCCCCTTTAATCTAGTAATAAAATTTCTAGTTTAAAGGAAAGGAATAAGTGCTTAGGTGGGTATGTTAGAGTATCTTACTCATGTTTGATAGGCTCTAGGTATTTATGTTTACCTAGTTTTGTCTTATGTGGCGTTTAGTCCAACATTGGCTAGTTTACTTTATATTATGTTTTGTCTTGCCTTTATAAGTAAGTGTTATTCATTGTAATATACATGCTCATTTATGCTTTTACATGATTTTGTAATACTTTACATATTTTTTTTGTGTGTTAAAAATTATTTGTTTACAATTGGTTTTCTCCTTTTGAGTATATGTTGAAGCATCAATCGTTGTGGTAATGAGCCACTAGAGAGATCTTGGTTGAAGAGTTTTGATAACTCTTTCATGGTACTAGAGCTTCCTCTAAGTAGTTGTTAGTTAGCCCCTTAACCCAAAATTGAGTTGTATTTCTTCTAGACATTTTTCATTTGTTAAAGCCTTGATGAGATATATTTTTTTGGCTCAATTTGTATTTTTTCGTGGAGGCCCTAGTTTTGTATAGCTAGCCTTCATTTTTTGACTTCCCACACTATTGTAAGAAAAAGGATATGTGTATTCCATTATCTTTTATAGATCTACATTGGTTTTTTCATTGAGACCTGCATTTTATCCAAATACCAACTATGCTAAAAATTACAGGTGTTGGAGCTTTCTATAGTGCACTAGAACAAATTTTTTTGTTTGCAGATTAAAGAGGATTGCATTCTCCATTTTTTCACTGGAAATTTGTCTATTTCTTGATGCATTAGAGACCATCTTCTAAAGAGACTGCATGGAACAAGTTTTTCCACATTAGAGTAGAGTTGCATTTGCCCATATTTTATGGATTTTCTCCTTTTTTTTGGCTGTTGCATGGAGTTGGAAAACTATCCACGGCTTGGTTCCATGCCACAACTCCCATTCCTTTATTCTTCACTTTCTTTCAAGCATTTTGGGAGACTACATTGGAAGGAGATATGGAGGTTTGTATATATATATATATATATATATATATATATATATATATATTGTTGGGTATTTAAGAAAGAAACACCCTTGATGTGACTACGTGGAAAAGGAGAGTGGAGAAGCACAATTTTTTTGTCTTCATATGAATGCATTGAAAGTTTGAGCAAAGGACTACATCCAAAGCACCACTAATTAGCTACGTGGGAATTTATAGGAGCATAGTTTCCCTCATCAACTCACCATCCAATATCATTTGCCACATGGTTTTAACAGCGTCCTCAATAGAAATTTTACATGTCATGGAACACTCAAGGAAGCTCAACAAACTGTCAAGGATTTATCTTATGCAATGGAAAATTTCTTATTAGGATACGTGGAAGGAAAATCTTGGTGCTGGGAGTTTATTTGTCTTCCTTCAAGTGCTGGTTTTTTGTTGTTAGCTATACTAAAAGTTAGATCTACCCTAAGGTGTTGAAAGAAGTTGACCTTTTTGGGTCTTTGTTTTATTGACTACATTAGAGAAGAGATCTTACATATGCTTTGGAAGACAAGCCAAGCACCCCTCTCAGTAAAAAAAAATAGTAATCCACATTATATCCTCTTAATCACAGTTGTATATTCATTATTTGTGTTAAATAGTTATATTTTTTTTCCTTAAGAGGAAGTGTAGTTCACTCACACACGCATAAAGCTCACTAAATGTAGTTTTTTTGACTTATGTTTATTTTATGAGATTCTTGGTTATGTGTTAGTTCTAACGAGTGGTTGGAAGGCTAGGTTCACCTTAGCTACAATACTTTTTAAAAATCTTTAGTGCAAATTTTTATTAAATAGGCCTTATTTACGAGAAATAGAGTATTTAATAACTTTTGACCAATAGCTCAAAATCAAGTACCATTTTTTACAAAAGTTCATGTTTTTCAATTTCTTATGCATTGGGCTTATTTACATTATAAAATGCACTAAAATATAAAGTGCCATATTTTGGGGGGTCTTTTCGTATTGAGCATTATGCTTATAATTTATAGTGACTTTTAGTGGTGATGCATTTTGCTATGTTTTGAGCATTTGTTGAGGGAATTTTTTTGTTGTACATATACCTTATCTCTTTCATTTATTAGAGATCAGAAAGAGGTTCATTATGGTAGGAGGTCAGACCCCCTCACATGCAAACACAAACTTCCTTCTTCTCGATTGCATTATCATCATTTGTTGCACTTATGGATGCATTTTTGATTGAGTCTGATGTCCTATTCTTGATTGTGCATTGTCACTACTAGGGAGGTTTTCTTGTGCTATGGGCCTTACTATTGTACCGATGCACGCACTATCTCAGACATATTTTTAGTTGAAATCAATGTCCTTTTGCATGTTATTATTTTTGGATACTGATCCTTCTTTGAGATGTTTTACATACATGGATATTTTTTCATTTGCCACACTCTTCATTAACCCACAACATGTATTATTACTTTGAAACACTAGTAGTTATGTAATGTCTCCTTGAGGCCCCTTTCTTAACATCACACTTTCTTTTATGGGAACACTTTTTCACTCCCTTATTCTTAGAGCATCTCTCATGATGGATTATTTGACAGGTCGATAGTCTCCTCATTTAGAGCTATTCTAGTGAAGCCTAATGTCTTCCTTGTTTCTATATGGTGTTTTTTGTGTATGGGTTATATTATACTCGCACTAATTTATAAAGTGCCATGGGGTGTTTGTTAATTCAGTCTTATCTACCTTCATGAATTTATGTGCTATATTTTGGGCACCTTTTCACTTCTTCAGTTGTTTGTCTCTTCCATCACCATCATGGGCCATCATATTTTGAGAGACTTTTTTATATTTTTGATACAACCTTTTTTGACAATTGACAGTGTCTCAAAACTTAAATTTTAGCTATTCTAGTGCATCCCAGTGTCATCTTGTATTTTTTAACAATGATAGTCTCTTTTAGCATGACATAGAGCTATTTTGGTTTATATAATGTCAGCTTATTTGGTGTTTGAGTAGTGGATTCAAACCACTTGTGTAGATTTTTTACCTCCCCTCCATCCATTGAATAGTATGGGGTGTGTGTACATTCTATTTCTTGGTGTTGAGTGTTCCTTGCACATGCAGTATTTTTTTTTACTTTTGTCACCACTAATAATTTTCTTGATTGAATCATATTTAGTGAATCCTAGTGTTAGTTGTTTTTATGATAGAGTAGTGGATTCAAACCACTCATGAAGATTGAGTTCCTTCATAACTTGTGAGTACTTGGAGTGAAAACTTCTTTAGCATCATCTTTGGGGGGATTTTCTCTAGCTCTCTCTTTTTCTTTTCTCTCTTTTGGGGGGGGAGTTTTTTCTACAAGTTTTATCTCTTTTTATCCACTTTATGAGAGTTATGTATTTTGCACTTTTGAGTGTATTTTGAATTTCTTTTTTGTACATAGGTATTTTATTCAATTACTTTGTTTGTCAGAACCCATATGAGAATTATTACTTGACTCCATGGATTTCTTGGTGATTCTTATAGTAACACCAATGTGGTATCCCCACTAGTGACACTAATGTGGTAGCTCCACTAGTCTTTTTGCACACTTCTCACCATCATATTAGAGGGTGTTCAACTGATGCTTCCTCATATTCATAATTTTACCTAGTACTTTGGAATGCAATGTTTATGTTTAGTGATCCTCACATTCAACACCATTCTTATTTTGAATTGGTGATTATAATGACTCGACATCCATGTATTCTGGCATGATGGATTGACATCCATAGAGACACATGATTTCAGACTACATCCTCGATTGTTATCTCTTATCTTCACTTGAGGGGGCGGAGGGTGTTAGAGTATCTTATTCATGCTTGCTAGGCTCTAGTTATTTGTGTTTACCTAGTTGTGTCTTATGTGGGGTTTAATCCTACATTGGCTAGTTTAGCTTATATTATGTTTTGACTTACCTTTATAAACAAGTGTTATTCATTATAATATACATGTTTTTATATGCTTTTGTAATACTTTGCATATCTCTTTTTGTGTGTTAACAATTATTTATTTACAATTGATTTTCTTCTTCTGAGTATATGTTGAAGCATCAATGGTTGTGGCAATGAGCCATTAGAGAGATCTTGGTTGAAATTTTTTTATAACTCTTTTATACTCCAAAAGAGGAACTCAAATTCAAGTAGTTATCCCCCATGTGTTGGCTTGTGTGTGAATCATACAATGTGTGCAAATCAATTACAATAGTGACCTAGCGTGTAACTTATAAAATTAGGCTCTTAGGCTACTCCTTTAGTAATTTAGATCTGTAGATGTGTAGTCATTATGACTGGTTTGAAAATAACAATAAATAGATAAGATTTTCTCAATCGAATGCTCTTTGAGTGCTCTTAGGTATGAATGTTTGGTGTAGGTTGTTAATGAATGAGGGTTGATATTGTATTTATACCAATTTTATAAGGGGATAACTCACATTAAATTACTTAGGTTGACCATTGGAATATATTTTATTTACAAATTAGATGACTTTAAGGCAATGGACACTTACATCAGAGTAGGATAGTAATGTTGATGCTACTATCTATCCTAGATGATATTGTCTAGGGAGTAGCAAAATAGGTACAGGCTCATAACTTGTAGAGGTGTAAGATAAGTACATTTTAATCATTGTAGGTAAGATTGAATGTTTATGTCATCAATATAAGACTAATCAGACTAAGAGATAGGTCAAGGGGCATAATATAGAGTAGATGGAAGGCTTGTGAAATAAATGAGAGTGTAGAACTAAGAGGAATAAACAAAGTTTAAGTTTTTCAAGTGTACAAAATCAAGGTGATACATAATCACAAAATATCATCCATATTTCCCCCCCTTTAATCTGGTAATGAAATTGATAATTTAAAGGAAAAAAATAAATTCCTGGGTGTGTATGCATACATTGTCTTTGCTTGAGTTGAATTTGAGAGCTTTATTGGTAATGACCTGTAACCAATATCATGTTTCGGTGTAAAATTAAGACATATAACCTACATTAAAAATATTTGAAATAGATTGAAATGAAAAAGGTTTAAGAGTACACTTGTGTGTCAATGTAATCATCTCGCTTATTGACAAGTTGTTTAATAAAATATGTTCATTGTAAGGCTCTAAAATTGAGATTACGATAAATATAGATAAATATTTAAAGTTCATATATCTAAGGGGATAAATAAAGAGAGAGAGAGAGAGAGAGAGAGAGAGAGAGAGAGAGAGAGATTGGCATGCACATGCCCCCAACTTTGGAGCAAAAGTGAGTTTCCACTTAGTAGTTGATATTAGCTCAACCAAGCAACCCAATGATACTTATGACCTGATGAGGCTAGATGATCAAGTCCAACATAAAAACATGTAAATATTGAGTGATTTGATCACCTCAACCATACCAAAAGGTGTATCAACTACTAAATTAGATTGGTTCAATATGGTCCTTAAAAGTCCATGAGTTGTCAGTATGTGTAATGGCATTAGAATCTGAAATTAATTTTGATTTTAGAATATTAGGTACATGTTGCATAACATATGCACCTTAAATATTTTCCATGTTAAAATTGTGTATAACAATGGTATCAATGTATATAATTCTATCACAACTATGAATCTGAATCATATAATTGTGTGCTTTGACAAATTTGAATAACTGTGTAAGTGGGGAGGACATGCTTCCAAATCATACCCCCACTATATATGGATAAATATAAAAAATTGATATAAGTACCAATGTTGAGAACATATTTCCAAAATATGTCCTCATTGTAAATTAGAGATGTTGAATAATGAATAGGTGTAGAGAACATGCTTCCAAATCATGCCTCCACTAAATTTGTGAATTGATATAAGTATAATATATTAAATAAATGTGGAAAACATGATTCCCAAGCATGACCCCACTGAATTTGAAAATTATGAATGTGTAGAAGCCATGCCCATATGACATTCCCCCACTAAATCTTCAAACTAATATAAGTACCAAATACTGAATGAATGTGAAGAACATGCTTCCAAAGCATGCTCCTATTGAATCTGAAAACTATTCCAAGTGTGGAGAACATGCTTCCCAAGCATGACCCCACTAATATGCCCCCTTTTGAGGTGAGGGAAAGATAGGAACTTGGAGTTATTTCATCTCAAAAAGTAAGACAACTATATAATCTGTGAATTTAACCATGTAACATATATAAGGAACATGTCTAGGTAAATGTATCATTGAAGCACATAAAACCAATGTGATCACACATAGGCCTAATATGCATGATAAATATCATGGAATTGCTTAGATAGTAATATTACAAGATCAAAAAATAAAAAAACACACACATAAGAGCATTCAAAAACATGTCAATAAGAAATGGTCTAAAGAGACTGCAAACAAGGGGTATGTTCAAATGCCATGCAATCGAAGGGACATGACTTAGTCAAATGTCCATGAATGCAAGGATGACATATTCTAATGTCCATACCATAAATAATGACATGATGTAAATATCAAAGAAAGTATACATAGGAAGGAGGGCCACAAATAAAGGAGCATATTCAAATGCTTGAACAAGCAAGACAAGACACTTAAAGAAGTATATAAAGTAAAGCATAAACAACCAACATATACATGTCATAGTGTCTCATGGATCCAATGTGTTAGAAAAGTATGCCAAGTGTATATCATATGAAGTACCTTGTGTAAGATACAATCATGTATAGTAGGCATGTATAAGTACATATATAAGCTCAAACCTGATAGTGTAGAGTGATCATCGAATCATATAAATTATGTGCATTAAGTTCAAAGAATCGGATACCCCTAATGTCCATATGACATACGTAGGGGGAAAGCCCAAGATTTGAAATAGGAGTGTATCATGTATCTATGTATACTTGTATCACACTTAATTTAGAAGTGTGACACATATGTGTATGTAGGATTAATTATGTGGTCCATACATATGGAAGTAACATATGGATGCCAAGAATCTAATATAATGGGTAATTACTGATACTATTTTTGGATGTTTTTTATTTTTTTGGTGGAGATATGAAAAATCACCCTATGATGCCATCCAATTGATGGTCATAGATATCTCCCCTCTATAAATCAATTGTAATACCCCATGTACATGGACAAGTAGCATATATAGGTGAAATATCTATCACTATGGTATTTATGGGGTTCTACGTATGTAAAATAGGACTATGTGGTAATGAAATAATAGTAGAATTAACCAGAGTAGGGGTTTTTGGAAACCATCATTGAGTGCTTTTTTGTTTCTTTGGAATAGAAATTATAGGAACATGTGTAGGTGCTATGGATATCTGAACATGGTTTGCAATAGAGGATTATGATTCTATAGAATCCATTGTATGTCTCTAATGTAATGGTCTCTCAAGCACTAGTTGCCTAGTAAATGAGATTGTTTATCATTTACCCTTTTGTGATGGATTAGCCTTAATAAGTTTTGTTGTCCCCAAAAAATATCACTCATTTTTGGAACAACATTTGAACTATTTTGGTCCCACAGACCAAAATTGTCTCTTCCCTTTTTCAAAATTTGTTTTGGGCATTCGAATTCCTCATTTTTCAAGCTTCTCAAAAATCTACAGACTCTTCAGGCTTGAATCTACGAACTCTACAGGCTTGAATCTACAAACTCAACAGAAAGAGGAAATCTATGGACTTTGCAGGTCAAGTTCAATGGGCTTTATAGGTTGAAATCTATAGACTCTTTCAAGGTTAGAGAAAACTACAGACTTGGTTTCTATGAACCCTGCAAAAAGGCTCATTTCTACAAGTTCAACGGACTTCACGACTTCTACAGGTGGGTTCAATCAAAAGAATCGGTTTATAACACTTGGTTATTTTTGGGATTAGTTCATCACCTTGGTTCAAATAGAAATCTCCATCAGCAAGCATCAGCAGCAGGTTCAACGTTTGGTTCATCCTTTGGTTCAATCAAATGGTTCATCAGCTAGTTCAAGGCTTTGTTTGAACCGTTGAACAAAAACTTGGTTCAACAGTTGGTTCAACGCCTTTTGGTTCAATGGTTAGATCATCATTTCAGTTAATTCAAATGAACCATCAACTTGAACCATTTTGGTTCAACATCTTGGTTCAATGAAGAAGTTCAACGATTGGTTCAAACAAAGGGTTCATTGGCTTGAACCATTTTGGTTTAAAGCCTAGGTTCAACAAGTGGTTCAAAGCCTTGGTTCAATGGAACGGTTCAACAGTTGGTTCATCGCCAAAGTTCAAAGGGGCGGTTTAATGTAAAAGAAAAAATCCTCTCGAAGGACAAATGTCCTTGCGGAGGACACTTGATCAATGAAAGTACCCTTCGGAAGGGTCATTTGCAAAGGTAATTTTTTTGGAATTCAAAAAAGACTAAGGCAAATAAAGACAGTTATAATTCTTTCAGACTTTTGTTCGAAGGAATTCCTTCAGACAAAAAGTTTGAAAGAATTTAAGAACCAGCCGCAGGCGCAGGAAAACTCGAAAGATTTGATAGAGACAAAATTTTTGCAGACTTTTTATCCGCAAGAAATTTCCATGGACTTTTTGTGCCCAGACAATTTGTCTGCGGGAATTGTCCATGGGGTAAATACCGAGGGAAAAGCTTGGGAAAAATACTTGGGGGAATTTGTGAAGGGCCGTCGAAGGACCCTGAAGGGCAAGTGCCCTTACGGGGGACTCTCAACTACCAATTTGAAGAATGCTTCCACGAAGCTGAAGGGTCACCTGAATAAGCCTGAAGTCCATTCAAAGACCGCTCGAAGGGCAGATAGCTTGCGAGGGGCCCTTCCCAACCCAAAGCGAGTCATCTCTTAAGGCCCAAAAGGGCAAGTTTAATTTGGAAAAGCACCAAATAGAAAAGCTGAAAGAAAACCAAGGGGTGACGTACCCAAAGATGTCAAATTCAAGACAACAAAATGGCCATTGATCCTTTAAACCTACAGACTAGAATGCATTCACAGATTTCAAGGCCAAGATCAATAGAAAACAAAGAACAAAACAACAAATTGAATCCAAACCTGATTCAATTAACCAAAAAAGGAGGAACGATGAAGGTAAGATCAAATCGCCAGGTGGACATCAAAATTTGCAAGCTTTCAATAAGTGTGACTTGTTCTCTGCATTAATAAAATCAAATGGGTAAAATGCCCCTAAGTTCCAGCCTATTCTCTTAACAGATTCCAACGTAACATGATGTGTTACTGTTCTCGAGTTCTTCTTGAAATGGCTATATAAGGGACTCTCTTCTATTGTAAATGGATCTCTTTTTTGACAATCAAAACGAAACTCTACCTAAATTGAAAGACACTTCTAAGACTTTGAGCTCAGTTTGTTGATCATATTTTGTTACTGGAATAAGAAATCAAGTGACTTTTCAGACTTTGTGCTGTGATATCTTTGTTGTTGAGGAAACTGTTCTTATGTCTTTTTCTTTGATTTATTTTTTGTTCCTTTAATTTAACAAGTAGGATTAGTGAAATTAGTCAGAAAAGTGTCCTGAAGAATAAACTATGGAGAGAATTTGTGCCCCCATAATTGCCTTTCAGTGTGTTTTCTTTTCATTTCTATGTAAAGAACTTTGAGAAGACTTTGTACCCTCATTGTCCTTCGTATCTTACTCTTGAGTGATTCAGGTGGAGACTTTGTGCTGCATCTCAATTTGCTGGTTATTACATTTTTTGCTACATTTTTCTATTACTACCTAGAGTATTCTTGTGGTTTTTTGAATAGTACTTCTAAAATAAGAGGAGTGCTTTCTATCATTTTCCTTGAGTTTCTCCTATGATCTGCATACATCATCTCTGAAAAAAGAGAGATGGATGATTTGTCCTACCCTTGAGTATTATTTTCTATTTATATATATATATATAGCCTATAAAGAACCTCTCCTTGATGAGAGGAGAGTTCAGTCCCTTTCTGATGTGGTAAATCTACACATTTGGATGACTAATCTTCCTACTTTGGCTGATCAGACCTATTTTGTTTATCAGTACACTGATCGACAAAATATTCAACCAACAATTTTTGGTGACTTTACTGGGGATATAATATCTATTATCCATTTATAATCTATCCATTCACCTCCACACTAACTGAAAAAAAATGCACAGTTTAAAGCCTCAAGCTTTAACTGAAGCAAGGTCAATTGTTTTCCATTTTTGTTTCACAATCTGACAGATTCAAGGTATACACGAAGCCAAAGGGTTGAAGGTATCGTTGACCCTGTATTCGAGTTGGTACAATAAAGTGATTTTGATCTGTTTCCTTCACCATCTCATCTCCAATGAACCAAGAGTTTTCCTCCTACTAAAGTCAGATCTCCATTGCCAAATGAAGTATCTACTTCTGTTGTTGATAAAGCTTTGCATATAATTACCCCTCTGAGATTTTTTATCCCTCCTTTTCATAATCCTACAATGGCAGTTCAAGGCCCCTGGGGTAATGCTTTTGGTCCTCTCAATCTTACTCCACCTCTACATGAGCTTCCACATAGTTTAAGGAAGAACTTCCCCAAATTCTATGGTGATGGGAAAGTTCACCTTGATGAGCATATTGTAGCTTTCAGTATAGCTTGTAGAGTAATTGGAGTAGAATTTGAAGACGTAGCAGTCAAGCTTTTTGTAGAAACATTACAAGGTACTGTTGTAGATTGGTTTTATCATTTACAGGCTCGATCAATAATTGATTGGAATACTCTCAAAGCTAATTTTGAAGCCAGATTCAAACCTGTAGAAGATGCACATACACTTCTGGCTCAACTTACACAGATGAAGAAAGAGCCTCATGAGCCTATGAGAGATTTCATAGCTAAATTTGAAAAACTAAGAAATAGAATCCCTGTAATTGCTACACCTACAGCTGAGAATCTCAAATACTTTTTCATTAATTCTTAGCTACCTGAAGTAAGTTTTATATTAAGACGTGTTGGTCAAATAGATCTTGCTTCAGCTTAACTTTTGGCCACTAAGGTAGAAGATGATCTCATCTTAGCAAGGAAGATAATAAGAGATCTAAATAGAAAAAGAGCTTCATCATCTTCTAAATATGCATCTACAGGCACCATAGATCTAATGGTGCAAAAATTAGCAAATGAGTTGCTTGCTCTCAAAAAGCAAATGGCTCAAGGAATGTCTTCTACTCTATCATATAGAAGGACATTCCCAAATTAGTCATATCAGGGCAATGCTGCTAGGAATCAAGAGCAATAGAATCGCCTTCCTCCCCCACAAGAGAAACTTACCCTGGAAGCTCCTCCAACTAGTTCAGCAATGGGATATCTTGAAGCAGAATTAGAATTCTTTTTCCAGCCTGAATTGAATAAAAAAAATGACGTTGATCTCTTTGAAGACAATCAAGAAGAATCAGCTGGCGACTCCCATATTGGTTTTTTGAACTACCAAGATGAACCTGGGAGTAAAGGAGAAGCTTTTGATGGATCATATGTAGTGTTTATCAGGTCTAAAAACCAATCAATCCAGCAAGCTTTTAAAGAGAAGACAAAAGAGAAACCATAGCCAGCAGTCACAATTGCTAAGCGTGGAACCATTCTACCTTTTCAGTCAAAAGACTTGGTAATCACCCAAAAGGCAAATACATCAATTTTGCCTTCCCCTTCTACTTCAAATTTACAAACCAGCCCACCTCCCATCCCTCCTAAAACTCAAAAAGTTGAAGTACCTTTCTCTGTACCTACTTCAATTGAGCCATTTGACATAATCAATCATGTCAAAAAGACAAAAATACAAATGTCTGAGTTTGAATATCTACAGTCCAATCCTGATCAATTGAATAAGCTGGTCCAATATGTCAAAAACCAAACCATCCCTATAGGACAAAAAGCTAAAAAGGTAACTCTTGATTATCTAAAGAACACACCTATTCCAACTAATTTGGTCATTACTCCTCCAACTACTCTTGGAAAAATAGAACCTTTCTATGTTTTTCTATTAATTAATGGCCACAAGCTGAGTAACTGTATTATAGACTCAAGTGCATCTAATAATGTCATGCCTGCTAAAGTAGCTAAGTCTCTTGGTCTCACACTAACCAAAACATTTAGAAGATGTTTCTCCATGGAGAATAAGTAAGTACCATTGCTAGGGCAAATCAAAGATGTCCAATTTGCATTTCCAGCCTTTCTAGACAAGAGAATCAAAATGACTGTCTTGGTGGCTGACGTCCTAGCATCCTATGGCATTTTACTCAGACAAAATTTTTGCAAGGACGTGGGAGGAGAACTAAGCATGGATCTATCTGAGGCAAAGATCCTTGTCCAAGGTGTAATGAAGAGATTACTCCCTAAAAAGGAAGCAAAATATGTGGTCACCCAGACATCAACCCTTGAAGCTCAAATCCTTTTTGAATCTGCAGGTATGGGTAACTATTTTCTATCTACAGATGAAATGCATGAAACATCTAAATGTATCAACTCAAAAATTAGTTCAACAAGAATAGAAAAAAACTAGTAGGCTGTAGTACAGACCAAGAAGGATCCTCCATCTTTGATGAAGGAAAATATAAATAAAAATCAATATCAGATGAGATATAGACTTTGGAATTTGATGGTAGTTATTCCTCTACCAGTTTAGGAGCTAGAATTATTTTGATATCTCCTCAAAGAGATATGTTTCTTTCATCTTACAAATTATAGTTTAGCAACACTAACAATACAGCTAAATACTAATCTCGATTGCTTGGCATAAACGCTGCTTAAGACAAAAGCATTAAGTTTCTTCATGCCAAAGGGGATGCTGAATTAGTAGTTTGTCAAGTGAGGAACTTATACCAAACCAAGAATGAAAGATTATGCCACTACCATAACTTGGTTTGGGACCAAATTGAAAGCTTTGATGCTTTCAATATTTTTGCCAAACCTAGAGAGTTTAATGACAAAGCTGATGCACTTGCTATTTCAGAAACTCACTTAGTTCCTCATTCAGATTTTCAAAAAGATAGGTATACCATTGAGCTGGTCTATAGACCAAGTGTTCCCGACAATGCTGATCATTGGCAAGTATTCAATAATAATCATCAAATCATTGCCTTCTTAGAATGAAAAGATAATTTTGAATAATTATGTTTTGAAGGCAGTGAATCTCAAAAGAATGAATCTGTGTCTGAATCTAGCTCAGATATAAATGAAGAATTCTTACAGCTGAAAGGAAATAAAATTTCCAAAGGCTTGGTTTCTTTTGAAAAGCTGTTTGACAAATATGATAGATTTATCAAACAATAAAAAATAGACTCGAGTTTCTCTCAGGGATTCGATCAAGTGAATCTGACTACTGAAGAAAATCTTAAGATGATCAATATTGGTAAGTGTTGCACCCCTAAAGAAAGATTCAAGTTCATCTCTTTACTCTGTCAATACATGGATGTCTTAGCATATTCTTATGAAGACTTGAAGTCTCTCAGACTAGATGAAATCTGCCATAACATTCCTCTCAAAGCTGACTAAATGCCATATAAGCAAAAATCTAGATAGTATAATCTAAAAATATTAGGTACTATTCTGTCTAAGATACAAAAAATGTTAAATGCTAGAATCATCTTCCCAATCCATCATTCCACATGGATTGCAAACATAGTGCCTATAAGAAAGAAGAATGACAAAATTTGCATTTGTGTAGATTTCAAAAATCTGAATCAAGCATCTTTGAAGGATAAATATCCTTTGCTAATTATGGATCAAGTGATTCAAACAGTGATAGGTGCAAAGATGTTATCAATGTTAGATGGCTTCTTAGGTTATAATCAAGTTGAAGATGGTGAAGCAGACCAACACAAGATTGTATTCACCACACCTTGGAGTACATTTGCATATAGAAGAATGCCTTTTGGTTTAATAAATGCTGGTGTTACTTTTTAGAGAGCTATGGATTTGGCTTTCAAAGATGAGATTGGTAAATTTATAGTGGTATATCTTGATGACTTGACTATCTTTTCAAAGTGTTGATCTGATCATGTACGCCACTTATAACAAGTGCTGGAGCACTGCTGCTAGAATGGTATTTCCTTAAATCCTAAAAAGTCTATTTTTGGAGTAACAGAGGAGAAACTCCTTAGACACATTGTGTCCAAAGAAGGCATAAATATTGACTCAAACAAAGTCAAGTCTATTCAAAAACTTAATTTGCCTACAAGCAAAAATGTTGTTCATTTTTTCTTCGAAAAGGTGAATTTCTTACGAATATTTATCCCTAAATTTGCTGAGAAAACTAGACACATTGTGAACATGATGAAAGTGAAGACCATCTTTAGCTAGACTAAAGAAGGTAAGGCATCATTTTAGGATATCAAAACTGCCATTGCTCACGCCCCTACCTTGGTTTGCCCAAATTACAACAAAGATTTCATCATATACATCTATGCATTTGAACACACTCTTTCAGCAATTCTTGTTCAATAGGACAAAGAAGGTATGGAATCTCCTATCTCTTTCATGAGTTGTCCTCTCAAAACCCATGAGATGAAGTATTCAAATATAGAGAAGAATGTTTATGCCTTGGTAAAAGTAGTCAAACATTTCCGCTTCTATATTCTAAATTCACATACTACTACTCTAGTGCCTGATACTACAGTCAAGTCTATATTAACTTAGCAGGAGTTTAGCATGAAAAGAAGTAATTGGATTGCAAAGATCCAAGAGTTTGATCTAGACATCAAGTCGACAAAGCTGGTTAGGGGTAAAGGCCTATGCCAATTAATTACTGACAATAAGCCAGAAGACACACAACATGAAGAAATTGAAGTCAAAGAGACACCAACGGTCCTTTTTGTTTCCACTACCAATGAGTGGTATTCAGTTATCACTCGTTTCCTTACTTATGGTGAATGTCTTGCTCATTTATCTTACAAAGAAAGGAGGACTATCAAGTTGAAAGCTGCCAATTTTGTCCTTTGAGACAACACCCTGTATAAGAGAAGCATAGATAGAGTATTCCTTCATTGTGTAAACAAAGAGCAACAAATCAAACTTTTGAAATATTTCCACAATCTAGCCTATGGAGGACATTTTTATACTCCTGTGACTGCTCACAAGATTCTGTGAGCCAGGTATTACTGGCCAACTCTTTTCCAAGATGCACATAAATGGGTGAGAAAATGTGAACTCTGTCAACAATTTGTTGGAAGACCCAAGTTAGCTGCTATGCCTCTCAAGCCAGTGATCATAGAAGAACTTTTTCAGTCATGGGGAATTGATTTCATTAGGACAATAAACCCATCTTCAAGTGCTGGACATGATTATGTTCTTACAGCAACTGACTATTTCACCAAGTGGGTAGAAGCAATCCCAACTAAACATGCTACTTCAGAAGTTGTATGCAAATTTCTCAAAGAGAATATCATTTCCAGGTTTGGAGTTTCTATAAAAATTATTACTAATAATGCAGCTTGTTTCACCTCTCAGGAGATTACACATTTCTATTTCCATTATGGAATTACACTCTCTCACTCTTCTGATTACTTTCCACAAGGGAAAAGACAAGCTGAATCTAGCAATAAGAATATGGTAACTATCATCAAGAAGCTAGCAGATGGCAATCAAAGGACATGGCACAAAGCATTGGCTGATGCTCTATGGGCAGACAAAATCACACTAAAGAGGGCAATTGGTATGTCTCCTTTTCAACTTCTTTATGGTATCAATGCTGAGATATCAATCACTTTAGAATTACCAGCCTTGAAATTGGCAAAGGCAATTGAAGATCAGACTTATGAAAGTTCTCTTGACAAAAGAATCATGTGGCTGGCTAAGCTGGAGGAACAACGAACCATGGTGGTGGACAAAATTGCTACTCATCAAAGTCTGGTAAAGAAAATCTTTGACCAAAAGGCCAAAAATCATGACTTCTAGATTAGGGATCAAGTCCTACTGTGGGACAAAAGGAGAGAACCAAAGGGGATGCATGGAAATTTTGACTCCCTTTGGAGAGGTCCATTTATAATTCATCATCACATTGGTGAAAATAGCTTTCTATTGAAATATCAAGATGGCACACTCTTTTTTTTGCCCCACAATGGGCAGCATCTGAAACATTTTAACTCTTGAAGTGTCAGATCATTCCATCTATATATATGTATATTTGTACAAGTTTTTAATTCTATTTTGTTTTATTTGTTTTCATTTTTGATGCCTTTCATTTCTGGGTAGCATGACTCTATAACCCAATGGTACACATGAAGACACTGGAGATTCTAGATTCTACCCTTTTCAATTCTTTTGCAATTGATAGAAGTTCCCCAATTGGAGCCAGGTGTTGTCCCAAAAAAATATCACTCATTTTTGGGACAACATTTGAACTATTTTGGTCCCACCAACCAAAATTGTCTCTTTCTTTTTTCAAAATTTGTCGTGGACATTCAAATTCCTTATTTTTCAAGCTTCTAAAAAATCTACAGACTCTACAGGCTTGAATCTACGGACTCAGCAGAAAGAAGAAATCTACAGACTTTACAGGTCAAGTTCAATGGGCTTTACAGGTTGAAATCTACAGACTCTTTCAAGGTTAGAGAAAACTACGGACTTGGTTTCTATAGACTCTGCAAACAGGCTCATTTCTACAAGTTCAATGGGCTTCACGGCTTCTGCAGGTGGGTTCAATCAAAAGAATCAATTTCTAACACTTAGTTATTTTAAAGATTAGTTCATCACCTTGGTTCAAATAGAAATCTTCATCGACAAGCATCAGCAGCAGGTTTAACGTTTAGTTCATCCTTTGGTTCAATCAAATGGTTCGTCAGTCAGTTCAAGGCTTTGTTTGAACCATTGAACCAAAACTTGGTTCAACGTCTTTTGGTTCAACGGTTAGTTCATCATTTCAGTTCAATAAAATGAACCATCGGCTTGAAAATTTTTGGTTCAATGTCTTGGTTCAATGAAGAAGTTCAACGGTTGGTTCAAACAAAGGGTTCATCGGCTTGAACCATTTTGGTTCAAAGCCTAGGTTCAACAAGTGGTTCAAAGCCTTGGTTCAATGGAACGGTTCAACAATTGGTTCATTGCCAAAGTTCAAAGGGGCAGTTCAATGTAAAAGAAAAAAGCCTCCCGAAGGACAAATGTCCTTGTGGAAGACACTTGATCAATGAAAGTACCCTTCAGAAGGGTCATTTGCAAAGGTAATTCTTTTGGAATTCAAAAAAGACTAAGGAAAATAAAGACAGTTATAATTCTTTCAGACTTTTGTCTGAAGGAATTCCTTCGGACAAAAAGTCGAAAGAATTTAAGAACCGGCCGCGGGTGTAGGAAAACCTGAAAGATTTGATAGAGACAAAGAATTTCTATGAACTTTTTATCCGTGGGAAATTTCCACAGACTTTTTGTCTGCGGGAATTTGTCCCCAGACAATTTGTCTACGGGAATTGTCTGCGGGGTAAATACCTAGGGAAAATACCTAGGGGAATTTGTGAAGGGCCATCAAATGACCCCGAAGGGCAAGTGCCCTTGCGGGGGACTCTCGACTGCCAATTTGAAGAATGCTTCCCCAAAGTTGAAGGGTCACCCGAACAAGCTCGAAGGCCATTCAAAGACCGCCTGAAGGGCAGATAGCTTGCGAGGGGCCCTTCCCAACCCAAAGTAAGTCATCTCTTAAGGCCCGAAAGGGCAAGTTCAATTTAGAAAAGTGCCAAACAGAAAAGTCAAAAGAAAACCAAGGGGTGACGTGCCCAAAGACGTCAAATTCAAGACAACAAAATGGCTGTTGATCCTTTGAACCTACAGACCAGAATGCATTCATAGATTTCAAGGCTAAGATCAGCAAAAAACAAAGAATAGAATAACAAATTGAATCCAAGACCTGATTCAATTAACCAAAAAAGGAGGAACGATGAAGGTAAGATCAGATCGCTAGGTGGACATCAAAAGTTGCAAGATTTCAATAAGTGTGACTTGTTCTCTGCATTAATAAAATCAAATGGGTAAAATGCCCCTAAGTTCCAGCCTATTCTCTTAACAGATTCCAACGTAACATGATGTGTTACTGTTCCCGAGTTCTTCTTGAAATGGCTATATAAGGGACTCTCTTCTATTGTAAATGGATCTCTTTTTTGAGAATTAGAACGGAACTCTGCCCAAATTAAACGGCACTTCTGAGACTTTGAGCTCAGTTTGTTGATCATATTTTGTTACTGGAATAAGAAAGCAAGTGACTTTCCAAACTTTGTGTTGTGATATCTTTGTTGTTGAGGAAACTATTCTTATGTCTTTTTCCTTGATTTATTTTCTGTTCCTTTAATTCAACAAGCAAGATTAGTGAAATTAGTCAGAAAGGTGTCCTGAAGAATAAACTGTGGAGAGACTTTGTGCCCCCATAATTTCCTTTCAGTGTGTTTTCTTTTCATTTATGTGTAAAGGAATTTGGGAAGACTTTGTGCCCTCATTGTCCTTCGTATCTTACTCTTGAGTGATTCAGGTGGAGACTTTGTGCTGCATCTCAATTTGCTAGTTATTACATCTTTTACTACATTTTGCTGTTACTACTTGGAGTATTCTTGTAGTTTGCTAAATAGTACTTCTGAAAGAAGAGGAGTGCTTTTTGTCATTTTCCTTGAGTTTCTCCTGTGATCTGCATACATCATCTCTGAAGAAAGAGAGATGGATGATTTTTCCTATCCTTGAGTATTACATATATATATATAGATACATATATATATGTATATATATATATGTATATATATATATGTATATGTATATATATATATGTATATGTATATATATATATATATATATGTATATATATATGTATATATATGTGTGTGTATATATATATGTATATATATATAGGGAACCTCCCCTTGATGAGAGGAGAGATCAGTCCCTTTTTGATGTGGTAAATCTACACATTTGGATGACTAATCTTCCTACTTTGGCTAATCAGACCTATTTTGTTTATCAGTACGCTGATCGACAAAATATTCAATCAACAGGTTTGATAGCTAGTTATTTGTGTATAAGTTTATTCTGTTCAATAGGATGCTCATATGGAATTCTATAAACTATAATTACCTAATTGGCATGAATGTATCTAACACATCCATGCACTGTAGAAGGTACTACTTAAAGAGTGTGTATCCAAAGTCTTCTAAATAACATATCAAATATCCATGTGGAAGGGATAACTAAAAATTTAATAACCACATGTGCAGGACCAACCTATAAAAGAAAGTAAATCTTGATAAAAACCTTCTAGGAGGTCCCATCGAATCCTCTAATTGATCTAGTAGAGGGGTGTAAATCATGATGAGTATAACTCAAGTGTGTAAGTAATGTCATGGTGCAAACATTTTTTCTTACACCATTATCAATCATAACACTACATATGGAGTGTTTATCAAGGTATGATCAAATGAATAGGGGATGAAAATCGAATTCATCATCCTTAATTTCATTGTCATCAAAGAAAATAGAAGGTCTCTGAACCATAAGAGGTATATGTCACATGCAAGTACCAATAATCCCATCTAGTGGGTGTCTATAATGTGATGGATGAAGATGTAAATTACATGCCATTTAGACTTTTGATTCTATTTTAAAATGGTTTTGCAAAGGATTGTTAAATATTTCTATTGATGGTGATCACTAGGTTATGAACATGATTCTTTTGAAGGATCCTCGAATGAAAGCTTTTGGTCATTGATAAGATCTTGGATCTTATACTTCAAGGTAAAGAATATACTCATAGAATGCCCTAATCCTTGATGATAATTATAATAAGCATTTTCATCATATCCTTTGTGTATAGGTTAACTCATATCAAACTCAATAGGATGAGGGAGAGATATAAACTGACACTCTAGTAATATTGGGAGTAATGAAGTTGGGGACTCAGATAATGTGTAAATTGTCTCCTTGGTGCATTATATAAGACAATATGATTAGGATATTGTGTAATTGTGTTAACTATGGTGGTTATTTATGTTTTAGGATCAATATGTTTTACTTTATAAATTGGTTCAATTGAAAATTTGGTACTAGATTTAAATGTATTTGGTGTGTTTACTACTTACTTGAGTTTATTCAATGATATAAGCTTCATTTCATGAACTTATATAACATGGCTTAAGTCATCAAAATATTGAAATTTCTTAAAGAGAATATACTCATGTAAAGGAGTGTATTAAAAAATTATAGAAATGTAAATTAAATTAAGAAATATTAATCTAAACTATCTCAAACTAAGCTAGAGCTACAGATAAAATAAACAACACAAACTTATATCTTAGTTGCAAAAGCCTCTTCCATTGTGATATGTATTTGATTAGCTCTCTTTGAATTGTGGTTGCTCACTCTTCCAATGCAAGGTAAAAGGGACAAAGTTTTGGTGCAAAATGCTCTTCGATAGCTTTGATTTGCTTGTGATTTTGATATCAATTTGTTATAAGTTAGGATGATGAAAGTGATGGATTTCATTTTTATTTATAGATTTTTGGAGGAAAGATCCAACGGTGGATGATTATTTGGATATTTCAAATAATCCAAATAAACTATGGTGGCTAATGAATCCTCATCTATGAGGATGATGACCATTTCAAATGGTTGAGAGAAACATGGAGGTGGCTAACTGAGTCATCAAGAATGGGTACAATTATTGGACAACTCAAGGGATGACTCAAAGAAAGTTGTGAGATTGGTTGGGGTGAGTCAACATGTGAAGAAGATTAAGGTGGAAGATGTTGGGTGAGGTGTAAAATCTAGATTTAAAGTGTGGACAATTAATTAAATTTTATTTTTTCAATTTGTTTAGGAAGAATAATTAATCTGTTTTAAGTGTATTTTGATGCTGAATATAATTTAAGTATCTACATTTGCCCCTCTTTAAAACCATGTTGTGAACCAATACTATTTATAATAATAGTATAATAAGTAGACCGTTGATGATAAAAAAAAAATTGCCCCAAATGAATGAGAATGAATGTGATGATGCCCCCTGTTAGCAAAGGTTCTTGGGTTTCACCAAAACATGCTAAATACAGGGATAGGGTGTGTGAAGTGACTTAGAAATCTTACATAAAGGTTTAATCAAGACTTGGAATCCATAAACAAGGTTTATTGAAGAGAAATATACTAATCTAAAGGTTCAATGCATGATGGAAACTATCTATAGAAATAAAAAATTGATACACCCAAGTAATATAATGAATGAAATAGTCATCAGAATATAGAAAACTCTATGATTACACCAATAAAGAACACAAATACTTAAAATTCATATTAAAAGATCTAATATTATATATTATAACAAATAAAAACCTCATAGATTAGTGTCCAATTCTGTCAATATGTTTTGTGAAAACTTTCTGAGAATAACCTTCAATATTCTATTACTTACATATATATCAGAATCAACATAATCATCAACCCTTCTTTTACATTCATTACAAATACTTATAGGTAATATTTTCTATAGTTGTAAGTTTGGGTTTATCACATTGAAAATAGATCTCCATATCGCATTTGGTGGAATCCTGACCAACATGGATATTCCCATAACAACTCCTAACAACCCACAAATAGAATATAGCTAGACTTACCACAAGACATTCTCAAAAATATAGATAGTTTTACATTTACCATTAGCGCTAACACTTCCTTGGACTTAAAAGGTTGTCTCATCCTGAGACAACATCGCAAAGTGAAGTCTTCTAATTACTAAGAAAGGAGACAAAAAATAGAAGTGCAGAGGACTTCACAAGCATCACTCAAGGTGCCAGTAAACCAATTTTCACCCCTTGCACACTACTTAGCTACCATTTCAGATTTTTAACTAAGAAACCTAATAGTCAACCATATTTTTGAGTTTTCAATAGACTAGCACTGCATAATAGTAGACAAACTTGCTAAATACAAAATATATGGACCAAAATTGCAAAATTGTAAAACCTACACAAGCATGAGTTGGTGGGTGGAGGCATCTTCTTACTTTGTGAATTTGTCATAGTTGACTAGGTGGAATGATCTGTAGCTCATCAACGAGTGGTGCAATGCTTATGTCTATGAGAGCAAATCATTCTTGTAAGATTTCCAATTGACTAGAGCTTCCTGAGCACTATGAAAAAGACCATGTAAGAGGACTTAATTTTATATCAGTTGGTGAATATTAGTATCAACCATCTCGAGCAAAGCAGACTTCACCATGTGAACTTTGGAGCTAATTTCAACATGGAGCTGAACCAATTTATCTACATGTTGTGCCTACATGATGGAAAAATAGCTACATAGCATCTAGTGTTACCAAGTCTATAGATTTTGCATTATAGTATCCCATACACTAAGTGAGGTTTGGAGGGAAACATTTATGATTGTATGAATGGCATTCGACATAGTGAGATTAGTGTGGATGAAGGCAACCATAACAAATTTAGGTTGTGCAATGGTCCAAACTGTATCCAACTACTTCCAGTTGAGTAGCTAAAGTGTAATGTACATAGCATGAGTGTGAGTAGTATCGATAGTGTTCTGGTACTTGACTCTTAACTTGTAGAGGATATTTATTTCAGCTTTGATGCCTTGCTCCTTATATATAATATGTGATTCATTGAATGCCTACCATTTGGTGGTGAGATTGTTGAGAATAATAACAAGCCGGTCCTTATCGAAGAGTGATGGATTCATAATCAATTGTGTGTATAAATCAGGACAATCATCCTCAATAGTCTTTTAGGTAATACATAACTGCTCGATGATGATAAAAATTTTGTCTTCAATCTCCTTAACCTATTAATTCAATGCAACCACCTTTTGCAAAATAGACTCATGGAATACAATAGCACCTTCAATATTCATAGACAATGATAGTTGAGATACATCTAAGGATGTTTTGGTAGTGGCAAAGGTCAAGGTAAGGTGTGTAATAGAGGTATTTACAGGTATTGTGTGTAAAGGAGTGATGGCAGATAAAATATAATACATCGAGAAGAGGTGTCCAACACATCCCACAACCAAATATTATACAAGCTCAAAGAAGCACTATTATCCTGTGAGGTAAACAAAGTGTTTCATGATTTTGGTTGAAGCAGCTCATGAGATGGTAGTAGGGGAATGGAACTCGAGGGAGTTGTTATAGATGGAATCATTGTAGTAGAAGTTTGAGTTTCCTTAACACTTTTCTTCATAGCATCCTCTTATGCCTGCTTGGAAAAATATACTTGCACCTTCTTGACATTCTCTGCCTATGCATTCTTCTAGGCATTATCCTTTGCCATTTTCTCAGCCTTCGTTACCTATGCCTTTTTCTATCATGCTTAGTCTATGGCCTACTATTATGCTTTCTCCTACACAATTTGGTTCTTCTTCAGCACCTTGATAACTTATGTCTATTTATAATCCACTTCTAATTCAACATGTTTGCTCTGTTGATCAGTTGTGTACTATTGTTGATGATCTTATATGATAGTTATAGCTTCTTACTATAATTTGGTCTTGATATCTTCCACTTATTTTTGGCAGATTGCCTCAACATCTACAACTTGCTTTTAAGATGATTCTTTTTTGGCCTACCATTGGGATTCTTCCTATTCTTGTTACATTGTTTCTTCCTTCTACTTAACCTAAGCTTTAGCCTTATACTTTTCTTCTTGGTGTATGTAATGCTCATCTTCTCTCTACACTTACTCATGTGTGTTTTGTTGTTCCTCATTAGTCTGAGGGTCTAGTGAAACTTCTTTTGTGTTGCTCAAAGCCTCCTCAGATTGAGATGGATAAGAGCTAAGTACAATCATTTGTACTTTTACCCAATAAACCTACTCCTTAAAAACCAAGCATCTTGTGGTTTGGGTTGTATAACTTCCTGCACAAACTATGCTTCCATTGTAGGTTCTCTAATGGTGTGTGAAATAACAAGTGAGATTTTGGCCCTATATTGTCGAGGTCTGTGTGGAGTCCACCTACATTGGAGCAAGGGTACTATAAGACTCATTTTGGTGGATCTTGACTGCGATGGACTCATAGTGGATACTCTTGACTCAAATAATTGATGGATTTGCTACAATTTGGCTTCTTTAGGTACTATGTCACTGATGATAGAGGTCAGGTATGGAGGTAACTCTATCCAAAGATTCTTGGGCACTTTGTTCTAGACCTGGATGGTGCATACTACTTTTTAGAAGTATTATTTTTATTATTCCTTATAGAGGTTTTTGGCCATATCGACCGTCATCATCCTATATACTTACTGTTCATTAGTACCCAGATGTGGAAAATCATAGAGCTCAGTGATTTGAGGAATTCTCAGGTCATCCAACCATGTGAGTTGGTTATGAGTCTTTCACCTTAGAGGAGATGGAGATCTTCAACCTTTGAGTACCTTGCATTTCCTAGAATCTCAAATTGGAGCAACTATTGTTGAAGGTTATGCAATTGTAGTCATAGGATCAATAACAAAGGGTGGTACTATCTGTAATGAGGTCATTCTCATTGTTGTGATCAATTTATATTTAGCTACCTTATTATGCACCATTTGCATGTTGAGAAAATATGGAAGAGGCAGACTTGAAACCTTGGAGAGTTCATGGACTCGAATAGCAATGACTTTTGGTAGCCTTATAATAACTGCATGTTATCCCATGTACTGCATGATATTAGGTAGTATACATGGGTTAGCTATGATAAGCTCAACAACTCATCCGACCAAGTGACAAACTTTTCTTGATGCACAAAGTATGTGCTCTCGTAGGTCCAGATGAGATTATTGAATTGGACATACAACTAGTAGTCAACATCAGGGTAAACTTCAGCCTCAAGAGACTTTCACTACATAATAAACCAGTAAAATACCAAAAATTGGTACTAGAATGTTTGTTTCATAGTCACCAAAACTTTATCAATGTTAAAAGTGAGTTCACTGACCATAAATTTTGGCTAGTTGAATTCCTCACTATGATATATCATTCGATGGGCAATGTCGATGACCCCTTTGGTAGCTTGTTTGGAATCTTTGGTTATCTGCCAAAATCTATGAGAAATGCATTCGACCAAAATGCACTCTGACACATCTTCAATATCTTCTATGGGAATTCATCTAAAACTACAAGAGTACTTTTATTGTATCTCTAAAATAATGCATGGCATTCACAATTTTTAATTCATAATTGACCTCCCTCATGTAGTCAGTCATATTTCCCTAGCCATCACAGTAGTAGTAATGTGGATAATTATATCTTGGGAAAGATAAATCTTTCCCTCATTATAGCGGCCCAACAAAACCTCCATGACATCACTGAGTTGACTAAAAATGGGTAAAAATATCAAGCATTCCACATCAATATTATGGAGCCTATGTGGATGTGCTAATGTGGCTAGGTGCACTCCTTCAACTATTTTTGGGACAAACATGCACAACTCTGCATTATGAGTAAATTCATAACCATTTAAATTTGTGAAGCGTATTTGACATAACACCACACCAATGCCCATATCTTCATTTTATACTTTTATAAACCATTTTATGAGTTAGGAGCAATTAAAACCATCCATTGCACATCTTTTTCTAGAACAAATGCATGAAAGTTACAAAGTAATGATTAAAAATCACTCAAAATTTAGACAACACCTCAATATTTTTAATAATGGATATGAATGGATTTTCCTGATGCCTAATTTATAATGTCTCACACCTCTTTTGATGGTTTACAATCTTGATGAGTTGTTTTTTCACTCAATCCTTCACACACAAGCTTTGAATGAAATGGATCTACTTGGCTAGTGTGGTGAGCATTTAGCTGATGTGACATTTGATTACAGTGGTGATTGATTCTTTTTTACCTGTCACATTAATGAGGCTTTAACCTTACATTACTTATTCCATTTTTGACATAGACCCGTCACTTTTTTAAAGACATTTATCAATCTCACACCCCATACTTAATCATTAAATGCAATGACTTAACTGTTAAGTTGCATATCTACTCTGGATTCAGATGCACATGTCTTTCTTGGACTTAATTATTGTCTATACACTATACACACTTGACCACCTTCACCAAGTTATCCACAATAATGGAACCTTCAACTATTGCATGGATTATTATAGTTACATATTATACACACACTTACATTTACTGACACATTCTAAAATAAACATGCAAAATTCAAACAATCCTAAAACAACACTTTGCAAACCTCTCTACGATATATTTGGTAAAATATATCACATTTATTCCATATTATTCTAAATTAATGGTGGTAGAACTTCAACCTACAACCATTTACCTTCCTGGGTAAGATATTTCCTTGCAAATCTCACAAGACCAATGTTTCAGGTTATGAAATTTCATGACTGATGTAAGGACCCTTCTAATGGATGTGAAGCTTTCTAGGGAAAGCTCTAAACATATTAGCATACATAAGAACAAGTTGATTTACTTAGAATTCCTTTATTCATAGGTTTTTACCATGCCATGCCTTCTAGTTATGCTTATTTATCTCCTGGGACCATACTGCTTTGCATCTTGCTTTATCCATGTGATTCAAGTCCAACAATCTATGAGTGAGTGACTCTAGATCACCCATATGCAACACATTAGTGACCTGTAGATTGGGAATTACATATTCCATGAGCATCATATCTTCAAGCCCATAGACTAACTAGAATGGTGTAAACATTGTTGCATATTTATAATGTGTATGATAAGCCCATAAGATAGTTGTAACTCTATCCTCCTAGTCATCTCACTATACATCACATATTTTAGTGAGCATCTTATCAATCACCTTGTTCACAATGTTGGCTTGGTAATTTGCCTATGGATGATGCAGTGCTTTTATGATATGATATTAGAAACTTGTTTGTAAGGGTCTTGATGGTATTATTCATAAAATGGGTTCCTCTATCACTTATCAATTTAATAGGACATCCAAACCTGGTAGTGATATTCTTATAGAAGAACTTAGCTATGTCCTTCACACCACAACTTGGGTTGCAATAGCTTCTACCCATTTGGTAAAGTAATCCATTACAATGATTATGTAACTTGCCTTGTTTTATTTGTTTGGGGGATTTATTAGCCTGATAAAGTCAATGCCCCACTATTCAAATGGTTGTTGTGCTAACATGGGATGCAAAGGCATCTCATCTCATTGTTATGGCTTCCTCATCCTTTGACAAACATCACACTAATGTGCAACTCTCTATGTATCCTAAAATAGATAAGGCCACCAAATACCACTTTTTAAAACCTTCCTCACAATTGCATCTCCTATAAAATGCCCTGTTGCTACTCCTTGATGCACTTTTTCCACAATCTACGCACATTCATGATATAGTGCCACTCTGTATAAGACTTCATATTTACCTAAGTAATACAAAAATTCATTAACAAAACTATATGTAAGAGCTCTAGTTATCAACTATTTCTTATCTCTTTCTATATGGTGATCTAGAAATGTCCCTTGCTCAAGGAACTTTGCAATCTCCTACACTTGTTCTAGAATCGTAGTCACCCTAGTGATTCATCTTGGAATTTATTAGGTTTTTCACCATTAGTTATCCATTTGAGATGGTTTGGACCAAAATTATCCCATCTTGGTTTGATGCTAATATGAAATTGAAATTCTTAGAAAAGCTTCAACCAATGAGATATGCATCCTCCCAACAATGGCTTGTTCACTAGGTATCATAGAGCTTGATGATCAGTGAACAAATCAAATGGTGTAGCCAACAAGTAGTGCCTAAACTTATATAATGTGAGCACTATTACCAAGGCTTATCACTCAGCTATCATATAATTCTTTTTTTATGGTCAATAACTTTCTACTTGCAAAGTGGATCGAATGATCCAATCCTCCATCTCCTAGATGTGTAAGTATTGATCTGATAACAAGCCTTGAAGCATCCAATTGCACATGAAAAGGTTTACTCCAATCCAAAAAAATGAGGATTAGAGTTGTCACTAGTTGCTTCTTTAAATCACCAAATACAACCTAATGGTCCTCTATCCATACAAACTAAACTCCTTTTTGTAGTAGCTTCTCCAAAGGCGCTGTTATAGTGACGTATCCCTTGATAAAATTTTGGTAATAACCAGTGTGTCCTAGAAAGGATCACACTTTTGCTGAAGTATTTTGGGGTGGCATATTCATAATGACTATGATCTTAGCCTGGTCTACTAGGATTTCTTTACTACATACTACATGACCTAATAAAACACCAAAAGGTGAGAAAAATATGTTTTTTTCAAATTTAGCATTATTCATAGTTCTCTACATCTTTCTAACATTAATATAAGTTTTGATAAATGTTATCTGAAAAAGGAGAACACTTCCCAATCATCTAAGTATACTTTCAAGAAATCATGGATGAAATCCTTGAATACAATCAACACAACTCTAGAGAACACCGTTGGTGCATTTTTTAGTCCAAATGGCATGAACTTATAAGAAAACAAACCCCATTCTATGGTGAATGTGGTTTTGGTCTTGTCCTCTTTTGTGATGGGTATCTAATGGTAATCGATGAATCCTCTTTGAATGAGAACACTTCAAGCCCAACAATAGCCTCTAAAACTTCATCCATGAAGGGAATGGGAAATAGAACATTGAAAAAAGCATCATTGAGGATGTAATAGTCTCCACAAATGCATATCTCCCCATTCTTATTTGACTGAACTACCATGGGGATAACCCAGTTAGATTTCTCGACTAGGAAGATAATGCATGCTTCCAACATGTGATCAAGTTTAGCTTTCCCTTTTAGCTTCATATTTGGGTTCAGTCTATATGGTTTCTTCTTGATTTTTCATGCACACTCTTTTAATTCTATGTGAATCTCCACCAAGTAAGGATCAACACCTCTAACTTCAACAAAAGTTGTAGGAAAGACATCTTGATAGTCTTAGAGTAACTACAAAACCTCTTAGATATATTTTTTGTATCCAATAGTCTCTGACATGTGCCATTTTGGGTCCTTCTTTTATACTAATATTTGCTATGTGCTCCTTTAGTTGCTCCTGATACATTCTGCATTCTTATTTAGGAATGAAGTCATAGATTATCCAGTCTCCACATTTTCGAAACTGTATATGTCACAAATTTTCCTCCTCTATTTCCTTTGTGATTAGGTCTGGTAGGGGCTCTAACTCTCTCTCTTTGGTTTAAAGAGATCCCCTATATCCATGTAATACTTGTTTTCCATTCGATAATATTGCTCATCCTCCTTTTGTATCCTATGGTAGAGCTAAATCCATGATTGGGACTCACCTTGGCCTATTTTTAGAATCGGTAAGATGTGTTTTAAAATTTTCTCTATAATTGCATGCAAATGAAGTTCCCCTTATGATGGTAAATATTCAACTCTTTTGTGGCATAGAAAGGTTTTCATATTTTGTAGAGCGACTTGTACCTGAGGATTATCACTTTCAAAAATGAATGTTTAAATGAAATCGGATTGGATTTGTACTCAATGTTTTGTTTATATTCTTCGCTCATGATGGATGTACCATGTTATAGGGAAAAATCCCAGGGTATAGATGAAACTATATAACTAGAAGTTAGGAGATATACCCTCTAACATCTACACCTTAATACACCTATACACATGTAGTTCTGGACATTCACCCTTATAATAGATAGGCTAGTATCTTTTGATAGTATTAGGTAACTAAAATCGAGCTACGAGTAACCCACATGCTTCATCCCATGTTAACTAAGCCTCCTTATGGATGACCCACCAATTCATAGCAATACCCTAAATCGTATAGTCAATATCACTCACCCTCTAGGTGTTATCTAGTACATGTTGTTGAAATCACATAATGTACTCACCAACATCCTTATGGCAAAATACTAGGGTATCAATTGCTCAATCGCAAAGACCATTCATAACAGCCATAACTCATGATCTCCTTTCACCCAATTGAGTACATGTGTGTCTGAGTATCCACTAATTGAAGAAGCTCTATTCCATGGAAGAACACCCTTTAGGTCTAGTTTTATGTGATCCTGCTCAGTACAACCCCTTTGATATAGAAAATTTATATCAAACTGTTTTGGAGATCTTATCAGCATTCATTACACATCTTCCTTAACCTTACGAGGGATATCTAGGGTATTCAGTCTCATCTTATCTAGGAAAAATTATGTGCTAAGAATCTGAGTCTATAGAATAGTCTTTTTGTATAGAAAACTATACTCAGCTGCTTGTAGAGCCTTTTGTTTACCTTTAACTGCGACCTTCATCCAACTAGCATTGGCACCAACATAAAGTGAGTCTGGATATTTTAGAATGATATAAGGTTTGCACTCAGTCTTATTCAGAGAAATGATAATGATATTGTCATCTTGATGAGACTCCAATTGATTCATGACTGTGTTAATAGTCATACACCCATCATAGGCCCACTTCTTCCCTATTAGAGTAGGGTAGTGAGTCTCATCTATCTTCACATCAATTAATTCAAAATCACCTTACAAACTACATTATGCGACTTTGCTTTTGACAACCTCTAGGTGACCAATAGGTTTGACCCTGCCATAGTCTGCAAGGTTGAGTGTGACTGAGCTATAACTCAATGTAGGTCTTCATAAGGCTTCCTAAGTAAATTTGGGGTTCATATTTATAGTTCTTCCAAAATCAAATACAATATTGGGCATGTCATAACTAGCTAATTATATTTCCATCCTTGCATCAATGTCCCAAGGTTTCTTGATCTTTATAAACCAGACCAACTTATTCATTTGCTATTGGCCTTTCTGTACACATTCTAGTAGGTTATGGAGTAGATTCATGATGTTATGGGAGATATCCTCATTACGTAACATACTGAGTAGTCTCATCAAATACATTAGTGTAGTGATAACCTCATCCTGTCTTAATATATGCACTATCTACCCATACATATGTGCATCAAGAGCAACATCATCCCCTTCATTTATCCCTTGTTACTAGATTATCTTCAAAGTATGCATAGCTTCCTACATCAAGCCATTTTTATTAGTAGGTTCGGGGTATCAATCTGGCCTTGCCTTTTTCATACCCAAGTCTTTAGGCATTTCTAATGGAGGTAATCCATGTTCTGCATGTTGTTGTCTAGTTACTGCCTATAATGTATCATCCTCCCTTAGCTGCGCATGAATCACATTAACATTTATAATAGGTATCTCCCTCCACTATCTTTTTAAGATTGGATAATCTTCTGTATTACGCTGCTCTATCACTCTAAAGTGTGTATAATAACATTATCTTTGAGGATTTATAGGATAATTTATATACACATGGTTTAGTTCTTTGTAGAGATAACAATGAATGGGTGGTCGAGGCCCATTGTTGCCTTAGCCTCCTTGCAAACCACCTCAGTATCCAACTCAGTATCCTCTTCTATTCCCCTAAAATACCCATCCATCTTGGTGTTGTGGTTGCCCAAAATTTATATTATTTTGGGGTGTATTCCATTCTTGATCTTATGGATATTCATTAAATCTAGCCACTTGCAATTATGGTGCGTTTAGAGCCCATCTATATTTTTACACTTGAGGAATCATAGGATTGCATGGAGATTGATATGGGTAGGTCATAATTGATTATGTAAAGTTATGTGAGGTAATATTCTAGTTCTGTGTAGAATGTAGGGAACCTGTTAGTGTTTAAGGTTGTTGTTGTGCTTCAGGAACCTAAGGCATCACCAAGGGATTTTGACCTGGTATGATGTTCCCCAAATTAGGAGTATCTTGTGGTGTAGTTGTGGCTTTATGTGAAGTAACCACAAATACATTCTTATTTATATCCTCCTTCAATTCCTAGAGTACACAAAAATCCTTGTCATTTTATGTAGGTGACTTGTAAAATTTATAATACATGTTTTGTGGAGTCTTTATGTACTATTGTAAAAGATGACATTGTGAGGTTACATGCCATACCACTCCACATATCTTGCATAAGTCTATCTTAACCTAGGGACATTTATTACTATGATGCCCTTGTTGTTCGAACTCTATGCACCAAATATCTATCTTGGGTCTCTCAACCCTTCCTTGAAACTAATCAAATCTACTCAAAATAGTTTGCAAGGTACTTTCTACCTTAGATGATGGTGCAATTGCATCATCATACTCTTCTATATGATCTATTTGAATTGAAAAAAAATTGGCATCAGCTTTATCTCCAAACTAATTTTTATCCATGTCAAATCTGATCCTTGGTCACAAACCTTCTACAAACCAAGCATCTTTATCTTTATCTTCCAAAATAAATTCTACCTTATTTATGATGTCAAAAAATCTATGATCACAGTCACCAATAGTCTCCTGAAGTCCTTTCCATATCTCATTTAAATCCTAAATCATTTGGCTTGAACTCTTCTTAACCTTAAACTCTATGATGAGCCAATTATTCACATCATCTAGGGATGCGCTGGCTATATTTTTCTGAGAGATGAATTCTAGTTCATGTCTACCTAAAGCACCAATCAAATCAAACTTCTTGATATTGTCATTGGTGATTGGTTTTGCCTTCCATTTCATGTCACAGGTAAGTACTATTCAGGGTCTGTAGACCCACCATAGGGAGCTAGATGTATAAAATCACCCAACTACACTGCCATAATAGGGTATCCTATAGATATCACAATTGATTATGTTATGATTGGCATCAAGGATGGTTATGGTTTTGAAGACTTCTATGCACTTTGGGATGACTCTTGATCTAGTATAAGTTGTGATATCTCCTCTGATTCTATGGTTTTAGAGGTTATAAATATATCTCTATCATTTCCTTCTCCTAAAATCTAAAATTGTGTAATGAAATCCTTAGCCTGTGCAAGGATTAGAGGATCTGTCTCTGTAGTAAGTAATGTTGTGATGCTCTTCTTTTGTTGATCTAAGAAATTTTGTACTACTTTATGATATGCAAACTTTTGTATTTCTATAATTTTTCTATAAACTTGTTCTATAATTGGTCCTTGCCAAGTGTTGTCATCTAAAGTAATAGGGGAATACTATGATTTTGAAAAATTATGGACTCAGAGGATGTGTGCTTCCTTGGGAGATGATCCTTACCTCCAAAGATGTATCTCTCAAAACTTGAACCTGTACTATGTCTATGACTATAAGGTAATATTTAATGTTCTTTCTAGAATACCCCTTATGAAAACTACAAATGTTTACTCATCTATTCTACTTCTATACTACTACCTTCTTCTTTTATCCATGCTAGACCTCATCACTTACTCTCCCTCTATCTCTACTTGGCCTAGGCTACTCGCTCTATTTAACTTCACTGTACCCTTCTCCTTATCATCGTATTTCATCCAAATCATCAATTATACTACTCCTCCTTCTATTCATAGTTTCTTGAAATGTACTTTGTCTATTCCATCTCCTCAGTTATCACAACTCTCTTTCTAACTCTAGATTCTTTTTGAAATATTTCTTCTCTAGATTCTCCATGCTGAACTCAGGTTCAAGCTCTATCTTTTCATCTTTGATTCATTTTACCCTATCCTATACACATCTATACACACAAAGCAACTACTCCATATTAGCAAGATTGGGCACCATGGCCTTCTCAATAGCGAACATTTTGATCAGTGTTGGAAGTTGTTACATAAATTTTCCTTTGATTCCTGTCTAAAACCAATCATTCACTGCATCAAAGGACAAATATCCTTGCACTACAAACTCAGTGATATATCCATAAATAGTGGCAACTATCCAAATATCGATCGCACAAGTCTAATTTATCTCTAGATTCTACAATGGTTCTATCTTCTCCTTGGTCCACATAATAATGTCATTGGCTCATGGTCAAAAATAATTATATTCAATTCAATCTAACCAATCATCTAGCAGGATCAATAATTCACACCAGAAGATCACATAGATTTCATTGTAGAAGTGTTCTTGTATAATCTCCCTTGAGGTACTCTTAATTCTTCAGCCTTCTTTCTTTGCGAATTAAAAAAAATTATGGTCTAACCAAATTTTCACCTCTCTTTGGGTTAGTAACCACTGTAACATATCCATGCTTACATCACCATTGTTAGTGGAGGTTCTTGGGTTTTACCAGAACATGCTAAATACAGGGATAGGGTGTGTGAACTGACTTAGAAATCTTACAAAAAGGTTTAATCAAGACTTGGAATCCATAAACAAAGTTTATCATAGAGAAATATACTAATATAAAGGTTCAAAACATAATGAAAACTACTTATAGACAAATAAATTGATACATCCGAGTAATATAATGAAGGAAACAATCATCAAAACATAGGAAACTCTATGATTATACCATTAAAGAACACAAATACGTAGAATTTAATTTAAAAGATCTAATATAAGAGATTATAACAAAGAAAAACCTCATAGATTGATCTCCAGTTCTGTTAATATGTTGTGCAAAAGCTTTTTGAAAATAACCTTTAAAATTCTATTACTTAAATACATATCATAATCAACATAATCGTTAACCCTTCTATTAAATTCGTTACAAATTCTTATAGGTACTATTTCCTATAGTTGTAACTTCTATATTTACCATGTTGAAAATAGATCTCCATATCATATTTGGTGGAATCCTAACCAACATGGAGATTCCTATAACAACTCCTCACAACCCATAAACAGAATATAGTTAGACTTACCATAGGATGTTCTCGTACATACAGATAGTTTTACATTTACCATTTACCACTAACACACCCTCAAGGGTTTGTGCAAGAAAATAGACAAACACTCGAAATGAATGAAAAGAAGAGAATGATCAAGCAGTTTGAACTAACAAGAAATCAAATTACTAGAATCGATGTCAAGTTTGTAAGATGATAGCATGTGTAAATTAGTTTTCCCTAGTTGATGAAAACTAGAGTATTGATCATAAAAATAATAATTTT